>OY728134.1:1043333580-1044049830 GCA_963277665.1 Viscum album | reverse complement strand
ATGCCTTGAAATTTTTCATGGTTATCAAAGGGCTAATACTTGAAATTTCATTTCATGTAAACCCACATCTTAAACAATAATACGAAAAAATTCTTTTAAAAGGGAATGTTTGAAAATCATAGTTACCCAATGTGACACATAATTACATTTCTACATAGGATAGAAAAGTATTGATATGAAATTATAGTCATTGAAGAGAAATTTTACTATAAAGTTTTTATACAGAGTGATATAGAATATGTTTAATAGAATGCTGACAATGACAAAGCCATAAACTAGAGTGTATTGAAAAATGACGTTGATATCATCAAAATTATGATAACAAGTTAAAATTTTATTTCAATACCCTTTTTAATGTTGAATAATTTCCATGGGAATACTTCCTTACATGATTCATCCTAATCTCACCCATTATTTTTCCTTGATAAATTAACACTTCATCACTTATTCAAACAAATTGTGATGAATTTGTAATTTCTTACGCGTTAGAAGATCATGGAATCTATATATTCATTGTTAAGTCATTTCATAAGTCTTTAGTTATCATTATAGAGAAAAGGTTTATATAGGATATCCAATATGAATAAATCTTAATATAGTGAGATAATTCTTTAAACTTTAAAACCTCATCTGATTTTGAACATAAAATTCCATAAATGGTTACCTTATGACCCTTCTGAATGATGAAAATAAAAAAACATTGGAAATAAGCTCACTCAATTTCTCAAAATCATATTAACATTGATCCCCTTTATATTATAATTTTTCTCTTATTTTTTACATACCAAACAAATTAATTACATCATCATGAATTCTCTTGAAACATGGTAATAACATGAATTACCATAAATATTTACTTAAAACATTCATGTTTCCTTATTCCAAAGATATTTTTATATATTCCTTAAATACAAAATTTCTGTAAACTCCATCCATGACAGAAAAAATTATATTTTTAAAAAATCCTTTCTCAAATTTGTGGAAATTATAAACAACCAATTTACTTATTCATATCATACATATCTTTATCCAGACATCATTATTTCAGTATTAGGAACATATTTAGTGTTATCTTCCCTTAGTAAAAATGGAACCATTACATGAAATTACTTTTCTAGTCCATTAGGACGACCATTCAACATAATCTTACAAATCATTAGAAAAACCTAAACTGAATAATACTTATGTATTTCATAAATTTTCAATCTAAATAAATAAAAACATTGATTATTCAACTTCATCCATATTCCATTGGCAATGAAAACTCATCCTATTACTTAATATCTATTTCATATCATATTTCACTAATAGTATAATTAATATGAGAAATATAATCAATATTCTAACCATATTTGTGACTCTCCTTATTAGATTTACAATTGGGAAATGAATTTTCATTATGACAATTCATTCCACACCTAAAGAACATAACTACCGATGACTCCTTATGGAGGCCAATATTTCCATCCATTTCATTAATTGAACTCTTAATTTTTTATTTACAGTTACTTCTTTTGTGTCCTTATTTTCTGTAGTCAAAATATCTTATTGTTTCTGTAAGACAATCAATTGGGGGATTATTTTCACATTCTAAACATAAAGGAAGATGAATCTATTTCCACTATGGTCTCTTCAACATGAAATCTTAGAGAACTCCATCCTTGTATTATTTGGTGAGTTTGAGAGTTGGTTAAGGTATATATGGTCAATAATATTCTGGGAAAAATTATTAATCTTGATCACAACATCCTTCACACCAATGATCATCCCATATGAATTATCAATAGTAAATTTTCTATCTCATTCAACATTGACCCAATTTCTTATAGTTCCTTCCACTGAATAAAACCAAAAATCATAGTGTGAGTTTCACTTATCAGAGTAGAATTCCACATTATCAAGACAAATATCTAATATGATGTAAAAATTATGATATATTTTCTAAATCTATGACACCATAGGTTTATCCTTAGATAAATCCCTACACAAATTCTTATGAATATCCCTAGGGTTATCATTATTGTTTTATCATCCTCATTTCCAAAGGTTGACTAAACCACATCTCTGATACGAACTACAGTGACCATATATTTTCATACACTAACATGGGGATTTTTTTTGAATAATAAATACATTACATAGGAATATTCCTAAATACCTTATTAGTTTAGTTCCTTTGGAAATTGGTAAAAAAAACTGGTACAAAAGTTATCTTGATTATCCCCACTACTTTTTTCATGATTGGAACCCTTCTTAGACACATCATACATAATACATATCATCATGAAATGGGGAAAGGAAATATAAGAAATGGTGATCGTAGATTCTCAGTAACAGTAAACATGGGATATATGTATGCATAATCGTGAGCATAATGTTATGATAACATGATCATGAAAATATAATATCATACCCTACATATAAAATATGATTAACATGAATCATGGAATAATGATTTACAGTTCACAAGAAATGAATCATAAGGGAACCATGATCATTATCCAGGAAATAATAACATAGGAATAAGACATGAAATCATGGAAGACACATAATCATATAAAATAATTTCCATAGTAATCAAGGAATCACTTCTAAGGCCGTATTAGTATTACATGATCACTCCCCATACCATATTTTTAGTAATGGTTCACTTTAATGACTACATTAGTTGTAAAGGTTCACTCCCATAATCCTCATGGTCAAAAATGTAAATTTCTAAACTGAGTTCACTCCCCATTCCATCAATGTATATCTAATGAGATATAAGTCTTTACCCAATGAATTAGAGAGAGATATATGCCCCACCCATATCATAATGAAATTATGCATATATATGCCACAATATCTTAATAATCATATCATAACCCATGAAATGGAATTAGTACCACAAAAATGTAATAATATTATAGCCTATGGAAAAGAGAGGAATTTCATAATCATTTCACCAAATTATAACTTGTGAAAAGAATATAGTTTCATAATCATATTACTCATGAAAGGGAAATGAGATTCATAAACATATAACCTGTGAAATAGAAACAGGTTTCTTAAACATCATTCCATCAAAACATAAAAAATTTAGAGAAATAACTTGAATGGAACCTTTGGATCATTTACCCATAGGGTAATGAGTAATACCAATGGATTTCATCATAGATAGAAATTATATGGAAGGATCCTTTAAAACCCATTCATGGGGAAAATATCCTTTTTTATTTGGAAATAGTTTTTCAAACATAAAACATATTTTAAAACATTTCTCTTTTATTGTTTATTTAGAAACACATAACCAAATATTTTAAAAAAATAAAACATTTTGTATTATTTGTTCTTTGAAATGATCTTAAAATATCTTTTTAAAATCCTTTTTAAAACACAATTTTTTTTATAAAATGATTTTTCGACTAAAAAGAGAAATGATAAAATATTTTATTTAAATAACATTTTATTCCTTATAATAATTATTAAACAGTGTAGAAATGGGACTAATAAATGAATAAATCATTAATAACAAGAGGATAAAAAAATTCAAGTGTTTTCTTTGGAGATGGATCATAATATATCATCAATGAAATATAATAAAAAACAATCCTAATAAACGATGTGATTTTCTTAATAAATTATTACAAGTTGGTAACATTGAATCATAATCCCCATGTTAGAAAATAAAATTACATGAAGGTAAAAATAACATGAAAATATAATATTCATGATATAACATGTAAAATGGAATTATATACAACTTGTAAATGAATATTTGTGCATAACAAAACCTGTGTCTCAATGAAGGAAATTTAAGACTAAACTACTATAATGATTTGATAAATTTTGAACCATAAAACCCCATAAAATTGCGATCATAAAATTGATATGTAAATAAAAATAAATTCATGTATATGAATCACATAATAAATTCATTTTATATATATAAACCACAAATAAGAAATGATTGGTGAATATGGCATAAGTCTCAAATAAATAAAAGTGAGATGAGAAAACCCTAACTTTATGTCTTGACTGTCATTATACTAAAGAAAAACTCATTTATAATCAATATAAGTTAATTAAATATCTATTATAGAACGATAATAAATTATTTTAAATAATATAGGATTATTGGTAAGACCTTTTATTACCTTCTCATTTATTCTCCCATGTTAATGTAATGTTTTTTGTAATAACCACTTTGTTTTTCACATGTGTTTTGATTTGTTATATTTTTATTCCTCATACTTATATAAAGATCCCAAGAATTTAAATCATGATAAAAATATCATATATATTAGGTATATATTTATTTTTAACAATATTTAATATAAACAAATGTGAAATGGAATACACTATTCATGGAGATGGTAGGCCATATGTACGCGTGAACATTGTTTCTATTTTATAGTCGTATTAAAAGAAAGAAATTAAATGACACACACACACACACACAAACATATATATATATATATAATAATTACATTAAAAAAATAAATTCATATATATCATTTATCTTTAATAAAACCATCCTGAATACATTCCACATAATGTTCGAATAAATCACATCTCTTTTAGGAGTCGATAGTCCACACGTCCACAAAAGAAGATATAATTTATTAAAAAATGAAATGCATGAAGGTATGATTTATATAATTATTACATAAGAAAACAAACATTAGAAATATCATATATATATATATATACTATATTAGAACAATATTTCAATCATAATTATTGAACCTGAATGCTGGTAATGGAAAAACAAAAAACATCGTTTCACAAGGTGGTAGTCCGCCATACACGTGAACTATATGTTTGTTACCCAATAGATGGAAGTGTGCATAGGTGAAAGAATACCCATTTTAATTACAATATATAAGTATATTTATGACATAGAGTATATTATATAATCGTGTAATAAGACTATTTAAGAGGTGGAAAATGAAAATAAAACAAAAGATCTTGTGGGTGGATGTTACCTATTCTTTGGGGAACTCTTCTTGGTTTGCACCAAAGAGATTACTTGGATTGATTTATATCTAAATAGAGGCCAATATAATTATTTAATGGAAGTTGGGATGATATTTTTTCAGGTTTTTTCCAATTCAAAGGGCTTGAGTGTTTTGAATAAGTGAGGAGGGTGAATGCCCTTTTATAATGGAGGAGGAGTGGGATTCTTGTAAATATAAAAAGGTAAACAACATTGAGAGGTCATCCTTACATAATGTGCATCTAATAATTTTTCCAAGTTTATAAAAGATGGTAACTGGTAGAAATATATTCATAAAATGGATTTTTGACACGTGTATAGGTTATTTAGACACTTATGTTAACGTTTTACCACCATGAAATCTTGTTTCACCTTCGTCATTATAATTAATTACTAATTAATCTCACTAGTTTTTTTGGTAAAAAAATAATTTGAAAAAATAATAAATTATATATTATTATGAGTCAAAATATGGATTCCATTTTTCTAAATTCTAATCATATAAGTGGAAGAAATTATTTTAAATTAATCATGCAGACATATCGCAATAGCGAGTATTTTAAGATTTTTTTTTTAAAATATTGAAATGATTTTAAATCCAATTTCATTGTGAAATTAGTTAAAATAACCTAAATTGGTTTAATTTATATAAAATATATCAAATTAAAATTTAAAACCATATTAATATATAATATAAAAATACAAATAAATTAGACTAAAAAGAAGTTTTGAACTAAAATTCAATGTTCTTCAATATTCATCAAAAAAATTAAACTTCTCAAAAAACTAAAAAAAGTCACCCAAAGTAAATTTTGATATTTTAATGTGAAAAAATAATTTTTTGTTTTTAAAATAAGAATTTATAAAAGTTTCAAAAATTGTATTTAAATTGAGTTCACCATTAAATGGTGATAAGTTTACCTTTTTGAAAAAATATATTTTTATTCATAAAATTAGATTTATTTTTATCTTAGACCTATCAAATCAATTATATTAGTGTCAAGTTTTTTTGATTAAATATATAATATAGAAAATTTATTATAAAAATTCATAAAAGTTAATTTTTTATTTATTGATACAAAATGGTGTCTGTAAATAGAGAACAAGTTTTCTTCGATTTTTTTTCATTATTTTCAGATATATTGTAATTTCAATTCTATCTAATTGATAAACAAAGGAATCATTTTATATACATGTATAAACAATATTTTTAAAATTTAATTCATATTATTTATAATCATCATTCTAATGGATAGGTGAAAAGTATAATAATATTTTAATAATACTATTAATATTACACAGTAGTTGGGTAAAATTGGGTCTTATGTGTAACGAAATCCATCGAAGGAAGTCACCATTGTGTGTAAAATGAGATGAACATTTTGTTTCATGTAATTATTGTTAATTTATGTGTTGTGTGTATGAAAAAATGACATGGTTATGCATACATAGTAAGAAAACCATTTTTCTATCATATTACACAATCTATATCTACTATTTCATGAAATGTAGAGTATAATATAGATTGAGTTAATTCAAGAAAAATATGTCACAAATTGTTTTGTGTTACAATAATAGTACATTGGTTCATCTTGATATTCATATGATCTCAAAGATGGCCATAAAAATCAAGTAACATAGAATAAAATATATATTTCTAGGTTAACTCAATTATTTTCTCTTATAGTTTTTCAAAACACATATATTAACATGAATACACTAATTTATAAACAAGTAGTGAAGTTGATTTTTTAGATTTAAAAGAATGTGAATCATAGATATCAAAAAAAAAGCTAAAGTAGAAGATATTATAATATTACTAATATTAGAATAAGTCCCAACATTATACTCAACAACAGATTGATCTATGACATATAATCTACTAGAACCCTCTTATTAAAAATTAGTTTCATGAAATTTCATAGAAAATAATACAATATAATAATATCCTTGTGTATCCTGATTACCTACTTGAACTAATCTCTCATATTGATTCCTACAATCAATGGAAGAATGATATGTTGACAAGTACTATGATTGTAATGCCCCAACCCAAGAAGCTCGAAGTCGGTGCCTTAAATCTTGTGTGTAATTTTTATATAAAAATAAGCTGGTAAATTACACATCACATTTCATATAGAGTATATTTTCAGTCTAGGTTCTAGAAAACCATATACAAACCTTATATTTTGATAAACTGAATAAAGAGAAAATTAAATAAATATTGAATCATCAGTGTGATTTATTACACTGTAGAGTATCAATTCAACTAGTAAGATAAACATGAAAAAATGTTTATAAAATGTAAGGTGAGTATAAGATGCCCAGTAAGGGGCTTTAAAAATAATTAGAAAAAAATACTTTTGTAAAAATATCTTTTACCTAAAACAATTTCTTAAAAAACAGTTATAACATGTCACCATCACTTTTCATGGTTTACTAGAAATAATTTTCAGGAAGATCACATACACAGGGGTTTATATATTTATAAAAGGCCATAAATTAAGTAAATTTCATAATATGCACACTTGTACAAAAATTCATGGAATTCTACATATAAGTCCAGAGTTTATCAAACTAAAATAAGGGTGACTTGCAAGCAGTACAGGTACGAATTTACAAAAGAAAATAGTACATGATCAGAGTTTAATATTAAACAATTAATTACTTTCTACATTAAATGAAAACCATGAAATTACAGATTGATTTCTATCCTTTGTATTTCTGTTCATAAAATAGATTCTAACCATTCTTTATGAATAATTCTCTAAGTACTTAATTCATTATGCCATGTGCATTTATTACCATAATCCTAAGTTGAAGATTCTTGAACAAAGATTTTCTACTAGTTGAATAATCACATGGTTGTTCAAATAATATACACATAATGAGTTAATGAATAATGATGGGCTGATTCAAGGCCTTGTGCCAAGAACATGCATACTAATTCTATCAAGGCCTTGTGCCATGACATAATTTTTCTAATGAATCTTGATGATGCATCGAAAGTCTATAGCAGGCCTCACTCATCACTTAATAATCCCAATAAATTACTCATATGTCTAGAATGAATTTTATTCAATGTTTCCCATACCACTTTGAATAATTAAATTCTTATTCTATAGGTTTTCATTATAAATAAATCGCATTCTTACAATAACTATCTATATTCATAATTAAAGTGAAACATACCAATAATATAAACTTAAATCTAATAAATATTGCATGGTTTGTTACATAAAATAATAAATCTTGAATTCACATCCCATGGTTCATGAATGAAAACATCTGATATGAAATCTACAAGTTTCTGAACTAAAGATACCTATCTTTCATGTTTAAACTACACACAAAAAAAATGGGCGTGTCAAAAAATTAAAACATAATATTTAATAGTTAACAGTTTCATTGTGGCAGATTCATCTTGAATAAAAATATAATATTTATAAATGGGAAACATTCATTCCATGTGATTTATTGATGAATAAATAATTAAACACACTTCTCTATATGAATGTACATGTATATTTTTTAAACAAAGGTAATTATGAACCATTATCCTTAAAATATTAATTATGATGCATGCTTATAATGTTAATTAATGTAATAACAAGGTGATGACTTCTAAAAAATTTTAGGCACAAAATAAAAAAAAAGTTTTGTTTTTTTCCAATATTAAATTGTATAAACATTTTGAAAAATCAAAGTAAAAATTTCTAAAATAAATTCCTAACATGGTTAGTACTATAAAATATTATTAAAATGAAACAAGACTCATATATATATATATATATATATATGTGTGTGTGTGTGTGTGTGTATTTTTGGTTTATAGATTTTGAATCATGAATTAATAGGATATTTATAAAGAAGGGGTTTTCCCATAAAAATGATTTCTCAACATAAGAGCAAAATAAAAACTGAAAGTTATTAAGTTTGTTAATTATAAATACCTAAATATATTTTTTATATAAAATAATGGGTTTTAGAAAACACAAAAACTACACTTAGGAAAACATTATAAATGTTATACATATAGAAAACATCAATAAAATACTAATAATCATCATTTTAAAAACCCAAAACAAATTAGGATTTAAATTTATATGAAATCGTATACACACAATTTTTATATATGGAATTTGCCTAAGAAAAACAAATTATGATAAATCTTTGCTAATATCGTATACTTAAAAAACATTAGTTAATCACTAATAGCAATTACCTGAAACCTAATTCAGATTAGGGTTTAAAATTGATATATATATACACATACAATCTTATATACACAAAGATTATATGTCACGACCCGACCTCGGGGCCCGTGCCGTGACTACCCCAAGCCCGCCTTCCATAGGCCAGGGGCTGGCGACTAGCACCAAGGCGTAAAATCCCGGTAAACAGGGAAGGCATTGCCTTTATAAGTAACAACCACCACAGAGTCAGCAAGCGGAAAGTGACTACAAGTGCAGAAAAGTAAAGGGGGCCGGAATACAAGCCCAACTGAAAGTAAAGTACAACTCGAAAGGGAAAACAGCAACTGAAAGTACAAGCGGCTCCTGGGACGTCCTCCTCGATTCCTACCTGAAGGGTAGGTACAGATGGCTCAGCTCCTGGATCGTCCACCACGGATCCTACCTGAAGGGTAGGTACAGATAGCTCACAACTCCTCGGGTCCAACTGTCCGCTCCGAGCACGTCCCGCTCAGTGGTCCTCCTCCGGGTACCGACCTACTCCGAAAGCCTCAACCGCCGTCAGCGTTGTCCGTCGTCTGCAACCAACACAACGAAGTGCGGGCATAGCCCGTGCAGGGGTGAGTATAGGATACTCAGTAGGGACCCCGAGACCCTCGAAGGTCTCCCGAAATCCACAAGGATAAACCACAAGAAGGATACAATCACGAAGTAACATCCAGTATTGATTAGGTATATACCCATACATATACCTATGTCACCAATTTCCGTTCGGCTCCAACACCGAGCCCAAGAACAACCCAATCCACAAAGAAGAGTAAACAGTAAAATCCACAAAGGATAACAGTACAAGTCCACACGGTTTATAACAAGTTTATGAAATCAACGGATAACCATTACCCAGGTATATGCCCATACATATACCTAAGTTATCAAGCGACCCATCTCAATCATGAGGAAACACAAAGATCATTGACTCAGCTCAAACCAGGATTTTCATCATCGAAACCGTAGCTGCTGAAGAGCCCCGTCTCTGAAGTGTGCAGTAGTCCTGTCACGACTCTGAGGTACTGCTCACTAACCTATGACTGCTGAGGTACTCCTCCTGTCGAGTACTGCGGGTCTGCTGCCAACTACTGGGCGCTCCGTCCGCTGAGGGTCTGCTGCCAACTACTGGGCGCTCACCCAAATAGCCTACTGAGGTACTCCTCCTGTCGAGTACCGCGGGTTTGCTGCCAACTACCAGGCGCTCCGTCCGCCGTGGGTCTGCTGCCAACTACTGGGCGCTCCGTCCACTGGGCTAGTCGACTCACTCCAAGTCGAGTCGGTCAAGCAGTCGTCAGGTCTCAGTCATCTACACGGACTCCGTACTCCGCACGCACGTCTCCACCGTCGCGGGTCTGTCGCTACAACCAAGCGCATACACTCCGTAGAGTATCGCGGGTCCGTCGCTACAACCAAGCGCTCCACCGCCAAGGGTCTGCTGCTGCATCCAAGCGCACCACCACTGTCAAGTACCACGGGTCCGCCCTACACCCAAGCGCTCCACCGCCCAAGGTAAACAGAAGATTCAGCTCACACAGGTTCGGTAGCACAGTTCCACGTAGGATCGCTGAGTGCTGTAGTCGTCGTCGTCGAATCCACACAGGATCTTTGTACTGTCGTCGTCGCAGTCACAGCAGCAGTAGTAGTAGTCGTCACAGTAACAGTCGCAGCCAGCACTAGGGTTCCCGCACATAGCAAGCTCGTTCGGAGGGTCCGCTCCACGAGCCGAGAGGCTGATACATCAACTGTCACGAAGACCGGAGTTGATGTATCCAAAAGTTCCGTATCGTCAACAGGAACTCAACGCAACAGACGGCGCGTCGATCGGACACCCGGTCTGAGAGTTATTGGCATTTTCGTCTCTGGGGCCCGGTTGGTTTTTAAGGAAAAACCAACCCGACCGTACTCCACCTGCGTCCAAACCTCGGGTGGAGTATGCCAAAAGATCCGTCTCACGAAGAGGAACACAACGCGACTGACGGCGCGTCAATCGGACGTTCGTAGCTCAAGATATGAGCGTTTCCGCTCCGAAGGCCCGGTTGGTTTCGTGAACGAACCAACCCGGCCGAACTCAAAGTAACCCGAAACCTTGAGTGCGATATACCGAAACGACCGTCTGGATCCAAGGATCGCGTTGCCGCGGACGGTTCGTCGATCGGAGGTCCGAGGCTCAAGTTATGGGCCAAAAACCAAATCTGGTTCGAAACGGGGGGGTCCGGGTCCGGGCCGACCCGGCCCGACCCCCCCCCCCCCCCCTGGGGCGGCGCGGCCGGCGGCGGGGGCCGGCGGCGGCGCGGCGGCGCGCAGAGGCGGCGCGGCGGCGCGGCGGCGCGGGGTGCCGCGGCGGCTCGGGGTGCCGCGAGGGGCCGCACACGGTCAGCACGGGGGGGGGCAAGCCCCGCTGTTTTGGGAAGCGGCGCGGCCTTTGTGCCGCGCCTTTGCAACAAACGGCCCCCACGTGGGGGCCGGTTTAATTAAAAGAACCGGGGGGCTGTTGCCCCCCTTTCATGGAACCGCCCCCCTCTTAAAGAGGGGGGTTTTACAGGCTGGCCGGGGGATTAATTCCCCCGGTTTAATGCCTTCCGGCCGGCCAGCTGGCCGGCCGGTTTTCTCCAACGGGACCGGTAATTCCGGTCCCCCCTTCGGCTTCCGACGCCGGCGGCCCGGCCGCCGGTCTTCTCTTCCGCCGCGGCCCGGAACCGGCCGCGGTCTCCTCGTCCCACCGCGGCCCGGAACCGGCCGCGGTGTTCGTCGTCCGGCGCGGTGCGACGGCACCGCGCCCCTTCGCCGTGTCTTGATTCCTTTCAACGCGGCGCGACGGCGTCGCGTTCTTGAAGATTCTACCTCGGCGTGGCGCGACGGCGCCGCGTAAAAATATAAGCACGATCATCCGCGTGGTGCGACGGCACCACGTTACTTGCTTCCACCCGCATGAATAAACAAGAACGATGGAGGGGGGTTCGGCCGTGTTCGTGCAGTCCGGCCCCCCCTTGCGTTAACAATAACACTTATATAAAATATTCAAAAGCCTCACGTAGACATGCGATCCACGAGCAAGAAATGGAATAATTAAAGAATAAAACAACAACCCCTACCTCGAAGGAAGCTCGCGGAGCTCGTCAACGATCCGCGAAGGACGAGCGTCGCGGGGGTCGGACGTCACGGAGGAAGACGTCGTCGGCATCGCGGATATGGCGTCGCGGAAGACGGACGTGGGTTCGCCGCAAGAGGCACGTCGCGGAAAGTGCGTTGCGGCGTCGGACGTAGGTTCGCCGCGGAAAGCACGTCGCGGAGAGGATGCGTTGCGGTGTCGTGGAGGAAATCCAACGCGTTGCAGTCCGACGTCGTGGAAGAAGGACGCCGCGTTCTTCGTCGTGGAGGAAGAACTCACAAGTAGTCTCCCTCTTTTCCTCTCCGCACAGCAAACGCAAACCCGCAAAGGAAACTAAAAACTGAATTAAATAGAAGGGTTTGGAATTTCAAAGGTTTGAAATTCAAACCTCTTCATTTAATTCCCCACAATTAAAACTTAAGTTATAACTTAAGTTTATTAAAATTAAAGCATGACCTTTCAACTTAACACAACACAACTTAAGTCTTTTAATTAGGGGTTAAGCAAGTTGAGAGAATTTGAAAGGATTAGGGGTTCGTGTGGGCCCCACCACACTTAATCCTCCCAAGGGAGGTTAAGTGGGTGTGGGTCCCACTTCCAACCTCCTTTGATAGGTTTTAACAAGTTATAATAAAATTTGTTCTACACAAATTTTATTTAACTCAAACTAAAAACCCCAAAATTAACTTTCAACCCGCAACAAACGCAACTCCCGAAAAGGTCTCTTTAAGCGAATATCGGCGCTGCGAGTTCATCGGTGCCCTCGGATTTCAATTCCGAGCACCGGATCAAAAGTTAGGAATTCCCGCTCGTTCGCTCACTGAACGTACCCGAGTCAAACTTCGGAAATTAATTCCGGGCACTCCGGGCCTCGGAATCAGGTGCCGTCTGAAACCGCGTTCTTGTAAAATTCTAAAGAAAATTAAGAAAAAATTTCCCTTGGATTTTACGGGTCTTTACATTATATATGGGGTTTTCACATTAATAATGATACCAAATAAACTATTACATGATTTCTATGCATAAATAACATTATTTAAATGCAAATGATCATCATTAGAAAAATATAAAACAGAATAGGTTTTATATATAAACATAAATGCACATATATGTATATATGAGTTAATCAAATAAAAACATGAAGCTAAATAAAAACCTTACAAGTGTTATACACATCAAAAGAATCAATTAAATACTAATAATAAACATTTAGAAAACCAAAAATAATTTAGGATTGAAATTTATATAAAACTAAATTTATATATTCATATATACACTAAAGTGTATATAAGGGTTTTACATAATGAAAACTAAGAGAAATAATCCCTTACCTGAATTATAGAGTGAGGTTTAGTCAAGAAGAGGTTCGATAGTAGTTGGGAGGAGAAAACCCCATAGGGTTAAGGTGAAAATAGAGGTTTATATAAATGGTTTATATAAACTATATATATATATATATATATATAATTTTTTATACTTCATTTTACACATAAAATGTAAAAAAATAACTCGAGTTTGACCAACGTAGAGGAGAACAAGCTCCCTAACAAAAGTAATCCCTACATTATTCAGTCGTTTTATTATATGTATATCATGCGGGGAAAGATTTCATTGGATTCTAATGGGTTTGGTTTTAAAATACATCCATGTGTGGGGTCTATGGATAAAGAGAGAGAAGGGGGAACAATTGGAGAAAAGAGGTGTCACAGGTTGAAGTGGAGCAATGGATAAGGTGAGCGGTGATGACTGGTGTGCTAGAGCGATGCAAGGAAGAAGAAGAATAAGAAAGATAGAAGGAGAAAAAGGATGGAAGACTATGGTCTCCTCAGTCCAATCGAACATTCAAGGTGGATTTTAGGGTTTTAAAAACAGTTGAATTTTCAAGATTATAATGTGGTTTTGATCGGATGGCCACGGGTGATCTGTGAGTTTTAGAAAGGATGAGCGGCTAGGATTATATGAATCCCAGTCAAATGGCTCAGAAAAAAATGGTGAAGAATCCGCATTAATGGGGTTTCGAAGGCTGGAAAAATGAGATGGTTGATATCTCGCGTGGCGAGATCTAGCGACTGAGATTAGATTTCCCTTAAAAAAACAGCATCCCATATCGAAAAGGGAATGGTTTTGTGGCCACCTTATAAACTTGGGCATACCAGTAATGATCAAAACTTCTCTCTCCCTCCCCAGTACTTCCCAATACTGGTTCTCTCCCACAGGCGTGTTCTGTGCCCCCCCTCTACGGTTGTTCCACCCCTCACTATGGCACCAACTTGCATCACCCATTCTCCCATGTGGTGTGTACATAGCCATTGTCGGCCTATGCTTTCTAGCTGGGGAGTTAAGGCTCGACCGCCCTATGTGAGTGGTGCATGATGCCTCCCCCGGCTGGCTAGCTTGGCCTCTATCTTCTAATGTCCATACATTTTTTTTAAACCAAAGAATTAAATTTGAAAATAAAAATCTATTTAAAACTTTTTATAAATTTATATTCTTTTTTTCCTTCAGAAGAATCATCATGGTTACTATATTTTTTTAAAATCCCAATATAAAATATATATTTATTTAAAACTATATCATTATTTAACCAAGGATATAAAATTTACAAATATTTTAATCATTTTAAAAAATTTGATGCTCTTAGAATACTTATACACATATAATACTTAAAGTATTAAAAATACTTAACACACCTAACTGTTATAATTTTTTTTGACCGTTACCAAAACCGATGGTCACCTAAAGACCCCAATGGATACTTATCCATATAAATACCTACTTGTTGGGCGCCTTCCTGGTTGGCGCACTGGGCAACGCCTCCTCAAATGGTGCACATGCGGTATCTGTTTTAATGTGGTGTTTTAATGCGGGCCAAGACCGCGTGAATTAATTCACGCGGTGACACTCTTTTGACGCGGCGACATTATTTTTACGCTGATTCTTTTCCTATATAAGGAGGCAGAGGCAAGGCATTTCATCATCACCGGCAGCAACAACACCGAGAGCAAATCCCATTTGGTGATCGCCTTTCTTTGACGATCATCTTTCTTGCTCTCCACCTTTTGATCCATACTTTTATTCTTGAGTATTACTTTTGAGATCCCTTCCATTTTGGCGAGTCTCTACCGTGTACTTCTTGATTTTAGTGGATCCCTCTTTCTGGACTAGGTCCCGTGGTTTTTCCCTTTCGGGTTTTCCACGTAAAAATTTCCGGTGTCAATTTTTTTTTTCTGCACATTTAATTTTGTCGCTGCACATCCGCTTCTATTTGGGGGGAAAGATTCAATTTCCGCTGCGCGTTCGCTTTTTCTTTTGTTTGCGCGTTCGTCGCTTTCCCGTCTTTCCCAACATCTGGTATCAAAGGGTTTGGTTCTTTTCTTTTCATATTTATTATGGAGGCCAACTACAGTCGGATGATTTTGTTAAATGGTACCAACTACCATATGTGGCGACTTAAAATGAAGGATCTGCTTTTTGTCAAGCGAATGCATCTTCCAGTGTTTAGTACCCAGAAGCCAGAGAGAATGTCAGACGAAGAATGGGCGTTCGAGCATGAGATGGTTTGCGGTTTCATTCGTCAATGGGTCGAAGACAACGTGATGAACCACATTGTCAACATCTCTCACGCCAGAACTTTGTGGGAGAAGCTTGAGACGACCTACGCTTCGAAGACGGGAAACAATAAACTGTTTCTTCTCAAGCAAATGATGAACTTGAGGTACAGAGAAGGTACGTCTATTTCTGATTATTTAAGTGAATATCAAGGATGTTTTGATCAGTTGTCTGGCATGGGTATCAATTTTGAAGATGAGGTTTTAGCTCTTTTGCTTCTTAACACTTTACCCGATTCTTGGGAAAATTTACGTGTTACTCTAACCGGTTCTGCTCCTAATGGTGCTGTGACATTTAGTTTTGTCAAGTCTGCTATTTTAAATGAAGAGGTCAGGAGACGTACTCAGGAGAAATCTTCTTCCGAGCTTTTGGTCACAGAGAACAGGGGGAGAAGCCAGGACCGGGGGCAGAGCAGTCGAGATAAGAGCAGAGGCAGAAGTAAATCCAGACTGAAGCAGAGAGATTTTGAATGTCATCATTGTGGTAAGAAGGGGCATGTTAAGAAGTTTTGTTATCAGCTGAAAAGAGAGAACAGATTGAAGGAAAATCAACAGAAGAAAAATGGCGATGGAGAGGATCATGTTGCCGCTGCTACAGGGGGTGATCTTGTTATTGTTTATGATTCCATTAACATTGCTTCTGATGATTCTTGCTGGGTTGTTGATAGTGGTGCCTGTTTTCACGTGACATCGAAGAAGGAGTTCTTTACATCTTACAGCCCAGGTAATTTTGGGATTTTGAAGATGGGAAATGATGGACATGCTGACGTTGTAGGCATCGGGACTGTTTGTTTAAAGACCAGTACAGGAAGTAAGCTGATTTTGAAGAATGTCCGACATGCACCCGAGGTTCGTTTGAATCTTATCTCTACCAGCGTTCTTGATGATGAAGGGTTTATCAGCACTTTCGGTGATTGCCAATGGAAGCTTTCCAAGGGCTCTTTGATTGTGGCTAGAGGGAAGAAGCAATCAGGTTTGTACTGGACTAGAGCTTCTATTTCTTGTGATACTGCTTGTGTTGTTGAGTGCAGTGTTTCGTCCAAGTTGTGGCATAAGAGGCTCAGTCACATCAGTGAGAAAGGTCTCGGTTGTTTGGCCAAGAGAAATCTTCTTCCAGATTTGAAGAGTGTCAAGTTGGACACATGTGATCATTGCATGGCTGGAAAACAGAGCAGAGTGAGTTTCAGCAGTCATCCTCCACACAGGAAGTCACAGGTACTTGAATTGGTACATTCTGACGTTTGTGGTCCTTTGAAATCAAAGACCTTTAGTGGCGGTCTTTATTTTGTTACATTTATTGATGACTACTCACGAAAGCTCTGGGTTTATGTTTTGAAAGCCAAAAGTCAGGTGCTCAGTGTTTTTAAGCAATTTCATGTTTCTGCTGAGAGAGAATCAGGAAAGAAATTAAAATGTATTCGCACTGACAATGGAGGAGAGTATTGTGGTCCGTTTGATCAGTATTGCAGGCAGGAAGGTATTCGGCATCAGAAGACGCCGCCCAAGACACCTCAGCTGAATGGTGTAGCTGAGCGGATGAACAGAACTTTGCTGGAAAGAGTTCGTTGTTTGCTTTCAGAAGCAAAGTTGCCTGGACATTTTTGGGGTGAGGCTTTACTTACTGCTGCTTATATTATCAATTTGTCACCTGCGGTTGCTTTGCAGACAGACACTCCCGAAAAATTTTGGTATGGCAAAGAGATCAGGTACGATCACTTGCGTGTTTTTGGTTGCAAGGCTTTTGTTCATGTGCCTAGAGATGAGAGATCCAAGCTGGATGGTAAGACACGCCAGTGTATTTTTATTGGCTATGGACACGATGAGTTTGGGTACAGGTTCTATGATCCTGTTTTGAGGAAACTTGTCAGAAGTCACGATGCAGTGTTTAAGGAGGATCAGACTATTGCAGACATTGATAAGGGAGAAAAAGATGCTTCTCCAACTTCTGATGGTTTTGTCAGTCTTGAGCCAGGTTCTAATTCACATTTACCTCATGTTGTTGATTCTGATGATCATGTTGATGTACAGAATGATGCTCAAGGTGAACAGGTTGGAGTTGAAGTTTCCGATGCACCTTTTGTTTCTGATGATCCGGTTCCAGGGGTTATTAATGAACCCGCAGTTCCACTCCGGAGGTCATCTCGGCATCGCACCGTTTCTACTCGATATTCACCTGATGAGTATGTGCTCCTCGCTGAAGGGGGAGAACCAGAATCGTTTGATGAGGCAATGGAGAGTGAACAGAAGGATAGATGGGTTGCGGCAATGGATGACGAGATGAAATCATTGCACGACAACCACACTTTTGAGCTGGTGAAGTTACCGACAGGGAAGAGAGCTTTGCAAAATCGGTGGATTTATCGGATTAAGAATGAAGAATCCAGTTCTGTTCCACGATACAAGGCAAGGTTAGTTGTCAAAGGCTTCCGTCAGAAGAAAGGTATTGATTTTGATGAGATTTTCTCACCTGTTGTCAAAATGTCTTCCATTCGGGTTGTTCTTGGTTTGGCTGCCAGTTTAGATCTGCAGATTCAGCAGATGGATGTGAAGACAGCTTTCCTCCATGGAGATTTAGAGGAGGAGATTTATATGGAGCAACCATAGGGTTTTGTTGAAACAGGTAAAGAAAATCATGTCTGCAAGTTGAAGAAGAGCTTGTATGGTTTGAAACAAGCTCCGAGGCAGTGGTATAAGAAGTTTGAATCTGTCATTTCTCATTAGGGTTTCAGGAAGACATCTTCTGATCATTGTGTTTTTGTTCAGAGATTTACTGATGATGATTTTATTATACTGTTGCTTTATGTTGATGATATGCTCATTGTTGGCCATGATACTTCTAGAATTGACAGATTGAAGAAGGATCTTTGTCAGTCTTTTGCGATGAAAGACTTGGGGCCAGCACAGCAGATTCTTGGCATGACGATCTCCCGTGACAGGAAGGCCAAGAAGTTGTGGTTATCTCAGGAGAGATACATTGAGAAGGTTCTTCAGAGATTTTCTATGGATAGAGCGAAAGTGGTTAGTACTCCTCTTGCTTTACATTTTAAGCTCAGTTCCAGTCAGTCACCTTCTACTGATGAAGAGAGAGAGGAGATGCAACACATACCTTATTCATCTGCTGTTGGATGTTTGATGTATGCAATGGTATGTACTAGACCTGATATAGCTCATGCAGTTGGTGTGGTCAGTCGTTTTCTATCAAATCCAGGTAGAGAGCATTGGAGAGCATTGAAGTACATTTTTCGTTATCTTCGTGGTACTTCTGATCTGAGATTGTGTTTTGGCAAAGGGGAACCTATGCTTTGTGGCTTTACAGATTCAGATATGGCAGGAGATATCGATTCGAGGAAGTCTACTTCAGGCTATTTGATCACTTTTGCAGGGGGAGCTGTATCTTGGCAGTCTAGATTACAGAGATGTGTTGCTTTATCTACCACAGAGTCAGAGTTTATTGCAGCTACAGAGGCGTGCAAAGAATTGTTGTGGATGAAAACATTTATTCGAGAGCTCAATTTAAATCAGGACAGGTATGTTTTATTTTGTGATAGTCAGAGTGCTATTTGTTTGGGAAAGAATTCTACTTTTCATGGCAGGTCGAAACATATCGATGTTCGATATCATTGGATTCGCAATGTCCTTGATTCGAGACAGTTAGAGCTTGAGAAGATCCACACTGATGACAACGGGTCAGACATGTTGACCAAGAGTTTACCCAGAGGAAAATTTGAGACTTGCCGACAGATTGCAGGGTTGGCGGTGATCCCCACTTGAGTCGGAGGGGGAGATTGTTGGGCGCCTTCCTGGTTGGCGCACTGGGCAACGCCTCCTCAAATGGTGCACATGCGGTATCTGTTTTAATGTGGTGTTTTAATGCGGGCCAAGACCGCGTGAATTAATTCACGCGGTGACACTCTTTTGACGCGGCGACATTATTTTTACGCTGATTCTTTTCCTATATAAGGAGGCAGAGGCAAGGCATTTCATCATCACCGGCAGCAACAACACCGAGAGCAAATCCCATTTGGTGATCGCCTTTCTTTGACGATCATCTTTCTTGCTCTCCACCTTTTGATCCATACTTTTATTCTTGAGTATTAATTTTGAGATCCCTTCCATTTTGGGGAGTCTCTACCGTGTACTTCTTGATTTTAGTGGATCCCTCTTTCTGGACTAGGTCCCGTGGTTTTTCCCTTTCGGGTTTTCCACGTAAAAATTTCCGGTGTCAAATTTTTTTTTTCTGCACATTTAATTTTGTCGCTGCACATCCGCTTCTATTTGGGGGGAAAGATTCAATTTCCGCTGCGCGTTCGCTTTTTCTTTTGTTTGCGCGTTCGTCGCTTTCCCGTCTTTCCCAACACTACTTTAGGTGTTCAAATATCACGTCCATTTCTTGATCTAAGAGGATGTTTCTCTACATTCCCTTGACGCTTAGCATCATTTCTTTTCTTCTCACTATTTATTTGTTAGTTTTGGTGGATTCATGGGATAAGGCCTACTTAATCAATCTCGTTGTGATGTAGGGTGGTCTTCCATTTGTTCTTTTAGGTCTTGGAATTTGTTTTCTAGGCTAGTTGTGGTCTTTTGGCCTTTTCCAATGTAATTGTTCGATGTTTCTATTGAATAAAATATGTTTTATTTTTATTTTGTAAGAATTTATTTTGGATGACACCAAATATTTAACAAAACAGGGAAATAATAATACTAATAACTAACAAAAAATTATTATTACAATATAAATATGTCTGGGGCCACACATTACACCCCCCCCTTAAAGGAATTATTCCCTCAAAATTCTATTGAACCCTTACACTACCACGAGCACCAAATTCTAGCATTAACCTGGATGTCCATACAAAAAATATTTTTAAGATTGGTTTCAATCAATAATTTTCGAATGATAAAAATTTAATTTAAACCTTCACCAATAACACAAGAGCCGGTGGTTATCTTCTTTCATGGTTTCCAAGTTAGTCCTAAATTCATCAATTTATTGGGTCCAAACATAACTCACGCAGCCAGGGTTAAACTCATGTATGCAGTGATCGGATTTCAAGTAAAATTAATGTAAGATGAAAAGATCAGAGACATTAGAAAGGACGTGATTACAATAAACCAGCCAAATCACCTTATTTTCTAAAATTTTAAAATCATAAATCCTCCCATACAAATTGAATTTTAGGTGTTGAAATAGATAAGTTGCGCGGAGGTCACCTGCTTCTGTAGCTTCATGAAATTTTTGAAAATAAAGATACCTTTAGAACTTAGAAAAACATTTGAAGGGACCCTCAAAATAATTTCTTCACCAAGCATAGAATACGATTTGTGCTTGTACTATGAGGAAATAAATGAAACCCCACCCTTGGAAGAATCGGAGTATACTAGGAGTGTTGGATATCTGATAAAGATATTTTCATGATAATTATAGATTTCTTAGAGGCCCAAATATATCTAAACATGACATTAACATTATAGATTCATGTATCTCAGTAGAGAGAGATAAAAGGCAGGTTAGTAATCTTTCTTCCTCCATATGAAAAATAATTTACATGGGGAATTTACAGAGAAATACATATTTAAATTAGTAGATTCGTATTAATTTCCCACAATTGTCTAAACTAATCCTCTGATACCAACTTTAGTACCCCAACACCAGAAGCCCAAAGTCGGTGCCATAAACCTGGTGTATAATATTTTTTTATAATAAGAAGCTGGTAAATTACACATCACATTGAATATAGAGGATATTTTTGGTCCATGTTCTTGGAAAAAGATATAAAACATACATTTCAATAAACAGAACAAAGTTAAAATTAAATAAACATTGAATCTTCAGTTTGATTGCTTCCACTACATAGTTTCAACACAAATAGTAATCTAACGTTATAAAAATGTTTATAAAATATACAGTGAGAATAAAATTCCAAGTAAGGGGTTTTAAAAATAATTAGTAAAAAATACTTTATGTAAATATCTATTTTACATAAAAAATTTCTTAAAAAAACATCACCTCTTATAACACATCACCATCACTTATCAATGGTTACTAGAAATCATTTTTAGTAATATCACATACATAAGGGTTTATACATTTATTTAAATGTTATAAATAAAACACATTTCAAAATATTCACACTTATACAAAAAATCATGGAATGATACATATAATTTAGGAGTTTACTAAACTAAAATAAGGGTAACTTTCATGGGGCGTATGTTTAAATTTGAAAATAAAAATAATAAATGCTTAGAGATGAATATTAATCAATTAATTACTTTCTATAATCAATTAAAACCATGAAATGAGAGATGAATTTTTATCCATTGTATTTAATTTATGAAAATAGATACTAACCATTCATTTTGAATGATTTTATAAGTAATTACATCATTATTCCATGTGGATTTATTACCATAATCATAAGTTGGAGATTCATGACCAAGGATATTCTACTAGGTGAATAATCACATGGATGGTTTAATAATATACACATAATGATGGAATGGATAATGTTGTATTGCATTAAGGAACTTGTGCCATGACCATACATAATAAGTCTGTCAAGGCCTCGTGCCATGAACAAATCTGTGTCATGAGACCTGCTGATGCATTGAGAGGATATATCAGGCCTCACCTGTCACATAATAAGTCCAATGCAATCCTCATATGTATAGAAATTCTTTTATTCAATGTTTCCCATACCACTTTGAATAATTAAATTCTATCTTTTATTCAAAGTGTTCCATACCACTTTGAATAATTTAATTCTTATTCTATAGTTTCGCATCTGAGATAAATATCATTCTTGAAATAATTGTCTATATTATTTATTAATGGGAGACATTGAAATAATGTGAACTTCAATCTAATAAAGACTGCATGGTTTGTCACATAAAATAATAACTCTTGATTTCAAATCCCTTGGTTCATGAAAGAAAACATCTTACATGAAAAATACATGTTTCTGAACTTAAGATACTTATCATTCATGTTTAAAATATACACTGATAAATGCGTGTGCCAACAAATAAAATCATAATCTTTAATAGTTAATTTTTTTCATTGTGGCATATTCATAATGAATGAAAATTTAATATTTATAAATGCGAGACATTCATTCCATGTGATTTATTTATGTATAAGTAATTAAACACACTTCTCTATATTCATTCACTTGTATATGTTTTAAACAAAGGTAATTACAACCCTTTATCCTAAAATTAATAATTGTGATGCATTTATGTAATGTTAATTACTCTAATAACAAGGTGATGCCTTCTTAAAATCATTAGGCACACAATAACCAAACAATGCTGTGTTATTTTTCACCGATATAAAATTTTGTAAACATTTTGATCAAATCAAAGTATAACTTTAAAACATAAAATCACAACATGGTTAACACTATCAAAATTTCTTAAAATGAAACAAGACATATATATATATATATATATATATATATTTGTGTATGTTGATTTTTCATCAAGAATTAATAGGATATTTATAAGGATGGGGTTGTCCCTTAAAAATGAATTCTCAACTTAATAGGGAATGAAAAACTTAAACGGATTATTTTTGTTAATTATATATATATATATATATATATATATATAAAGGGTTTTAGAAAACTCAAAAATAGCACTTAGAAAAACTTTATAACATTTATACGCATTGAAAACATTAATAAAATACTGATAATCATCATTTTAAAAACCCAAAACAAACTTGGATTAGATTTTATATGAAATTGAATGTACAGAAAGTGTTTATATGGAATTTTCATAACAAAAATATAGTTTTATAAATCTTTTATAGTATCGTATACTTCGAATACATTAGTTATTCACTGATAAAAAATACATAAAAAGTGATTCATGTTAGGGTTTAAAATCAATATATATATATATAATTGTATATACACAAAGTGTATATATGGGTTTTTCACATTAAAAATTAAACCAAATAAACTCTTACTTGAGTTATATAAATAAATAACATCATTTAAATGAAAATGTTCATCATTAAAGAAAAAAAATACAAAATAGGTTTTATATGTAAATGTATATACACATATGTGTATATCTGAGTTAATCAAATCAAAACACGAATCTAAATAAAAACCCTTACAAGAATTATATGAATCAAAAGCATTAGTTAAATACTGACAATAAACATTTAGAAAACCTAAAACAAGTTTGGATTGAAAGTTATATAAAAATGAATGTAAATATTTGTACATACACAAAAGTGTATATAAGGGTTCTGAATAATGAAAACGAATCAAAAGAATCCCATACCTGAATTACAAAGTGAGGTTGAGTCGAGTAGAGGTTGGAGAGGAGTTGGGAGGAGAAAACCCCAAAGTGTTACTGTGAAAATGGAGGTTTATATAAACTATTTATATAAACTGTATATATCAAATTATATATACTTTGGTTTACACATAAAATGTAAACAAAGAACTCAAAGTTGACCAAAACAGAATAAATAAAACTCCATAATCAAGGTAATACCTATATTATTTGGTCTTTTTATAATATTTTTATCATGTGGGGAAATCATACATTGGATGTTAAGGGATTTGGTTATAAAATAAAACCATGTGTTGGGTCTGTGGGTAAAGAGAGAGAAGGGGACATAGATGGACAAAAGATGTGTCACAGGTTGAAGAGGAGTAGTGGAGAAGGAGAGTGATAGAAACTGGTGCACTGGAGCGATACAAGGAAGAAGAAGAATAAGAACAGGAGAAGAAGAAAAAGGATGGGTGTCTACAATCACCTCATTCCAATCAGATAGTCACGGTGGGTTTTGGGGTTTTAAAAACCGATGAACGGTCGAGATTATAACATGGCACTGATCAGATGGTCACAGGGGATCCATGAGTTTTCAAAAAGATGTGTAGCTGGTATCATAAACATCCCAATCTAACGGTTTAGAAAAACATGATGAAGTAACTGTAGTGATGTGGTTTCGAAGGCTGGATGGATCAGACGGTTGAGGTCTCACATGGTGAAATCCAATGGCTCAGATTAGATCTCTTGTAAAAAATACTTCATCCCACATCGAAATGGGAATGATTTAGAGGGTTATTTATAATCCTCGATGCACCAAAAATGATCAGAACTCTTTTTCCTCCTCCCTGGTACTACCCCGTACTAGTTCTATGCTACGGGTGCACTCTGCGCCCACCCTCTACCATTGTGCCACCATGCACGGTGGTGTTGCCTTGCATCACCCTTGAGACCCTGTGGCATGCACATACCCACTGTCGGCCTATACTGATTGGCTGGGGAGTTAAGGCTTGTCCACCCCACGTGAGTGGTTCATGCTGCCTCCCTCGGCTGGCTAGCTTGGCCTCTATCCTCTGACAACCAAATATTTTTGTAAACCAAAGCATTAAATTTCAAAATACAACTTTGTTAAAAACTTGTTTTAAATTTATATTCATTTTTTCATTCATATGAGACATCATGGTTACTATATTTTTTTAAAATCCAAATATAAAATATATTTCTAATTAAAAAAATATCATTATTTAAACAAGGATATAAAATTTACAACATTTAAATCATTTTAAAAAATATGTTACACTTAGAATACTTATGGACATATAATAATTAAAGTAGTCAAAATACATAACATAACTAAGGGTTATATTTTTTTTGACTGTTTCCAAAACCAACGGTCACCTAAAGACCCCAATGGCTACTTAGCCATACAAATACCCGCTTGAGGAGTTCAAAGATAAAGTTCATTTCTTGATCTAAGAGGATGGTGGTATATATTCCCTTGACACTTAACATTTTTTCTATTCTTCTAACAATTTCTTTCTTTGTTTTGGAAGATTTAAGGGATGAGGGATACTTAATTGGTCTCATGGTGATGTTGGGTGGTATTCCATTTGTTTTCTTAGGATTTCGAATAAGTTTTCTTATCTAGTTATGGTATTTTGGCCTTATTTCAATGTAATGTTTTAGTATTTATATTGAATAAAATATGACTTATTTTTATTTTGTTTTCATTTGTTTTGGATGAAACCAAATATTTAACAAAACAAGGCAATAATAATACTAATAACTAACAAAAAATTATTTTTACAAACATAAATATGTCTAGTGCCTAACAATGATTCCTCGGTTTGCTATGGTTTTGTGGACACATTCAAATGCATTAATTCATTAAAATATCTAATGATGACAAGAATTACCACAAGAGTGTCATGAGTTCCCTTAAAATATGATGTTAAGATTTATTTTTCCCATGTTCCCAAACTAACAACTCCCTGATAGGGATATTCTAGAACAAGGTGATTATGATTCTCCACTACCCTAGCTCCTCAGCTGAGAGGTTCCACAACTCCCTACCTCTCCTCGTCACTTCTACCTATAGGATGAATAATTTATTATTGATCAACCTAGTAAAGAGCCACCCACCCATGTTCCTCTTTTAAATATTTCTCTTCACTGAAGGAATTATTATCCTCATTGATGAATGTAGAAAGGTTGGAAATAATCACTTGTGCTTAAATGGTTCTATAGGACAACCTCGAAGGACTTTGATTTAAACTTATCATATCTACTCAGATATAGAACAATGTACAAGAGATCAATAAACTTGGTTGCATTCTTTATAATAGTAAATTACATAGCATTGTTCATTAATAAGTTATCATTCTAGTATTCCAAAATTACTCATGCACACCTCCCCATATTCTAGAGTTTTCTGACTATTAGTGAGGGTGTTTACTATTTTTGGTTAGTTACTATACTCTCTTTATTAGATTGAATCATAGTGGAAATTTAACCAATTTAAATCATCAAAATAATAAATAAATCAGATTGAATGAAGTAAATAGTTAAATATAAAAATTATTTCATGTTGATACAAAATATTAAAAAACTTATCATGGTAGGAGGCATACAGGTGGTGTTATACTATATAGAAGAGAATAAAAGACTATAAAACTAATAATATCCCTGAGAATTTTCTACCCATCTTGGTCCTCTTCTCCCATGCACTAACCAAATAAATTGATCAAGAATTTTTAATAGGATGCTTCCCCTTAACATTTACTATATCGATGAAATCTTCCGAAGTATAATATGGTATCCCAAAAAGGGTGTGAGTACAACTCAATCGGCCATGAACAATAAAGTCTAATGGAAATCTAGTACGTGAACATCATGTATAATAGAGTTCAATTATAATTTATTTAATCTAGTAATGTAACATAAATAAAATCGATCTCGGTCTCCTTGTGGGATACCAAGTTTACCTTAATTTCTCTAGTCAATGTTGAATGAATCAGATCATGTAACTTATATTAGGTCAAGGGAACCAAGGATTATATCCATGGAATCCATAAACAAATATCCTTTTGGACATCTATGTAAAATGTCATGAAATTATCACATAAAAAACCATTTCTTGTCAATAGATAGCCCATGGAATTCTTGACTTTTAGTAGTCAATCCTACTCATGGTAATCAACCCATGATGTTTAATTATTTGGTATTGAACATAATCAAATGGATGAATCTTTTTAAATCTAATCCTATGATTTTCAATCATAACCAATGAAATATATCATTTAAATGCGAGTAATTCATTATTAGAATACATCGGGATTACCCAATGAAATCCTTTTATGAAAACATTAAGATGAATTTGATAGATCATACTGAGCATTATAATATTCTTGAATTACATATGAATTCATAATGACTTGTTGTGATATCCATGAGATTTATACATTGAATTAATCTTTAATGGATTTTCCACATGGGATTATCATTAATGAATTGGGTGGCATCCTAAGAGTTTTCCTAATGAATTAAATGATGGAATCGATGTCTCACCCATGGTATGGAACACCATTAATGGGAGACCAAATTATATAAACAATAACCACATCATAAATGGTAAATAAGGTCCAAGTATTGTATTCAATCCATATCCCAATATAATTTGTTTAATGAAATTTTAATTGACATGAAAAACCTACCCTAAGGTTTGTATTGGGTACATAATATTATGGGGTTTTCTTAAAGGCCAAACCAAAGACTTTCTAATGGGTGTTTTAGTTTTAGTTAAAGTTTGGTTAACAAGGCAATCATTCAAAACACACCCTAAGGTTTGGATTTAATTGAGGTTATCAACCTCCGATGATATATGTGGTCTCATGGAATGTCTATTGTAAATATGAAGGAAAAATGGAGTATAT
The DNA here is from genome assembly GCA_963277665.1 of Viscum album. NCBI lineage: Eukaryota > Viridiplantae > Streptophyta > Magnoliopsida > Santalales > Viscaceae > Viscum > Viscum album. Next base: position 1,044,021,673 of record OY728134.1, on the reverse strand, counting down.
ATTTTAGGGACAATGATTATAAATTCTAATGTGGAGAAAAAAATGTATTATTTATAAATGATGGGATGTTAATGAAAAAGAAAATGGAACACATGACTTGGCTTACCAAAAGACTCATCCTCTGGTATCATCCCCTTATTTGATATGGAATAGAAGATAATATAATAAAATCCAAATTATATAAAAATAGTATATTTTTTTAAATATGTTCGCTATGGCTTAGATGGAACTAGACTAAGATATTTTGAGGAAATAGAGTATTAGCCTTACCAAGGGTGTCATAACATGGAAAACAACAATGGAAATTGAGGTTGAAAAAGAGAGATCAACCAAATCCTTTAGATGAGTATACAATGATACAATAAAACTATTGAAAACACAAGAAAAAGGAAAATAATGAAAAATAGATTTAAATGGAAGGGGGGGATATAATTTTTATCCTCTTTTGGCATGACACATGATTTGGATGCACGATTAGAAAAATGATACACCAACAATGTGTGACTAGTCTGCAATAACCTGCATGCCTCACATGGTTCATAGGCCTTCCATGTACTATTTATCAAACCATTCTACTCTTTTTGGATCACTTTATTATGGTCCCTAGTAAGTGAAAACTATGAACCACATATTTTTATATCAGAAAGTAAAACTCTAGTCATCAAACCATCCAAAACTCCCCTAAAACCTCTTTTACTACAGAGGTCACTCCCATTAAGTTAATATAATTGGTTTTGAAAAAAATAAAAATTGTCTAAAACTAGAAAAGAAATAATGATCTTACATCCTCCCCACATTATTATATCTCATCCTAAAGTTATAATTATGAGTGTAGTCGAGCTATATCCACAAATAATTTAGTCTAGTAATCATGTTCATCAGACACTCATTCCCATGTCTCCTCTAGGATGTAACCATGATTCCAAAACACCTAAAAAAGAGGAACTATCCTCCATTTAATTCAATTTTTATGGTTTTTGATACTATATAGGTACTCTTTAAAATAATTATCAACATCCAAATGGACTTCAATAGAATTAATGACGTGATACGGGTTGGGATAATAATTTTGGGTTTGAAATACATGGATGAAATTGTGTATAGACCGCTACCACTAAAGAAGATATATTTGATCGTTTACTATATTGACACTCTTTAATATCTAAAAAGGATATTAAAATATAGGGTTGAGCTTCCCTTGCTCTAAATATATTGATGATTCATTCTAGGAATGATAAAAAAGAAGAAATCATCCCAAACCTCAAACTTTGAAGGATGGTGACATCGATAATCATGACTTTTTAAAAAGAATGAGACACATCCATATTTTTCTAGACTAGTTTAAATCACTATCATTCCTCATGATTAATACATAATCCCACTATTGATTCATCTCCTACCTCTAACTATAACATAGGTGAATGTTTAATCCTACCATAAATATCGTCATAAGTATCCATATAGATTATCACTTTGAATAAACATCTATAATAAAAATATGTAATAGGTAATTGTTTCTCCCAAGAACCTATGAATTATAGGATGTATTCCTTAAGTATTTCTTCTAGTACTTGATTATTATTCCCGGACTGTACATTGGTATAAGGGTGGAATTTTGTGCTCAAGAGTATATATAAACCAATAATTCTCTACAAACATAGGCAGATCAATGAAGTAAAATACACATGACTATCTGGTATAATTGTATATTGAATCCCATGTAGGTGTATGATTGTATGGAAATATATCCTCCCACTATTATCCAGTAAGAAGACCTTCTAAATCGAAAAGTAGTGGGTGAACTTCCCCAGCTTGTCCATGATCACTCGTATGGTGTCACTACCTCTAAATGACATTGTCAATCCTATCATGAAGTCCACGGTGACAACATCCCATTTACATTATTTTAAAGGTAATGGATTTAACGATCCAATAGGCCACTAGTGATTCTCTTTAACATATTGACATGTGGAACACCGAGTGATAAAAATAATTATTTCATTTTTTGTCCTTTCCCAACAATACTGAGGGTGAAAAACAGATACATGTTTTTTATTCCATGCTGTATTTTCCATTTAGAAGCATGATATTCCTATATAAATTCTTTTTTTAGGTTTCTTGGAACCTATACATGCCTGTGGATATGTAAGATCTAATTCTCATCAATATCCCTACCATGACGCATCTCTAAACCAGAAATACATTCCCTTAGGCCTAGCCTTTAGGATTTTACATTTTACTTCTATTTATTTGATTTAGGAGTTATGGAAACACTAATAAATCCATGATGATTGGTAACAAATACACCCATGAGCTTTATGATGCATTTCAAAAAATAGACCCATCTTCATCCATTCATAACTAGCTTTCTCAACTACTTGTACCTATTTATTCCATGTAAATGTATCATCAACCACATTACATTCCATTGACTTATATTCGTGCTCAAATTTGAAATAATGAAAATATTAAACCCACATATTCTATTAATCCCATAAAAGAACAAACCGAACTCCATCAAGTGTAGTTTCAAATTCTCATCTGGGTCTCTATCTCCCATGTGCTCTCTGGATGATTCCCATGCTACCACCAAACAAACATCAAGTGAATTGTTTACCCACATAGGATATTATCCTATTGATCCCCAATATATATTGGGTACTCTAAAAAGGCATCTCCATCCTCAATGCCCAGCTCTCCCAACTTATACCATATGAATGTTCATGAACATACCTCATTTACTGCAACACATGGAAGACATCATGTAACTAGTCTAACTATCATGGTAGCCCTAAGGGGTATTCCATATCTCCAAACCTATATAGTATCTAGAAAGAAGTAATGAATATTGTGTATAAATTTTCATGCCTTCTATATCTTCATAATCGACACCGAGTTTATACCATTATGAACACATGGTTGGACTTCTTGAACACTAAATGCCTTCATCATTGGTCCACATAATACTTATGATGGCTCTGTGTGGTCCTCATCTTCATCTAGATAACCTAAACTATATCTGTTGTAGCTCAAACAAACTCTAGGACAATATGTGTTCACTCTCCTATGTTAGTACAACATAGTGGTGACCTAAAAGGTCGACTATAAAAGGACCCAAATTGTGCCATATAGATGGATTAATGGTAGTAGTTTTCATATGAAAACTCCACCAATGGTAGGTGATCCACCAAAATATGGCTAATGTCCAACATGCAAGCTTGCAACATGTCATCCAGAACCCAAAGGATATGCTTAGTCTGGCCATCATTATAGGGGTGACACACTATGATTGAATGCAACTGAATCTAAAAGGTATCCTATAATAATATCTATAATCATTATGTGAAAAGTGAATCATGATAAAAAACTATCATCGAGGGGACTCTGTGATGTTGGACTATCTCTTTCACATTAAGTCATCCTGTGCACTCTAATGAACTATTCTCTCTGATAGCTTGGAAGTGGAACTATATGGTGAGTTGGCCTATGATCACTTAGATAGAATCAATTCCTCTAGAACATTTTTTTTGTGAAATCATAATGAATTATATATATATATACCATACCACTTCCACTCTGTTACCTTAATGGGGTGAGTTATTCTCACTGGATCATGCTTCTCAGCCATCACCTGTTGAAAAGTGTGGCATTGAGACACAGACTCTACAACACACTTATGCATTCATTTCAATTAAAATTGATGACGAAGGTTCATGTATATGTTTTCTAAACCAAGATGTACCACTAATGGGGATATATTAAACTCGCTCATAATATTCTCATGGAACATCACTGGTACCATCATCTATCCTATGAAATGCTTGGAATGATCCGTAACTTTCAAAAATCCATCAATAGTATGTCTAGTGGATATCTGGGTATGAAATGTATCATACATGGTATATCCACTATGATCATACCTAACATATAGTAGATGTATAAGGGTGATAACTATCAAATAAAGGTAAGATATCCTATCCTTTTCCACTAAAGGCAACTATAATGAGCCTAACTTCTCTAACTCTTTGGTCAAAAACTGAGAATAATATATCCTACTATGAACATAATCCACCATGTTACCATTATCAGGAGTATAGACTATCTCAAAGTAAATTTCCTGACAGAACTCTATCTATAAAATCTATCTTAAATAAATATCCTTTTGAAATAATATTTACTTGAAACTATTATGGTTATAAAATAAAATAAAACACTCAATAATAAATTATTGCCACAACATCATCATAGTGAAGAATACTACTTCCTACTATAGTTTTTTGGTCATATAGTTCTTCTCATGTTGTCTCAACAACTAAAATCCTTATGAAATCACAAAAAACTCTTCAATAGAAGAAAAAAATTCCATTACCCAAGGTAATGAAGGAAAATACATACTAGACACCCTACTATAGTAGTGTCATGTTGGAATTGCTCGATTACCTCTATTATAACACCTGAAAGGACTAATAGAACCTCTCCATCCATTTAAAAGGATCTCCTTCTTGGTTAAAAAAATTCAAAGGTACCTATATCCTAGATAAATTGATCATGAATATCTGGTAGTAGTCTTTAAAACTAGTAAATCTATGTACACCCATCACACTCCTAGGCAACTCACAAGCCAACAATTACTTAATCTTCACTGGGCCCACTGCTACACCCTCTACTGAGATGACAGGTAACAAAAGGCTGAACTCCTAATTCCATAACTGACATATTTAAAGAGTTATATAAATCTCCCTCTCAAAAAGTATATCTAACACGATCCTCAAGTGTAACTTGTGCTCCTTATTGTATTTCGAGTACACTAGGATTTCATTGATGAGGAATACCAAAAAGTGATATATCAAAGGCTGAAGGATTGGGTTTATGAGTCCCATGATCACATATAGAGAGTTTTTCACACTAAAAGGGATTTATGTGTACTCATAGTTACTGTAGTGATATTTGAATGTGGTACTGGATATATCCACTTCCCATACTCGTAGCTTGTGATAGCCCGATATGAGTTCAATATTCAAGAACCATCATGCCCATATCAACTGGTTGGTGAAGACATCAATCTTTGATAGTGGATATATATTATTCACAGCCACCTAGTTTAGGTGATGGTTTTTCTCAAAAATCCTTAAGATCCTATCCACCTTATTGGTGAATAAAACTAGGGCATCCAAAGGTTAAAAACTAGTTCTAACAAATATCATCATCTATAAGTCATCATACTATACCCACAACTCATGAAGATATATGGGATCCATCAATATGTTGGTAAATATATTGAGCCAATTCCTTGGAGAATGTCTAATGAAAAATTTATCTCTTTAAAGGGGGATAATCTTAGAAAATCCTCAATAAATATTTCCCCATAATATTCATTACTATGGTAAATTGGTTATTAAAAACACCCAGTTCTCCAAGATTAATTCTAACCAACGAGTGAGTAATAGGTAGCACCCTCCTACACATGAGCTCAAAAAGATCTACCTGGGTTTCCATATCACCCATGATAGATATCCAAATCTCATCACTATAGAAAATTCACATGATCTTCCTAAAATAGTCAATATGGGTATGAAGTATAAATAGTTATTTCATACCTAAGATGACGTGTTGAGGCCTCATCACTACTAAAAAATGATCCCATGTGAGTTTTTATCATCTGAGAATCATATCACACTATTGGAAAATTTTTGTGTCACTAAATACACCACTTTAGGTGTCTCCAATTGTCATGGTTGAGCTTATGGATAGACTAGAATCTCTATGTCTCAAATAGGAGAAGTGGAAGGAATAGAATAGATCATGCTAATTTTTATCAGTACTGAAGATATGTTAGAAAGGACACAGATCATACCTAAAATCATACTATGACATTATATGTCATAGGCCTCCAAATAATGTTTCTAACATCACCAATGACCACCAAGTCCCTGATAATGGCATGTACTAATTTTTGGGGGTGGTGGGAATATGGAAAACTAACTTCCACATCCATATGCTCTCCCCACCCAACTTCTACATCTTCCACATTGTATAACTCTTTGTTCTTATAGTTTCCTATGTATATGTGGTCTATCGATTGTATCTCTGTTGGATTTATGGTAGGTACCATAATCCCCCTCACGGTTTCCCCGACTTTGCAAGAGAAACACCACATATTTTTAAGATAACTAGAACCATCATGAGATCCCTAAACTATAGACCCTATATCCTAGGGCTGCCTCCTGAATCATCCCACTCACAAAGACCCTTGTGGCTACCACTGGATACTAGTAGGTAAGGTCTCAGCATTATGTGTTCCCACTATCGACAAAACCTATTGGCATATGCACACCCCTAAATCTCTCCACAATAAATTCCCACCAAAGCACTTCAATATAGGGGGAATGTAAGTTGATATCAAAAAGGCCATTATAAATCATCATATGACTTGTTTGAAGAACAATTCACTAAAAAAGAATCTTGACCCATATCCAAGGGGTATCATGATAGGTAGGGAAACCTCTATGAGTACATATCAATGGTCATGTAACCCTTCTGATGATTTAGAAGCTTTCGTATGTGCACCACCCATGATGTGGGAAAATAGAACTACCCACTAAAAGGATTATTGAACTATAGCTATGATAGAGTTGTCTCATTATGTGAGTGATTAACTAGACTCCACCATCCCTTGTAAATTTTATTGAAGGCGTTTTTTAGTTATAGTTAATGTATGTTTTACATGGGTTTTATTCCAAATACAACCTATGTGATGGTTCTAATTATGGTCTTCAACCACCATGACGTTTGGGGGGAAATTCATTGAACTTTTAGGATAGAATTATTAGAAAAAATTAATGGAATATGAATTTTCGGGTTAATGATAAAAAATTTGAATCTGTGTCCCAATGGTACACTTTATTAATGATGGTAATTTTAGTTAAAAGAAAATAAAAAACTTTACTTATGCCCCATAGAAGACTCCCATTTCATTATTGGCCTCAAATTTAAGATATACTGGAATATATTGTAGAAAGAAAACAAATAACCTTAAATATGGTATTTATTTAAAATAAGAAAAATATGTTTATATGGAAAGAGACAAAGTGACATGAAGGTACAAGTGTAGTAGTCTTACCGAGGGTGTTGAAAAATGATAAAAAATGATAGAAATGGTGGTCAGATGAAGGAGATCCACCAAATTCTTATAAATATGAGAGGTAGAGACAATGGTTTCTATTGTGTACAATAGAAAATTGGGGAGATGAAAAATTTTATTTAATGAAAAAATGGGTAAAAATATAATTTTATCCACTTTAAACAACGCTAATGGGTTTTCCCCATGATTTTCTGAACCATGTTCTATTTGTGTAGGCTCAGTCTGAAATAAAGTACATACGTCGTATGATTATAAATCCCCCATTTCATGGTTTATAAAACTATTCTCTTCCCCTTTTTGAGTCTCGTGGATCTGGTTCATGGTTAGAGTAATCTATGAAAAAACTATGCACCCCACAGAGCTTTCTCAGAAACCCGAACACTATGCCCCAAACCTTATTGAAGACTGTTGAAACCTATTCTACTCCCTAGGAAACACTATTATGTTAAAACAAGGAATTTTTATTTAATATAAAAACGATTTATACCTCAAGAAAAAATATTGTTTTTATAAAAAAAGGATCATTTCTGGAGATTTATGAACTTATTTTCCATAAAAAGGTGTAAAGTAGTAGGGTTGAATTTCACAGTGGAAAAATAGTGGAAGTTATTTCAAGTGAGTCTCTAGTATTTATATTCCTTATGTATTTCTTTTCATAACCATCAGGAAACCCCATTAAGCATGAAGGTGGTTATTATGACCCAGTTCTACTCTGGGGATTCTATTATCTCAATTATATGGTGGATAGGAATGATCAACTTAAATAGATCTTATAGAGAGGCTTTAACTTGTAGGACTGATGGATGGGGACATTTTAAATCTTTTATGACATAAAAATTTATTAACTCATTTTGATTAACCAAAAGATTTTAAGATTAATATAATTGAGAAGGTCCCACCATGACTTAACGAATAATTGAATGATTATATATTGTTTCATGAACATTTAAATTTTTTTGAAAAATAGGTTGTGATCTTCTATACAGAATACTCAACAATAATTATGAGAAAAATATAAATTCATTTCCATATTTCACAAAAGAAATTTTAATTTCTTTATTAATGACAATATAAAACCATTCCATTCCTTGCTTACTTATTTTCATTAATTATCAATACCCTAATTTTCTATATCAGGGAAAATGTAGTCATTTATGTGCTATAAAAAATTTTTGCTTATAAAATCTACTTATTACTATATATTTAGGATCCATTTTTGAACCACACAGAAGGTATAAAGGATGTGTATAAGATAAACATAAAAAAAATAATAAAAACACAAGACAACACAAACATTATAAAAATTCAGGATGAATAGAAATTGTAGAAAGTAAAGAAATGGTGGTAATGTGTATCAAAATAAAGCTAGAGTTGTTGAATAGGAATTTATGTATAGAAAAAGAAGGAATTATGGAAAAATAAGCTAGAATGAACTCATAATAAAATATCACCTATCTTGTGCTAAATTTAATCAATGATATTATTTTAGCTGTGGGGAAGATGATTTGAACACCACCAAAGAGTTATTAAGTTAGAAAAAAAAATACAATGTGATATATCATGAGGCTAATATTCCCATTGAACACTAATCAAATGGATTTATATTAATGAATAAAATTGAAACATATAATTTTCTCATTTAAATACGATGGTTTATGTTATAAATGAAAAATACATCACACTCCTAACCCATATATACCTAATGTAGAAACAAATGATGGTAATGAAGAAGAGAAAATGAGTACACCAGATAAAGAAAACACTATGTGAACATCTAGTGATACCTCACCAAATATCTCTTAATTATGAAGTGGGAATTAATTTTCAACTTCCTAAAAATATTATCTATAACTCCAATTGATGATATATCATTAGAGTAAAAAATTAAGCATGAGATTAAAATCATAAAATCATAGACATCCACAATTTAAAAATACATATTATTAGTTAAAAGAGTTTAATTAATTCTAATCCAATTCACCAAAATAATTTTAGTTAGAATTTATAGCAACAGAAAATGATATTCATGAAATACATAAAAAAACATAAGAAACTAACACATAGAGTAGTAGGAATTCATTTTTTCTATTGATTTTGATTTAATATCTAGCTCCAGTTTCTTCCTGATCATTACCAATAAATTCCCCTTATATCATTTATATCCATGAATCCATTACAATTAAAGTTCATCAAAAATTCCACAAAAATTGGATGATAAATAAATAGTTAGGAGAAGGTGGTGTAGTAAGTGATCGTTGACATGAACCAAAAAGGACTAGATTGAGTGTTTTGGTCAGAAACATTTAATTCCAATGGATATAGAACATTAAATATATAATAAATTAGAAATCTGTAAAGATGAAAGAATGGATTTAACGTGCTTCAGTCTAGTTAGCGCCTATGTTCCTGACATGAACATCACCCACATATATCATTTATTAATCAGAAATTAGGATACAATATAAGTATGAAGAGAAAATATGTATGAAAAAATATGAACAAAAGTATTCAAATTGATTCTATATTAATATAGAAAATAAGAGTGAAGAACTTATCGACCAGGAGAGTTTTAAATTTGGATCGGGGTATTGGTCACTTCTTGGTCACTAGAGCTACTCATACAAGCTCAATGGGATGAAAACAGTCCCAAGTTATGGTGTACAAAGGAAATACCTCACTAGATACTCTTGGTTCATAAAAAATACACACTTATTCAAGAGTAATGAATTAAATCATAATACTCCTCCAAGAGTAGTGCACCAAGAGCTATGATATTTTATGATTCGATTTGAACTAGAGAATCAACACCCCAATAGATAGATACAACACTAGGGTTTAACATTTGGAGAAAAAAATGTGAGAGATGGGATAGGGGAGAATAAAACTCAATTGAATTTGAAATGATATGGAATGTATGGACCATCCATCCCACGAACATGCCACTACAATTTGAGACCATCTGATGTATCAACATAAACCTTGGATCCATGTTGAACAAGAATGAAATGGTTCCATAGAAGAAAATCAAAAATATGGACATAACGTATAATAATAGTGGCATAAAAATAAATATCCAGTAATGAAAGGCAGAGAGGATCATTGATGTGGAAGGCATGAGCCAAAGGGGATAACAGGACAACTGAAGGCAGTGATCGACGAAATAGACCCATGGGGGAGGTCTAGTTGTATAAGATGGATCTATTAAATAATATTTGAGTTGAATAATAAGAAGAAAAAAATTTAAAATAATTTTCCATGAATTCATATTAAAGTATTTAAGTGCTGTATTAATAAAACAAGGACTTTCAATATGAAAAAAAATTGAATTCACAAATATCTACCATATTAAATTGAAATTGGTAATGTTCATTCACCTAAGGTTACTGAATGATTAATAAAATTCAAATTATATAAAATTAAATTAATTTATATCATAATACATCTTTAGTCAGACTATCATCCAATTTATTAACAATATGTATGTTATTGAAACATAAAATTCTATATTCAATAACATATCCTATAAAATTTAATCTAATATATATGTGTTTGTATTTACCATGTATTACTAGATTTTTGATTAAATTAATAGAACGTTGACTATCACTATATAATTTAATAACATAATCATAAAGAATGATTTTAAATGACAATCCCATGAGCCATAATGCTTTTTTAACAACCTCAGTCAATGAAATATATTCTAACTCTATGGTTTAAAGGTTAACCACATATTATATAATAAATTTCCAGAATATAGAGTCTCTCTAATTAGTGAAAACATACCCAGTTATTGAATTTATCATGTCAATATTACCTATAGAGTCAGTATATAGAAATATATTAATCATTTTAGAAGTATCAAGGGTTTTTCCAAAAAAAAATATAAATTTTAATTAAATGAAAAATACTATATAGGACACATCAGATCTTGCCAATCTGGCTTCCTTGGATTGGAAATAAATCTACTAAGGGTTTATATTTCAAAATCTTCATATGGTCATGTGAAAATCATGCAATACATTACACTGCCACAAATATATGAATAACGAAATTTAGATGTATACTCTTTATCCTGATCATCATTAGGTTACTAGATAGGGTGGATTATGTTCTTAAATTCCTTCTATGTAACCATTTGTGAATGATTTATCTGATCTGGTGATTTTTTCAACTTTATACATGATCATCCTCATACATGGAAATTTGGTTACATGTGTAAAATCACAAACCATGAATGGATTTTCTTCTCACCTGACAAACCATTTAAAAAAAAATACCTGGATATTATCACATGAGACTATATAGGTTTTCTGTTCTCTTACGTGGGAAGGAAATAAAACCCCATACATTGGTGTTTACATTTCCCACCTGAAATTGTGGATTGATTTGGGGAATTGGTTAGAGATGTATAGAGGAGTGGTAAGTTGAATAATCAACTTCATTATAGATTTTTTATTTTTAAAAGGTAGTAATTTTAATTAAATTAATACACACCTAAATACTCCCACACATACGCATAGTGCTAACACTAAATTTATCGTTTATCCCATCCATTCATTTTCTTTAGACTGATTATCTTGGATCTAACATATTATTTTTAAATGGTATCCAAATATCAATATATCACCAACAATGAGATCGTTGGATCGATATAAAAAATTCCAGACCAATATATCATATATTTATTTAAAAACAAAATTTTTTCATATATAGGTATAGATTTGTGGTGTATAAATACAACATATTTTTAACTATTACTGGATATTTTCTTAGACACAAAATATACATTAAAAATTACATACATATTCTTTTTTTAGAAAATTAATTAGTATAAGAGTATGTATATATATATATATATTTAGGTATATAAATACATACATATATTATAATAATTACATACATTCATATTACATATATTCTTTAGAAATCTGTGTGTATGTATGTATAGGTAATAATTTTTCGATGAAGTTATGTACATGTATTCAAATATCATTATAATAACGTATATTTTTATATACCAATAAAAATTATTGGTCTAATACATTTATAAAAACCAATGAAAACACACACATACATATTAATATATTTTTATACAAACACACACATACATCTTTACATACAAATTAAAATGGCCATATACATTCATAGTTAAAAACATATCTCCATGTATCTGTGCGTAATTATATACATATAAAAATACATATTAATATACATGCATGAATACTAAATATAAATCTGTATATAGAAAAATATTATATACTTATTTGAATGAATAAAAAATTATTAGTGTAATTATTGACTACTATACATCAATATTACATACATAAAAGTTTTAAATCATACAAATATATATAACTATATAAAAATATACACTATAAAATCACTCATGGGATATTGATACTATAAATATAACTTGGAAAATCTCCCATCGAAGATTTATAATATAATTATTCAGTAGGAAATATCCCATGGGAGACTCATAATGCCAATCAACAGTAGGAAATCTTTACAGTGAGATTCACACTGCCAATCTGCAATCCGAAATATCCCCGGGGAGATTTGTAAAGTCATATTTTATATATGAAATTTGTAAAAAATTTCATTAATATATATAAAAACATGTGAGTACTAATATTTTTATGTATTTATGTTTTTGTACGTGTTTTTATTTTGTAATATATGTACATATGAATGTATATAAGATAATGGTGATACATAGATAATTAAATTAATTTATATGAATAAATTTATATACTAATATTTATGTTTATGTATATGTGTGTATGTATGTATAATAACATTTAGATTCATGTGTGTGCATGCATTAAAATATTCCTAAAATATTTTTTCCATGTATTTTCATCTATCCACTAATATTTGTAGGTAATTACATTAATTATATTTACATATAATTGAGGTATTAAATATTTATGTACTCATATTTATATATATTTCTATATGTTTGTATGAATACTCTTTAAAACACACATATAAATATTTATTTTTTATATACTTATATAAATGTGTAATTATAAAAAATTATTGTAATTTATTTATATGTATTCATGTTTATATCCTTGAGTATGTATCTACATGTAATAATATTTATATTAATCTATTTACATGTATAAAAATAACCTTATAAATACTTATATATGTTCATACATATATTAATTATTGATGACACACATATTTTAAAACCAATGAATACACACACACACACACATACAAACAGACATACATACATATTAATACATTTATATATAAACACATTAGTACATATATATATATATATAATTTAATATATCCATATACAAACAAAGTTAAATACATAAATAAGTACACGTACATACATACATATATATACAAACCTATATTAATATGAGTACCTAAAAATATAATATTTCATTTTCTTAAAAATATAAATAATTTAATTATTTATAGATATAAGTATATACAAGTATACGTACATATGAATATATACAGGACTATAAAAAATAAATATTATTAATTATATTTAAATACATGTACTTATATACATGAAAATATTGTTATATATGAATACGTACATATAAAAATAGTTATATTTAAATATAAATTTAAGTTTATACATGCATGAATTAATTTAAATTTAGTAATGTAATAGTGGAGATTCTTTAAGAAATCCTCTAATGGTATATTTTCATGGAAAATCTCCAGTAGGAGATTTGCAGGAAAAATCATCAATGGGTGATTCATAACAAGAATATTCAATGAGAAATTTGTGTTTCAAATGGATTAATTTTTTTTTATTTTTTACTTATAATTTTATTAATATATATGATATATTAATAAGGAAAATTTCAAATATTGGATTTAAAATACCAACCTCAAATGGGATGTTCGTTAAACAAATATCCATTAAGATATTTGTAGAAAAAATATTTTCGAGGATATTTTCTGGTAACAATTTCCCCAATAAATTTCTCAATGTACTATGTATGTTTTTATATACATATAATTACATATATTTGTTTCTTTTATATTCTTATATTTATATATTAAATTTATAAATAATTACATTAATATATTTCCTTGCATCCTTTCATGTGGGAACAAATATTTATATGATTATATGTTTTTGTGTATGTGTATTTATATACATATATATATGTGCACATGAATGTTTATAAAAATTTTCATATAAATACATACATATATATATATATATATATAATTACAATAATATATATACATGGATACTGTATGTATATACTAATATTTATTTTTTATGTATGAATATATATATATATATATGTGTGTGTGTGTGTGAATGTATGATAATATTAAGATGCATGTGTGTAACCCCCATGAGATTTTATGAAATAATCTATTTTCAAATAAATTTATTTTATCTGACAGATTGGGTTACAAGAAACACTAAGTGTTAACAAACCATGATATATTATTGATATTATTATTTATACATGATAATTATAACATAAATATTATATTTGGAAGTATGAATATGAATAACCATATTTTTAAAATAAAATAATTTTTTAGATGAAGAAGATATATTAATAAATACACATATATTTTTGTTGTAAAGAATTTATATACATCAAAAATATTTTTTCCCAATTTCATTATTTATTTCTGTGAAAAGATAATAAAAATACTTTTATGCACTATTAAAAAATTTATTTGACAAGATAAAAATTATTTTTGGAGGCAACATGTCAAAAATAGCTTAGGGAAAGTTTTTTGGATTTTTTTCATAAAATATTAATTATTTGATATTAAAACATGGTTTACATCTGAAAAATTTTTCTTTGGAAAACAAGTAACATTATATTATATTCTATGAGATACATCTTCGAATATTATTTTATTTCATTTTTTTGGAGAGGTTTTGTCTAGGGAAATGACAAATAGTCCAGGAATTTATGTTGGGTTGATTTAGTGGAGTCCATGTATAAATGTGTTAGAGGTTTTAGAGATTTTTTTTACAGGTTCTTAATTTTTAAGAAAATTCCAAAATTGAGTTTGTCCATTGTATAGGGGAAATGACTCTCACACCCTGACCCTAGACAGTCCTTTATTCTATACATTTCTTGGTCCTGTATTTTTTAGGTTGAGGTTTGGGTTGAGTATCAGACAAAATTTTCATATTTTATAACTTTTAGGTTAGTTTTTGGCCTTTTCACGATTAACACACAGTCTAGAAAACCGTGCAGCCAAACCATGTGTCCTTCTTTGTGTCTAAAAATAATAAAAAATTATTTAAAATTTTAAGAAAAAATTAAATAATTCTTAATAATAATAACAATAACAATAATAATGTCATTATTATTAGGATTATGATGATGAGGATGATGATGTTTATTATTATTATTATTGTTATGACTATCATAATTATGAGGGGTTCAATAAATAAAAGAAAAAGGAAACCTATGTCTCCCCCCTTACCCTCTCACTTTGCACACCCCCTCCCCCTGCTCTCTCCCTCACGCTACGCATCCCCTCCTTCTCCAGCCACCAGGCATCGCCAGTGTCCTCTCAAGCCAGTGATCCCTTAGGTGACCACCCTCCCACCAATGGTCCTCCCTTATGTGGAACCCCCATTCTCATGCATCCCCTCTCATGGACCCATTCTCGTGCTACTCTCTTCTCTGGCATGGGACCCCCTCAACTCATGCCTTCTCTCCGACACATGACCCGCCAATATCGGTCCCCCTCTCCGACACAAAACCCTGCTAGTGCTGCCCTCCTCCTCCAGTAGTGGACCCACTACGTTTTTTTATTATTTTATTTTGGGGGTTTCATACCATATTCGAACCCTAGATAGTAGGGTTTGATTATAACATGAATTTATTGGACTTTAGGGTGTGCAAAGGGTCCTCAAGGTCTAGTTTTTCCTTCTGTTGAAGTGTTCTTGCATTCACACACCTCCAAGGTAGGCGTTTCATCCCTTATATTTCTAATTCAATAAATGTTATGCTTGAGAGTTTTAAATTAAATTTTAAAACGGATGCACGACTTCATAATACATTTTGTTAGTCTGTTATGGTGTTTCCAAATTTTTATAACTTGTTAAAAATAATGTTTTAAGTGATTCCTGGTTTATGGTTATGTAAATCTATTCTAAATTATTGGATTAAATTCCATGTTCTATTTTAAAATTATTGTGGTGTTTCTATGTGTGTGGGGGTGTTTGAAAAAAATTTAGAGTTATTCATGTTGTGGTGGTATTGTTGGATTGTGAATTTGGTTTTACGTGTATTGTTTGGTAATTTGATAACTTGGTGGATGTGTTTAAATGTTTTGGAAAGGACCCATGGTTTTTAAATAGATTCCTTGTGTTTCTAAAATAATGTAAGTTTTTGGGTTTAGTTTTAAAGGAAATTATGTTTTTGAGAAAATGGTTTTTGAGTGTTTTCATGGATATTAGAGTGTGACTTTGGGTGCTGGCACATTCATGGGTGCACAAAATGCACACATAGATGTGCCCTAAAATGAAGATGACACTTTAAAATGGAGTTCTTTTAAAATATTTGTTTCTTAATTGGTTATTAGGTTTCTAAAGGAAGTTGGTCCCTCTAGGTTAATTAATTAGAGATTTGGTGTCTCCTTGGTGGTTCACACACACGCATACATAGGTACGTATGTGTATATATATATATATATCTTCCTTGAACATATTACCTCATAGAGTGGGGGATATATACATCAGATTAAGGGAGTATATATATGTATGAGAATGTATGTGTGTGCTGTTGTGAGTGATTTTCATCAAAGGATTCAAGAGATGAAGTATCTTATCTTGGTCTTCTTCCTTTTTGAGGTAGCTCCTCCATGCCCATACCTTTAATTAGTATTCCACGATTACATAGAATTTTTTAAAATTGGGTTTTCATATTCATGTGGTAATTATATATGTAGATATGTATATGTTTTTGGTGAAATGGATTACACCTCCTAGAGATTGGTTTCCCATTTATTTTCATAACTTTTCAAAGACTGTTTGCAAATTTATTTTAACTGTGAAGTATCCTAAGTGTTTTAGAATATTTTACTAAAGGTTATCCAGTTGTGTAGTGTATTTAAAAAAAGGATTTTTTTAAATGAGTTGTTTAAAGTGTTTCTTGTTTGGCACCTTGAAATATAGTTTGACCATTAAATAACATTTAGTCCCATTTGGCACCTTTTACGTGTATTATGTATTTTTAGCAGGGAATTGGAAATGGCTTGGGGAAGTGAATTTGGTTTGGAAAATGTAATGGTCCATGTGGATAGTGCTTATAGAAGTGGTGTTTCACATTTTTTTAGAAATGGTTTGGAATATTTTTTTATATATTGGAGTGACATTATTAAAGGCTCGGTTGGAACCTTATGACATTTTGGATGTGAAATTTGGTTTTGAATGTGCGAATTCACAGTTGGCAACTTCAGGTTCTTTGTGAAATTATTTAAAAGTTCATGTGATGTGAAGGGCTGTTTAGAAATTTTGATGGGTTTGTTATATGATGGGAAGACCTATTAGGGATTTTCATATATAGGTTATCATATGGGTTTTGTCTGTGTATGGGGTAATAAAGTGAGGTGATGACATGTAAGGTGAGTCATGCATGTGTGGGCCTCCTACTTACACAGTATACTTTTACCATGGGTTTTCTGAGAATCATTTAGGGGAACAGTGACTGTTTCTGATCAACCCTGATTAGATAGGTTAATACCCTATGGTTTTATTGAGAGAACTAGTGGGATGTTCAAATAGATTGGTCAGTTGATGGTGATCAGTTGGTTATAGACTTAACAGCTTCACCATACACTGATAGGTGTTTACAAACTGAGTACATCTAGGAATCACTCTAGGTATGTTTAGTAAATGACCATAGTTGCATACTTGTATGTTGCTGATTTCTTTTGTTAGAGTTTTGGTTATTTGACTTCATGACACTTTTACTTTTATTCTTATACTAAAAGACCTATTTTTGTACGCGTTTCCATTTAAAACTGTTCATTTCAATGACTTATATGATTTTGTAATTGATTTTGAAGAAGTAAATGTAAAAGAGTATATTTAAATGTAAAAGACTATTACCTAATTTGAAAAATAGTGGTAAAATATATCTTTATATATCCTATTCTCAAACAAGTAATAATGGATTTTATTTTAGAGGTGGGGGCATCAGGCATAGTTTATTTTTGGAATTTCTACTAAGTATCTCAGTGCTTATGCCTACTTTATATTTTCAGTTCCAGGCTCTCCCATTAGCACATAACTCTTGGAGTGAGCTGCGTTCTATGTCTGGTGATGACCCATGATGTCACATGGAGGTACGTGTGGTAGTTTATGTATTCCCACTATGTTCCTTTATTTATACTATTTAGTTTTATTTTCCATTATTTTTTTATCTTTTGTTCATGGTCCAAATAATTTAAATGGTTTTATCGTGACGACTGACACTAGTTACCAGCCCATGGGAATCGAGAAGGCCCTTTAGACCGTGTCACGAACTGGGTCGGGTGACCAATTTAGGGTTGAACCAAGTTGGTTTGTGAAAAAATGTTATTAGAGCAGGTCCTTACTATTTTGTGTGTCTGATAGATGGAGATTAGGATTTTTGAGGATCAAGAGGTCAATTATGGGTCAAGCCTAATCACCACCACTCATGATGAAACCTGAGCTACCAGGGGTAGTCTGGGTATTGAGTCGTTGTCTTTATTTTCAATTGAGGGATGACAATGGAGGCAAGAAGAGGTTATGTCATGATTTCACATTGACTAGTGACCCATGTGGAGTCTAAGTACATAGTATAAGTTCCTCCTAGTTGTTTCTTCTTACATGGAGAATGAATCACTACCATGATGATGTGTTAAGAAAATCTGTTAGTTCCTTATTCTGGTTTCCCATTGTAAGTTATGTTTCATTTCGTTCCGATTGGTGTGAGTGTATTCTAAAAATAGAAATGGTTTTGGAATGAATGTTCTTTCTTTTGATTGTTTTAAATTAGGTAAGGATGATTTTAAAGAAAAATCTACCTTCCAAATGGAAAATGGATTCTTCTTAGATGGTTTGAAATTGTAAAAATGGGTTTTAAAAGAATGTTTTTTAAAATCATTGGTAAATGATTGAATTTGATTAGGAAAAGAGATATGTGACCCTTGGTACTCTCTATGGATGATCAAATGTTTGTTGGGTATGAACGGAAAGTGAATGGGGGCACTTGTTCATGGATGATGTTAGTGGAATTGGACAGATAGACATGTGACAGTTTGTAAGATTCCATGGGTGTGTGTTTGAGATTAAATATTTATCATTGTTTTCTAAAATATTTTTTGAAATGGGAAAATGTATTTTAAAACATTATGTTTTAGAATTGGGATTTGGTTTGGTAAGAAAAAATTGTTATGTGTTTGGATAATGGATTTGAAATAAATAGGTTTTGAAAATTAAAATAGAAATGTGATTTTTGAATGATGGATTTCTCGTTGCTCTTGAATGTTCTTGGTTTGTGAGCCTTCTGTTTTGGATCAAGTTTTTCATTTCAGTTGTGTTTTGGTTTGATTATGGTTTTGGTTCGTGTTTTCTGTGCTGTTCAGAAAATGCCACCCAAAAGTTTCACAAAATTTCTAAGGATTCATGTCGATTTTTTGTTTCTTCTCAAACATTACTTTTCCATCATGGAGATAAATGTCTGTTAGAGGCGGTGGAGTGGATTGAAGAGGTAAAATTCATCTTCAGGTTATTGGTAACTCCCAAGGCTATTAGAGTCGGTGTTGTCCTAGGGTTTCTTGAGGGTCTATATTTGGACAGGTGGAAGCCAGTTTTCCCATCATCGTGGTATGTGGGGATGATGAGGGAGTTGTTTAAGAACAATTTCATCCATGCGTTTATAATGGAGTAGGTGAAGTCGAAGAAGGTGGAAGATATGTGGGATGTTCTGTAGGGCCAACATACTGTGAAAGATTATGTTGATCACTTTAGAGTGTTGGTTTATTTCTCTCTAGAGGTGGTGTTAAAGGATTAGATGAAAACTCATCTTTTTTGGGGTTCTTCATCCTGTAATTGTTGCAATGGTGCCCTCGTCTGGTGAAGTCTATTTTGAGAAGTTAGTGGAAGAGGACTTTTTAGTGGATCTAGTCATTGGGGTACAATTATTGTTATTTGGTTATCATGAATGTTCCATATCTGGCGAGCAGGGTGTGCTAGAGGGACCTGTTTCTGAAAAATTTCTGTTATCAGATCAAGATTCAAGATCGTCAGACCATTCTATTGTATGCCACTAGTGTTTCTGGTTCCATCATTCAAAGCTGTCTTGTTAGGTTACTCAGAAGATGTTCCATTGTTGTGGCTTTCTGGGTCATCTATAGAAGTTTTGTAGGAAGCATCACCTGAAGAATACATTGGGATCAGAGAACGTTAGCACTTGACTATGAGACAGGAGATGCTTTAGCCATCAGGGCACTACCCATGGGCCTAAGAGTAAATATTTCACATAGTTAGAAGATTCCAAGGATGTGTGAATGCTTGGCCTAGTTTTCTCCATATTGTGGTGGGAGTGTTTAAAGTTTATTTATTATAATTTATACTACTATTGTAATTTCTCCCTTTTTTTGTGAAATTATGATGGATTTGTTCTATTATAATCTTAGTGGTTGTGTTTAACTGAATGTGGATTCTATAATAATTCACTTTCATTGAGTGTGTTTAACTCTGGCATGGGATGGTTTCTGTTTAGTGGTGCTCATTTAGAGATGTTTGGATTTTGGAAGATAGGTAAATGCTGTTTCCAGTCTGTTGTTTAGTTGGAGTTTCTTTTCGTGATGATTCCCTTAATATTAGGGGTCTATTCGGTGTGTGAAAAGATTCTAGTTCTAGTGGTGGAGGATTTTCGCATGTTATATGAATGTTGGTTGGATAGGTTGGGAGCTCCCATGTTGGCCCCCCTCATTGGGGTGGCATTTTTGGGTTTAAATTTATGTGCTAGTTGAGTCATTGAGGTGGGGAGAACCCTCTCATGTCATTCCAATATTTAGTGCAATGGTTTATTTTAGGTTGGTCAGGCGTGTCTTGTAGAGTAAATGGTCACCCCGAGGTTCATGGTTCCTTTCAGATTTGATCGAGCATGGACTCGAGCTTTGATCACCTTTTCAGTTGTGTGAATTTCTAGGAGAAGAAAGTGTATTTGGTGGGGAGAATTGTCACACTCTTACCCTAGGAACTACTTTATTCTACATGTTTCATGGTATGGTATTTTTACTATTGAGGTTAGGGTTGAGTCTAAGGTAAAATTTTAAGATTATAAAACTTCTAGGTGAGTTTTGGGCCTATGCATGGTTAACGAATGTTCTGGCAGACTGTGTGGCCAAAGTGTGCAGCATGATCTATGTATAAATATAATAAAATATGATGAAAAAATTAAATTTTAAGAATTAATAATAATAATAATAATATTATTATTATGTGGTTTTTAATTAAAAATTAAAAGTGAGGTCTCCGCCCTTAACCTCTCACACCGCACACCCCCTCCCCCAGATCTCTCCTTGGAGTTGCAAATTCCCCTCTTCCTCTATCCACCATTTTTCATCTCCATCCTCTCTAGAAGGTTCTCCCTCCGGTGACCACCATCCCTCTGGTGGTCCTCCCCTATGCAACACCCCCTACTCATGTGAACCCTCGTGTGGCCCAATGCTCGCACCACTCCCCTCTCTGGTGAGATACCCTTTCATATTTTTCCTCCTCTTCGGTGCATGATCCCGTTGGTTCTGCCCTCCTCTTCTGGCTATGGCTCCCCCCTCTAGTGTGTTTTTCAAGGATTTTGGGGTTTTCAACTTATAGTTGAAACCTATATGTTAGGGTCCGATTGTATCATGATTTTCATGGATTTTAGGTTGTTTAAACGTTCTATGATGTCTTTTTCTCACTTCCATTATAGGGTCATTGCATTCTCACACCTCCTAGGTAGGCTTTTCCATCCCTAATATTTCAGATTCAATCCATGTTTAGTTTGAGAGTTTTAAATGAATTTTAAAACCTGATGAGTAGCTTCATATGCATTTAGTTCATCTATTATGGTGTGTTCAAATTTTTAGAACTTGTTAATAATTGGTTTATATGTGATTATTTGTTTATTCTTATGTAAATCTATACTAAATGTGTTTTACTAAATTCCATGTGGTATTTTAAAATGGAATTGGGGGGGGGGTTGTAATTTATTTATCCATATTCTTATTGTGGTGGTATGTTGGACTGTGAATTTGGTTTTATGCATATAGTTTGGTAATGTGACAGCTTTTCAGCCATGTTTAAATGTTTTGGATGGGGCCCCATGGTTTTTAGTGGTATTTCCCCGAAATGAATATTACTAATTAAAATGATGTTCTCTTAAAAAATAATTTATTAAATGGTTATTTTGTTTCAAAATGATGTTCGTCCATTTAGGTTAATTAATTAGATCTTTAGTGGCACCTTGGTGGTGCACACACACATATATAAATATGTATATGTCTATGTTTATATATATTCCTTACACATTTTCATTCTTATCACGGGGAATATGTACATTAGATTAAGGGCATATATATTTTTATGAAAATGTATGTGTGTTCTAGTATGGGATATTTTTATCAAAATCCTTAATAGCTGAAGTGTCTCGGCTTGGTCAACTTTTTTTGAGGTATTCCCTCTATGACTATGCCTTGAATTTCAATTCCATGATTGCATAGTGTTTTATAAAAATGTATATTCATATTCATGTGTTATTTATATATTTAGATACGTATATATTTTTGGTGAAATAGATTTCACCTCTTGTAGATTGGTTTTCCATTTATTTGTATAACTTTTTTTAGCCTGTTTACAAATTACTTTTGATTGTGAATTATCCTATGAAATTTAGAATTGTTTACTAAAAGCTTCTTTGTTGTGATGTGTATTTTGTGAAACAAAAGAGCTTTTGTTAAATGTGTTGTTTAATTTTATTTTTGGAACCATGAAATATAGTTTGACCATTAAATGATATGAAGTCTAGTTTGGCACCTTTTATGTGTATTGTTTATTTTTAGATGGGAATTGGAAATTGATTTGGGTAGTGAATTTGGTTTGAAAAATATAAATTCCCATGTGAAATGTACTTGTGGAAGAGGTGTTTCACATTATTTTAGAATTGTGTTGGAATATTTTTATTATACATTAGAGTGATAGTATTAAAGGCTCTGTTGGCACCTAATGTCATTTTGGAAGTGAAATTTGGTCTTCAAAATGTGACTGCTACTTTGGAAACCTCATGTGATTTGTGAAATAGTTTAAAATTTCTTGTGATTTGATGAAAAAGTTGGAAATTATGATTGGTTTTTTATATCATGGGCACACCTATTGGGGATTTATCTATTTGGGTTATCATATAGGTAGTGTCCGTGCATGTGGTAGGCAACTTTAGTGATCACAGGTAAGGTGATTCACATGGGAGATGGCCACATACAAACATAGTATACTTTTACCATGGGTTTCCAATATGTCTTTTTTGGGGATTGAGTGATAGTTGCTGATCAACTGTGATAAGATGGGTTTATACCCCCAAGATTTTTTGAGATTCCAGGTGGTATGTGACACTAGATGAGTTAGTTGAGGGTGTCATGTTGGTTATAGACATAAGAGATTCACTATATGTCGGAAGGTGGTTCCGAACTGATTACATCCATGGATCGATCTAGGGATGTTTAGGAAATGCTAATGGATTCATACTTGTATGTTTCTTATTTATTTTGTTCCAATTTTGGTTATTTGATCTCATGAAACTTTAACTTTTCTTTTTATATTAAACGATCTATTTTGGTACTAGTTGGATTTTATAAGAGTTCATTACATTGACTTATTTTCTTTGGTAATTGATTTGGAAGAATGAATTGAAAAAAGGGGGTTTAAAAAAATGTAAAATATTGCTTCCTGTTTTGATAAAAGAGTGGTAAAACATTTCTTTTATATATCCTATTTTTTGACAAGCAAGAATAGATTTGATTTTATAGGTGGGGAATCAGGAATGGTTTATTTTTGGTATTCCTACTATGAAAATCATTGCTTAAGCCTACTTTATCTTTTCAGTTTCAGGCTCTCCCAATTGCACATCGCTCTTGGAGAAAGCTTTGTTCTATGTTTGGTGGTGACCCATAAGGTTGCATGGAGGAAGGTGTGGCAGTTTATTTATTTCCTATGTGAGCCTTTATTTTTATTTTTCATCTTAATTTTCATTTATTTTTTTTTATATTTTTATCATGGTACATACCATTCCCAACAGTTTTATCTTGATTCCTGACACTAGTTTCTTGCCTGTGGGGATCAGGAACGCCCTTCGGGCCCTGTCCCGGACCGACTTGGGTGACTGGTTCAGGGTTGACCTAGGATGGTTCATGATAATGATATTAAGAAAGAGGGGATGCATCATGGACAAATGTTCTAGGGTGCGTTCAGTTTTTGATCCACTTCCATTTTATACATGGTTGTAGCATGGATAGTGTTTTTGCAGTGTGTGGGTCTGAGGGGATTTTTTTTCATTGTTTTCAATTTAAAAACCTATATGGAGTGGTGTACCAAAATTTTCATATCCCAATCCATTTTAATGTGTATATTAACCATTTTTTCTAAATTATTTTTGGATTGGGATGGTTGTGGCATGGTTTTGGATGACGGTGTCAATGTCTAGTCGCTTTTAGCAGGGTTACGCCATATCCATTAGATGCTATGGCATGGAGTAATATTTTTTAAGACTTAAATTCCCTAATACTATCATAAATCTATTCTTCTACCCCTCAAATATCATTCAATGTTTTTCTATCCTAGGATCCCAATAGGTGTCTTGGACTCTCCAAAATTCATTCTTCTGTGATAAAAGCTAGGATGGACGCGTTTGATTCCTCTCCAATAATAGATCACTCCTAATTTTTATATACTCTATTTTCTATCCTATACTTCTTATAGACTGATATATAATCCTGATATTGATGTTTTTAATCCCCATTTCTATGGATCTTGATTTTAGGGATTTATCATTGATCATTTCCACCTTCTTCCCCTTATTGGTGTTCCCAATGTGTGTGTTGATAGTGTGGTTTCATGAATAATGGTAGGTAGTTCCATAAGAGTTATATATTAAATAGAGGCCCTGAATTAAATGAGAAATTTGAAATGAGTTTTTAATTGATTTTAAAACATGAAATATAAATGATTTTACATTTGATTAGGAATTTAATGTAAATAATGAAAATCCCCAATTACTATAAATGTAGAATTGTTGGGTAGATTTCAAGAATACAAGGATTTCAAATAAGAAATTATTTTGATGAAATTTTCGGTTACAGATCATTCAAAAATTTATGTAAATGAATGTTGACTTTTAAAGGAATTAAATTCTTAAACCCCATGATTTTGTTTTGAAATGAATGAATCATGAAAAATGATGTTGGGAAATTGAAATGAAAATGATAATTTATATATAAATGAAATTATTTGTTGAAGTCAATTTGATTGGTTGATTGATTGAAGTACTTGTTATCCATGGTAGTTCGTGGTAACTATAAAAAGCACACTAGGGATCAGAATCCCTATATATATATTGTTGATGATATCTATAACTAAACAATTGTAGCATGATGTCCTGTGAGGGTTCCCTTATTGCTGTGCGGACTGCCTATGATTGGTTCCCCTATTGGGGTATAGATGATTGGAGTGTGAAAATCTATCCTGAGCCAATAACATTCTTTAGATGTGCAAGGATCCTTTTTCAAGAATGTATCACACTAAATGTCCTATGTACATGGTGATTTTTAAAAAATACTCTAATGTCATAGATTATTTCATTATTTTATTCATTCAAGATATTCATTTATATAATTTTTGTATATAAAGTGTTCATATAAGAATGTTTTGAAATTTTTTTGTATATTGAATTTAATAAATGTTTTATTATAAAAAACTAAAATATTATACTATTCCATGTTTTATTGATATTGAAATATTTATTGGTTTATTGTTAAGGATTTGCATATGGAACACTTAGTGATACTGTACTGGGATGTTTATCTCACAACTAACCATTTCCTTTAGGTGTTTGTAGATTTTTTTATTCTTGGTCAGAGAAGAGGTAATTTTCCACTTATATGTGGTGAATGTTCTTGATCATTGGGACCGTGGAGTGATGAAGGTGACCAGTGGAGATGTGGTCCACTTATTTCACATGAGTTTTGATATCTTTTAATTGTTTAATGATTTTGTGTCTCCTTGTGATGTAATGGTGGGTATTGATTCACCTGTTTATTTTAATTACTTTATCATTGAGGGTTTCTCACAAAACAACTTGAAAATTTTATTTTTTGTAGTTTGGGGTAAAATCGTTCCCTTTAGATTATTGTATGATGTCAGGTTCTAGTCATCAACCCTTGGTTATCCGGATTTCCCTTTAGGATTCAACAGATATCTATTAGGTATTAGAGTATTGGGGTTTCCTTGATGGATCGTGACAATGTGGTATTGATGGTTATGTTTAATAATCATTCATGGTTTTCGGTATGTATTTGGGGTTTCCTCCTAGGAAGGTGATAGGATTTGTGGGTCTCATATTTTAGCTTCAAGTTAGTTACTTTCCATTTATCATCATAATGATCCTTAATCACTGTGGTTTATTTGAAGAAGTTTCTTGACGATTTTTTATCTGATTTATAATGTGTTCCCTTATTTGATGTAAGAATTTCGAAATCTGAATCTTGTGTTTTACATGATGAAATTGATATTCTTCTCCATCTTATCTAAGTTTTAGTTTGGGTATCCATGCTGATGTGTTCAGTTCTATCTATTGATGTTGCTGAGCATGTTCTGTTTTCTCATAATGTAGTAACTAATGAGAATCTAAAGGAAAAATGATTTGATATGGGACTTCAAACTGATATATAATCACATTTTTTCTTGTTTAATTTAACTACATATTTTGATCTACTATATAGAATATTGACTTTTGATCTTGATCGGCTGGTAACTCAAGGTTGATGGGAACCACTTTTTCTCAAAGTGGTAGTTCTATGATATAATTTATAGGATAGGGGGAGTGTGATGAGTCTCATGGTTCTTATTGATATTAGGATTCTTTTATCCATCTTCCAGTGCCTGGAAGAGGCCATTTTAGTAACCTCTAGTGTGTCAAGGTGGGGGCATTCAAGGTAGTTTTTTACTGAGTCACTAAAAACCAATACATCTTTTTGTCACTCGGGATAATTATATAGGTTATTCCATATTTATCATTCTATTCAAAAGGGAATGGAATCATAATATACTTAAATTTTTGTTGTTAAATCATGTGAATCTTTAACTAAGTTTTTCAAGCCACAAGAATCCAAAATAATGATTCTTCTTGTAGTGTAAGAGTCTCTAGAAGAAACAGATGTTGGTCCTATTACCATGAGAGGTACCATCACTATTGCTTCATCTCTAATGACAGATTTATATAATACTCATGCATATCAATCATTTATATCATCATGTATTTTGAACACAATGATTCTTCCTATGGATATTGTTCCTATGTGATGGATATTATTACTCCCCTTAAAATGAAGGGATAGAGAAATTTCTTCAATGTCCCTCTTATGATTTCTCTCTATCTGAGGGTTATATTACATGAATTTTTTCAGTTCTTTACATTAAACCTCTTGATGTCATTTTATGAAATTATTTTATGATCACCCATAAGGCTCATATTTATGGTTTCCTTTGATGGGTCTCCTTTACAGTGTCTGGTGGTGTGTTCCATGTCTTTTAGGGAGAATGGGACTAGAGTTCAAGTAGAGATGGAATTTATTTTTTAGAGCAGGGATGGGTTATATTTGTGTTTTAATTTTTCTTGGATTAAAAATAATTGATTGGTGACCTTCCTCAATATATTTTTGAGGTTCCTGATATGTATAAATTTGATTAATCTAGTTTTACTCTTGTAAGTGAGATACAATTTTCTATTTATTTATTTCCAAAAGCATATCCAGTGTTAAAAAATTCTTTTCATATAGAACCAGTAGATTTTAAATAGTTAAAAAATTGTTTGGATTATCAATATGATTAATTATTTATACCCCTAAGTGTGACATGTTGGGCGGTTACTATTCTCTATGTGAGGAATGATGATGAGACACCTCACCAATGTGTTGATTTCTGAAGTCATAATCAAGTTACTGAGATGATCAAGTAAATATTAAGAAATATTTGTGATCTATTTGACTAGATAAATGGGAAAAGGTGGTTCTCAAAGATTGATTATCGATCTAGTTATCAGAAATTAATAATTAAATAATCCTACATTCTGAAGATCACCTTCAAGATTAGATATAACCATTATAACTACCTTGATATGACATTTGGTCTAACCATATATTAGGTAGTTTTGATTTCATTGATTAACAAGATAATACATGAGTACCTCACCTTATTAATGGTATTGTCTTGAAAAATATCATGGTTTATACTAAGACAAATGAGGATCATTAGAATCATCTCAGAGAAGTTTTGAAAATGTTAAGAAATCCTTTACATTATTAATAGATGTCAAAATGTAATTTCTACATTTGGGAAGTTATGTTCAAGGTACATGTGGTCTCAAAACATGGTATTTCAGTTGATCCTAGAAAGGTGAAATATATTTTGACGTGGGAGTAACCCCATGATGTTTTTGTGATTTAATGATTCTTGGGGTTTGAGGGTTATTATAGTAGTTTTTTAAGGAATTATAAAAGTTTTCCTCTCTGATGATTACAATCACTTCGGAAGGAGTGATTTTCATTTTGGATTAGGAAGGTCCGTGTTTTTTTTATTGTGGCAAAAAATATTTTGACTTCTATGCTAGGACTGAATATTCTAAAGGATGTGTAGGGAGATGTGGTCATTTTTTATGCATCAAGTTTGGTTTTGGTATGTGTCCTTATTTGGGGTGATCATGTGGTAGCCTATGCATCCTAAAGACATAAGTCATACGTGAAGAATTATCCAACCCATGAACTCAAGCTCACAACTATGATACACTCTATTAAGAGTTGGTAACATTACCTTTTTTGAGAATGGTTTACCAATTACTCAAACCAGAAAGCCTTGAGTTATATCTTCTCTCAAAAATATTTTAAACTCCAACAGTGGAATTTTGTGGAGTACCTAAAATCTTTTGATTTTGACATTTCCTATGCCACATTAGATGGGATTTGAAGGTTCCAATCATAATGGAAGAATTCAATGGGTTGTGACCAACATTTCTTTTTCATGATCGATGATCAATCAAAGATCTACATGATGATGAAATTGATGATCAATGAAATTTTGTAAAGAAAATAGATAATAGAAATCACTCTAGAACAAGAAAGAGGATCATCACATGTTATTTATAATTAATTTAAAAAATTAAGAATTTTCTTGTTGGAATTATTTCTTTGATGATGGATCTAAAAACAGATCTTTGTTTTACCATCATTACATTATAGGAATCAAGAAGAAATTCCCTCTAGTAGAGATCGACACATGTTCAGAAAATCTGTGAATGCTACTGTATGAATCTCGGGGCACTAACATGACAGATCCTATCGCTTGAATCGTTCACCTTTTATCACTATGAGAATTTCTTCCAATGTGTTCTCCTTGATCTCCCTTGACATGAGAGTGGCTGGTGGAGGAAGATCACTATCATTTCGTAGGATCGTTTTTGGGGAAAGTATCTGTCTAGGGCATGAGTGGATTCTCCATATTCATTGTGTACATTCAATAAAAATATTTTTCACTTAGAGAAAATAATATAATTGTGTTTATATATCTCTATTATTAAAATAAAACAATTGAAAAAGTTCATTTTATTATTTATTTAATCCCTGCAGAACCCCATGTATAATAATAATAATAACAACAATAATTATTGATATGCTCTTGAAGTTAGAATTAAATTAAATATTATTTAATCAATTAATTTTCAAAATTTAATATTTCTCACCGAACCTAGAAAGCGATCCCACATTCCACCATAATATTTATCATTACTTAAATAATAAATATTTGTTTATTTAATAAATATAACTAAACTATTAACTAATACATAATTAAATATTATATTAACTAAATAGAAAATAAATATTTAATAAATATTCCACTCAAATTATATTCTCTCGAATAAATGGTGGAGAATAATATATGATAATGTATACATGAATAATTATTTAACCATTTATTGGTTGAGTATTTAATCAACATGTTAAATAATAAATAATAATATATTATTTAAGTGAGATTCTGGATACACTTGGTGTGTGACTCTCTAGGCCTCTTTCTTAGTGGATTTAGGAAGAGAACCCTTATGTCCAAGTTAGTTACTAGTAACATGCCATGTAGATTATAGAGAAAGAAGAAAATTTCATAATAAAAAAAACACCTCATATAGATGCTTACTGTGTAATGTAATCCTCTTAACATTATATCTCTAATCAAGCAGGTTGCATGACATTTCCATATACTTATGTGCTCAATGTCTCTTTCTTTGGATTTATGAAAATTGAGCATTCCTATAGAACACTATGGCCACAGATTTATTTAGGATATATCATTTGTATCAAATAGAAAAATATATCAACTTCCATTAAAAAATAGAAGTGAAAAATACTTTCTCCATTATTTGTTAATGTAATATTACTCATGATGCACCCAACGTATCATACCTCACCAAGAACATCTTTCGTCATTGTATTCAAAAACACATCAAAGAATATGATTCATAACACCCATTAATATTAATAATAAATTCTATGGATCAATACACATGTTCACAGATATGAACATACAATGACACATATAAATGAGTTTATTAATATTCAAAAACTATGAATAGAAGTGATAATAAAATATATAGAAGTTGGTTATAAGGAACCAACTCATTATGACTCCCACTTGCACTAGAGCTATCTGCTAACAACCTTCAGTCATCTAGATCTCACATGATACTCATGATTATACTAAGATAGATATTTAGTGAATGGTTCTTCGATGTTCACTTCAGTGGGTACTCTATTTACTAAAACTTCCCCCCTTTAGTAAACATTCTTCAATAAGTGATACGACTAGAGTTTATTCTTTGTGAATTGGTGTGACCATGGATCTTTTTATGGAGCCAAAATTACAATATTATCATAATAAAATATGATGATATATTTATAGTTAGGAACCAAATAAATATATTGGATAACTTTATATATCCATACAACTTTTTTTGGATACATTAGAATCCTTTATATACTTGGTCTTCATATCATAATCAGTGACAACAAGATAATTTAATCTCTTCTAGAATAAAGATCTTCCTTTGAAGAACAAAACATACTCTAATAATGGATTTAGATCATTATGATCTATCTGAAATCTAGCATCAGTATAACCCCTGATGAATAGATCCTCATATTCTCTATACCCCAGGAACATATCCATAGTTCTTCTCAGATACTTATTACTAGCCTTAACAACATACCAATATTTTTCGCTTATATATTCTTGATATCTTCCAACCATACTAAATGAATTGGAAACCTCATATATACTACATAAAATGGACTACATGATTGGTCCAATTGCATAATCATATGAGATCTTACAAATTATGTCTTTATCATGTTGTATCTAATGACACATATTCTTAGAAATATGTAAACCATGTGACACTAGAACCAATCCCCCCAGGGATTTCTCCATACTAAATATCTATAGTATCATGTCAACATATGTACATTTAATTAGCCCAAGAATCCTCAATAATCTATCAAGAATCTTCTTGATACATAGAAATTAGGTTTCTTCTTATAATTCCTTCATGGAGAAACACTAGTTTTCTAGTCCTAAACATACTACAAGACTTCTATGTCATTTCCAATAAGTAATATGTCATCAACATATACTACTAGGATAACGATCACAATCCCACTAAACATATTGTAAACATAAAGATCACATTCATTCTTATAAAACCCAAATTCTTTTTTAGCTTTATTAAATCAAATGTTCCATGAGCAGGATGATCTCTTTAGTCAGTAAATTGATCACTATAACTTGAAAGTCATTTTAGAACCACTTGGAGTCACAAATCCTTCTGGTTATTTCATGTAGGCATCTTAATACACGCTACCATTAATGAATTCAGTTTTGACATCCATCTTCAAAATGTCATATTTATGGTAAGATACTATAGAAAGTATAATTCTTATGTATTTAAACAACGAAACTAGTGAAAATGTTTAATCAAAGTAAATTACATGATTCTATTTAAACCCTTTACCAACTATCATTTATTTATAGGTACTTACTTTAACATCCATGTATAGTTTTCTTTTGAATACCAAATTACACCCAATGGGATTTACATCAACTCGAACATCTACTAGAACCATAACATGGTTATGATACATGGACTTCATTTTAGAATTCAGGGATTCTTTCCACCTTGCATCATTTTATCTCTATACTAACTCTTCACAGGTTAGAGGTTCATCATTTTCAACCAATAATGAGTCACCATCTTTGATGACAATAAAACTATATCTCTCTGATTCTATTACCCCTCTTGTCCTCTTACGTAGTACTTGTGTTTCATGAAATTATTCTTCCATTGGGACCTGTATAATATTTTCCTATACCAAATTTTGTGTATCTTGAGAATAAACATCATCAAATTCAATCTTTCCCACACTATAATTTTTAAGAATTTTCCTTCTCTAAAGAAAGATTGATTGTCTGTTGGTATTCACATTATTTTTTGAGGGGATTCATAGGTATTATCACATTTTTTCCATGGGATTTCCTATAAAGATACACTTTGTTCCATGGGGTTCTAGTTTGTTTCCTAAGAAGGTCATACCAAATTCCTCGCAGCCCCATACATGTTTATGTTCGAAAACAAGTTTCTTTCCACTCTATAACTCGATGTGAATTAATTTTTTCCTCTTTAGTTGGTAATTAGTTTAATGTATATGCCATAGTTTGTAATTCATATCCCCAAAAGGATAATGGAAGATCTATGTGAATCCTCATCAACCATACCATGTCTAACAAGGTATGGTTCCTACATTCATTAACACCATTCCACTTTGGTGTGTTAGGTAGAGTGAATTATGATAGAATCCCAAACTCCCAAAGAATATTGCTAAAATTTTGATTAAGATATTCACCACCTCAATCTGATATAATCTTATTTATCTTCTTTCTATGTTGATTATTTACTTCATTATTGAATTCATAGAATTTCTCAAAGGAATCAGACTTATACCTCATCAAGTAGACATAGCCATATCAAATAAAGTCATTGATAAATGTTATAATGTATGAATATAAACCTCTAGATTATACTAGATGTGTTCTACACACTAGTGTGTATTAATCCAAGAAACTCATTTTCCCTTTCACCATGTCCATTAAATGGCAATTTATGCATTTTTTCTTAGAAATAAGCATGAAATATTTCAAGAGGTTTTAGCTCAGAAGAGTCTACATAACCATCTTAATAGAGTTTTGTCAAACGATTCATGTTTACATGACCAAGATGGTGATTATTTAGCTGTGTGGTAGATGAGTCATTTGAACATGATTCATTATTAATTCCCAAAACATGGTTTTAATAATTTAATACATAATGACCATTATTTAAATGCTCCATACCATAACATATGTTATCTTTAATAAGGAAACATCTTTTACTTCCATATTTGAAAATAAACCAATATAAGTCAATGCATGATATAGATGTTATGTTCTTAGTAAGCATAGGTATATAATAACAATATTTTAAAATTAATAACTTCCTTGATGGAAATTAATGGTGGTAGTCACTAATAGACATAGCAGCCAGACTTGCACTAATAGTAGCTCGCAGATCCACCTCTCCTCTAGTAATCTTTTGAAATATACTTGGCTCCTACATTATATATATATGTGACAACTACAAGCTGTATATAATACCCAATGTGTAGTTATATATGGATTACACTCGATAAAAAATTCACTATCTGCTTCCCCTTACATATGGGTGCACTTCCTCTTCTAGTGGCCTGGATTGGCACATGAAAAACATTCTACATCCTTTTCCATGCCCCACCTCTAGATATTATTCTTCTTAGATTGTTGGGTATCGAGAGAATTTGATCTTTTACGAGTCTTGGGCCCCTTTTACTTGTTCTTCATTTTCTTATTCATAAAATGGAATGTGGGTTTATCATGCCTCATGTTATTGTCCTCTTGGAAAATTAATGTAAGAAGTTACAAAAGACTCTTAAATTTTTTTAAATATTTTAATTAATAATAAAATTGTAGAAGGTCTTTGGTAGTGAACAAATCACGAGATCTGTACATAAATCATCAGATAATTTAATCCATAAAATATCTATATGTTCAATGTATCCAATAATATTGACTACATGAGACCTAGATGTAATATAATCTCCATGGTTAGTTGTAAACAAAGCATTTGAGATATCATATGTATCTTGTCTCTCCTTCTCTTGATAGAGATCCCAAAGGTGAGACATCATGGTATATGCATCCATGTATTCATGTTGCTTCAAAAGATCATTGGTTATGGAAGATATCATAAAAAATTGAACAGATGTGGAATAATTCAAATTATTTTCATATAGTATTAACTCTTCATCAATTTCCTCATTTCCAAGCACTTTAGTAATTGGGTTTTTAGAACATTAAATTTACTTTCATGGAAAAGGATAACACATAGGCACCGTTTCCACTATTTGAAATCTATGTCAGTTATAATGTTTTCTTTCTCATGTATTGATCATAATGGAATTTTTGATATCATATTATTATTGTTTCTATAAATAAAATGATCATATATTTTAGTACTTTATTTGATAAAATTTATACAAATAAATAAGTATTATATTTATTAATCTCCCAGAATTTTATCCAAACATAATAACCCTCGCAAATGGATTTAGAATATAATGTTTCTTGGACATTATAGTTCAAAAGATCCAAATTCTCATAATCATTACCCCATCATTGATTGGTTATGAATATTGAATGATTTTAGGTAGGCATTCTGAATACCAACTATAATAACTCATAGTTCCTTGATCTATGAAGTGGACTCCCCAATCCTGAAATCCAAATTTGAATTTCCCTAAACCTTGCCTCTAAGTTACATCATTTACTTATTTAAAAGTAAACCCTTGATATGAGATATGTTAATTCTACCCAAAAATTCATGTTAGAATTCCTTGATAACTGAATGAACCCCAACTTTTTCTGGTCAAGGACATTGAACTATGGTTAAATTTTAACTAAAGTAGTGGAAGGTTAAACCAAATTAATATATAATTTGAGTTATTTTATCCTTTCATGTAAAATTTTACAATTATTATCCTTATCACATTCTTGTTAATATTAAATAAGTTTAATTAAGTGAATAGCCATGTCTTAGGTAATATTTATGCACAATCCAGTTTATTTTTGTTATATCTTCCCGGATCTCTAATTCATTAGATCATGTGATCATGAAAAAAAATTTATAAAGAAATAACCATATAACATGACAAAATTAAAATAATAAAGAAGTATGATCATAATATTTACAAAATTTTAGTTTATCTAGTGGTCGAAAAACTGCTAATTGACCTAGGGGATACCACCTAGAAAAAATTAATAATCATGTTACAACTTTCCACCTATACACCTTTGTATATTTCTTTGATTAGTTATTCCTTGCCTCCGAACATGAACCACCTCCACTAGTATGGGAACTATATCCTTTATATATTATTTTACCCACATGTAGGTGAGGGGAAAAGGATTTACATAAAATAAACCATGGGAACACATGCCCTTACATAATAAAGGAGATTAGGAACACATGTAAATAATTTAATTTAATAATAAATTAAATGAATCCAGTCATAGAAAATGGTCTTGTCTATGCTCATGATAATCAGCATGCTTGCAATTAATTATTCATTTAATAAAACTACTATTCAATTCTTACTCATTCTAATTTAATATAAATCAAATATTTATATTCTTTAATTAATCAATTATTTTATCATGATTCTCATATTAATTTAGTTGATATTATTATCCATCATAATTTTAAACAAATTAATAAATTACATTAAAATTAATCATGTACACAAATGTTCCTTTTAGGAAATACGATGAATACTAGCCCGATTCTACCCAACGAGTAGTATACTCGTATACTATTTAATATTGTGACATAGGACATTCATGGATTATCACGTACATTCATGATATTTACTTCACCATAAGGATTACATGAATTACAATATTATTTTGTCACATTATATTCTTCAATGCATATAGAGAAAAAAACATAATACGACTCATACATGATATAAAGATCTAAAATTATGCAGAAATTAATTAAACACACACACACACACAGATATATATATATATTAAAAACCATCACATGGTGTGTCCTATCAAAAAAATGACCACACATAATAACACGCCGATAGGGTTTAAAAAGTATAAAAAATAAATTTCAAATCTGTATAATTTGGTATAAGTACAAGGCATGCACAAAAAAGCTACCCCATGTGTACATATCTCACCATTTATCTATGGAACACACCTTGGGACTCAACATGTTAATAGTGCATTGAAAATGGATTATAGGGTGTGCACAATGGGATACATGTTGTGTGGTATGTGTATTAAATGGTCACCAGTCAGGTTGTCCATGTATGAAAATACACAACCCGTTTATGACTAAAAAGGACTACCAAAAATATACATGGGCTACATGGTGTAATCTTATGCTACCTATGCATCATGATAACCCTTTCAATACCAGTTGTAAGAAATAAATGAATCACATGTCCTCAATGAACATGGTTCGAATTAATTTTGAATTAATTCATGGTGAATTGAACTCAAGTACATGGTGTGTAACACCGAATACATGGTGTGTATTACTATGTTATCAATCTATAATCCTTGGCACCATATGCTAAGATTTTCAATTTTATTTAATTTAAGAAATTAATCATTTTTATTAAATCTATGTGAAACAAATTGGGAAGAAGATGATATATCAATTCAGAATAAAATAAAAATTAAAGATTTTTATAAACTAAATGAAAAATGTGTAAATCAATCAATGGTATTTAAATAATTATAAACAATTATATGAACACTCTGATACCACCTCTAGGTACCGATCACAGCGGAAGCATTCAATGTTTCTTGCCCAACTTTTTTATTTTGATGTTCGATGATCAATCTAGGATCAACATTATAGTAAACTTAGTGATCAATGAAATTGAATCAAAGAATAAATAACATGGAAATCATGTTATAAACTAAGTGGGATCATCACATTTCGTTTATATTTAATTTAATTAATTATGATTTTCATTATTATAATTATTTCTTAATTAATGGATCTGAAAACAGATCTATATTACAGTATCATCATGTTATAGAAATAAAGAGAAGATTCCTTCTAGATCTGATCCACACATGTTCAAGAAATATCCAAATGTCGCCATAGGAATCTACAGGTGGTGTCCCGAAAAATCATATCACTTGAATCATCTACCATTGATATTTTTAGGAAATGATACCATGTAGTTCTACTTGATCTATATTTTCTTGAGAGTGGGTGGTAGAGTAAGGTCAAATGTCTATTCTTGAGAGAGTTATTGGAGAAGGGATCTCTCTAGGTCTTGAGAGGATTCCCTAAATTCGTTGTGCACAACCAATCAAATGAATTGGATCTTAGAGAAAATTATACAATTTGGTGTATATATAATTAGGGATAAAATAAAATAATTCAACAGGGGGAACTTATTATTTAAATAATCCCTATGGAACTCCATGTCTAATAATAATAATATTATAATTATTATTTCTTGATTTGTGTTTAACTTGAGAATTAAATTAATTATTATTTAATCAAATTGTACTTAATATTTATAATTTATCATTGGTCCTAAAAACTATGTTTTCTATTCCTCCATAATATTAATTAGGCCTTGAATAATTGATATTTAATTATTAAATAAATACCACTACATTATTATTTAATAAATAAATAAATATTATATTCACTAAAATTAAAATAAACATTTATTAAATATTCCACCCACATTATATTCTCTTGAATTACTGGTGACAGAATATATTTGATCAAGAAAACATGAATAATTATTATACCATTCCAAGGAATAATATGAATTCATCTTTATAAAATAATAAATAATAATGTATTATTTAATTGAGATTATGGATAAACATGGTGTGCAACCCTCTATACCTCTTTCTCAGTGGAATTATGAGAAACAACATAAATTCCAAGGTTTGCATATAGAAACACACCAAGGTACATATGGAGAATGAATTTAATGCCTCAATAACATGACACCACATAGAGATTCTTACTGTGTAATATAATCTCGTTATCATGATATCTCTAATCAAGAAGGTTGCATGCTAATTCCATCAACCTATGTTCTAGATATCTCTTTCTTTGACTTCCAAAAAATTTAACTTTCCTATAGAACAACATGGCCATAGATTTTCTTAGGCTATATGATTTTAATCAATTGGCCTAAGATATTAATTTCCATTGAAGAACATAAGGGAAAAATCCTTTCTCGCATTATTCATTAATGAAATATTACTAGTGATGCACACAATGTATCGTACCTCATTAATAACATCTATTGTCATAGTTTTAATTAATATATAAAATTATATGAGTCATAATACACATTAATAATAATATTAAATTATGAGGGTTAATAAAAACATCCTTATATTGGGACATCCAAATGACACAAATAAATGTGAATTTTCTTATGGCAGGTCTCATTCTCATAATTTCTTATATTGGATATTACCAAGGCAGTACCCCATGAGAAGATGCATCAATGTCCTATCAGTCTCCACCCCTGATACCCTGAATCATTTGTGTCACTCAAATTATATAATCTTTATATATAACAAATATTCAAGAATAGTGTCATACCACTTGTTGCTTCTCATCATAAAGGGAAACTTCTTTGACGTTTTAGAATGAAAACTACCTTTATGACATTATCACCTATATGTTCAATAGGATATAAATCATGATGTGATAAATATTTTATTAATATTAAAAAACAATGAAAAAATGTTTTCATAAAGTACACACAAGTTTTTCCTTAATCACCAAATACAAAAAATAATATCATTATTAATTATTGGTGTGGGATGTTTTTAGCCCGTGTTGTGAAAAAATCATTAGAAGAGTGGAATAATATTTTCCTATTTACGAATTCTCTTTTGGGATTGTTGGAGAATGTTTCTAGGGTTGGTTAGGAATGTGTACGGTTGACCAAATATTTTTTTGAGATGAATCTTTAGGTTCTTTAGTGTGACAATGAATTATATTCCATAAGGGAATCTCATTATGGTGGCGATAATGTTGTTGAGTGGAATTATTCTTGAGAGGATACACAATCTTCCTAGAACTACAATTTGGGGCCAAATCATATGAGAAATTTTGTGATGGCCAAATTTTATTAATCTTAGTGGATATTACACCATGAAAATACTATTATTTTTATGATATTCATTGATAATTTTTATGCCCATGCATGGGGATATACATCATTTTCTTTTACCCCATTTTTATTCCTTCCAATAGGTCAAGTCCATTAACTAAAGACCCTTCTATTTTTTAATGAATTTCTAGTGAAGTTTTTGAAATGGGGAGATATTTTTTGGGAATATTGGGTTTAACTTCCTTGTACACCTTTAGTGAAGGATGTGATATGTGTTGTGATTTATAAACTTACTAAAATTGATCAATTTTTAAACATTAAATATTAATACTTTGTTGAGGACTTAAGAAATCTCTATATCCAAAATATTTAAAGGTTTCATGGGTTCTATATATTATAGTCTTAGATAAGGATCCATATGTAACTTCTCAATTTTATATAGGCCTCTAGGTGGAACTAGGTTCTATGTAATATTTAACCATGATATTTTATCTGCAGAAAGATTAACTGACTGACCAAGCTATACAGATCCTTCAGTACATTCTTTGATCCACCATTCAGAACTTTTTTGGAGACAGAGATATCATTTAGGACATTTTGAATAAAATTCACTAGTATTTTCTTTTGATGGATCATTTTGAGGCATTGTATAATAGCCCTTGTTGATATAATCTTTATTTTAATTTGATTGGTGAAAGTCCTTTGGTTGGACTGATTTTGGTCTAGGATACAGTGGTGATGATCCAGTTGATTCTTTAAATAATAGTAAACACATAGAGAAATTATAAATACAATTTTGATCATCATTGTAGTTTTTCAGTTGGTGTAATGGTGTTCATGAGGGTTTAACCTCAGTTGGGTCACTTACATCTCAGGAAATAGTGATAACTTAAGAAAAGTTTGTTGGACCTTTTGAGATTATTGAGGAGGTTGGTAAAGTGTCCAATAAGTTGTAACTCCCACTTAAGTGTACATTAATTAATAACATAATCCATTTATAATAGCTTCAAATATATCTTTTTATCCTTTAACATGTTTTGAGGTAGAATGTTCTTGATGTTGAGCATAATTTATCTGTGACTGAGCATCAGGTCTGTATTTTTTATTCTAAAGAAAATATTATTAATGTGAAGATGATATTTTTGGTTTGTGTGAATTGAAATATTGTTCTTATTCAAGTTCTTTACGGGAGTATGTGGAACTAATGAGAGGTAAGTGACCTATTCTCTTCGATATGGAATCTTCTTGATAGGATTTCGAGGGATATAAATCTTATAGGGTTTGGAGTTATAACAAACTATTACCTTCTTGTAGGTACTTATTAAATTTAATTAATTCCCATTTTTGGATGTCATTTTTTGGGAAGAATTACCTAAGTTGTGATGTTGTAAATTTTTTTGATTTAGTGTATTATGTGTATAAATGTGTAAGATGTTTTAGATTGTTATTTTCATAGTTTCCCAACATTTGGAAACTTCTTGTAGGGTAATGTGAAGTTATGTAGGTGAAGTATCATGGAGTGAGAGGTGCTACGCCATTTACTGATATTCTATGGTGTGTCTAGTTTCAAAGCCACTTCCATTTTCTGCATGGTTGTGGAATGGAGGATGCTTCCATGGAATGATGGCTTGATGGGCTATTTTGCTAAGTTTTTTCATTTTGGAAACCCTCACAACATGGTTTAATGGAGAAATAATTTCTAAATTACCTTAAAAGTTAATTTTCACCATACTTTCTAAAGTCCATTTGACCATGGGTGAATATGGTGTTGTCTTCGATGGATATGGACTGATCTGGCCACTTTCTACAAGGATATATTGTGGCCATGGGAGGTTGTATCATGGTCTTCTATTTTTGAAGACATAAATTCCCCAAGCCCATATTCAATTAAATCATCTCCCGATTGAATCTCATTTGATATTTTTATCTCGAGGGATACAATGAGGTGTTTTGGAAATGCCTAACTCCATTCTTTATGGATCAAATCTCTAGCGGAAGAATTTTATTCCTCACTTGTAAATGATCAATCTTAATTTTTAAATACCATGTTTTTTTATTCTCCTCTATATAGAGTGATATATCGTCATGATATTTATGTTGCTAATCCTCATATTGATGGATCATGATTTTATTGATTCCACTTTGATCCTTTCATCCTTGATCTCTCCATTGGTGTTACAATTAGAAGTTTTTTTCTGATCTAATTATTAGAGAAATGTGGTTACACATGAATTTTTTATACAATTTAGAAAATCATTTTCTTTATTGATTTGAAATGAATTTTTGAGGGTTTAAAAAATTAGTTATTGAAATGATGTTATGGTTGATTTTGATTGTATAGTAAATTATGTAAAACCCACTAATTCAAATGTAATTATAATTTATGGGTAGATTTAAGGAAAATATGGATTTTAATTGAAAAATAATTTTGATGTTTCAATTGGAAATTGATTTTTGAAAATGGATGTAAATGAAATTTTATTTTTAAAGGAATAAAATTAAGAAAATCCATGATTTGGTTTTGTAATGAGTGCATATTATAAACTAAAATTTTAAAATTGTAATGTGAATGATAATTTTATTTGATATGAAATGATTTTAAAATATTTTATTGATTTATTAATTTATTAAAGACATGTTGGAATGGGTTGTATGTGGAAACATGGAAAAACACACCAGGACTCTGAATACCTAGAAATATATTGTGGATGAAAACTTTGAATAAACAATTAAGGAATGTAGTCATGTGAGGTACCCCCTATTATGGTGCATAATACATATAATGTGTTCCCCCATTGGGGTGAGTGTTCCCACCTACCATAAGTCGAGATCATTTTTGAGATTTGTGGGGATCATATTACCAGAAACTAACATACCCTTAGGATTCTGTACATGATGCTTTAATTTAATGAATAGATTATACATTCTACATATTATATAACTTGTCTATTAATTCTAACTATTGATTTAAATAATTTTATTTATATAAAATGTTAATTTAAGAAATGTTTGATACATATGTCATATATGGAATTGAAATTGTGGTTTTTTTAATATGCAATGATTGTTATGTGCCACGTTTGATTGAAATTTAATGATTCATTGGTTTATTATTTTGACTTTGTATATGGAACACTTAGTGAGAAACTTATGATATGTGTATCTTAAATACTAACATTTACTTTATGATTTTGTATATTTTATTATTCTAGGTCTGAGAAAAGGGAAAGATCCTCTAAGAGGTGGTGGTTTTCATGATTATGAAGACCACGGGGTAATAATAGTGGCATATGATGATGTAATATGATTATAAATTAGGTTTTTGAGACCTTATTCTGGGTTCATTAGGACATGTCTCTAGGTGATGTATTTTTGGGTATTGTATTACTTGTTTATTTCTAGTACTTTCTACATGAGGAGTGTTTGTAAACCGACATGTAACTTTTATATTCCACTTTGTTTTGTGGGAATATAATTAACATTTGACTCCTCTATGATTACATGTGATATTATGAAACCTATGTGGATTGGTAATTCCTTTTAGGATATTATATAGATACTTAGGTATCATAGTACAAGGGTATCAATTCTGGTTCATGAAAAAACCGCTTTTACATCATGTATACGGATTTAATTTTAAATTAGTTTTTTATAATTTTGTGAATGATATTTTGAAAAATGAACTTCATAATTGGAATCATAATAATTAACATTATCAAATAATTTCTTCCAAAATATTTACAATAATTAATACTAAAAATAGTAAAAATCTATTACTATGGTTAAGGTGAGAATCTGTTTATTGAGTACCTAAACTTTGAAGATAAGGGTTAAAAATGACCCAAAACATGTCTAATTCCAATTAAATTGTCGTATGCAGACCATATATCTTCGAATGTTAGATAGTGGGACATTTTTTAGACCTTTATAATCTGAATAACTTGGGTATAATGATTTTTCCCATAAATTCCAACCATGTCCACTCCCCCACTTATAAAATGCCATCCCTATCCTCTCATATTAAAACTTGAAAAAATCATTGGTTCCTAAAATACAAACCCAAATACCTTAATTATTCACTCCCAATTATTATTGGATATAATTTTATAAGTAAAACCTCCTAAAATGATTTTAGGTATAATCCTATGGAAGCTCTTCGAAGAAGAGGTAAAATTCGTAAACTTGTGTTTTTTTATTTCTCTTTCCCTGTCTATAAAATACTATTAAAATAAGATGATATAATAACATCATTATCAATTTAAAAATGAAATTTTATTAAAATATTTTCATAACCTATGTCTATGTCCTCTTCTATCAAATGATAAATGAAACAATTTATTGTGTGTATGGCAGACAACCCCCTCACAAACTAATGTAATTAGTTTTCCATCACCGCCTATCACAGTTTGATATAATGATAGATTTAAATTATATATAAAATATTTATGACATAATTAGACTTATATAATTTCAGTATTACATATACCATATTACATTATATTTTCTTGGGGATATAATAATTTCCCTCATGTGTACGGTGAACTGCCGCCTGGCGAAGCGATGTGATTCATTGATCAAATTGACTATATGTAGGTCTTAATAAGGATAAATTTGATAAATATATATTATATATATATATATATGAAATCATAATGTTTCTAGGAACGTTATATATTATTTAACTTCCATTCATTCCATCCTTTGATAAAATTAAAACAACTTTCATGTCTATGTATGGCCTACCCTATCGAAGAACAATGTAATCCATTTTATATCTCTAACATTAATGGATTACATGAAATACATATTTATTGAAAATTTAAGATTTTAATCTCATTTTTTAAAATTATAATGGTGTTATTATCATGATAGAACTAAATTTACCAATAATAAAAATCTAAACCGACATTAAAAATAACCCATTAATTAAC
The DNA here is from genome assembly GCA_963277665.1 of Viscum album. Classification (NCBI taxonomy): domain Eukaryota; kingdom Viridiplantae; phylum Streptophyta; class Magnoliopsida; order Santalales; family Viscaceae; genus Viscum; species Viscum album. Next base: position 1,043,977,045 of record OY728134.1, on the reverse strand, counting down.
CAAAATGGGATTTTAAGATAGAATTTCTAATAAATGGGAAATAAAAGGTCATAAGTAAATATTATAATAGATGGAGTTGTTAATATATATTATTATATACATAAATAATATTATAATATATTTATATATAAGCCTGATATTTATTATATAGGAGGTTCAAATGTGTATTAAGGTAGTCAGGAATTAAGCTATGGGATTTCTGATCACACTTTTATTTCTTAGAAGCATATGTCATATTAAGCAGTCTTCTATTTTATGTGGTGTTTATAAGTATCACATGAAATTTTGTGACATGTATCCACCTAATTTAATGAAATTTAATTTTTCATTTTAGTTTCCTTCTTTTATGGGGGTAACCATTCAAATATAACAAAGTGGTAAAGGTTTTATGTTTCAATCACATTGTTTATCAGGATTGTTTATGATTTAGTTTATAATGATGAAATATTATGATTTATCTCTCCATAAATTAATGATTCTTAATATAATGTATTATTTTCATGAAAATAAATTTTCTTATTTCAATTTATTCCACTAATATACACAATATCCCAAAATAATATTTGTAAGAAATATCGACCATATTTCTCTCTTCAGTCCAAAAAACTTTTTCTTCCAAATGAATGTTTTATAAAAAAAATTTAAAGAGAAATTATAATATATATAAATAATATATTTTGATGTTAATTTTATCCTTTTTGTACCATTTTTAAAAATTTTTAAACTTTAATCTTTATATCATTTTTAGAACGAGTTAATTTTTGACTTTTTACTAAACTCTAAAAGAAATTTTTTATTTTAACTTGAACAACATGAATAGAATTTTCTACCATCATGAAAATTATTTTATTATTATAATATATTATTCGTTTCTAAGTTTATTTTTAATGAAAATTATTTTGATAATATTTTATGAATTTTTTAGTTTTAAAAACGTAATTTTTAATGAGAATTTATTTTCCTCACGAAATGTTCCAAGTGAACTTTAAAAGTTATTTACCATCTAATATGAAAACCTATGATTTTACTTAATATTCTATAGAGATATAATAAAATTATACCATCATTATTGTTTCTGTGGGTGGTTTGTAGATTTCATGATAAGAAGTTTATGAATCCCATTTCATTTCCTTGGGTTATGATATGATTAAATGTTTATGGAGAAAATTTATTTTCATAGATTCTAATATGTTGAATATTTTATGATCATGTGGAATATATATTTATGGTATTAATTATATGATCGTGGTTACATTAAAACAAAGGAAGGTGGTTATGTTATAACAAAGAATGGTGGTTTGGTTATATCTAAGGATGTGTAGGACATATATCTACTTCCAATGCATTGGGTAAATATAGATTTTTCATGAGAGAAATTGGAATGGAATAGGGAGTAAATCTAGTTTAGTATGGGACTCTATCCACCATGAAATTATTGGGTGTGTTCCTGGACTACTATGATGTTTTTTAATGTGAACCCAATCCACAATAATATCCTTGGAAATGATCCTTGACTACAAAGGAAATGATTTTTTATGCTTGTGTGTATGCCAAAAATTTAATTCTTATGTCACAACCCCTCCCTCCAAATATAACCCTCCTCGGATGGAAATGAATAAAGATAGATGATGACCTCTGAGTCTGACCTCCGGTAGGCCTCGGTGTGGCGACCAAAACCAATGGCATACGTTCTCACAAAATGGGAGGCATTTCCCTGTTTAGAAAAAAAATCGGAATAATAGAGATTCTATCCCAAAACAACTCCAAGACCCACACACACACACACACACATATAAATATATATAAGAAATCAAAAATCCATCCCACATGAATGTTTAAAATAAAACGGTCACAATTTTAATAATACTCCAAAGTACCCAAAACAAAGCTAAAGTAGTGACTCAACAACTATCTCAATGCCCGATCTAGTAATGCCCAGTATAGTCCACGTAGTCCTCTTTGAAATATTAATGTGGTTTTATATACATAGGGTGAGAATATAGTTATACTTATTAGGAAACTAAAGTTTCCCATGCACAAGTGAGAGAAGCATACTAATGCTCCTAGGAGAAAACAAAAAAAACTAACACCACCTAACACGGTATACTAACCATTCCCACCTCACTAAATCATGCTCACCAAGTAAGGAAAGTCAAGTAATGTAATATAATTAAAATCATTTTTAGGGTACCATGCACCACTTTCCCAGTAATTAGCCACTCTGGAACCCAAATGGTAAATGTACTGACACTCTGAACTCTTCTGAACACATCACATTGCAACCTTCCCACACAAAACTGGGCCTCAAAACCACATCACATCCCACCTACAGACACTAAGGACATATACCAAGTCACATCACACTCATAGAAACCTTGGTTACATACCATTTCACATCCTGAAAACACAAGTGTAAGAATAACACATATCATCCCAGAGACACCTAGGAAATCACAACACATGTCATCTTGAAGAAACTTATAAAAACACAACTCATCTATACACATCTGGGCCTCACAACCACATTAAATCCCACCCACATAAACCAAGGTCACATACCACAACCTACCGAATGAATCTTGGGATACCTCTTCTAGGAATAAGGAACAAGGAAGAGATGGCGGCCATCCATCAATCCTTTCATCTGGATGTTTGAGTAAGACACCCTCCCCCATGACGATATGGGTGTTCGAAACATAGTGATCAACTAGGGTTGAGTGCGGATAGAAATAAAATATTAAAATACATGTATATAAAGATATAGTACCAAACAATCATGCCTAACCTTTGGGTTCTCAAACAAACAACCATCTCACAATACTGCCAACTTCTCTGCTACCTCAAAAATGCACAACAACAGAAAAAAACCACAAAACCAAATCATATTCCTAGACAATTGATTAACAATTACCATTATTTATTCAAAATTAATTTATTAATTTATTCCATAACTATTCAAGAAACTACCAAGCACAACACACAACAAGAAACAAAGTTAAATACAAACATGGAGAAACATCCAGGGAAAACATGTAGCAGGAAAATCATCCAGGGAAAACATGATCCAAATTCTATAGCTTAATCACATAAATCATCTAGGAAGAAAGGTTCATGGAATCCTATTCCAAGAGAAAGGAGAAGGAATGAAAGAAACTTGGGGCCCCTACTAAGAAGGATTAGATCCAAGACTTATGGGATATGAAACAGTTTTGAATTTTACATTAAAGCCTGATCTAAAAAAAACCACATTTTTGACATTTAAAGAGGCTCCATAAATTTTTGTTGATTAAATATATATTTTATATCCCTTGAAATGGCTTCAAAACCACTAAAACATGGCATTAAACTCATTTATCATCAAAGAAAGCATCAAAATGTTGAAACTATAGGAAGATAGAAAATCTGAAAAAATGACAACCAATTGAAATTGAATCACTGTTGGACGAGTCAATGGTGCGAGTCAATGGTGAATGACACTGGTTTAAACTACCTACGAAAGTCACTAGTGAAAGCTATCAGTACTAATAAATAGTGATATTTTTCGGTGTGAGCTACTGGTGTGAGTCACCAGGGCGAGCTACCGATGCAAGTCACTATTGGCGATCTACTGGTGTGAGTCATCAGTGTGAATCACCGTTACTTACTCACCATTGTGACTCACCTTTCCTGAATAACCAGTCAGAATCACCATTTTGAGCTACTATTCTTGACTCATCAGTTTGACTCACCATTTTGTATCACCAAGACGTTTCACCACGAGTCAACCAGTGATTCAGGAATAGCGAGTCAGGATTCTGGTGACACATTAGGGTGACACATAACAGTGACACATAACGGTGACACATCACTGTGACACATAACATTGATTCAGACAAATGATTTAGGAATGGTAGCTTGAAACCGTGAGTTGGACCATTTAATTAAGAATGGTGAGTCACAACATTGATTTAGATAGCTGATTTAGGAATAATGAGTCAGGAATAGTGAGTCACACTAGCGACTCACACCAGTAGCTCACCAATGGTGACTCGTATCGGTAGCTCCCACCCGCGACTCGCACTAATAGCTTGGACTAGTGACTCATACTAGTATCTATAACTGGTGACTTTCACTGGTGAATCAAACTGATGCCTCATCCAATGGTGAGTCATTGTCAACACTTTTTCATTTTCCAAATTTTCCATCTTCCAATTGTTTCTCTTCTTTGATGCTTTCTTTGATAAGTAATGATTTTAATGTAATATTTATGTGGTTTTGAATCTATTTCAATGGATAAAAAATATATATTTAAAATAATAAAATTTATTGATCCTTTTTATGGTCAAATGCGTGGTTTTGGTCAAGATCCACCTTTAAGAGAAAATTCAAAACTGTTTCTTATCCAATAAATCTCAGATCTAATCCTTCAAATATGGGGGTTTCCCTTATATCATTCCATATCATTTATATTTGTATAAGATTCCCAAAGACTTTATCCCATGAGGAGTCATGCGATTGAGCTGTATACTTTGAATTGTGTTTTCCAAGTAGGATTTTCTTACAACATGCATGCCCGCTGCTTTGGCGCAATAAGAAAGTGCTGATTGCTTCTTCTTCTTAGTAGATTTCCTTTTTCCCTCTTAATCATTTATCATGTAGGATGTGTGTACAAATGTTTTCCATGTGAATATAGTTGAATCTAAATTAAAAAATGATAATTGAATCAGTTTAAAATCAATATACAAGGGATGGGGAAAATAGACATATGGTCGGCTTGTTATTTGTTTTTGGTTTTTCTTTTAATTTTTATAGTCTATATGACAAATAAAAATCATGGCCATTGGGGTCCTTGGTTGTTCATAGAATATTTATGAATGCATGTTTGTCTGCTTCTTGTTAAAAGAATAAATGGAAACTATTAACCATTTATAATTGTCTAAAATTAATGGATTCCCTAAGATTCTATTTTTTCTATGATAACCCCAAAATTAACAAGTGGAACTAAATAAGGGATGATTTATTAAATATGTATTTTTTTTTGTGTGGTGATATAGTTGTAAGAATTATTTGATTTAATTTTTGGGTTTCTTTGTTGTGTATGACAAGATGGTTTGGAAGGAAGAATGGAATATCAAGATGAGACGTTGATTGATAATTGAATGGATGGGTAGTGTTATAAATTAGGGATGATGAGAATGGTTGTGATAATATGTGTTGCTGGGTTCAGCTATGAGTTGGGGGTTTTCTTTGGTGAGGGGACAGATTGGGAAGAATGAATTTGATGAATGCTGATGGTCTTAGTTGGTATTGGTAAATTTGTTCGGAGTTTATCCATGTTTGGTTTTGACTGTGTGTCTTATTGTGTGATTTTCTTTATAGTTTCCTAGATAGTAATGGAAAAACAAATGAATTAATTCTGAATAAATAATGTTAATGGATAATCAATTGTCTAGGAGTATGAATTTAGTTTGTAGTTTTGTGATTGTTGTTGTAAATTTTAGAGGTAATAACAATGTTGGTAGTATTGTGAGCTTGTTGTTTGTATGAGAACCCATAGGTTGGTCATGAGTGTTTTGTATTATATCTATATACACATGTGTTTTCCTTTGTGATTTCCCTATGCACTCTACCCTAGTTGAGAACTATGTGCCTAAAACCCCCAATGCCACAAGGAGGGTGTCTTTCCCAAAAATATCTATGTGAGGACGGATGGCTGGACACCCTCCCAACCTTGCTCTTTCTCCTAGGTAACAATAAACAATGATTATTTGAACATGTTGTGGTATGTGTCCCAAGTGTCTATGGGAAAGATGTGATGTGGTTTTGAGGTCTAGGTGTGTGCGAGAGAGTTGTGTTTTCCTATGTGTATTTGGGATGAGATGTGTTGTGATTTCCTAGCAGTCTTCAAAATGAGACGTGTTGTGCATTCCCAATTTTTTTGGATGTGATGTGGTATGTGGCCCAAGTTTCTGTTGGTAGTATGTGATGTGTTTTGTGGACCATGTGCTTGCAGGTAGGATGTGATGTGGTTGTGAGGCCCAGGTGTTTGTGGGTGAGTGGTGATGTAATGTGTTAAGAAGAGTTGGGAGCACTAGGATGTTTGCTGTAAGGATGTGAGAGTGGATAATCAGTGATAAAGTGGTGTGAGGTACCCTATTATCGATGTGCATTATATTACTTTACAATAATTTCATTACATGATGAGCGTGCATTGGTGAGGTGGGAATGGTTAGTATACCTTTTTAGGTGGTGTGGGTATTTCTATTTTCACACTGGATTATTAGTATGCTTCTGTCACATATGTATGCCAAACATAGATTTCCTATAGAGAATAACTTTATTATCACTCAAAAAATAAAAAACCAATTTCACATTTCCAGGAGGACTATATTGACCATGCTAGGTGTTACTAGCTCAGGATTTGGGGAAGTTGTTGTGTCGCTTCTTTAGCATTCCTTCTGGTACTTAGTTTGGGGAATTATTGAAATTATAATAGTTTTATTTTAAAAATGAATGTGAGATGTATTTTGGATTTCTATTATAAATATTTCTCGATGTTGTTTTGGGATAGACCAACTTATCTCTTGATCTTGTTTTTCTGAAAGGGAAATGCCTCCCATTTTGTGATATCACATACCCATTGTTCTAGTCACCACCCTGGGGCATACTGGAGGTGGGACTTGAGATTCATTATGTCCATTTCTTCATTTACATCCCAAAATGGGTATCTTTAGAGGGATGGGGTCATGTCATATTATGCCAATGTTATTCTATAATATCTGATCTTCATTGATTCCATTATGATACATCTCTTATAAATTACCATTATTAATTCCATGACATAATATCATAATCATTGATAAGCATGGTTTGGTTTTAAAATGATAGTATAATGTTCTTATACCATTAACCTCATTTTATGCTTATGTGGCCATTAATATATTACTTTTTTTACCCTTACTAAGCATCTAATCTCACCCTTTCTTATGATTCCCTTCCACAGGTTATGAAGAAATGTATTATGTATGATATATAGAAGAAGGGCATGTTTATCTAGAATTAAGCAGGAACTAGTGAAGTAAACCTATAAACCTATTTTGTGTGATTCCATGTTCCCATATACACTAGAACAATATGATTTTTTCATGGATCATTATTTTATGTAATGAATATTAATCTAATAAGATATATTGTTATGTATGAAATGTGTGGGTCGTCATAATGTGTGTAATTGCATTAAAATATACCTAAAAATATTTATAGTTGTATTCACCTATATTTCTATGTTTATGTCAACATATGCATGAACTTAAATCATTTGTAATTAAATGAATTATATTTACATATATATTTTTATTAAAATATAATTATGTTCTTATATTAACATTGATTTGTATATATTTGTATATATGTACCTTTTTTGAATCAGAAATAACTGAAATAATGTATATATATATATATATATTAAAATAGTGTGTATATAATTATTTAATAATAGATTATATATATATACAAATATTAATTTATTTATTAAATCTTTCTTGTGTCATAATTAATTTTTAGATATATTTTTTGATATGTTTTTATAAAAAAAAAACTATTTACTATATAATGTGTATACAAAAAATACATTATAGATTCAATAAAAAAAATTATGTTTTATATATAATTATATATATAATTCAATATATATACCCATGATTATGATATATATATATATATATATATATCCTCAAAAAATGTTATATATATATCTGTGTGTGTGTGTGTGGGTGTGTGTGTGTGTTTTCAATTTTATATAATTGTAAATAAATAAATTTTTAAATATACTTTATTTTCATTGGTGATTGCATGTATAAACATATAGTTTCACATATTTATAGAAAGCTATATTTGTAAATAATTATAAATATATATATGTATGTCATTATGAATATATATATGTATGAATGTTTGTTTGTTTGTATATACTTGAATAAATAAATAAATATATACATGTATACTCATTAATTTTATAAATAATTTATCTAGATATAAATGTTTAATGTATTTTGTTTGTATAAAAAAATAACTAGTAAGAGTTAAAAATACATTATAAATTTATAATTCCAATCGGTAATTGAATATTAAAAAATAAAATAGAAAACAACATATCATATATGGGTCTAAAATTATTTGAATCGATGAAATGATCTCATTGGATATGACATATTTTAATTTTGATTCCATTTGAAAAGAATAAGTTAGATCCAAGATTATAAATGAAAAAATTGAATGCATGGGAGAGATTGTAAATTTGGGGTTAGTGATGGGCTTTCATGTGGTGTTTTATAATAATTATAATTATTACTATTTAAAAATAAAAGATTCCGACTCACCAACATCATGCCACCAAATGCTCATATATGAATCACCCTCCTTGTTTCCAAATTAACCAACCATTTTATGTGATTAATTGAGTCATTGAAAATACATATTTTCATGGATCAACATCGTCTGCATTTCGAATTAAAATGTTTAATGAATTTGGGTCATCTGATGTTGATCTATGGTGGAGAGGAAGGCAATAAGATCTCTATTATTCAATATTTTTATTTTTTTCAATGGAATTAAATTTAATTACCATAAAACATCCCAAAATTCCCATGTGAATGCCCAACTCAAACAATAAATTCTTTATTCTCTTCTATCCATTCATTTTTTCCACTAATAATCTTTCATATAATATATTGTTTTCCAATAGCATCAGAATTTTAATCTTTCGCCACCAATGTGATCAGTACATAAATATGATTAATCATATCCCATATATGAATTTTTTTTAAGTATTTCTTTTTTCATATTTAGTTTATCATTTTCATAGTATATTTACAACATATTTTTTTAACTATTACTGTTATTTTTTTGTATAAACAAAATACATTAATAAAATTACATATAGATAGTATTTTTATAAAATTAATGAGTATACATGTATATATTTATTTATTCAAGTGTATAAATACACACACACACACACACAGATATATATAGTATTATAATTACATATATACATATTAATACAATTATTTAAAAATAAACCAATCTATAAGTACATGAAAATATTGGTATGTATGTAAATGAACTCAGGGAAATATAAATTGTTTTGAAAATATAATTATTTACAAGTATATATAAATTTACAAATATATACAGAACTATATCCATATATCACATAAACATATGTATATATTCCTAAACATATATATAATTCTATATAAAACTTATTTTTTATAAAATTTATATTATATTTTCTTTGAATATGATTTATATTGTATGTTAATTTTTTAAAACAATAGTTAATTAAATATATCTTAAAAATATTCATCATGCACACACACATATATATAAATTGATAAATTTATATGTATATAATGTATTTTTTTATAATTACATACACACAATGTAAATATATATAAATAAATATACATAATAATTAAGCAGAAAATGTAATGTAAAAAAAAATACACTTTAAAATAATATTATAAATATTTATATATGTATAAACATATATAGATGTATAGTTTTAAATAATCACACACACATATTTATATTTATGAATATTTATATCTATATATATGGATGTACATGTATTAAAATTTATTTGCATGTATGTACATGTATTAAAATATCCTTATACATACTTAAATTTCTATATTAAAATAAAAAATATTGATCAATAACATATTAAAAAACAAATGAATATATATATACACAAACACACACCCACACAAACACAAATGTACATATTTATATTTTTATATAAAGACACATACATACATATATAAATAAAAATGAAAACATCTATATAAATACATATTTTAAAATCATTCCGTAAGTATAATTACATATATACATACATGTAATAATCTATAATAATATATGTATATGAATACATACATACATATGAAGAGGAATTTATAAAAATATTAATGTAATTATTTACATGAATAAATATTTATTAGTGTAATTGTATACATCTATTCAACTACATTACATAGTGAAAAATGAATTCACACACACATACACACTCTCTCTCTCTCCAACACACACACACACACACACACACACACACACACACACACACACACATATATATATCCATAAGGAAATATTCTATGTGTGGTTCAAAATATATCATAGGATATTCAAAGTGTCAATCCGCACTGGGAAATCTCTACATGGAGATTAACAGTGCCAATCTGAACTTGGAAATCTCCACTGGGAGATTTTTATACTCTTATATTTTTATATTAAATTTATAAATAACTATAATAGTGTATTTGCTTCATTCATGCATGTGGAAACTTATATTTATATTTATATAATGTATGTGTTTGTATAAATTTTTATATATGTACGTATGCAGGTATATAAGATAATTATTATACATATAAATATTTCAAATAAACTAATTAATATTTATGCATGCATGCATGAATTTATATACTGATATTTATATCTATTTTCATGTATTATTGTTAGCATGAAAATATTTTGATTCATTTGTGTGTATGAATTAAAATATACCTAAAATATTATCATTTGTATCTAATAATATGTGTGCTTGTGTGTGTATGCATGAATGCTCTAATATTTGTAAGTAATTACATTAATTATATTTACATATAATTTCAATAATATATATCTATGTACTTATATTAATATATATTTATGTACGTTTTTACAAATTTACATTAAAATAAAATTATAAATATTTATATTTTCATATACTAATATAGATGTATAATTGAAAATAATTACACTAATATATTTTTATGTATGCATGTTCATATCTATGTGCAGGAAATAATATTTATATTCATGTATTTACTTGTATTAAAATTTCATTATAAATACTCTTATTTGTATACACCTAAAGTAATTATTTGATGAAACACATATTTAAAAAAAATTAATAAACACACACACACATAAATATATACATGTTAATGTATTTATATATAAACACATACTTACATCAATGAATAAAAATTAACATAGATATATGCAGACATAGTTAAATACTTATCAGTATGTATATGTACATACATACATAAATATACACATCTATATTAATACAAGTATATAAATATATATTATTGAAATTATTTCCAATTATAAATAATGTAATTATTTTTGATATATGTAGATATATGCATTCATTCATACATACATCTATATATATATAGGAATATATATCTATAAATATTTATATGTTTATTTTAATACATGAACATTCGTACATCTAAATATTATTATATATACATACTTGTATATACATACTATCCTATTTAAATATAAATATAACTTTATACATATATGAATGAAATTATATATATTAATGTATCATGGTCGATTCCCAACACAAATATCCTCTGGGAGATTTACAAGGCCAATCACCAATGGGAGATTCGAATGAAAATATTCACTATGAGATTTGAAATGCCGATGCACTAGGTATGTTTATATATACACATAATTATTTGTATAAATATGGGAGATTCAAAGAGAAATACCTACTGGGAGATTCTCAAGGCCACCCTCCAATGCGATATTCACAAGATAAATCTCTGTTGGGATATTTTCAATACAAATCTCCACCTATAGATTTTCCCATGTATTATGTATGTTTTTACATACATATAATTATCCATATATTTTTCTACAATATTATATTTATATATTAAATTTATAAATAATCACATTAACATATATGCATGCATACATGCATGTGGGTACTTATATTTATTTGTATGTATGTTTTTGTGTGTGTGTTTTTATACACACATATTTATGTAAACATGCACATATATAATATTATGAATATACTTACATAAATATGTATAAAATCACATTAATATATATGCATGTCTACATCGATGTAAATATTACTATTTATTTTTATATTTCATTGTATGTATGATAATATTTAGATACTTGTGTGTACATGCATTAAAATACACCTAAAATTATTTACAGCTCTATATAACTATATGTGTGTGTTTACAAATTCATGTAGTTATATATTAAGTAATTAAATTAATTATATTTACATATAATTTGAATAAAATATATTTTTGTACATATATTAATATATATTTGTATATGATTGTACATATGTACTTTTTTGAAATGCAATTAACATAAATAATGTTTATATATATATATATATTTATATGTATTTACTATGTATTTATGTAATTATATATGAATACATTGTATATGTACAAAAATTCATTGATTTATTTATTTTTTTCATAGGTGATCAGTAATTTTTAGATATAATTTTTGATATGTTGGTATAAAAAATTTAATTTCTATATAGTGTGTATAAAAAATACATTCAAAATTGTATACAACAAAACATATGTTATATGTGCATATATATATATCTATAAATATATATGTTTATTTATATATACAATTTTTATGTGATAAATATATCCCTTAAAGATGTTATATATATGTGTGTGTGTATTTATATTTATATATATTTATAAAAAATTATATTTGTAAATACTTTAATATTTTCATTAGTCCATGTATGTATATACTTATAGTTTATAGTAATTATAAATAGGTTTATATATGAATAATTATTGAAATATTTATGTATGTAATTATAATAGTATATATATGTATGTGCATTATTCAATAAATAAATACATATATACACATATAATTATTGAATTTATATAAAAATATTCTCTATGTTAATTTCTAAAGGTATTTTATTATGAAAAAGTAATCTATAAGAGTTAAATAAATATATTATAGATTTACTATGAAAATTGGTAATTGAGTATGAAAAAACTAAAATTCATAAATGAATTATATCATATATGGGTCTTGAATTATTATTATGGATGTAATGATTTCACTGAATGTTGGAGATTGAGATTACGATACTATTTGAAAACAATACATTGGATATAAGATTACTGATTTTAAAAATTGAATCGATAATAGAGAATATGAGTATGGGGTTAGCGCTGGGCTTGCACGTGTGGTTTTTAGAAATTATATTTATTTTCATTTAATGAAATTCAAACTCACCCAGATCATGACACATGATTCTCCTCTACGTGTTACTATTTTCACATCCAAATTTACCCACCATTTCTGGTGGGTCATTCTTATGACGAATGTCCCATAAATTGAAACTGATACAAAGGAAGACATGATTTCCAAGCTATGAGGAACTATTGAATATAAGTTACTTCAATACATGAAAAAAACTTCAACTCCTGAGATAACTATATCAACTAAAATTATAAAACAACTTCGAAAATAGTAAGAATGAATTTTTTTCCATATTTCAAATTAAAACAATATTTCAAAAGGTTATTACTAAAAATGAATTCATTTTCCATGAAATAATTTATTTGAATTCAAAACCACTTCTAAAATTATCTAAAATCAAATTTCCGTAAATGTTCAACTAAAACCACTATAACAAAAAAAATTCACTTTAAAAAAGTTTAATAAATTTTAGGGAACATATGATCGAAATATTTATCAAAAATTCACATTATAATAGAAAACTAAAATTAATAACATTTTTGAAAAAGGTCATATAATAGAAAAATATCTATTAGAAACACATGTTAACATCATGAAATAAAATAAATCTTCTAAGTAGATATGGAAAAAAGAATAAAAAAAGAACCAAATCAAAATTTTTTACACTTATATCATTGATTGACCTTAATAAATCTATTCATCACATTTATTGGAAGAAAAGTAATCAAAAAATAATGAAACAAATACAAAACTAATAAAGTGATGATTTCATAAAATCATTCCATCATGGAATACCCTAACAAAGTAGGAATTTTTTCTATCAAAAATTAATTGATATAAGGTAAAAATGGATTTATTATTTTAAAAAATTTATTTAATATTAATTTTTTATAAGATTATAACTTTGTTTTACGTTAAACTACTATTTAAAATTCACAATTCTCTCCACAGTGAATAAAAAAATTAATAACTAGCTCAACATAATTAAACACACAAAAGTAAAATCATACATTATAGGTGGAAACATATACTCAACATCCATTTTTCCACAAAAAACTTTTTAAAATTAAACATGATTTCTCTTAAAGATAAATCTTCATGATTTTTATCTTCACCTCATCCTTGTCCCTAAACTTCCATAAACCATGTGAAAAACATTTTAAAATACTGCACGAGCTCAAAAAGCTCAGTAATAGTTATTAAGAAAGAAAACTATTAAACCCTTGAGAACCCATAATTTTTTTTTCCGCAAAAACAGACCATTTTTACCTCAAAAAGGGAATCATCTTTTCCAAATGATCATTCTCTTAACTTTTTAAAATCAAATTATTTACATGAAATATTATAAGAAATCATATAAAATTTATCTCGGTGATATAGTAAAACATCATTATAGATCCCTTATAGAACCCTAACAAACATGAATAACCATACAACCGACTTCCAATAATATTCTCTAGAGAAAAAAATCACTATCCAATGAATTGGAGCACTACATGCACACACCCATCATATAAGCAATAACGTGTTACACTAAAGCTATTTGGGTAAAACAATTATTTAAAATACAATGGTATCTCATTCCACTATTTTAAAATACCCATCATAAACAATTTATACGGACCATATCAGGAATAATACCATTAAAAACACTTTTAAACCAATTTGTAAAACACTTTCGGATATCAAAATACCATTTTATTGTAAAAACAACTATTTAAATTAAAAAAATTCTCACATAATAGTGAAACCAGTTTATTATAAAAGAACCAAGGAAAAATATTCTGGATATATTAAATCGTTCAAGCATTATTAAATCGGGAAATGTCACTCATGCCGTATAAGTTAAAAAATATTCATTTTGACTTTTGTAAAAATAAACATTAAAATGTTATTTTTAATAGAAATCAATCGACATAAAACAATTAAAAGACTTATTTTTGAAATAATTTGATATAAATTTATAAATTCCCTTTCTAAAACATTCATTTCCATATAAATAAATTTAGAAAACTAATTTTAAAAACATGTACATGATATGGAAGGATTTATTAAATAAATATTTAGAATATTTAAAATGGGGTTTTTTAGTTATAGATTCAATTACCTAGAGTCATAATTGACATTTATGCTCATGATCATTTTGAATAACAATATTATGCCAGCACAAAACATTCTTGAGACTATTTTTAATTTTTATTATTTCTTATATATCGCTTATTTTTTGTTATAAACAATTAGTTAATTAATTATTGTCCCTTCATATATTTTGATGATATTTGGTTCAGAAGTGTGAAATGAATTTAGTAATATGAATATGGCCATAAAGGTGATGATTCTACCATATCCTGAATAATTATCATAAAATAACTATCATTCTTATAAATAAATTTTATTTTAAATCATTCTATTAAATATGTTTTTTAAAAATGAACTATGTTATAATCATGGAGATGCTAGGCCGTATGTAGGCACGAGTAATGTTTTCATTTTTCAAGGATCATTATCAAAAAAGGATATGTATTATTTTATTTTTCAATAATTATCATAATATCGTAAATATAATATTAATTTCTTAAATATACTTATAACTATCATTATGTGATGTTGTGATCCCAAATGAATCAAATTTCTTCGTAGAAGTGGTATTCCACACGATGGAAAAAAATTAAGTTATCATTTTTTTTGTAAAATGGATGAGCCTATAAGAGGGAAAACACAGTAGGGTTTCCCCCTCGTCGCTTCCTCCTTCACCTCGAGTTGTTATTGTTGTGCTTCTTATAATCAATGAGATCTGGCAGCGTTTTCTAATCTGGTGGAATTTCATGGTATCAGTTGTCTAGACCATGGCACCATTTATATCCTTTCCATTCCTGATTCCTCCCCATTGAGTAGGGTTTCATAAGGTGGCATAGTTCCAGTCTGCAACTGAGTTACCAGATCTAGTGGTTAGAGGTCTCTGTCTTGTCTTTGGGTTTACAGTGGGTGTTTTATTTTGGTCTTTACATGTGATCTGGTTGGCGTTAGGAATGTGTTGGTCTCCCTCCATGATGTTGGTTTTTATTTTCTGAATCTGTGCCCTAAAGTTTTCTGTATATTTAGATTTTTTCATGCCTGGTTGTTTCTCGTCGAGGGTTTTTTCTTTCCTCCGGATGATAATGATTCTGATTTGTTTTGGTTGCATGTTGGATCTCTGTTGGCAGCATCTTTGTTGTTTTTTTATTAGTCGATTCTGCATTTATTTTTATCGGTTTTTGGATGGAGGAGGAAAATTGCGGTTCTCTAGATTTTTACAGTGATATTTTTGGGGTATCGTGGTTTGATGCTGTTTTGGTTGAATGTGCGTATCAGTTAGTGACTGATTGATGCTGGCCTCATTTTCAATACTGGATGGAAGGATGTTTCTCTGATGATGTTGTTTTTATTGTGTTGGTGAATATGTTGTCTTTCTTTTTTGGAATCATTGGCATTCGAGGTTAGGATATAGTTCTCTGTGGAGTAGGATGCAGCATCAGGACATCATGGTTTTCCTTGATCTGAACTCTTCATTGGACTTCTGTGGATTTGTTCTTCCCAGATTTTTGGGAGACCATCACACGTCACTGGAGGGATTGGGAATCCTCTGACTGGAGTTCAGTGGCTGGTTGGTGGATTTTTGCTGGTGTCGATGGTCACGTTGGTGGCATTTGATGAGGATGGTTATGAGGATCATGTTTTCTGCTTTCTGGTGGTTCCTTGGCCTTATCTTGGGTGATTCTGACTCGTTCTGTGAAGATTTCCAGATTTAATGATGGAATGGTTGATTTTTTTTATCTTTATGGAGTTGTTATGTTGGCCATAAAATTATGATCAATGGTGTGGGAAGTTTGTTTGTCATGAATGCATGTAAGGTTTTCTACTTTTCCTCAAAAGTGTCTGTTGGTTTCTCACTTTTTCCTCAAAGGTTTTTGGAAAATGAGAATATTAATTTTCAGTCAGTTGTGAAATGAAAGGAAAGAATTTAAGTGATATATTAACTTTAAATAATTGTAGTTATATCATTAATATAATCCATAAACATTAATTCAATCACTATATTGAGTCATGAGATATGTTTATGGAAACAAATTACACCAGTTCGTGGGGTGGTAGTCTGATGTACACACGAACAATGAATTATTTCACCATTTGATGGAATTGAAATGGATTTTGGTTGCGAAATTCACATAATAATATCTACCTATATTTAGGATACCATAAAAATTATTTTATCATGGTTTTATAAGTTTTTATGGATTTGAATGAATAAACAAAATAGAAATTCTCAATTAGAAATGATGCATCTTCTTCGAATAGTATCCTTTTATAACACATGAAGTCAACTAAGGGTGGTTTTATACCTAAAATAATATCTATATAATGAGTTGATTAATTATATGAAGATATTTGGTCGTGTATTTTTTTAGAAAAAAATGGATTCACATTAAGAAGAATTTGGAAGAATGTGTTCCCTTTTATAAGACAGGGGAAGGGAACTCTTGGAATACCTCAAAAATAAAAATATAATAAGTCTATTCTTGATCCAAGACCTCAAAATATCCCAAAAATTTATTTAAGAGGACAACTTGAACTATATATTTTCTTATTTTTACTTATATGATATTTTTATGACTTTGTAATAATTAAATAAAATATTAATTCCTTAAAATATAATTATTGTCAAATTTGATACCATTCATTACATAGACGTTAAAAACATCAGAAAAATAGTTATAAATTAAAAAAATAATTTTATTCTAAAAAAATTATATAGTTCCATACAATTCATGGATCACATTATAATTTTTTTTATTTTCTATATCATTTATTTTCCTTCCATTAATTAAATTATTATTGCATCATAGTTCTGAAATCATTTAAGTTAAATATTTCATCCCTAAAAATTAGAAATAACCTATCATGATAAAGATATGTCTTTCATATTCCATAAACCTATTTATGTTGAACCAATATTTTGGATAACCACATATTATAAATTTATACTTATTAATAAAACTATATTACATCATTGAATTTTAATTTAATAAAAAACTATAAGGGTCTTAATGTAAATCAATTAATTATAAACTAAACTAATGGAGTCATATGGTCTATATATACCTGACCAATAATATTTGGTTATGTTTTGGTTCATTAAATGGTTCTTATCATATTTATATTAGAGGTCTCCAAATCCTTTTTGTTGTCATTTTAAAAATACCACGTTTTGATTTCTCTTCTGCTTGAACATGCACTGGGTAAAGTGTTGCATAAGAATTTAACATACTTATTTAATAAATGAAAATTAAAAATATATTAACATCATATAAGTACGTTAATTAGTATTAATAAAACACTTAATATTAGTGTGGCTGTGTGGAGTGGATGTCTCTTGGGTTTCACTACTGGAAATTGGGCCTATACCCACGGTTTTCCAGAACCGTGGGTATAGGTATAGTATGGGAACCTATACCCACGGTTTTGGAAAACCGTGGGTATAGGTACCCTATACCCACGGATTGGACCAAACCGTGGGTATAGTTTTTTTGGTGAAGACCTATACCCACGGTTTTTCCAAAACCGTGGGTATAGGCATTGCTTTGGAAACCTATACCTACGGTTTTTAAAAACTGTGGGTATAGGGGGTATTTTTTTCGAAGACCTATACCCACGGTTTTCAAAACCGTGGGTATAGGTTTCCCGCGTTATTGCGGGTGGAGGGAATGGGAAAAAAATTGCACGGGACGAAATAAATTTTACGTGGGAACAATGTTGTAAATAATTTAATTACACATATACTGGTATTAATGAACATAAATTCGCTAGGTGTGTTGGTTTAGTTAGTCTTTCAGTTCTGGAAAGTGCGGTGTTCGAAACTCGGCAGGATGTAATTTTAAATATATAAACAATATTAATATAAGTATAACACTGTATATTTAAATTAACCAAATCGGTCTAGCTTAGTTGGTTCGCCGCGGTATTCTCTCCCTCCCGGTCCCGTGTTCGAAACCCGGCGGTTCCTTTTTTTTTATAACCGCATCAGTATTAATATATTAAAATAGAATAATCATTAGATACATATAAATATAATAGCTCGGCTGGTCCGCTGGTCATGTGCTTCGCGTTGGTGTTCTGCATGGCGCGGGTTCGAAACCTGCTGAGCGTTTATTTTGAATATAAATTTTTCCCACGGTTTGAAAACCGTGGGAAAACCCCATGCCACGCTGTACAGAAGTGGTTTCATGTGTGGACCACCTATACCCACGGTTCTACCAAACCGTGGGTATAGGTCAAGACCCCTATCCCGACGCCATTCCAGCCCACGGTTCCCAAAACCGTGGGTATAGCCTATACCCACGGTTTTGGGGGCTATACCCACGGTTTTGAACCGTGGGTATAGGTCGTTTTTCCAGTAGTGTTTGGAGGGAATTCGCCAATAGAGCAGTGTTTGTTCTACTTGAGGGATTTTTGGGTGTCTAGTGTCCAACAGTTTACTTGGTTCTGCTTTGAAAGAGGTTCAGATCATGTGACCACCACTTCTACATGCTACTTGGAGTGGACGACTGAGAGGGTATGGCCTGGCCATCGGTTATGTGCCCATGCTTCTATGCACGAGACTGTTTTTCCGAGTGGCCATGTTTTGTTGTGTGTCCTTTACATGATGTAGTTCTAGGGTGAGGCATAACTTGTATTGTTCTTTGGGTTTTTTATTCTGTTTGTTCTGGTGGTTTCTCACTTTCCCCTTAATGTGAGTTTTTAATAAAATAAAAAATATTTTTTAGTCAGTAAGATTAATTTTTATCATATTTATTATATAATTAAATACTTATTTAATAAGTTTCATAAATTTATAAATATTTTTTCTTGGTGATATCACAAAATACATAGTATTTTAAAAAAATATATATATTTTTCCCTATTCATAGAAAATACTAAATTTTCATTAAAGTCAAAAGATTTCACCATAATCTAATTTTTATATTCTTATTTTGAAAAATTTGTATAATTTATAAATTAAATTTTATAAAACATCTAGATATTAATTATAATATTCATTTATGAGCAACAATAAAAATCATTTTTGAATAAAACATATTTTCCTGAAGATTATAATGACTTTATGGAAAATTATTTTTAATATTTTCTAATAATTTAGAAATAAATTTATATTGGGTAATACCTATTTATTTATTTGATAAATATATTATTTCTATTCATAACCAAAAATTTAATGACTAGGTTATAAGATTCATATGAATATTTAGTTGTTTATTTAAACTCGACGTGGTATATCATGTACACTTTCTAAAATAATATTTCCTTTTAAAATATTGGGATGTTTTATCCCCCCAAACAAAATTCAACCTCTCAATTTGAATATGGTATTTTTAATAAGGGTTCGACTATTAAAAATACCTATTTATAAATCCTATATTGTGAATAAGATTATTAAAAGATCCACTTGATAAGAGATAAATGAAATTAAAAACATCATTTGAGGTAACAGATACTCAGTTTCCATGTAGGAGTACATGGTTATGAAATAGAAAAATAACTCTAAAGGACTCATATAGAGTGTTATTGAACATGTTCATGATAAATATAACCACCATAATACCGTATATCTTTATTAGGTTATGCAGACATGTATTTCTCGATATGAAAGGTAAAAAAATATTTTTTTTACTAAAAGATACTTTTTCTAGAGTTGATGAATTCATTTTATATCTATACTAATAACATAATAAAATATAATTACATGGAAATTAGTGTTTTGAACATTAATAAATTTTCAAAAAAACTCAAATTTTTCTCCAAATGTTGATTAAGAATATTTTATTCTTTACAAATGAGAATGAACATCTAAAGATCATAAATTCCACAAAAGTGTAGCTGTATATTCATCTGATCTTTCATCATTATTAAAAATGGTTATTATAAGATAATATAATTCAACAAATAATGATCCATTAAATTATTAAAATATACTATAATCTCCAAATTTCAATAATAATAACCATAGTTTAACAATAAAAATTAAATAAATAA
Source organism: Viscum album (assembly GCA_963277665.1). NCBI lineage: Eukaryota > Viridiplantae > Streptophyta > Magnoliopsida > Santalales > Viscaceae > Viscum > Viscum album. The sequence continues at coordinate 1,043,955,934 of OY728134.1, read as the reverse complement.
CCATCATTTAAATTCCTCAAAAAATATTCCAAAATAAGATTAAAACCCATGTATAAAAATGATTTTATCACATAGTGTTCCTAGATAATATTAAAATTAACACCCAAATTACATCAAAGACTCATTAAGTCTCATAAAAAATTTAATTTTTCTAATCATACAATTTCAAAGTTATGTTACTCATTTTTATAAATAAAAATAATAAAAAATAAATATTAAATTCATATATTATTTTATAATCCCTCTCGGAGGCTTCCTCGACTACAGCTCGTGGTTTGGATTCGGCTGCTGCTTGGGATTTCTTCTCTCATCAGTAACGATGGTGGCGTATCTGCTATCTTTGAATAGATCAGTTTCAGATCAAGTGCCTTTGGGGGTGTAGGATATCAAGGCGATGTGGATGATGACAGGTTGCAGATATCTTGCTATAGTGATGGTTGCACACAATATTCTACATTTATGGCTTGATGTGGTGTGTGTGCTTCTTGTGGGATCGTCATGGAGGGCTCGACTACCCATCAAATGAATGGTTAGGGCATCCATTAGTGTTTTTGGTTGGAGATAGTTGTTAGTTCGTGCGAACTAAGGTGAAACCCTGAGGCAAGGGCCTAGACAGTTCGACGCCATCCTCTTGACCAGAAACTACTTTGATATGGGTTCATCAAACATCATTATATGTGATGGGTTTAATGGATGTGTGATTTGGTGACCAGGTGTTACAGTGGTAGCATTTAGGGTTGCAACCTTGGGTGATTAGGGTTTTTCTTCCGGTGGATTATTTTGGTATTTGGTTTTTCATTTTGGGATCACATGACACTAAAATTTGAGGATATTTTTATCTGAGCCAACAGGATTGTATTGGGTTTCCCTTGCCCATATTAAAAGGGATTGTTGCTTTCTTTTTTCCTTTTAAATAAAGGTGCATTCCCCCATTGTTTTTTTGTAAAAAACTATGTCATACTAACCATTAAAACAAATAGTGCAGTGGTATGTGATCAACACTTATCACCCTATGGTTGTGAGTTCAATCACTAAGGCCTTTCCAGAATTGAAAAATTGTCTATTAAACTACATGTTGTAAATTATTTTCTAATATTATAATTCTTATAAATTACCTAGAAATGATGGGAACATCCTAAAAATAACTATAATATATTTATCAGTAAGATTATTTTTAAATGAAAATGTTATCTCATACCATAAATATTACATCTCAAAATGTAATAACTCATAATCACCTAAACAATAAGTGTCTCCAAAATCATCATTAGTCAGCTTAAAATTCCATAACATAAAGCATCAAAAAGGGTTCCTAATAAATTTTTCTTATAATAATATATAGATTTTAAAAGTGTTATAATATCTATAACTCTTAATAATAGCTCACAATAAGACATAATAATCTCTAAAGTTGTCTAAACCTAGATATGGTACTTATTATAAGGACTCAAACATAAACATTACATATTATAGTGACTTTATACTAGATTTTTCTTTCTTTTGTTCCCAAATATCTTTTTGGTTCAGAGTTTTAGAGAGTTGGGACAAAATATTACAATGTAAACTCATACATTATAGGTGGTAACTAATAATTAGTATCCATTTTCCCTAAAAAATAAAACATTTAAAAATAAATAATTGTTTCATTTCAAGATAAATCCTCATAATTTTTATTTTGACCTCATTCTTCTCCCTATTCTTCCTTAAACACTATGACACAAATTTCAAAACATGGTATGAGCAGTAAATGATTAATAAAAACATAAATAAATAAAACAGTTTTTCCTTTGAGTACCCAAAAAAACATTTTAATAAAAGCATTTATTTTTACATTAAATTGGAATCATTTTTTGAAACTATCATTATCTTATCTTTTGAAAATAAAAAAATTTATCTAAATTTTTTTACAAGAAAATAAAAGCAATATAGGTTTTTTGTACATAATCATCATAGAACCATTATGTAACCCTTAAAATTTAGAATAACCATACATATGACTTAAAATATAATTCTCCATATAAAATATTCATTAAAACATGCATTAGATCATTATCTGGGTGCACACATTGTATAATCTATAACTGGCTCACCCGATGCCATCTATGCACACCCATCTTATAATATATAACTATATAACCTTGATATATCTAGTACCACCCATTTTAAATAATTTCCAAGGACCATATAAATATTACAAACCTTTAATATTCATTTTAAACCATTTGTAAAACACTTTTAGATAAAAAATAACATTTTTATTTTAAAAATAACTTTTGAAATCTAAAAACCGCAGAAATAATAATGAAAAAATTTCCATTTATTGTAAATATGAAAACCAATAAAGGAAATATTAAATAATTAAAGATTCATAAAATCATGATAATCCACCCATGACATATAATTTAAAAAAAATTCTTTTTGAATTTTGTAAAAAGAAATATTAAAAATGATTTTAAAAATAAAGTCTCTTATATAAAACATTCCAAAGATTACTTTTTGAAAAAACTTGAGAAAAATAAAAAAATTTAATATTAAAACCTTAATTTACATAAAATTACTTCACAAAAATCATTTTTAAAATATGTACATGAAAGAGTGTATTTAGAATATAAATATTTGAAACATGTAATAGAGGATTTTTAGTCAAAGAGTCCCTTTCCTTGAGTCTGAATAATCATGTATTCTATTTATAATCTTGAATAATAAAATTAGGTTAATTATTTTGATTATTTAGAACATTATTAAAGTTTATTATTCCATTTATGTCACTTATATCAATGTAATAAATAGTTACTCAATTAATTATGTTCACTTTAGATATTTTGATGATATTCATTTATAATGTGAAAAATGACTTACATAATTTTACTATGGTCATAGAAGACATTATTAAACCATATCAAGAATAATAACCATGTATAATAATAATTTTTATAAATAATTATACTTTAATGTCCATCTATTAAATATTTTCATGAAAAATGAACAACTTTATAATCATAGAGATGGTGGGTCACACCTATGCATGAGTAACATTTCTTTTTTTCAATGATCATTATGGAATGAAGATAAGTATTATTTTATATTTATGGAGTGATAATAATAAAATAATTATCATATTAATTATTTAAATACACTTATATCTAAAATTCATCTGAAATTGTTATGAAAAACGAACGACATCACTTTGTGGATGTGGTAGTCCACACTTACACACGAACAACGTTATCATTTTTGTCCATGGAATGGAAAAAATTTAACTGATATAATATTATTATATAATGATAAATATTTCATAAACAAAATATTTAAACCTTAATTCCATATTTATAACCGGTATTGGAGATATTCATGGTAAACTTGTTACATTGGTTAGCAAGGTGGTAGTCCACTGTACACGTGAATGATGAATTGTTTCCCCTTTGATGGATGAGGATAATGATATAGTTTATTACACTAACATAACAACATTAAGGTATATTTAGGATATTGGATTAACTATTTTATCATGTTATAATAGGGTTTCATGGATGTAGAAAAATAAGAAAAACAAAAATGATTGATTAAAAATGATACCTCTTCTTCTGACAATCTATTCTTATTTAAACCTAAAGCCACTAAGGGTGGTGTTATGTCAGACATATTTTATCTATAATGAAGAGAGGGATTCTAGGAATTTATATTTTTATGGTTATTAAATATCCATAATGGTTTTGATGTGTGAATAAATGGGATGAATGGGTTCCCTTTTTCATGATAAGGGATGAGAAATTTTGAAATTTATAAAAATAATAAAATATAATATGGATATTGTAACATATAGAATCAAATCCCTAGGTATGAGATGTATGATACATGATCTCATGTGAACCTCCTTATATACAAATTATTTCTGACTTGTAGTGGGGGTCTAAATTTTATAGTGGGAGACTATACCCTCTATATCATGTCGCTGAGAGGGAAAATAATTAACTTTTAAAAAACAATGAATATATAATCATATTAAAATACATAAACTTATAAATAACATCCACATATGATTATATATCAATTTGGTAATATTTTCCATAGGGTAATCATCTGGTAAATATACGGAAAGTAAATGAATAAACATATTTGAGGCACTCTGGTGTATGTCCCAATCTTCACTGGCTCTATCCTCCACCCTTCAACCATCCAACATAGGGATTTTTCCCTTCACAAGATCTCTAGTCACCAAATCTACAAGCGCATCAAAATTCCTGAGTAGGGTGTTAGTTAAAGACTCTATAGTACATTACCAATGTGTCCTTACCAAAAGTGCACAATATATCTAAACATTTATATCATGGCATAAGTAAATTCTCAATAAACATACATGTGTCGAGTCATCGTGCACTAGCCAAGCTACCAAAAACCTAGACCCCATCTACATCAGCTCATTGCTGGTTAGAATGTCAAGAACACACATACCTCTATCATGGTCACAAAGCTCACCCCACCCTTCTAGTGTTTGGTATAGGAACACCACACTTTCCATCAGGTCTATCTTTGTTCCACTTATCCATTTATATAACCCATAACCCTTGTCCTTAGGAAGCCATGACCATTATCCAACAGTAATCCACTATGACTTTCCCTCTATAAGAGAAGAAACATCAATATTTAAGGATGTGTTGGGATGTGTTGGGATGGGTAACTAGTCCCTAGACCACATAACTCCCACCCTCAAGGCTCCATATATATCTTATAATTCACTTACTAGCCACTAGGATTTCCCCTCAATAGGGGTAGTCATGCCTGCCTATAAGAAGATTTTGACTACATCAAGATGGGTAAACCTGTACACCCATCCTCAAGGCACCACTTGAGAGTCTTAGTACCGTCCAACTAGCCACTATTATTTCCCCACTTAAGGGGTAGACTCACCCACCTTTAAGGATGTTAGGACTACATCATGTTGGGTAACCTCATACAACCAACCTAAAGGCTCCACCTAAGAATCATGGTATATAAAACATAATTATATTGGCTATGAAACACACAAAAAATGTGATATAAAAAGGAATGATAAGTCACAACAAGATCAAAGTCAGGATAATCACACATAAACAAGTATGTCCATGACTACTCACACACACACATACAAATCAAAACAAGCTTGGGTTAGACCCATGTAACATAAAATCATGATAACATCATAGATATAAAAGTACCATAAAGTTATGTAACTACATACCTCATGGGTTTCCAAGTCAAAATTGAGGTTTACAAGTTCTTTCATTAATTAAACAATGCTCACACCTAACAAGAAGACGATCACATACCAAAGATTCCTTGAACCTTCCCCATTTCGACATTATTTAGAATTATTTCGCTCTTCGAAAATTTAAAATATTTAATTAAATATAGAAAAATTAACTCGCTTCTTTCAAGAACAATATTAGGAAAAAATTTATACTAATTGAGATGAATCTAATGGAATAGATGATGCAACAATCCGATCAATATTGAAAAAGTTATTGAGGATAAAATTTTAGATGAATAAAATAAAATAGAAGAGAGAGAGAGATGACCGTCTATAGAAATAATGAGTTTCCTTCACATGGAATGCACACCACACCAAATCATATTAATAATACATTTTCATCAATTAATCTGATAACATTTACTACTTTCATCATTTATTTATTACTCTCTACTATTAATTAAAAGCACTAACCCCATAATCATATTGGGTGTGTCATGGACCTACACCATATTCCTCAATTAATTCTACAGGATTGGTCTTGAAATGACCCCCTCAATTCCACGGTTACACTACCATTGATGGTGCATAAATATTACACTATACAAATGAGTTAAGACTAAAACTATGTTTTGACAATAAAAAATTAATTTCATCATTTATTATTTTATTCAATTATCTTATTTAGAACCCCTCAATCATTTTATTTCATTTAAAAACTCTTAAAAAATATTTATCTATCCACTAAATATATTCAAGACAAACACACATATATATATATATAAACATAAATTAATTTCGAAACAAAAAATATTTCTTTCATAACTTAATGAGAATAAAAATTATTATTATTATTATTAAATATATCACATTAATAATAATGATGATAAAAAAATATATCATTAAATTACATTCATTATTTATAATATTAATATTATTTTTTATAATTAATAATGAAAATAACTGTAATTATTATTGTTATTATTAATTATCACTAATCATTGTCATGATTCAAGTTACAAAAAAACCGTCACTAAAATACTGGAAATCCAAAATGCCCATTTAATCTATGATTTAATGTGATGTTAATGACTGAGTGTGTAAAATCATTAATTAATGTTGTTGTATATTTTAAATTAGTCAAAACTATTGTATTTTGAATCTTTTTAATTGATGTGGCATCTTTAATCGTGGTCCTCACATTGAAATTATGAAGAAGATAACACATTTTTAAATAAGTGAATTTTAGTTAATTATAATCAGAATTATAATATAGATGAAATTTAAAATAGTATTATCGCATTTGATGTTTCAAAACACCCGACACGTATAAAAGTTATATCATTCCTAACATAAAACTCACATTCTGGACATAACAATGGTCTCAAGTTTCTCAAACGATTCATCCTTTGAGATATATTAATTAATTTTTAATTAATAATCATAAAAATAAAATAAATGACTATTAATATTGTATTATCACCTCCTATTTTTTCAAACATTTGATGTGCATCAAAGTTATACCCTACCTAGGGTAAACCCCGCATTCTGGACATAACTCTAGGCTTATATTTCTTATACAATGTTCCATTGGAGATATATTAATTATTTATTATTTAAAAATTAGAATAATAAAATAATTAAATATAAATTGTGTGTTATTGCATGAAATGTTTCCAAACACCCAATGTAAATAAAATTTATACCCTTCCTAGGGTAAAAATTAATGTTTCTGACATAACAATGGACACGAATTTCTGAAACGGTTCCTTGTTTGAGAGAAATTGATTATTTTTAAAAAATTATATAATTAAAATATTAAATAACTTATTTTCCTGAGCGGCATGACCAAATGTCCGAAATTCACAAACTTAATACCCCACCTAGGGTAAACACTGCGTCTCGGACCTAACCGTGGTCTCAAATTTCTCATACGATGCATAGTTTGGGAGTTATCTATTTATTTAGGATAAATGACATACTAATAATTTACTATATTGATTATTTTAATTCTATCTATGAGTAGGCACTATGTGTATTAGTAACATCCACTAACTCAGTGTTTGACTCCAAAAATATCTGATTGAATGTTCAAATTTTTTAACTATGCTTTTACCCTTACATAGGATCTTTAAATCATTTATTATGTTCTTTTTATTAAAAAATTACATTTTCAAATAAACACACTTATATATTTTCAAGAAGTTGGTTTTTATAATCTTTAAAAATTTAAGATATTACAATTCTCCCACTTTATCGACATATTATCCTTGAAAAGTATTCATAGCAGTCTAACTTAAAAAACTTAGACCCATGTGTTCAAACACCATACTCCCGCTTTCATGACTCTGTAACAAGAGGAACATTATGAAAATAATGAGTCATAACAAGTCTATTGGATCACACAAAGGCTTACTTAGGACTCTACCTACAACTCAAGTTATAACCTTCATAGCCTTAACCCTTATCTCCATCCCTTCACATTTGGCACAATCTTTATATATATACATTTACACAACAACATGACTAGTTCAACTAATTAATGCCAATAATGATATATCACCATAGCATGATAACAAAGATATATTACACAATGAGAAACTATTCCAAAAAAACATTACAAATCAAAAAACTTAATTAATGAAATACCATGCAATAAAATGATAGTTATATATATATGGAATGTGAACCAATGTGTCTTGTCATGATGCATAAACACACCCAAAATATGATAATTCACATATCAACATCATGTGTATCACTCAAGGCTAGTTAAATCAACTTTAATAGGACAACATAAATTCCCATTTTGTGGTAAATTAGAGATCCACTATACAGTGTTGGACCGACACTGTGATAGTTCCCATTACCAAGTCTCAACCATCTGAACACCTATCTGTCATGTCTAAAACCAAATAAGTAGAATAACTTGTTAGTTAGTCCCCATTATCTAATACCATTTTGTAACATCCTGACCCGAACTATCGAGTCTTTTATGGATTCTACATGAGCTCATGTGCGCCTCTCTATATTCAAGAGGCTTATGACCAGTAGTGAGGGTCTAAATATGACAGTGGGGATACTATTTTCTCCATTCCATGTCATTGTGTAGGAAAGTAGTGAAAAATTACAAAATAATGAATAAATAATCATATTAAAATATAAAAACTGAAAAAATACATACACATAAAAGCATCTCCCAAAGTTATAAGCCTTTAAAAAGTGTAGAAGTAGGTAAATAAAAGGGAATAAAATAAATTAAAATCTATGGGGAAGTTAATTTTATCTCTAAGTCAGATCTAATACCATTCTCCACCACTCAACCATCCATTGTAGAGAATTTTCCCTTCACTAGATCTGTAGTCCTAAAATGTAAAAGCTCCCAAAAATTCCTAATTAGGGTGTGAGTACAAGACTTAGTAGGAAATAACCAATGGGTCCTTATCCTAAGTGCATAATAGATATAAGCTTTTATATCAAAACATAAGTAAATGATTATTAAACCTATATGTGTCGAGTCATTGGGCACTAACCAAGATGCCACGACCCTGGCCCTGCCTGCTTCTGCTTATTGCAATATGAATATCAAGAACACACATATCTCCATCAAGATTATATAGCTCACCCTACCCTTTTGGTGGATGTTACAGGATTGTCTCACATTCTGTGAGGTCAATATTTGGTCCACTTTTCAATTTTAATCACCAACGACTCAAGTCCTTATGAATCCATGAACAATATCTTTCAGGCCTCTACATGGCTAGACATTCCCACCATTAAGGATATTAGTATTGCATCCGGATGGGGAACTTTACATTGTACCCCATAACCCCCACCCTCAAGGTTCCACCTGTGTATCTCAATATCCACTATCCCACCACTATGCTTTCCCCTTTAAAGGGGTTTCCACACCCATTTTAAGGACATTAGGATTGATTTAGGTTGGGTAAACTCTTACATAAAACTTAAAGGCTCCACATGAGTATCTCAGTAGCTTCTAGAAATTCACTATTCTTTTCCCTCTGTAGGGGTTTCCACACAGTTCTTTAAAGATGTCAGGACTATTTCTGGTTGGCTAAACTCGTAAACTCAAGCTCAAGGATCCACCTTAGTATCTTGGTACCTACATCACAATTCCATAGGCTATGTAACACACAAATAAAATATGTCATACAAAGGAATGATAAGTTATACCAAGATCAAATTTATGATAATCACACATAAACAAGTACGCCCATGACTACTCACACAACAACATGTGTCTCAAAACAAGCATGACATAGTCCAACATAACATCACATCATGATAACATAATAAATATACAAGGCCCAGAATGGTAATGAATCTCCTATATCATAGTTTTAAATTTCTACATCAAGGTTTACAAAGGATGCTATCACCAGAACCACGCTTACACCTTATCGGAATATGATCACACACCAACATATCTTTGAAATATCCCCATTTCGAAATTATTTGGAATTGTTGTTATTTTTTATTATGAAAAATATTTAAATAAATATGATCAAATTACCATAACACCATTAAAAATAATATTATGAATAAATTTATACTAATCAAGATGAATCTGACAGATCCAATGGTGCATCAATCAGATTAATATTGAATAAGATATCGAGGAGAGAATTTTAGAAGAATAAAATAAAATAGAAGAGGGAGAGAGAGAGAGGTGAGGCGTGAGAAATAATGAGCTTCCTACCTAAGGAAAGAACACCACCCCAAATATAATTTAAAATATATTTTCATCAATTAATTTAATAAAATTTATTATTTTCACCACTTATTTAGTACTCTCACCTATTAATTCTCTGCACTGACACCATCATTATATTAGGCATTTTACGGACATACACTATGAGACTGAATTAAGTATCATGATTGGTATTAAAATAAATCATTAATTTCCAAGGTTACACAACATTGGACGACTTAACAATCTGACCCCGTACAAAAGTATTATGACCGAAATGATGTTTTCACAACAAAATGAATAATTTCATCATTTATTATTTTATTTAATGACCTTATCTAAAACACATCAAGATTTTTATTTCATTTAAAACCTCCATGAAACATATTTATTCATTTAATAAATATATTACCAACAAATACATTGATATATATATTTATTTATTAATATTAATTTTTTTCACTAGTTAATAATGATAATGATAATTATTATTGTTATTAAATATCTCACATTAATAATAATAGTGACAAGAAAAATATATTATTAAATAACATTCATCATTCAAACCATTAATATTATTTTCTATAATTAATAATAATAATAGCATCACTTATTATCTTATTATTAATTATATCTAATCTTTTTAATCATTAAATTTACAAAAAAACCTTAATAAAAATACAGAAAATTCAAAACATCCATGTAATCCATGATTCAAAATTATTTTAATGATAGAGTTTCTAAAATAATAAATTAATGGAGTTACATATTTTAAATCATACAAAACCATTGTATTTTGTATCTTTTGAATTGATGTGGAATCATCAATTGTGGTATTCACATTGAAAGATTGAAAAAGATAACTTATTTTTAAAATAAATGAATTTTATTAAATTAAAATCGGAATTATAATATAATTTTCTTTTGAATGGGTATTATCACACATGATGTTTCCAAACATCTGACGTGCAAAAAGATTATATCTCACCAAGGGTAAAAATGACATTCTGGACCTAACAATAGTCTCATATTTCTCATACGATGGGCCATTTGAGTGATAATAATTATTTATTATTTAAAATCAGAATAATAAAATAAATAAATATAAATAGGGTACTATCATGTGAGATGTTTCCAAACAGCCGACACACATAAAAGTTATACCCTCCCTAGGGTAAACCCCATGTTCTAGACCTAATTGTGATCTCATATTTTTCATACAATGTATAATTTGAGAGATACAACTTATTTATTATTTATAAATTGGAATAATAAATAATTAAATATGAATAGGGTATTATCACATGAGATATTTCCAAAAACCCGACATAAATAAAATATATATCCTTATAAGGGTGAAAACCATGTTTCAGACATAATGATGGTCTTAGATTTATCATATAATCCACTATTTTAGAGATATTAATTATTTTGAAAAAGTAATACACTAAAAATATTAAAAAAATTATTTTCATGAGCGACCTAGCTAAACATCTGATTCTCACAAATGAAATAACTCACCGAGGGTAAACACCACATCCCAAATCAAATAGTGGTATCATATTTTTCATATGGCACACCATTTGGAAGTTATCCTATTATTTTGGATAAATCACATTTACATAATTTAATATTTTTATTATTTTTATTCTATCTCTATAGAGGATCTACATGTCTTAGAATATCACACTATCTCAGTATATAAATATAGAATTATCTAGTTGAATATTCCAATGTGTTAACTAAGAATGTACCATTATGAAATGCCTTTAAAACATTTATTAAGTTATTTTTGTTAAAAAATAATATTTTCACATAAAATCACATATAAAAATTCCACTAGAGTGTTTTTATTATCTTTATAAATTTAAAATATTATTATTTCCCCTGTCTATCAACTTCTCATCCCTGAGAAGTATCCCTAGATGTATTGCTTGAACAACTAAGACAATAGACTTCGAACATCATACTGCCTCTTTTAGGTATCTGTAAGAGGAAAATTATGAACATAATGAGTCCTAAGCAGTCTATGGGATCATACAAAGGATTCCCTAGGAGTCTACTCGAAACTCATGTTATAATCCTCTTATCCCTAACCCTTGTATTTATCCCTACATATTAGTTAGAATCTCATATATACACATTAACACAAAAACAAGCTAAGTTAAACTAATCAATGCCAATACGGATATATCACAATATCATGGAAACACAAATATATCACAAAATGAGAAACTATAAAAAACAAATACTAAAAATTAGGGAATTTAATTAATGAACTACTATGAAACATAATGATAGGTATATATATATGGCATGTGAAACTATGTGTCTAGTCATGATGCATGAATGCTCTAGAAATACAATAAGTCACATATTAGCATCATGTGCATCACCCAATGTGAGTTTAATCAACAGTATTAGAAAAACACCAATTCCCATTTTATAGAAACTTTAAGGTCCTCTATATAGTGCTAGGCCGACACTGTGACATTTCCCCAATGTGAATCTCAATCATCATAACCCCTGTCTATTATGTCCCAACCCAAATTAAGATATGAAGTCATTAGTTAGTCTTGAGGTTTTGATTCCATTTTGTAACATCCCAACCCAAATCATCAGGTCCATGTTGGATACTACATGACCTCATGTGTGCCTCACGGTATGGAAGAGGCAACCGACATGTTGTGAGGGTCGAAATCTGATAGTGTAAAGACTACATCTCTTTATCATGTCATCGAGTAGGATAATAGTTAACAATTACAACACAATTAATAAATAATCAGAGTGAAATATGAAAACTGAAAAATTAAATACATATAAATGTAGCTCCTAAAGTGGCAAGCCTTTCTAGGGTGTAAGAAGCTGGTAAATAAAAGAAAATTAAATAATGAAACATCAGTTGGGAACTCCAATGTCTATCTTAGTCTACTCTAAGTCCATGCTCCACCACTCAACCATCCATTATAGGGAATTTTCCATTTACCAGATATATGGTCCTAAAATATACTAGCATAGAGAAATGCCTGAGTATGGTGTGAGTACAAGAATAATTAATACATCACCAATGCATCCTTAACATAAGTACACAATATAAATAACACTTCTTATCATAAAAAAAGTAAATTATCAATAAACATACATGTGTTAAGTCATCATGTGCTGACCAAGCTGTTATGAACCCCAAACCCACCTAATTCTACTCGTTTTTTGTATTAATGTCAAGAACATACATACCACCATCGAGGTTACATAGCTCACCCCACCATTCAAGTATTTTCTATGAGAATACCTCACGTTCCACCAGGCCTATCTTTGGTCACCTTGTCTTTTTAATCACCCACAAACCTAGTCCTTAGAAATTAATGAGCAATATCATCTAGTAGGCCACAATTATTTCCCCTCTACAGGGGCAATGACATCTACCTTTAAGGATGTTAGGATAGCATCATTATTGGTAAACGACCATTAGACCGCATAACTTTTACCCTCAAGGATCCACCTATGTATCTCAATATACACAAGCTAACCATTATGTTTTCACATATACATGGGTATCCACGCCCACCTTTAAGTGTGTTTGGGCCACGTCAAGTTGGGTGACCTAGTACACTCAACCTCAATACTCCATTTGAGTATCTCAATACAATCTAGCTAGTCACTATGCTTTCCCCTCTATAGGGGTATCCACAGATGTCTTTAAGGATGTTAGGACTGTGTTAGGTCAGGTAACCACATAAACCCAACCTCAAGGCACCACCTGGGTATCATAGTACCAACAACACAATTCCATAGGCTTTAAATCACACAAATAAATTGTGTCATAATAAGGAATGATGAGTCACACCAATATTAAAGTCATGATAATCACACATAAACAAGTACACCAATGACTACTCCGACACCCACATGCATGTGAAAAAAAGAACAAGTTACTCCTATATAACATCACATCATGATAACATCCCAGATATACAAGGCTCATATAGGTAAGGAGCCTCCTAAATCAAGGGTTTTCAAGTATATTTCTAGGTTTAAAAAGATTTTATTCACCCGAAATACACTCATATCTAACTGGATGATGGTCTCATGCTAATGAATTCATGAACCATCAACATTTCTACATTATTTTGAATTATTAACATCATTGATAATTAAAAATATCTAATCAAATATGAAAAATTACTTCTTCACCTCCAAAAAAAGCTTAGGAATAAATTTTTACTCGTTGAGATGAGTATAATGGATATGATGGCATGTCAATATGATAAATATCGAATAAGATATTGAGTGGAGAAGTTTAGAATAATAAAATAAAATAGAAGAGATAGGGGGAAGGCCTACTAACCATTCCATGCCCACCACCCAATTCCAATACATAATAAATTTTCAACAATAAATTTATTAATAATTACTATTTTCTTCATTTATGTATTACTCTCACCTATTAATTTTGTGAACCAACACCATCATAATATTGGGAACATTATGAACTTACACGATGAGCCCTAATTAAAATTCAAAGAGTGGTCTTGAACTAACCACCTCAATTCCAGGGTTATGCTTCCCCTGAAAACACATCAATCTGACACCATATTAATGTGTTATGACAGAAACAACGTTTTAATAACAAAAATAATAATTTCATAATTTATTATTTTATTCAGTTACATTATTCAAAACAAAACAAGATTTTATTTCATTTAAAACCTCCTCAAATTATATTTATTCATCCAATAAATATATTCATGACAAGTATATATATATATATATATGTATGTATATTAATTAATTTCCATGTAAAAATAATTTTTTCACAACTTAATAAAAATTAAAAAAATTAAAAAAATTAAATATATCACATTACTAATAATAATGATAACATAAATATATCATTAAATCAATTTCATCATTTCAAATATTAATATTATTTTCCATAATTAATAATAATAATAACAATAATTACTATTTTTATTTTTAATTATCTTTAATCATTGTCATCATTAACGTTAAAATAAAATCCATCATCATAATTATAAAAATTCGAAATCATTGTTTAATCCATGATCCAAAGTGATGTTAATAATAGAGTTACTAAAATCATCAATTAATGGAATTTCATATTTGAAATTGGTCAAAACCATTCTACTTTGAATCTTTTGAATTGGCGGGGCTTCATCAATGGTGGTCTTCACATTGAAATGTTGAAGAAGATAACCTAATTTCTAAATATTTGAATTTTAATTAATTTAAATTGAAATTTTAATATAATTAAAATTTAAAAGGGTATTATCGCATTGAATGTTGCTAAACACCCAATGCAGATAAAAGTTATGTCCCGTCAAGGTTAAACCTCATGTTCTGGACCTAACAATGATCTTATATTTCTCATACAATGCACTATTCGGGAGATATTATCTAGTTATTATTTAAAAAATGAACAATTAAATAATTAGATAGAAATAGGGTATTATCGTGTGAGATGTTTACAAACACCCGACATGCATAAAATTTATACCCTTCTAAGAGTAAAACCATGTTTCAAACATAATAGTAGACTCATGATTCTAATAAAACACACCATTTGAGAGATATTAATTATTTATTATTTAAGAATCAGAATAATAAAATAATTAAATATAAATAGGGTATTATTGTATGTGATGTTGAAAAACACTCGATACTGATAAAATTTATACCCTTCCTAGGGTAAAATCCACCTTTCAGACCTAATGGTTGTCTCATATGTAACACCCCGACCACATAAGCCTGCAACTGGAACATTATTTTAATACATTGGCATTATTACATGAAATGAAATTTGAAAGGTCCGATCAGTTCTGCTGTCTTAGAAAATAGATTACATTCATGACCATCACATTATAATTCAAAACATAAATTAAAACATAGATAATCCTTTAATAACAACATTATTATACTAGATTAAACTTTCATATAAATCATAATACACTTCTTGGAATACATAGAAAATGAAACAAAATAATGGGGTGGGATTATATGCTCAGTAAGGTTAACCAATATAGCAGAAGCTTTCATAAATAAGCATAAGCCTTTAAGGAAAATAACAAAACTGAAATACGAGACTTTTAAAAATAAACATGAACATAATACGGAAAAAATAAATCAAATAATTCCATGTAAACATTCAAATTCATATTATACTAGTCAAATAATTACATGAAATATTAATATCTAATCTCATAATGAAATAATATATAATTTCAGACATCCGAAACTTGCCGTCAAGGCCCCATCCAAAACATCTAAAAATAAATTGTTAAGGCCTCAGCCCAATCCATATCTAAAAATAAATGGCCAAGACTCAGCTAGGTTTATATCTATTTTGTCTCATGAGACCTACTGATTCATCAAGTGGCTACATTAGGCCCCACTTGTCACTTACTAAGTCCAATACATTCCTCATATGAAAATAGTGAAACATAAAAAACATTATCATTCGTATTAAAAACTAGTATATGAAATATGAATACTTTAACCACAAACCAAGAATGGTATCTAAATATCACATCCACAATCAAACTGTTCAAAAACCAATCAATAAAATATGGTAAATGATATCATAAGAGATCAAACTCTGTTAAGCCTAAGATCCAAAAAATGATGTTGATATATTTGGAAATAATCTATTAAAATCATTAAAAGTATCTTGATACAAATACCCCTTTTTCTTTGAAATCATTTATTCAAAATCTTTACACTTATAAAAGAATAAATTTAAAAATAGATTTTTGAATCAAAGTGTCCCATACCACTTTGAAACATTTGAATGGAATTATAATTTTAAAATATTTATGTTAATATAAATAATTTTTTTTTGAAAACATGGACATTAAAGAGATCAATTTATAAGAATACATTTTTAAAACATTTAAAATGATGTTTTAGTTAATTATTCCTTTACATAAAACCTTCAAATATTAATTTTGTAATCTTTTAAAGGAAATTAAAAATAGACCTAAAATTTTCCTTGTAATCCTTTATATACATATAAATAAATATGTACGATAATATCAATAATTTTTAAATGGAGACAGGATTAATTATTTAAACATTCCAAGCGTACCATACTACTTTGATTTATTCATAGATATATGAATCTATGTGGGGAAATGGAAATCACACGAGAGCTTCCGCCCTCGAGCATTCCTGGAAGAAACCCTAGCTTTCACACGGGGACCCAAGATGCGCGATACTTTGCAGACATCATCGCCGGTTGTCCTCCTCCCAATGAATAAAATACCTCTGAGTCTGTCTCTCCTAAAACATACATGTATCAAGGTTTATCAGCAATTTCATTCTCATCGGATGAGGTAAATCTTCTCTCTACGGACCTTTGATTTTCTCTAGTTGGTAAGTTCTCAAAAAGTCGACCCTCTTTGGCTTTCCTTCGCAAAACCATAGAAAGCATAGGATTTACAAACTTCCATATTGGACTCTTGAATTCATTAAATTTTCTATTTCGGTTTACATTGGATAATGACTACTATAGATTTTGGACCCATGGTTCGTGGTCTTTTGGGGGTTCTTTCATGAATGTTTTTAAATGGTCGCCAGATTTTAATTTTGATGTTGAGCCCCCCATTGTTCCTATTTGTCTTGGGTTCCCAGGTCTGCCTTTACACATCTTTAAATAGAATGCTCTAATCTCTATTTCTCAACTATTAGGTCATCCTCTCAAACTTGATAAGGCTACACTGAACCTGAAACGCCCCTCAGTTGTGAGGATATGCACAGAAATTGATATTTCCCAAGAATTGTCTTCGAGATTTTGGATTCAAAAATAGGGAGAAGGGATTTATACAGGATGTGGTTTTTGAGAATTCCCTAGACTTTTGTAAGACATGCATTATAATTGGCCATACCAGAAAAGGATGTGGGATTGAAAGACATCCCCCTCGCCCTTGCCCCACTTCAAGTCGATTTGGGTTGAAAATATTTCTCCAGAAGTGATGTCTGCTGACTAGATTGACATCCCTAAGAATAGAAGTAACACCTTGAACTACAAGGATGATTTAAATCCTCAATTGGCCAATCCTTGGGAAAATTTTATCCCTCATAACATACCTGAGGGTACTGAGACTAATGAAGAGGGTCATGAGAATAATGATGCTTTACAGGTGGAATATGATAAGCCTTTATAAGAAGATGTTGATAAGATCTCTCAAGTGGAGGAGGAATTTCATTTGAAGGATCAAAAACGGAAAAAATCTATAGTTGACTCCAATGGCTTCATCACTCTGAAATCTAGGAAAACTCGAAAACATAGGGACAATGCCAATAGGGAGAGGACTGTTATCAAAAGATCACTAGCTGCCAAGATTATTGATAATGATGTCCCTCTAAAACCTATACCTCTTGAACCCTTACCTGAATCCTCACAATATTCTGATTGTTCTGACTCAGAAGCTTCCTCAAGTGAGGATGAGGAAAATGATCCTGCATATAAGGATGCTTATCAATATGAAGAGCAATTGGATTTCTCAAAGGAACGTAATTCCTGGTTTGGGGAAAATGACAAACCTGCCTTTCAAAAATATAAAAATGGTCAAATGACTGCCGATGATTATCTTGATATTAGAAAAAGGATGTTTATTAGACTGTCTAAGGAATTTAAGAAAGACCCAAACTTCAATTTTAAGGACATAACTTGGAAATGATCATTGTTTCCTAGTTCTTTGAGGTTTTTCTAGTATTGTTGTTCTAATTATGCATTATATCATTATTTTCCTGTCGATCCTGTTATTGACATCTATCTGATCTCTGGATATTTTTGATATTCCTCTCTGGAAACCTGGTTTACTGCTGGAACTCTCTTGCAGAATCTTTGTACTTCTCTTAGCGTCTCCTTATTTGAGAATGATACTTTGGAGATTATGAAGTTTTTTACATGCAATTTTTATGTCACTGGTTTGGTATCCCTTTTTTTCCAGTTGTTGGAAACATTTACTAGAAACTGTTTGGATGAAGACCAATGAGGTGATTTGACATTGCTACATCTGTATATGGATTCTGGTTCTTGCTGGCTTTGGATGGGTTAGTTTGGCTCTTCTGTTCTATATTTCTGCTGGTCTACAGGGCAGTTTTTCAGTGATGCTTGGTGGAATTCAGTGTGGAATAATTTTCGAGATAGTTCTCCTCATCTTAGCATCTGTTTCCTACTATGTAGTTTCCAGTTGGGTTTTTTTGAAACAGAATTGAATCCGTTTTCTTTCACTGTTTTGCTGGCTTGAGTTTTCATTGAAACAGGTTTGATATCTCTCTGTTTTGCTAGCTTGCTGTTTTGGGAGGAGTCTGGAAGTAATGATACTTATTTCAATTTTTTTCCATCCTCATGAAGTTTCAAAATTGTCGATGGTGAAGGTTGGTTCTGAAGAGATTAACACCCAATGATTACTGCTTAAATGGTAAACATACTTTGGCTTGCTGCAATTTGCTTCTGGTTTGTTTGAGTTCCTTTTCTTATTATCCCTATAACTCCCTGCTGGTGTATGTTATTTACACCTCAAGTCTGTATTGTTACTATTTTGTTTTTTAATAAATTCCTTTTGTGTGCATGAATTGGGAAACCAATTCATGCCACCACCTTCTTAAAAAAAATCAAATTAATCTTTAAATATAACGAATACAAATAAATTCATGATATGAAATATAATAGGGGTATTACAAACACCACACATGAGAAATAGGTGGTGATCATGGCTTATATCTCACGAAAATTAAAAGTGATACGGAATTCCCTTACCGTAGGTCCGACGCTACTTGTACGTGTTTGAAACTTATGTATAGTGGATATAAACATTTTATTAACTTGTAAAAAAATCATAAAAATATTTATGAAATCATATATGAATAATTTATGACTTAATATTATCCATATATTAACAATTATATATTAAAGCAACGTTTCGGGTAGTAACTGCTTTGTTTATCATATGTGTTTTAAATTGTTATTCATGATTGTATTACATTGATCATGATATACTTAATTAAAAAATGTAAAAAAATGGATTATGTATCATATATATTTGGATTATAAATATATATCACATATAGATATATGAAATGGAATACATCATTTGTGGAGATGTAATGTTGTATGTACACATGAACGTTGTTTCTATTTTCATGTCTTATGGAATAGAAGCATGTAAATGACACACAGATATATATATATATAAATACATATATTATTACAGTAGAATTATTATTTAAAAATTTTCATTTTTATTTATTATATATAGTTTTATAATCATTCTCGAATGGTTAACATGGAGGATGAATCTCATCGCGTCATAGAGGTGGTAGGCAATATGTACGCATGATCGAAGATCTCATTCCCTTAATGGATAAATGGTATGGAATTAGATAGAATATGAATTAAAAAAAAATATCATGTCATATTTATTATTTACATACATTATATTCATCATTTTACCCATATAAATATTGTATACATGGAAAAAATTTACACCACGAAGAGGATACGGTAAACTGTACGTATGAACACATTGTGATATTTTTTTTCATATGATAGGTAAAATGATGAATATGATTATCCGATAATAATAACAACATATCAGAATATAGTATTATCTGTAGGTATTAATTTATTGTGAAAAATATTAGGAATTGGAAGTATAAGAATAAAATAAATTGAATTGAATTGATAAAACAATTACCTCTTTTTCGAGTATGATCTTTTGATTAGCACAAAAGGACTTCATAGTTTATATTTCGGCCCAATGTATGGCCTCTAGGATGAAGTGAGTAAAATTGGGAGATGATATGGGAAGAGATGGATGAGAAAAAGGGATTTATAGGTGTAAATTATAGATAAGGAGAGGTTCCCTTTTAGAAGAGAGGTGAGGGGCACTTTAGGGAACTGTTAAAATATTAAAATATTATAAATTAATTTTCAATTAAAAATGGATAGAAAGTGATTTTATTTGGAGATATTATGAGGATGAGTTGAAATATCCTCAACCAATGTATTTGATACATTTTTAGTTCATAAAACTGACCTTATATTTTGTCTTTAACTGTTAGTTGAACAGTTTATCTCTTATCGCGTCTTCTTGTATTTTTACACTATATGGTTAATATAGTTATAATAAAATGACAAAAAAATCCCAAGTTGATCATTTATGAATTATTTAATACTATCCAAGATATTTGGAATAATATTATATTTTAATGACTTTTATATCATTTAATAAAATATTATTTATTTTAAATTATCATTTACGTTAATTTTAATACTATTGAATATATTAATTTTTTAAAAACGTTAAAAAATATGATAACATAGAAACAATACATCCAATATTTCACTAAATTTTCTATGGTATATATAATTTTTTTCATTCATTAATTAAAATTATATTTTTTCATATTTTTAATATCATTTATTTTTTATTTCTATTAATAAAATAATTTCTTCTTCGATGTTGTGTCGTCTTTAATGGTAATTAACTAATCTCTCAAAATTATAAATAAATTACTATGACATTGATAATTATTTTAGATATTTAGATACTATTTATAGTTAACCATATCACTTATATAAACTTGTTTTAAAAATGATATAGTTATTAATATTTGAATATGACATTTTTAACTCTTTTATGAATAAAATATAATAAATGTCATAATCTTAAAAAAGTGGATTAAAAAGGAAAATATTTCTAACCTAAGGTTGATTTGGGTCGAAAAACACTTATCCATGAAATTAAAACAAGTGTTAGGGTATTTTTATATTATTATAATATTTTTTAATTACACTATTTAACTTTAACCGTAGTAAATAAAATTAAAAAGTTACTATTCACCAAAAATTATTTTGATCCTATTAGACCAAAATTTTTTATACAAATTACAAACATATATGTCTGGTTTTTTAAATTTAATTCACAAAAGTAGTAAAATTTAATTTAATGCTAATCTGCAGGAGTGGCCAGAAGACGGTTAAAAAGACTTTAAAAAGTTCAATGAATGTTTATATCTAATTTTATTTTAAAAATGATTAAAATGAACAAAATAGAATTAATATATGTATTATTTATATATTTTGACTTTAAAATCAATTTATATCAAAATATTTATTTAAATGAAAAAGTCGGGTTTTTAAGAATAATGTAGTGTTTTTTACTATTCATCAAAAATTGAATGTTTTCATAAAAAAACAAAAAATTCACCCTATGAAAATTTTGATATTCCAAATTCAAAATATAAAGTCTATTTTACCAAATTAAATTTCTATGAGTGTCTAATTTTTTTATTGTTTATAAAAGGTCATAAAAAGTAGTTCTTCTATGAAAATTATATTTCTAAACATATAAATATTTTACCAAAACTTATACATTTCATTATAAATATGTAGTATTTATGTAAAAATATTATAAATAAAATCTAAAATGTTTTTATTACTATTAATATTAATATATTTAATTGATATGCTATAAATATATCTTTTAAATAATTATAAAACTAATTTGATGTTTCCCAGAATCTGAATCTTGCTTGTAACATAAGACAAGTAAGAGTTTTTTGAAATATAAGATGTTGAATTTCTTTAAAAACAAAAGTTACTATGATATATTTGGGTGTTAAATTCTCCCCGACTTCAATAAATTATTTCCTCATAATTTGAAATTGGAATTCAAAAATAAAAGGATGATACTATAAAATAACTTTATGGAAAATCCACATCAGAAATAGGGTTAATAAAAGGTCTAATTTAAAATAAAGGGAATTATGAAGGTCACCAGAGATAAAAAACAATAGTGTTACATATATAAAAACATGGACAAGAAAGATAATAAATCCATCGCATTCAGATGGAGAGTGATAGATAATATGATTAGGAAATAGTGAACAACCACAAAGCTAAAAATCTATGATGATACAAGGGGCCATTTGATTCATTGCCAAAGAAAGTACTGGGAAGAAATTTTTGGTTTTAAGATCCATTCCCTAGATTTTAATAATTAATTTACATCATAGAATAATAATATAAGGAAGCATACTTACTTGACAGGTATAGTTCCATCATTTAACTAATATCTACCAAAAACTCATATTTATCTCCAAAAGATAATAAAATTAAAAAATATTCTATTTAGCATAATTGTATAGGGTACCAAAAATGAATTTATAGTTCATCTATAAGACTATTTAAATGAAAAAACTATCTTATAAAAACTTGGACATCTTGTAAGCTAGTGGTAGGTGATGCACCCTTGTCTCCCTTCGATTGTGAGTTTTAGTCTTGTGGCCTTTCCAGATGTGACAGAATGTCGGCCTACCTATAGGATGTCCTTTTCTAAAAACTATATTATTATAACATTCCAAAAATTACAATAAGAAATGTTTTAACATTAAATAATACTACCCAATTTTAAACTAAATCTATTCCAACCATAATACTTTTCCAAAAATACTTCTATCCAAATTAACATTCTAAAAAGGTCTCTAAATTTCATAAAATCAATCATAACATCAAATTCCCCAAACAACATAATGTATATTTTATTGAAAAATAACATTATAACCTCAAAATCATTAATGAAATAATTTTTTCTTCCAAATCTTTATAGAATAAGTAATTCAGTACATTCCTTATAAATAAATATATATCTCATGAATCTTATAACTTTAGAACATTTGATGTAAAAATTAATCAATCCAAATACAAAATAACCTTAATAATTCCACTTAACTCTTAAACCATTAACGAAACTTCAAAATATTATTCTTTAATACATCTTTCATATAATTTTTTGTAACCTCTTCATCATAAGTAGTATAACCATTTATTTTATAACTTTTCTGATTCAAACCATTGGCCAAAACTCAATGCACAAAGTGAGACACAATAATCATAGTGATAGAGTCATGAAGAATAATTTATATGATCTATAAATTATACCACATTCTTCTCAATCCGTAAGTCTATTTGATTAAACTAGGTTATCCATTACCAAATTTAAAGGATGATATCATATACATAGACTTATCCTCAAAGACAGTCATAGGGTTATGTTTTATAATCTATATTTTCTAAATCTGATTTTCAATTGTGTTGTTAAAATTTCTATGATATCAAGTTTAATCAATTACATAACCCAAGAAGCTTAGATCCGGTGCATTATTTTTATACATTGGCTTGATTACAAGAAATAAAATCGCAAAATACCGATTAGTTTACCAATATTGGAAAATAGATAACATTCATGAACTATACATAACAATTAAAAACATAAAATAAAATATAGATAATATTTTGAGAACTCCATTATCATATTATATTAACCCTGTAAATAAATCATAATACACTTCATGGGATCCTGATAAAAAAATGGATGACCTCATATTCTCATTAAGGTTAAAAAATACAGTATATTCTTTCATAAATTAATAGAAACTATTAAGGAAAGGAATAAAACTAAAAAACAAGACATTAAAACATAAAATTTAACATAATATGGAAGGAATAAAGAAAATAATACCATTTAAACATTCACATGGATATTATACTAGTCGAATGATTACATATAATATTAATAACTAATCTCATAACGGAGGAATGCAGAATGCTAGACATTTGAAACATACCATTGAGGCCTCGTCCAAGAAATCTAAAATTAAATGGTTGAGGCCTCTTCTAAATCCATATATGAAAATAAATGGGCATGGAATCGATCAATTCCATATCTACTTTGTCTCATGAGACCTACCGATGCATCCAGCGGATATAGCGAGCCCCACCCGTCACACAGTAAGTCGAATAAATTTATCATTTAAAAATGGTGGTATATAAACAACATAATCATTCGTATTAAGAACTAGTATAAAAAATTTGAATACTTTAACCATAAAACATTAATGGTATCTAAATATCACATCCACAATCAAACTGATCATAAACCAATCAATAAAATATAGTAAATGATATCATAAGAGATCAAACTCAATTAATCATAAAATTCAACAATGGATGTTGAGATATGTGAAAATACACTATTAAAATCATCAAAAATATCTTGAGACAAATACCCCTTTTTCTTTGAAATCATTTATTCAAAACCCTTGTACTTATAAAACAATAAATTTAAAATGATATATTTGAATCAAAGTGTCCCATACCACAGTGATACTTTTTAAAGAAGTCACTATTTTAAAACATTGATGTCCATATAAATAAATTCTTGAAAACGTTTTGAAAACATGGACATTAATGAAAGTGATGTAGAAGAGTGCATTTAAAAAATGTTTAAAATGAAGTTTTAGATAAAGATTCCATTACATTAAAACATAAAAATATTCCATTTGAAAACATTTGAATGAAATTAAAAATAGACACATAATTTTATTTATAATACTTTATATATATAAATAAATATGTATGATAATATCAAGAATATAGAAATAGAGAAATGATTAATTATTTAAACATTCAAAGTGTACCATTCCACTTTGAAAATTTAAAAAATAAACCCAATATATTAAAATTAATCATTAAATAACATGAAGATAAATTAATTCATAATATCAAATATAATAGGGGTAGTACAAACACCACACTATAGAAATGGGTAGTGAACATCAATTATATCTCACAAAAATTAAAAGTGAGATAAAATTCCCTTACCAATGGTCTGATACTCTCTGTATGTGTCTAACATTCCGGTATAGTGGTTTTGAACATTTTATCAACTTCTACCAGAATAATAATAATATTTATAAATTGATATATGATTCATTTATGACTTTATATTACCCATTTCTTAACTATTCTATGTAAAAGCAACATTTGGGGTAATAACTACATTGTTTATCATACATATTTTGAATTTTTACTCTTGATTGTATTACTTCGATCATGATTTACTTACTTCTAGATGGTAAAACATGATTTATATATCATATATATTGAGTATATAAATATATGTATAATATATACATATATGAAATGGAATACACTGTTCATGGAGATGGTAAGCCGTACGTACGCATGAATTTTGTTTCCATTTTCTTATCTTATTTAATGGAAGAAAGTAAATGACACACATATATAAATATATATTATTATATTAGGATTATTATGTAATATATTTTGTACTTATTTATTATATATATTTTTATAATCATTATTGAATGGTTAACGTGGAGAATGAATCTCATCACGTCCTGGATACGGTAGGTCGTACGTATGCACGAGCGACATTATCACTCCCTTAATGGTGAAATGATTTGGAATTGGATAGAATATGAATTATAAATAAAAAAATATCATCTCATATTTATTATTTACATCCCTTATATTCATTGTTAAACCCATATAAATAATGTATACATGGAAAGCAGTTTACGCGACAGAGTGGAGACTGTCGGTCATACATATGCATGCTTGGTGATATTGTTTTTCATATGATGTGTAAAAGGAGGAATATAGTTGTCCCATAATCATAAAAAAATCTCAGAATATATTATATTCTTGAATTATTAATTTAATATCGAAAAATCATTGGAATTTTAAGTATAAGAAGAAAATAAATTGAATTGAGTTGATAAAACAATTACCTCTTCTTCGATTATCTCCGTATAATTTGTGAAAAAGGACTTATTAGGTTGGATTTATACAAAATAATGGAATATAGGACAGGGTGATGAAATTTGTTGGAGAAAATGGCCATGTTTTGGCCAATAAAAAGTTATTTTGAGGTGTGAATTATACCAAAGGAGAGGTGCCCTTTTATAAGGGTGGTGAGGGGAACCTTAGAAAACTCTTAAAATATTAAATTAATATAAATTAATTTATAATTAAAAATGAATCCAAAGTTATTTTATTAAATGATAATTTGAGGATTTTTATTATTAACTTCATCCAATGAATTTTATACATATTTAGGTCATAAAATTAACCTTAACTTTTGTCCTTAACCCTTAGTTAAACAGTTTGACTCCTACCATGTCTTCTTTTATTTTTAAACTATAGGGTTAGTATAGTTATAATAAAATGATAAAAAATCCACAAGTGAAACATTTATAAATTATTTAACACTATTCAAGTTAGTTGGCTATATTTTTATGAATTTTATATCATTTAATAAAATATTATTTATTTTAAAGTATCATTTATGTCAATTTTAATACAAGTCTATATTTTAATTTTGTTTAAAAACCAATACAACATGATAAATTCTAAAAAATTAATCCAATATGTTAAAAGCATTTCCATGTTATCTTTAAAAAAAATTTATGTCCTTAATTAAGTAAAATTATATTTATTGTAATATTTTTAATATCATTTGTTTAATATTTCTATTAATAAAATATTTTCTACTTCCCTATTGTGTCATAATTAATAGTAAATATTTAATCTCTAAAAATTATAAATAAATTACTATGATTTGGAAAATTATTATTTTTTACATATGCTATTTATAGTCAACCATATCACTTATAACCTCATTTTAAAAATGATATTGTTATTAAACATTGAATATGACATTTTTAACTCTTCTTTAAATAAAATATAATAAATTCCCTAATATTACACAAGTTAGTTAAAAAGGATCATATTTGAGGCCTATGGTTGATTTGGGTTGAAAAAAAAATAATCCAATGATATTAGGAAATGTGTTAGGGTGTGTTTATATTATTATAATATTATTTTTACCTTAATTAACATATTTAACTTTAACCATGGTAAATAAAATTCAAAAGTTACTATTCAACAAAAATTATTTTGAACCTATTAGACAAAAATTTTTATACTGATTACAACCATTTATGTCTGTTTTTCAAAATTCATTTCATGGAAGTGGTAAAATTACATTTAATATTAATATGCAAATGTGGCTAGAATGTGGATAAAAGGACGTTTAAAAGATAAATGATTTTTTATATATTATTTTATTATAAAAATGATTCTAATTAATCAAATTAGGTTAATATATATATTATTTATCTATTTTGACATTATAATCAATTATAAGTAAATCAATTATTTAAATTAAATAGTCGGTTATTCAAAATTAATGAAGTGTTTTTCACTATTCATAAATAATTGAATGTTTTCAAAAAAATATCAAAAACTCACCCTAAGATAATTTTTATATTCCAAATTCAAAAATGAAGTCTACTTTCCCAAATTAAATTTTTAATTGTTTCTAAAAATAATTTTTTATTATTATTTACAAAAGGATATAAAAAGTAGCTCTTTTTAGGAACTGGTATTTCTAAACATATTACTGTTTTACAGAAACATATACATTTCATTATAAATATGTTTTATTTATGTGAAAAATTTATAAATAACATTGAATTTTTTTATGAATATTCATATTATAATATTTAATGTATAATTTGTAAATATATCTCTTAAAAAATTATAATAATAAATTATAGTTATGCAGAATCTGAATCTTGGTGTAAAACAAGCCAAGTTGGTTTTGTGTGCCATATAATCTATTGAATTTAATTAAAAATATAATTAACTATGAAATAATGGGGTGTTACATCAGATTTATTATACATTTTATAATTTGAGAGATATTATTTTTTTTTGAAAAATAATTTAATAAAATTATTATATTACTTATTATCATGAGAGACCATCACAAACATTCGACACTCACAAATATAATACACTGCCTAGTTTAAAAACTGCAACTCATACCTAACCGTTTTATCAAATTTCTCATACAACAAACCACTTTAGAGTTATCCAATTATTTTTGATAAATAACATGTGCATAATTTAATATATTTATTATTTTTATTCCATCTCTGCCTTGCCTCTATGGGTCTCAGAATCTCGCACTAACTTATTTTCTTACTCAAAAAAATTTCCAATTGAATATTCCAATTTTATAATGTATCTTTTACACATAAAAAAGATCTTTGAAACATTTATTATATTCTCTTTGTTGAAAAATTACATTTTCACATAAAAAGTCTTATAAATTTTCATGAAGAGAGTTGTTATTATCATTAAGAATTAAGGATATTATAGATATTCTAGAACCATGGAAATTAAAATTTCATATATATTCATATAATATTAAATTTTAGACCATACAATATCCCCTTTTTACATATATATGATTTTTATTTTAAAACAAAAATTAATAAAATATAAATTTCAGAAAATCTCATTATTATCAAATTTGATACAATTCATTACATGGAATTTAAAAACATAAAAAACTATTCAAAATTCAAAAACAAACTATTTTATTGTATCTTAATTATTTCATGTTAATACATATTAATCTTGGATAACATTAATTATATGAAATTATATTATTTTCAATATTTTTAATATCAATTATTTCATTGTTTTGTCAATTGAATAATTAATTCATCAACGGTGTGCCGACATATAATATAATTATTTCTTCTCTAAAAATTAAAAATAAATTATAATGATGATGATAAATAATTTACCCTTAAAAATACTATTTATAGTAAAATTTATCTTTAGGTTGACCACATATTAAAAATGTTATACTTATTAAAAATAATACACTAACAACATTGACTTTTCTTTAAATAAAATACATTAAAAGTCCTAATGTCAACCATGTGTTTCCAAAAATTCATAAATTCATCCCATCGATGATTATGGTCAATATATACTCAAAAAAAATATTTTTTCAAGTATATGTTTCATTTAATGGTTTATATCATTTTAATTTTAGATAATTTTTTGATATTATTTTATTGATTTTTCTTCTTCTTGCACAAGCACTATGTTAGTGTTACATTAGAATTTAAGGTGATTTTTATAAATAATAAAATTATTAATAATTTACTATCATAAAAATATATAAATTATTCTCAATATAATTCTTTATATTTATTAATTATCTATAATTAATCATATCTATGTCAAGAAGACTTATTTAATTTTTTAACTTGGATTTTATTTCCATGTACAAGCATTTCACAAACATTTGGGTATGATTTTTATTATATGAATCCAAAATTGGAAATTATAAATTTAAATCATCATTTATAGATGAAATTTAATACGAAGTAAATGAAAAGTCATTCTACCTCTCAATTATAATCTATAAGACACAAAATTTGACTTCATTATTGATACAAAGTCATTGCATAAACACTGAAAATGATTTCCAATTTTATCATGAAATAAATTATAATTTAAATATTCTAAAATCATTTTTGTATGATATTTATTTTACCATTTATATTTCATTTTATATGTTTACTAAATTTTTTTAATCATAATTATGTCTTGATGATATCGAAAAATATAACATATTTTATAAAGAAACCCAATATTTTTTATAATTCACCAAAATTTTAAATTTTTTCAGAAAAATTTAGATATTTCCGAATAGTCTAATTTTTATACTAATATTCTATAAATTAAGTTAATTTTATCAAATAAATTTTACAATTTTCAAGAAATAAATTATCATATTCATTTATGAACTGAAATAAATATCATTTTTGAATAAAAGTTATTTTTTATGATTACAATGAATTTACAAAAAATTATGTTTAATATTTTGAAATCATTTAAAAATAATTTTATATTTAGTAAGACTTATATATTTATTTCACAATTTTGTTATTCTTATCCATACCCACTAAATTAATGTCTATGTTATAATGATCAAAACAATGTATAATAGTTTTTTTAAACTCAACGTGGCATATCTTGAAAGCTATTAAATATAACATTTCCTTTTAAATGAACAGGATGTTTTCGATAAGATGTAACTTGATGAAAACCTGTATTGTAATGAAATTATTAAACACTTTATAGTGGAAAAATGACTTTGATTTAAATAAATTTTTGAACAACTATAAATGAAAATCATGGTTTTAAGATAGTAAATTATAATAAATTTTTTGATGTGTACATGATAGAAAATAGATTAGCCCATTGAATTACCCCCCCCACACACATTTAAAACATAACATTATCCCTAATATTGAACAGTAAGGTGGGAAAAAACAAAAAATATCTATGTTCAAAAATATTTTCAATATTTTCAATTCAAAAACATGTAAACAATACATAGATAAGTTCAATAAAATATATTACCACACATTTCAAATTGTTTCCCAAAAAGGGCCTCAAATTCAGTTTTCTTTTTCATTAAAATCATAGTATATGAATTTTAAGAAATCATCTAAATATAGAAGCATATATGATCAATGATTTCAATATTTAACAAAATTATAGTCCAAAATAATTATAAGGGTTCCAACTGGGTTTCAGTTAAAATTAAAAATGAATTTCAACATCCTAGCTTAAGTAAATGTAACACCCAACATAAAAAACAGATCTAAAATTTTTACCCACACATAATTCCTTGGAAAATCATTTTTAATTAAAACTCACACATCAATTCAATTCAAAATATCCGGAAAGTTTAAAAAAATTAAAATGAGCATTGAAATTTTGAAATAGATAATAAATATTATAAATATCCTCTCTTTAAATATGCATCATTACTTCCTCATTACATAGTCCATTTGATCTCTATCATTATAATTCAATAAGGACATGGAATTTTCGTTGAAGTACCAAAAGTAGTGAATTAATCATACATGGAAATTAATCCCTAAAAATAAAAATTTTAATCCAAGAAATGGGGAGAGTTTATGAAATTAATATGTGACTATTTATGGGTCAATATAATTTAGATTTTTTGTTCAGTTGGGGATTTGACAAAGAGAATAGATTTATTTCAAAAAGGATAAATCAAATAACAAAAAATTGAATAACCAGGTTTTTCCACACATGCATTCCTAAATTCTTAGTCATCATCCAAAAATTTCATCAAATGATCTAACCGTGATAATATATAGGGTTTGAATTATTCTTGACTGTTATTTTATTATTGTTTATAGAGAAAACATTTTGATCATTTAATGTTTTAAACACACCAGTATCAAGTAAAGACTCCATAAAATCCTCCAATAACCTAAATCCAAGGTTGTTATCCACTATATTTTTTTAATACCATAACATCAAAAACTACCCCAAAAAGAAATTAAGATAGCCTAAAGAAATCTATAACATTGTTATCTATGTCCACATAGCTTTCTCTCACACTTAAGGCTTCTTAAACGTAGTTAAAATTTAAAAACAATCCACACCCAACTCATTACATAGTATATTCTTTCCCAAATCTATATTGATAACAAGAAAATTAGTAGGAAATGATAACCTCAATAAATAAACTAATAAATCATTCACACTTCCAATAAGATGAGTTGTTGACCAATAAGCCAATTTTAGGGAAAAAAAGTTTAAATTATTCCCAATAGACCCATATTCCTAATCATGGAGAAAGGAATAATGTTGATACATGATCCTAAGTTTCACAAGAACTTTTTCTATTAACTTTATCATATTTTACTACATATGAAAAAGATTTGTGGGTCCTTATTTTTAGGAGTCAAATCCTTAATATGTATAACACTACAATCATTAGTTAAGTTAATGGTGGATTTTTCATCCCATTTACTTTTTTAGAAATAAATCTATTGAATATTGATGAATGATAAGGAATAAAATATATGGACACCGAAAAGTAATGTTCACAATATGGGTTTTAATAATCTTCAAGAATTTCAAGTAATTGGGATTATTATTATTTTAATTAATCCTTTGGTGAAAGGAAATTTGATGTGAATAATGAGTCATAATAGTATGGTTTTTCTCTTTCTACTCAAATAATACTATATTCATACATTAGATGATTAAATCCCAGTTCATTTACATTTTTCATTACAATTTTCTTGTGAAGATTTAACATTTATTTTTGATTGGACCTTGTTTCCCAAATTTCATGGTTTATTGTTTTTTAGATTTTGGTTCATAGGATTAGTTAAAATGGATGTCACATCATCCATGAACTATATCTTGTAATCCAATATAGTTTTAAATAAAATTATTGTGTATACTATAAGTCCCTGATATTTTAAAATGAACTATGTTTTATATTGTATACAACATGAAACATCGAGCATAAGAAACAATGAAATACTATTATTAAAAATTTATAGTTATAACATGGTAGTTAAATTGGTAGTTATTAATAAGGGAAACCTCATTATTTAATTTATAAAAAGGTTGAGATCAATAAAAATTTATTTATTAAGGCTTGGTAAATAATCAATCTTTTTTAGTGAAATCTATTAAATGTTCAAAAATCATATTTTCTTCAAAAATGATATATATTTATTTTTTGAGAAAATATTATAATTAATTTAGTATTCTTTTAAAAAATTCAATAGATAAAAATCTTATTTTTCTAATCTACAAAAAAAAATATTAGGGTAAAATTTTAGGGTTTTTTGAATAGACTAATTCTTTAGTGAATAGTGAAAATACCGTTTTTATACATTTTTTAGAAAGAATCCATTATTTTTCATTTAAATTTCCCATTATTATTAAAATTTTGTATGAGCTAAACTTTCATAAATTATATTTAATTTTTAAATGAACAAAGTCATTAGTAATTAACATATATTTAGAATTCACATGCACTACTTTGGATATTTTCAATTGTTATATAGTTTTTTTATTTAATATATTGTTAGGAATAAAAAAGATGATAATAAGCTATTGCAATTTGAGTATTATTATTATTATATTAAGAGTTAATATAAAATATAATTAACATAGAATGAAGGATATACTTCCTCAATCGGGTGGATCTTAATATACGAATCCCATTTGTTAAATCTTTATAGGGGGATATCATCACATGGATTTTCCATTGACCATACCGAAGATGAGATTCAATAACTAAATCCTTATAGATATCAATTATGGAATAAGTTCAAGATCATAGACATAATGACCCAAACCATGTTCATTGCACCAACCTAAGAGAATACCATGTTCTCACACCTTAACCTTAGGGAATTCATTGGGGGGGGGGGGGTAACAATGTGTTTTGTATATTTTTTATTTTAAAATAAAAATTATTATATTTATTCATTTTTATTATTAATTGTTATAATGATTAAATAATGATTTAGATCAAGAAATTCTGTTATCCCCTTAGATCCAGATATCAGCGAGGCTGTCTTTAGTCTTAAGCCCATTAGCTTCCCTAGTACGGATGGTTTTAGTAAATTTTTCTTTCAAATCTTTTGGGATATTAAATAGAATGATGTTTGTAGTCTTGTAATTAACTATTAAAGGGTGGATCGATTCTTCAAGGTTTAAATTCTCAGTTCCTTACATTAATTCCAAAGGTGGAGAACACTAATGAGGTCTATCTTTTCAAACATTTTTCTTTAGTTAATACAATTTACAAAAAAATTTGTAAAATCCTTTTTAATAGATTTGTTCCAATCTCAGGTAAAATTGTTTCCTTTAATAAAATCACTTTTATTAAAGGATGGAACATTCAGTATTGTCTCATAACTACCTTAAAGTGTGACAAACCTTCCAAAAAAAATCTGTTATAGGTGGTAATATTTCTCTCAAACATGATATTAAAAAGGATTTTGATACTATGGATAGGAACTCTATTTGAAATATTCTTGAGAAGTTTTGTATTGATGGTGCTCTCATTAGTTGGATTAAATTAATTTTGTGTTATTCTAATATTTCTATTCTAGTTAGTGGATACCCTGATGGGTACTTTACTTTTTCTAGAGGGGTGGGAAAGGTAACCCTTTTTCTGGTATTATTTTTTCTATTATTTAATATTATCTCAATTGATTTTTATCCATCATGGCTGGTAATGAGAAGATATAGTGTGACTCATCGGGAAGAAGGATTATTTATCCCACTCATTTTCATTATACTTATGGTATTATCCTATTTAAGTAAGGGGATAAAAATAGATTTAGTAATATTAAAAATTCATTGCATCATTATGAGGAGGTTTCAGGACAACAAGTGATCAGGAGATATTTTTTTGTCTTATTAGGAAGGAACGTCACTGATCCTATGGAAGATACTATCATAAGACATTTCAGTATTAGAAATTGTATTTTTTCTTTCACATACCATGGATTTCCTTTTTTTTGGGTTTTTCCAAAAGCATGTTATTTTTCAGGCATTGTCAATCAGATCAGAAGATAACATTCATCTTCGAAAGGGAAATCAATTTCCATGGCAGGTCACGTGTGCCTTATCAAATCTATTATCTCCTACAATATTATCTAGTATTTTATGATTTATGAATGTCTTATCTCTCTTATTAATAGTATTAGTAATTTTTTAAATAATTTTATTTGGAGTGGCCTCATTTTAGAAAGGAGGTTGGCCATTGTTCCTTGGTCTACTTGTTTCAAGCCCTATAAGTAGGGTGGTATTAGGATTAAAAATATAGAGGTTCTCAATAAGTCTCTACAAGCCTCTTTTCTTCAAACGCTAGTTGATAGTAACTTGGAAGCCCTTGGTTTTTTATGTCCTAGGTTTTGGAGAAAGATCAAATTAGGAAATTTCAACTATTTTTATTCTTCGGTCTGGCCTTCTTTCAAATCCATTTTCTCTTTAATTGAACTTCACACAATATGGTATGTCTCTATGAAATCCTCCATTAATTTTTTGAAAACTAATTAGAGTGACCTTTATTTTATTGATTTACTTACCCATGATGATATGGATATTTATTTTTATTTATCAATAAAAAAACAACTAAATGATCAAGATTCTCTCTCAGCCTCAATCAAATATACTGGTCGGGAATATAATTTTTTCGGAGGTGATGATTGTTGGACCTGGGAGATGGTGGTTAATGGTTTCTTAACATCAAATTTATTCTACTTACATGTTATTATCTCCCCTATGAGAAAACAGTGGATTGGTAGGTTAAGTGGGAAGATGGGTATGCTATCCAGATTCAGTCTTGTATGGTAGCTTGCTCATTGATAGTTACCAACATATGACTTCTTTCAGGTTTGTGGCATATATTTATTCTCAGTTTGGTATCCCTGTTATCAACATAGAGATGACATAGATCATTTATTTCTTATTTGTGGAAGTAATTCATATTTTTGTAATGAAGTAATCGATATTTTTGAAGTTCAATTACCTCATTATTGTTACATTATAGACTTCATTAAGAGCTTGTAGGATTTGTAATTTCTCCACAAATCTTGATTCTCTTTGCAATCATTGATTCAAAGATGTTTACAATTTTATGGCATGCAAGAAACAAGACAATTCAGGATGGTGTTATTTTTAACTATAATAAAGCAATGTCACAGGTTTTAGAAGATGTGATATTGGTTGATATCTATAATAATTCTCATTTTCAATCTTCAGTTCATGATCTCTCCGAATTTAAGAAAATTGACCTTAAGTGTAATTTATGTCCTCCTTTTCACATAGTGGAGGTATTTTGGAAATATCTTCTTGTTTAGTTGATCAAATTCAACATTGATGGATCTTTGAGGAGAAATACATGCCCTTTAGGGTATGATTCTCTTACTAAGGATTGTCAAAGAGATGTTCTCAGGTTCCTACATGGTTTGTGTGGTGTTACTTCTACTTTAGAGGCCAAGATGACTGGTGTTATTTTTTCGATTGATGACTCCAAGAATAATGGTTTGATAAAACTGTATCCAGTGTTTGATTCAACCATAATTCTTTAATACTTCATATCCAGATCTATTCATCTTCTTTGGAAGCTCATAAATCAATGTTTTTTCTATTTAGATTATCTTTACTCCATTGATTTCATTATTACTCATGTTTTCAGGGAGGAAAATACTCTTTTTGATAGTCTTTCCAACAACAGTGTGGATTGTAGAAATATTAATTTGTCTAATCAGATTCCTTTATATCTATTTCTATTTTTTTGCGGGACAAATTTATTATTTCATCTTTCATAATTTTGTGTATTTGAGTTTTCTTTAATTTTAAAGGAGCCCTGTTTTTTAGGCAGGTACTCATATTACCATAAAAAAATAATGTATTTGATAAAAAAAAGATTTTGATATTGTGAAGCAGAAAAATTATTTTTAGGAAATATATATTTTAAATCAAGACACTATATTTTAGAACCACTTCATGTATGAAGATTATATTTTTTTCAACAGTCATCAATACATGTTAAAATGAATAAGGATATGAAGAGGAACTCCAATGTTTATGGAGAATTTATTCAGATGACTGTTGAGCTGATCCTAAGTTCAAAGTAGATGTATCAAAGGTGATACATTATCTATAATAGTGAATTGGTGGTCTTGAAGTTATAAGGTGATCATGCAACATCTCAATATTCAAATAAACCCTGAAAGAGATTGCATAAAGAGACATGCATCATTGCATGAGGGATCATATGGAGATTTAATGATTTAAAGGTGATTATGAAAAAATGAGAAAAAGTGATGCCAATAATATTCATTTTTGTTTGGAAAGAATGATGTTGTTGGAAGATAGTGAAGTTGAAATACTTCTTTTGTGAATCTGACGATACTATTGGTGATTAGTAAAAGACTAAATATCATGAAAGATAAGGTTCGTGAGGAAAGAAAATGATTGTTGAAGAATCTTGATGACAACGAAGTAGTAGTGGTGTTCTCACTGAAGCTATTTTCAAGGTGGAACTATTTCTCATTGTTTGCCAAATTTTTGTGCCTTATATTTAGAAATTTTCATTTGGAAAAGAATGGTGTTAAAAATGGTAATGAATGACATGAGGAATGGTGAAGAAAATCGGTAAAGGGAGTGAACCTCATTCCTTGGAACATGCACCACCTACCATGTTCTGGGAATGGTTCACGGTCGTGTACCTTGCAGCTAGAATGATACATGGAGTGGTTCATAGAACAAAAAACGGTATGTAGTGATGGCTCGCGGTGAAGGCATGTGGTACACAAAATGATGGAGGTTCGTAAGATTACTGCGGTTCACGAAACCGAAAATTGTTTGCGGTGAAGGTATGTGGAGGAACGAGTTGCATTACGTGGGATGGATCATTATTGGTAAAATAGATGAATTACATGCACTGGTAGGCTTATGGTATGTGGAAGGTCAATAGTACACATCAGACACATGGTACTCGGTAAAGGTTTGCAGTTCAGAGGCTTACAGAATGGTGATGAAGTGCAGTATGTGGTGAACATTGTCCCACAAAGAAAATTGGGGTAAAATGGATTAATAAAATTTGTATAGATATTTTTCTATAAAATGAGTTTTAATACGATCATTTAAAGAGCACGAATTAGAGAATAAAAGATAATCATAGTGAAAGAACTTGGTTATGTCCAAAATTGTTCTCGCATGAATAATTCAGAAAAGGGAAGTGGTACTCAGAATGGGTTTTTCCGTAAGGTTTTGCGAGGATTATTAACCTAGAAATTAATTCCACTATGTGATGGAGGAATTCTGGTATGTGGGATAAGAAGATGAGGTACGTGGTTAAGAAGTTGGTCTGCAGGAGAAGTTTGTAGTTGGTATGAAGAATCGAAGGCTGTCCGCGAACAGAGAACAGTTCGCAGACATAGGGTGATTTGAAGAAGTAAAATAGGTATGCGGACTTGGTATACGAACACAATATGTAGAGAATTTTTAAAAAGGCATAAAGGATGATGTAGTATGAAGCACAAGGGAAAGTACACGGAGCAAGCACGATACACAAAGGAGACACCGTATGCAGAGCAAACACTATATGCAGATCAGGCATAATATGCAGAGTTGGCAAGGTATGTGGGGCAGGTGTGGTAAGCAGATCAGATTCAATCCACAGAATCTGGGATAGTTCATAGAATCTAAGACATTATAAAAGAGGTTTTTGATTCTAGGAAACATAAGAAGAATATGTCTCAGTGTATAGAGTTGTCGCACTAAGGAAGAATATTAAATATAAGAGAATCAATTATAGACATAGATGCTAGAAAAGTATCATGCTGAACATGAGACAAATATTTCCATGCCAATCTGTTCAAGAGACCTTCATGTCAATAAACTGAGTAAGGGTGCAACCAAGGCAGTGAGCCAGGGCGAGTCAATGGAAGCGATCCTAGGGAAGCAGTGAGCTATCCCTGAACCTTTGTAAAGGAAGTGTGCCTAAGACATAGTGATTTTCCCGAACCTTTGTAATCCACAGCTAGTAAATAATAGTGATATTAGGTATGACTGATAACTAGTCGGCATATTCTCCTTGGACATAGACCTTAGTGGTGAACCAAGTAAAAGTTTTGTATTGTCATTCTGCAAGTGATTGTTTTAATTACTTCACCTAAACATTATATAGGATTATAAAAGTTACTACCAACATGGGAACAAGATCTAGAAATTAATAGAAAATCCTAACACCCGGATTCACCCCCCTCTCATGGTGGTCTTGGGTCCTTCACTATTTTTCATGAATTCAAGAATTTTCAAAATAAATGATATTTTTGTAAATTATTACTATGAAATATAAATGATAATATAATTATATAAATACAATTTTAAAATTTATATGTATATGAAAAGAGTAATTTTCAAAAAATTATCATTTCTCTTTAAATGGGTATTTTTTATTTAAATGTTTAAATTATCATATTTATAAAATTATTTTAGGAAAATAAATATTAATTTGTTAACCACCTATTTCTTGATGAAGATTTTGGTTCCTGATGACGGATTCTTGGGGGTTGACTATTGCATAATTTTTTACATTGGGTTTACCATTATTATCTTTAGTGGAAATTCCCAATAGTTTCCACATCTAGAACAAGGCATGAACCTGCTTTCCAAAGAATGACAGAGAATTTGGGTTTCACACCCAATAAAACATAGGAAGACAAAATGGATGAGAGGATGGGAGGTCATTCTCATTGATTCCTTTTTTTGGGTAATTAATTCGTATTTTATAACCCTATTATAGATTTAAAATTTGTTCATGAATCTCTTCCGAATAATGATATGGGACTGGTTACCCAAACAAAGTGATCGAGTGTTGAATCCTTCTATGAATAATGTGGGGTTCTATTAATGATTTCATCTATATCTATTCGATGTTCTTCATATTTTTCCAATTACATATTAGTAATGGAATATGATTATGTTTTGGATCTGTATAACCATTCACGCTTGTGTTTACAACCATATAGGGATTCATTTAGGTTTTCAAGGGTGGGATTGAAACTTCAGGAGGTATCCTAAAATTACTTTTAATAATATGAATCAAGATTAAAATAGTTTGTTTCAACCATGTGGTTTAACATTGTGATGAAATGATATATAAGGGGGAACATAGGCACTTGGTTTTGAGCTCAATATTTTGGAAGAAATCCTATGTATCTTAATTATAATAGGAATCAAAGTCAGCATAGTTTTATTTGACCTCAATATGATGATGGGTGGTGATTAGTGATAAATTCATTTTATGTCTATTTACCTTTGTTTGGGTTATCACTCAACCTCAAAAAATGATTTACCACTAAATACAATATTTAATTTTCAATGTGGTTTATTCACCAAGGGTTTAACAAAATGGTAATGTATTTGGGACTTACATTGAGGTGGATTACCTTGTGTGGTAGAATATGAATCATGGCATTGAGATGGGATTACACACCAAGTTCCCTTTTGGGGGGGACTTCATACTATAAATGGTGTGATTATTAAAAATCACTAATCCCACACCATCTATGATCATTGTGAGAAATAAGGGATAATAAGTGATCAGTCTCCCTTCATATGGATACAAGGATTATAGACTAATGGAGCCCTTATATGGTGTTTGATATGTTTCCTTGACCTTAGGAAGGAACCGTACATATCTGAATTATATATGGAATTGGAGTCCTAACAGTTCAACGAAGATTCTCTA
The DNA here is from genome assembly GCA_963277665.1 of Viscum album. NCBI lineage: Eukaryota > Viridiplantae > Streptophyta > Magnoliopsida > Santalales > Viscaceae > Viscum > Viscum album. The sequence continues at coordinate 1,043,915,169 of OY728134.1, read as the reverse complement.
TCCACGAATGGATGAGGAAGGGTGGTAAACCCAATGAGAGTGTTTGGGATCCATAGAAATGATTGACTTTGAAAAGAAGAGACATACATTGATGTTGATTCCCATTGGAGGTCATTTTATAGGAATTCTTTGTATTTTTAATATTTATGTTAAGAATCAAAGTTCTTGTATATCAACATGGGGTATGTCTGAATATGACTAATAGGAAAGGCTATCATGACTCAGGTTGTCTTCCTGACATTTCTTGATTGTCTTCCTGACATGTTTGTGGCATTCGTCTGACAAGATTAAGAATTTATAGACATTTCTTAGTTTTACAGTAGAATTTTCCAAAGGCAATATCATGATCCAATTGACTCATCTTGAGGACATAGCATGATCTGGATGAAATTTCTTGAGAATGTCACATGACCTAGATAACATGTCTCGAGGACATCACATGACCTGGATCACATATATCAAGGGTTTCAAATCAAACAGATGACATACCTGAAGGATATCACATGATCTAGATATCATGTAAGGAGGAATTATCATGATTTTTAAGACACTTCCAAAGTACTTTCCATGACCAGGTTGACAAGTTTATAGGAATCTACAAGACTTGGTTGACTTGTCTAAGTATTGTTCCATGATCTGGATGATATGTTTGGAGGACATCAAAAGACTTAAAATACATGTCCATAGGGATTCCAATGACCTAGTAAAAATGCCCAGAGGACTCCTCAAAATTAGGTTGACAATCTCTAGTTATTTCTTATGATTGGTATTGGTTATGAGAAGAATAGAAAGACTTCTCCGAAAACATTTCATAGCCTTATTTCCAAAATACATCATTATTTTTCAATTCTTTGTTCCTTATCTGCCCCATGGTTCATCATGAATTAACATGATTAGATCTATCATGAATAAGTTTACATGTAGAGACTCCATTGAATAATATTGTTGGAATTACATAATTCATTCATGTGATCTATATGGTGGTATCGTAAAGCACATATTAATGTTGCATGATCCCTTAGGTCATTCCTTAGTTTTTACTTGGTGGAAGGCTCATGCGATCAAATGGAATTCTTCTCTGAGACGTCTTCTCTTCTACACTCTCCTGTATGTAGTCATCACATATATATATATATATAAATATATTGTGTTAGGGGATATTTATAGACATCTTCACCTTATTTATACAATGTCGTGCATGATTTTTTACATCACCGATATGAGAAAGAGTCGGTGGATGGAGAAACACATCAAAAATTTTACATGATATTCTTGTGGGTCATCCAAGGCATCACATGAGAATCAATGATTATTAGAGTACTCCTTGATAACTAAACATATAGGTCCTTATCTTATCAATGGGATTTTATATAACTATGTTGACATGTCAAATTAATTTTTCACCCCAGATACAACATGTCTGAAAGCCTTTATAAGATCAAGACATCTGTATAAAGGATCTATGTGATCAAAGGAGATTGGTCTAGGGTACTTTGTGAGATCATGATATATTTTCAAGGGCCTATCATTAGATCATGTTGTATTTCCAAAATATATTTTCATTATTAAATGAAATATGATGATGTGTTAACCCATTTCGCATGAAAATTAGTGTATTTTCCACCCGCAAGTGTCTTCCATATTTTCCATGATTGTTAAATTTATTATTTTACAAGGATATTCTAAATTTTCTTATGGTTTTTCGTCAGGGTTTCACATGGTTAGTAGGGTATCTCACAATAATGTGGGAGTGTTATCATGGAATTTTACCAAGAATGTATGTGGTGTTTCTCGAGATAAATTCTAGATCTCACGATGGCCTGTATGGATTTTCCATGAAATCCCTCCTTCTATTTGTAGAGTTGAAGGGGTTTCACATGACTAAATTTACATGTATGATGTCCTTCTCAGGATAAAGGTATCACTACAACATGATCTTGAGTTAAAATATCTTCATGTTACTAGGGGGATCCATTAGGTTTTTCATATAACATAATCATATCTCCTAAAGATCAACATAACTCTCCACTATATGAAGCATACACCATTATCAACATATATTTTTTATGGTATTTGGGTGATTGTTAGAAGTATATAATTTGAAAAAAAACATGATTGGAGGAACTCATCTATAATCATTTTCATAACCATGAGTCCCTCTCTATGATCATTTTTAAAAAAATTAGGTTCTATTAGAGAGGAAGCGTATGATCATAAATAAATCATGTGAATTTCATAATCCCTTCACATGAATTTCCAATGGTCATGGACTAATGTTTCCCCTAGTCATTATTAGTTATATATGATTCAACTGTATGGAATTTATATTTTAATCATACACCTTCATTTGTATTATAGAGAAAATAATACCCATTCTGTAAGTATATCTTCAATTATAGAATTTTTTATATCATTTGGTGGGCATCAACAATGGCCTCCCTCATGAGAAAGGGAAACAGTGATTTGAAATTATCATAGATGTGAGTAAATCCATGCCCAAGGATTTGTGTATTTTTATAATCAGTGTCTCAGATGACATTTTGTCTCCTAGGCGACCTTTTTTATTCTTCGAGGCATCCTATAAATAGGGGAGGAATGGGTGGCACATATCACTAGTGACATTAAACTCCAATGCACTTTTTATTTAACCTATGATGTCATTTCTTCACAAGACCTCTCCACAAGAACCCTTTCACAACACTTTTTTTGTAAGAATTATTTTATAATACATCTCCATAAGAGTTGTTTCATGCTATTAGATCTCATGATCTTTCCATATTACTTATTTTAATCATCACATGAATAAATGAACCACAAAAAAATTCTTAGAAATTTTATTGTTTATTTACATAGGTCCTTGATATAATGGTTTTTTTGGTAGGCTTCACATATTCTTTTAGCTAGGTCGCTTGATTACATGATCATTATGAGGTTCCCATAACCATATAAGTGACATGAGATCATGATAAATACAATTACTTATTTTTTATGATATTATATGCGGGTTATGTGATTGACGAGGTGCTTTATGGATCATGCCATTCAAAAGGTCCATATTAGCTCATTCAATTATAAATCCCTTCACAGTTCATGTGACTCACATGATGCTATCATATCCAAGTGCCTCTTTTGATAGGGAATCTTCACTCATCTAACATGATCCTCTTGTTTTCATATAGATGGAATCATGTTCATGTATCTTTTCAATGAAATAAATCACAGAAGAGGTGGCCCATCAGAATTCCATTATCTCTAGTGTGGATTCTATATATCGTTCCATTGTTGATTCATCATAGAAAAGGATGATTGACTTTATGGGAAAAAATATTATGGAATATACCCTATCATATTTCATATCTATTACAGGTTTGTTTTTAAAAATTATGATCATATCCTTCAACAAATGTCATCAATTGTGCCTCACTCATAGATTCTAGAGACCCATAATACCTTTTAAGGAAAATATATCTCATGTGGGGAATTTCATTGATAAGAAAAAACTCTTGGATGGGTACGTACTAAAATATATTCCAAATAACATTGGAAATAATTTTCATAAACATAATCGAGACATAAAAATTCCAATATTGTAACTGTGTAAATCTCCCACAACCCATAGGATTGAGTGGTTTCCTAACATGGACCATCAATCAACCAGGATCATTGTGATGGATTGGGGTCATCCCTTTTGGGTGTGGTATATTGATTTTGAATTTTCCTTGTACTAAAAAATGGTCAAGATGTATAAATCTGTTTGGATCTCCCAGACATTCACCTATTGTAATATGGACTTGATGGAATAATTATTCAATTTTTGGAGTCTATATGAATACATATTCCACCTAACACATGGAAATGTGATAATCATTCTCTGGGGGATCAGAGAGTTTTTAGCACACCAATTCTATGGGATGTGTACAATGAGTTTTTCTCCCATTTTCCACATGGGATGACATGGTGGGGACCCCACCAATTGTAAAGGTGTTTATTGAGTTAGCTAAAAGACCTTGGATAAGTCTCCACTTCCTAGAGATATTTCCCATTTAGAAATGGGAAGTAAATTTTATCATGAATTTTCATTCTGAACCCAATACTGAGAGGCCAAAGGCCTATCCCATAATGGATTCCCATAGTGACGAGGGTGCATATTGTTCCATAGTTTAAGAGGGTTTATTCACCAACTGGGGGAGATTATTCTTGAATTTGAGTGGATAACTTATTTTGTTAGTTTTCATTCAATGCACCAAAGCAGGTACATGCTCATAACAAAGGAGAATGGTGGAGTCAGAGTTTTCACCATTATGATGGTGGACTCTATGGAAGGAGGGAATCATATCAAGATGGCCATTCATGTGTTGGAAAACCTATATCATTTCTTATTTCATACTTATATGGAGAGGGACCTACATGATTTTTCTTATCTCCATCAGACACTATGGGGTTTAATGGGGATCATTTGGGTAGCTACGAGTACCTGAGTATCCATAACATTCATGAAATTCATTTCAATCCCTTCTTACTGTGGATTAGTATAGTGAGGAATATCAAAATAATGGAGTAAGAAATTAGGGATGGCCTACTCCATCATGAATACTTCTCCGTCAAACCCAATGAGATGATTCAAACTAGTGGTATTGTTGATAATGGTTCAGGAATCTATGAGGCCCTAGAATATATGATGTTAGTTTGTGAGTGAACCTTTCTACCCATATTGATGAGAAAATTCACTATGAATTGTATGTTCCTTATCATCATGGCCATAACTTTTTGGGTATTCAGTCAAAAAATTCCCTACCCCTATTTTCATTCAATCCTAAAAGCATCAAATGGTGTATCTCTACTTATGTTTTATTTTCATCAGGGAGGAGACTCAAGTCTAGACAGAATTCCCATAAAAAGATGGTGAAATCAGCTTTTCCAAAGATTATTTTAATATTTAGAGCTGTTCATATCCTATGGATTAATTATTATCATTACTACCTTATCCTACAATGATGATACTAATTTCTGAATCCAATATGAGGCCTAGAAAGCAACTTGCATCCAGTGACTGACAACCTCGGTAATTACTCTTAAAGAAGTGAGACATTTACCATCAATTTTTTTATCATGATATGTATCAATTATTTTATAAGTGGGGATAATATTTAATGTGAGTGGATCCATGTCCACATTTTTATTTTCTACTACATTTCAACAATGAATGATTTGGGTGATAGTGAACTTTGATGCTGATCTATGTGGAATACAATGCTAGGTGGAGATACCATTAGAAGGATTTTCCTATGTTACATCTCTTGAAGGTGTAACATAAATAGAAAATCCCACTAAGGTAAAGGAATTATATTGTTACCATGAAGTGACAATGGAATTAATAAAGGTTAAGATCTATTACTCACCTCAAGTGAAATGGATGGTTGTTCAAGGCATGTTGGAGATTTATGTGGATGAAAAGGTCCATCCCATAATCGATGTTGTGGTAAGATTGATCTTGATATTGTTTTCCAATCGACATGGTGCCTTTGTGATCAAACAAATGTCTTTTTTTTGTTTCTATTTATATGGAAGGAAGTTGTAGAATACTTTTCACTCCTTTTGTACATCACATATTGTCCTAGGGTTATGTATATTAGAGATGAAATGAGTGGGTATTAGTGGAACAATGATGAGGATTCCATGGTTCAGCTTGCTCTAATGAGGGGACAATTATCAACCCTAAGATATCGAAGTCAATGCTACTGTTGACTTCATCCTCCACACCTTTAATGTAGTCTCCTTCTGGGGGACCATCCATAGAGAGGAAAGGGAATAATAAGCACTCTAAATTATCAAATCCCTCTCATCCATAATGTTTATTTAAGTTTTATACTTTACAATTTTAGGAATTGAAACCATTCTAGTTTATTATACTAGTTATTTAATAATTAATAGGTCCTTGCTAATCCTATATGAAGGAACACACATATTATCCTAAGGATATGTTTTATCATTATATTACTCTAATCGATCCTTCAAAACTATAAGCTTCCCATCTAGATGTGAAGATAGTTTATGTGTCAACATAGTTAGTACTGCTTACTCTTGATGTCATTCTAGTATTCATTACATTTGACCCAGCATGAAAGAATGCACTACTAGATGATGAAAATTTTGGTAGCTCCACCACTACTAGGTTTACCTTGATAAAAGCATCTTTGGGAGAACCTGATCACTTATTTCAAAACAAAACACACTATCTACTTTTTGTCATGTAATCTATAATTTTTTTCTCATGAAATTATTAAATGTACTGAGAAAAGTATGATGAAAATGAAAACAGCGTTGGTTCTACTAGGCCACTTGTGATTATAGGATATAACCTCTTCTCCTGAAGATGGGGTTTTGGAAACATACATTTTATGTGACAAAATAGAGAATGTTAAATATCCAAAATTGATCACATATATTCATAATCTAATGGTATTATAACATATAGCCACCCAATGATAAATGGATGTTCTTATTGATATAGTATCCTCACTCTAGAGTTCTTATTTTGATGTCCCTTCTTCCTAAAGAATTCCTCTGACTGATTCAACCAACACAGATGCAAGTTTTATACACACTTCCTCAAAGACCATGATCATGAGTCCTCTGCTTAGTTATTTAGTTCAAAAATATTTTCATGTTCCTTGTTTTAGACTTATTCAAGGAAAAAAGTCTATTAAACTCTATTAGATAAAGAAATAGAAAGTGTGGAAGGATATTTTAACATTAATTTTGGTGTCCCATTTGGATGAGCTGAAGGACTAACTAGGTAATATTAGGTTTAGGGTTACCACCCTTGCTTATGAGGATTTTTATTATAATACTCTTCAGGACTGAGTAAAGGATGTGATCTTCATGAGTAATCAATGTAGGGATATTTATTTAATGGTTGTAGAAGTAGAAGAATAATCCTCAGTGAAACAAATTCTTAAAAAGACATTGGATGAGGATTCCCAGCACATAGTGAAGGTGCATCTCACCATGAAATGGTAATCCATAAGAAATTAGTTGATTACATTCTGAAATATGATGTATACATTAATATCTATCTTTGTTTCAAAATGTTCTAAAAATATCCTTGAAAGAAATATTGAAGAAATAGTGGATCCTCAACCTCAAGGAGAATTCTATACTTGATACTGTTTCCATGGTGGAGGAATTTCAGTAGATTTCATAAGCAACAACTGAACATATTTATAAATTTATATAATCCATCTCATCCCAAGATGAGTTGTATTTAGATATCAAGGAATCCTTCGATAATATTATGTAAGTGGGACTATAGTTTCATGAACATCCATTCATTTTTGTATTTATGGGAGAGAAAATGGTATGTGGAGATTCCTCCTTCTTGTGAACTTTATTAATAAAGGAGTATTTTCACCATAAATGTTGTTTTCCAACATTATTTGATTTATGATGTTCATGCCATTTAATTTCCATGATATAAAATAAATTATCCATGATACCCAACCATTGAATTATATTGATTAAAACCAAATGGATGGATTTGAATGCCTAAATCAAAAAATATCATTCTTGATAATTTTTCATGAATTCCCACAGAAATGAGTTTCTATTTTGATATATCTCCACTGATTTTCCTAATATCTACTGGTCTAAAATTATAATTTGGTTGAAAAATAAATTCCTTAGAGGGATAATTCACTAATATTTTCTAAATTTAATAGAATTATAGATCATTAATTTATTTAATATTTGGAAAATTAATGATGCTTATAATTTTGTATCATTTTATTTATATTTTCCTAAATCATTCATAAGATTCATATAGGGGAAATATGATAAGGCATAGACTAAGATTTTTATAATACCACCTTTTCATAGGTTACAACCATTATAAATTTTATTCTTTTACCCTTTTTTGTGTGGTCATTATTTATAATATCACACAAAGTGAATTTCAAGTGCAAAGGGAATAAAAATTTCCCTAGGGTTCCCTTTTCAATACTTCTACTAGATGAGAATTGTGTCCCTTTTTATTGGTTGTTTTATGGTTGTGAAAATCAATTATTTTGAATTTATTTATGTTCATATAACATGGACCACATACAGATGTAGTTTATGATCATTAAAATTGTACATTCAATTTCTATAGATTATAGGCTTTTAGCTCGAGCTATCTACAACTATATTTTATGTTCATCTAGATCAGACCTCTTATTGTTGTAGTTTATGATCCACAAGCATGGACCATTTATTTATACAGGCTAGGGTATTACAACTCATTCAATTTATTACTATCATTTAGGGTATTCAAGATCATTCCTTTTATTGTATTCGTTTAGGATCCTCTATCTTAGAGATTTTATAGTTGTAGTTTAGGTTCTTTTGACTATGAACTTTTATTCGTAGTATAGGATTGGTATTCATGAAGAGTTTGGATTCCCTACATATTTGGTGGGAATATGAAGAATCAATTTCCATGAAGTGATCTAATGACCTGTATTCCTAAAACGTTCTAAACATTGAATCGTCGTACAGGGTTGTGGCATGTCATTTTCTTGTAGAAATCATGACGTTTAAATATTCCTGATGGCTAGTGACACCCACCATCCTTAATATAAAGGGTGGCGGTAGATGGTGAAATATTAGGGATGGTGAGTAGAATTGGATAGATGGATTATTTTATGATTAATTCATATCCCAAAATTTTGAACCAATGAATATGGAAGACAGATGACATTTTGTGGATGTATCATAACAGACTAAGGTTTTGGGTTTATCCATAGTGTCTCTGAGGATCATGAGGATTTGGGTTCCTCACATGAAAGGAGGTGATGAATCAAGTTAGTACATAAGAATACCTTATGAACGATCTCATAGGGATTACATGCATGGTAAATAAAAGGGGATCGATACTCTTTTCCAAGGTCCATTGAGGATCTGGGAATACACAAATGACTGAATGATGTAGTGTGGGATGGATACATGAACTATACAGGAAAGGTTCTAGAACCCTATAGAAGATTTTTTTTTGGGATTCCCAGACCCTATGTTATGTAGTTTTGAGTCTAGTTTTTTGGGATATAAAATGGTTTTAGAATTTAGTGTTTCATTCCTTCATTGAGAAAGAGTATACTAAAAAATGATGTAATGGTGAGGATGTTAGATCCACTTGAATAGTCTAACTATGGGTATTTTGAATTATGATCTAGGAATATACCTGATCACTGGAGGTGGGAAATAGTGGGTACTGGTTAACCATGGGTAGTGAAGGAATCCAATAATGCTCCATAATTTTTAGACAATAACTCTCAGATTTTTGGGGGACATCCTAGGGTTGAAGGATCTGTTTGAATTATCTAGTACTAATACAAGTTTTCTATGGTAAAATAATGAGAGAAGGGAATTTTAATGTCCATGGGGTTTGAATATAAGGATTTCATATTTAGGAACTGGTTATGTTAGCTCATAATTTAAATACATTAAGGTTTTTTATGAAAAAATGTTTGATTCATGAAGGGTTCAACCACACTAAAATCTATGCCACCACCTAGTGAACACGTTAGAACGATGAGGAGATGTGAAAAATAATTACTCTTAAATTTTCCTAGACTAGCTATATAATGAGAATGGATAGGATTTTACTAGGGCCACATAATGGGCCCTAAAATTTTAATTCATTTTTTATTTACACTATAACATTTTCCTAAACTCCATGGATGAAGAGTATAATAAGTGGAGATATGAATTTTTCCCATCCCTTCCCCTTTTTAACGTTTTAGACATTACATATTTTATGTCTCTTCCACTGGCTGTTTAGGGTCCTGGTATTTTAACCATAAAAGGATAATTTGTAAGGTCATACAAAATTGGAAAAATTTCATGAAATTTAATATCATGATTCACATAGAGCTTGTATGATAAGGATGTTACACAATAGATTAATTAAAATAATATGGATCAAGATGAATAAAAAATCATTTTCAGTGGGAGATTTATATGTTGTAAATAATTGTTCAAGGTGATTGGGTGATGAATAATGACATGGGAAAATCATTATGGGGATGACCCAAAACATCCTAAGGTGAAATGTTTTTTCATGCTGATATCATCCTCAAAGGGATAAGAAATATCTTATCATAGGAACAAGATATTTCATATTTGCAGGTCAAATGACTTATTCCTCACTATCATGGTAAAACAGAGATATCAAATTCCCATTCCAAATTCCTTGAACTGTTTTAGGTATCCCATGGTGCTTAAGACATGAAATGTGATTTATGGGTCAGGATATTAAAATATGTTGGTAGAAGCCCATAATATACTAAACGGGGATCTGGTTCTTATGGTCTATTAATATTTAATTAGGATGGGTAACTTCCTACACATTTTAAAATCATGTAGTGAAAATGTATCTATCATATTGTTTGACATCATATGATATCGATGTTTTCTTTATATTTTAATATAATTTCATAGGTATTTTTTCCTTTCAGTTCAACATCATGAGGTATGAACATGGGTACCAATGTGAAATTGTGAAGTATATCCTTGGGGTATCTTACATTGGTCATAGGTATTTTGGTGAAAGAAACACATTTTCTCAATGAATAGGATTACTAGTGGGTATCCATATGATGGATCCCTTCTTGTGTAGATTTATCTTGCTGGAAAACCAGATGTACACATATTTAACTCGTGTATAGGAAAAAAGAGATTGTATGAATCAGACCACTTTGAAAAAATGTATACGTTACTTTTTTTATGGGATTTCCTAGGATTCCTTATTAATATTGTAATGGATGGAATCATAAAAAAAAGAAGATCTTTTATGGAGATCCTCTCATGTGGATATGAATCCTATGTAGAGGATATGGGTGAATAACTCAGAGCAATTAGGCCTCCATATAAGATTAATACCATGAAATAGAAGGGTAAATGGATACATTATCCAATTATTTATTTGATAATGATAATGAGGCACAAATTTGTAACATCGAGAGTATCCGAATCAACATGAATATTTGGGTCATAGAGGGTGTAAATCAAAACCAAATATTATTTGTGTTAACTGGAGGTGGAAACTAGTGGGTACATGTCAACCATTGGTAATGGAGTAATCTCATAATACTCTATAAGATTGGGAAAGAAACTCATGGATTTAAGGGGGTCTTCCTAGTATATAAATATGATTTTTGTTGAAGAACTCCCAATTATTAGTTTTCTTTGGAGAAGAACCAAGTGAATAGAAGCCCAATGTACATGGGGTTCCAAGAGAGTGATATCCACTAAAGGAGATGGTTATGTTGACTCAAATATCAATGATACAAAGTTGGTTTATGGAAAATGTAATTTACAAAAATGGTTCAATCACCCTAAAGGATATGGTAGTTTGTATTGAACCCATTTTGAGGAGAAGTTATAAAATAGGTTATTCATGTGTTCCCAACCATTATAAGGGATGATATGTTCAATTTGAAAAAAAATATCACCCTGTTTAACATCATGCTACTCAGAAATAGACCTAATACGAAGTGTATCTCATTCACATCATATAGAAAATATTTATAGGTTCTATAATCTCATCAGATCTATGCTCAGTATGAGAAAAAAGGGAAATTTATTATTGGCTGATCCATGTGAGAGTGGGTCTTATAAGGATCACTAAATATTTTCATCGCAAATGTAGTTTGGGGGTGAATTTTTATCATGGATATTTGAAGGATATAGGTGTAGTGGAAGCGCATTGTTTAGAGGGGAAAAAAATTTCCTTTGCCGTAATTGATGACCAATCTGGAATCAATATGACAATAAATGCCAGTATCCAAAGATTAATATAAAACATCTAGAAAAAAGAAGAAAATTCATCGGATCCTAGATATACGATATTTCACATCATGTTTATAATTAATTTCATTAATTATATAAAGAAATGAATACCTGGATCTTCAGTACTTTTTCATTGATGATGTTGATTGTTTGGGAGGACCCTTCTAGATTATCTTATTGTGATTTCAAGGATCCAAGACGGAATCCCTCTAACGGTGATCCACACTTTCTCCAATGGCCTCCGATCAACAACACTCATTCTCCGGGTGCTAGCGAGGTGATGTAAATGTCTGGCTTCGGTCATTCTTGATTTCATTCTCTTCTTTGTCCACTGGAACTCCACTTCCATTTATTGAACACCCAAATAATTAAATAAATAATTTAGTCTCTGAAATAAATATTTTATTTACAATCATGTAAAAAAATCTATTAAATGTTCAATAAAATAAATAAATATATTTTACTCACAATCGAGTGAATAAATAATTATTTAATTTATGCTGTCATTTTTACTGGAATAAAATTATTCCAGTCTTTAGAATAATATTTATTCCATTAATTAAATTCAAAAATAATTTAACCAAGACAACCAAAAACACTTAGTGTGTGACCCTCTATGATTATGTTTCATTGGAATTAGTTGGGCTTGCCTAAAGTAAAAAAGTACTGTCTAGAAGAAGGTCAAGGAACTCAAGATAAGGAACTTAAATTCACAATGACAACATCCAGATACGAATGCTCATTGTGTAATATAATCCCTTTATCTCAATATCTCATCAAACAGGTTTCCTGATAGTTTCATCATCTTTTATACATGATACACCATTCTTTGACTACCAGAAATAAACTCATCTTTACACAATGACCATGTAATTTCATGCAGTGGTTCTATTTCAATCAAAGGGTCGAGATATCAACTTCTATAAATGGAAGGGACAAATCCTTCCTCAACTAATCCATTAATAAAATAACACTCATGACGTACCCTACTTCCCGCCAAGATATTGCGTGACAGTTTTTGTCAGTAAATCAAAGTGCACTAGTCGTGACATGTACTAATGATAATTTTAAATTCTAAGTTCCATTACAATCTTGAAGATAGAAATATAAGTTGACACCAAAATATGCAGAATTCATATTGGCGGGTATGTTATCATAATCTCCCATCTTGGAGATTACAAAGTGAAAACATTATGAGAGGAAGTCTCATCTTCTTACGAGTACTCAAACCTAAAGGTCTATATACTATTTTCCCATCATATTACACCATCCAACAGTATAACTATATTTATGACTTTTTTCATAGAACTTCAAGGTTTTCATCATAGCGGGGAACTTCTATGACCTTGTCAATGTGAAAAATACTCAGGGGAATTATTACATCCTAGTTATGAAAAAAATGAACAATATGTAATAAATTGTTTAATATTAAAATACATTAAATATTCATGTAAAAAAAGTAAAAATATTTGGTTCTAAGACACCAACTCTTATAAAATCTCACTTGTACTGGAGCTAACTGCCTATGACTTTGAGTCTGCTAGACCTCACGTGATGATCGTGTTTTGGCAGAGTCAAGGATATACTCATGGGGTCTTCCATGTTGTCTTCCATTGAAATAATTCTCACTAAAACTTTACCACGTTGAGAAAAATCCCTCAAGAGATGAAACTTCTGAAGTATATTCTTAGCCCACTGATGTGACCTTGGATCTTTTTCGAGATCCACCACCACAGTATTATCACAATAGAGTGTGATGAGATATTTACTGTTAGGTACTACATCCAGATCATTGATAAATATTTGCACACAAATTTCTTTTATAGTTGGTTCAAAAGATTCGATATACTCAGAATTTGTTATAAAATCTATAGCCAAACTCTTCTTTGATCTCTTCCAGCTCACAACACCTCCATTAATAGTGAAGATGTATCCTGTTTGTGACTTCATGTCATCTTGATCAATTTGGAAACTATAATCTACATATCCTTTGATTACTAGTTCTTCATATCCTCCATAAAATAGGAACACATCCTTAGTACGCCTAAGATACTTAAATATATTCTTGACTACCATCAAATGGCATTCACCTCAGGCATCTTGATATCTTCACACAACACTCAATGCGTAGACAACATATAACCTAGTATATAACATGGTATACATGACTAACCCGATAACTGATGTGTATGGAGTCCTTTACATTTTTTCACTTTCCTCATGTGTCTGAGAACAAATTTTATTGGAAAGATGAATTCCATGTGATGCTGGAAACAATCCCCTCATGGATTGTTCCATACTAAATCTCTACAGTATCTTGTCAATGTATGTTCATTGAATTAAGCCCTAGAATCTCTTAGATCTATCATGATGGATCTTGATCCCAAGAATATATACTTCCTCACCCAAGTCCTTCATGGAGAAGCATTGATTCAACCATTCCATAAAAGACTGTACTACTGATATCTCATTTCCAATAAGTAATTTGTCATCAACATATACTATTAAGAAAATGACCACACTCCCACTAAACCATTTTTAGATCAATGATCAAATTTGTACTTAATAAAACCAAATTATATTATGGATTCATCAAAATGAATATTCCATGACCTGGATACATTCATTAATACATAAATGGATTTATGCAACTTGCATACCTTATTGTCATCATTTGGAGCCACAAAACCCTCAGATGGTGTCTTGTAGAAATCTTCCTAATGGTTCCCATTGAGTAATGTTGTTTTGACATCCATTTTAAAAATATCTTAGTAATAGAAATCCATAATGTATAGTAGAATTTTGATGGATTTCAACATTAAAACTGGTGAAAAGGTTTATTCATAGTAAATTCTCTGATGCTGTTTAAACCCTTTTGCAACTATTTGTTCCTTATAGATACTGACTTGTTCTTCCATGTCAGGTTTCTTATTGAATACCAATTTGAAACCAACAGGCTTTACAAAAACTGCATGATCTACCCAAATCTATACTTGGTTTTGGTACATGGAATCCATTTTAGAATTCATGTCTTATTGCCAGTAGGCAACTTCTGTGCCACTTACTACTTTGTTGTAGGTTATATAATTATTATTATCAACTAATAATGATTCACCATCCTCAATAAATAGAAAACCATACCATTCTAGTTATTTAACCTATATTTTACTCTTAAGTATTATTTGTGCATCTATAATAGAAATTTCTTCCATGAGGCATTATGGAATATGATCCTATACCAACTCTTGTGTACCTTCAGCCTCAACTTCATCGAAGTCTATCTCAATCCCACTATTGTTTTTGGATATGTTCTCCATCTCAAGGAATATGGAATGTCTTACCTCTATATACTTTTTTTATGGTGTCATATAGGTAATATCCCATATTTCCTTGGGTATCCTATAAAGGTACACCTTGGGCCTCAGGGTAAAACTTTGTTTCCTGAAGAGGCCTTAACAAATGCTTCTCTACCCCACACATGTAAATTCTATTAAATATCTTTTCTTCCACTCCAAAACTTTTATGTAATTACATTTATTGATTTTGTAGGTACATGGTTCTATATGTGTGTTTTTGTTTGTAATTCATATCTCAAAAATGATAAAGTAATACTGGCATGACTCCTCATTGATCTCACCATGTCCAAAAAGGTTCGGTTCCTCCATTATCTTACACCATTCCACTGAGGTGTGTAGGGAGGATTGAGTTGGGATAAGATCCCAAACTACCTTAAGTAATCAATGATGTTTTGATTAAGATACTATCCATCTCGGTCTGATAAGAGTTTCTTAATCTTCTTACCTAGAAGGTTATCAACTTCATTCTTGTATTCTTTAAACTTATCAAAATAATCTGACTTATACCTTATTTAGTAGATATATCCATGTATACTTAAATCACTAATAAATATTTTGAAGTATGACTACTCTACCCCTGCTTCAACTAGAAATGGACCACACACATAGTTATGAACCAATTCAAGAAGCTCTTTGTCCCTTTTCCCTTTCCACTAAATGGGGAATTGGTCATTTTTCCTTATAAACACAAGTGACACACACCAAATGGTTTTAGTTCGAAATAATCTAAATATCTATCTTGATGTAACGTTTTCAATCATTTCTCATTTACATGAACAAGCAGGGGATTCCAATGTTAGGTGTGGTACGAGTCATGTGAGGTATCATTGTTATCAATTTCCATAACTTGGTTTGTGTAATACAACACATAAAGACCGTTGTATAAATGTTCCCTACCTAAACAAATGATATCATTATAAAAGAAGAAACATTACTTTGCAAACATGAAAAAAAATCCATTTGTATCTAATTTGGATACATAAATATTTTTTTTGTTAAAAAAGGCACATAATAAAACCATTTAAAACCAAGATCATCCTAGTTTCCAATGTGAGGTGCTAGTCCCCAAAAGATACAGCATCAATTCTAGATTTATTGGATACTCGTAGATCTACATCCCCTTGGCCAATGTTTTTGAATCTACTTGGTTCCTATAATTGAATATATAAGTGAGCACCAAAAGTTATATCCAATACCCAATTTGTAGAAATAGATAAATTGAACTCAATAACAAATTAACCTAATAAATCTCTATGCTTCTTGGGCTAGGTGCATTTTTCCTTCCAGTGGCCCTTCTGGCTAGATGTGAAACAAGCAGCCTCCTCTTCCCTTTCCCCCATTTTGATATTCCTTTTCTTGGAAGTCCATGAGGAATCTATAGGCTTAAATGTCTACTCCTTCCATTTTATGGTATTCAAAAGTACAGAAGGATTTTTTTACTTCATATCTTTGTCCACTTGGAAAATTAGGATAACAAGATCAGATAGAGACCTCTCAATGTTGTTCATATTGAATTAACAACAAACCTAGAGAAGCTATGAGGTAGTAATCCAAGAATGGGATTGGTGCCCAGTTCTTTGAGGAGTTTAAACCCTAGAACCTCTAGGTTCCCAATGTATAAAAAGAGTTTGTCTACATGAGGCCTAGCTAGGGAACCTTCTCTAAGATTACTCAAAAAGTGTTCCTTGGACATCTCAAACATTTACTATCTTGTTCTCTCTTGGTAAAGACCACGAAGGGGATCGGGCATGCTATACGCATCCATATTTTCAGGAGTATTCAACAGCGAACTAGACATTGATGAAAGAATAAAACATTGAACATTTACCACATCATTCATCTATTTTTTGTAGATATAGAAATCATCATAGCTCACCTCTTTGGCATGTGGATCAGGTAATGCTAACTCCAACACATAAGTCATCCGTTCATGGTGTAGGAAAAACTGAAGGCGTCAAACCATTCCTGGAAGTTACTGCTAGTGGGGATGTTGTCTTTTTCAAAAATTGATCATAAGGATAGTGTGTTTGAACACCATTTCCTTTTTATTATAAAAATAAATGAGGAGAATATTAGTACATTCTTAATTGCATTTTATGAGAAATTATTAATTGATTTTATATGCCTCCCAATATTTCATCAAGTCCCAATATCCCTCACCATTGAACTTGGAATATCCCGTTTCCATGACATTCTAGAGTCAAGGATCCATATTCCTCTTTTCATATCCTCAAAAGTGTTGGTCAAGCTAATTGAAAGTATTTAGGTAGTCAGTTATTTTCCAATTATGGTCTTGAAGCTCTTTGATCCATTGAGTTCACTCCCTAATCATTAAATAATGACTTGGATTTCCTCAACACTTGACTCCAATATTACACCATGTCTATTAAAGGATACTCTTCTTGATTCAATATGGTTAAGAAAACCTGAAACCTTTCATAAGGGCTTATTGTATAAAATTGCCTATCCCAACAAGGTTTGGTCAATCACATAGTTTTATTGAGTCTTTTCCTTTATCAATTAAAGGAAGGATTAGTGTAACATAATATTTTATTTAGGGATTTTTATATCCTATTCATAAATTTCTTATTATCTTTATCAAATCCTTGTTAATATTATGTTGAACATAATTAAGTGATTAACCTTTTATTGATAATATTTTCATGTAAGTCTGGTTCATTTTAGTTCCATCTTTAATGCTTGTCAGTTCATTAATTATGCGATGAGGATAACACATCGATAATAAAATACCATTCAACTGATAGAAATAAAATAATGTGAAGGGAATGATCATGAGATTTTCTAATGGTTAGTTTATCTAGCGGTTTATAAACTTACCCTGAACTAGGAGAGAAACACCTTGAACTGTGGTTCTTGTTTACAGCTTTCCACCTATCCATCTTTGTAACTCCTTGGATTAGTTTCTCCTCAGCTCCTAAATTGGACCAAAACCACAATATTGGGATCTCGATCCATTATAAATGCATTTTAACTCACACACATGTGAGGGGTAAAAAGGGGTTTACATAAAGAAACCATAGCCACATAAGCCCAATATATTAATAAGGAGATATGGTGTGCGTTCTAACAATTAATTTAATAAATAAATTAAAAGGAAAAAAAATAACATACAAAGGTCATGTATAGCTCATGATCATCCACATACATGCAATGAATTACACTTTTAATGAAACTAGAATTCAATTATTTAATCATTCTTATTAAGATGAATCATGCTCGAATCGATTACTTATTATCTTTAATTAAGCCATCCTTTTATCTTAACCATTTTCTAAATTTCATTGAGATTATCATCCAATACCTTAGAGGTTACATGGTGCGTACTTGTCTGACTCTACCCAATGTGAATTATATTCATATAATTTTTTACTCTCCTGAAATTTGGCAAACCCAATTTAATTACTACTATCACAACGTGTACCTCACAGATGATTAGATGAATGACATTAATTTTTCAGCTATGTGTTATGATTTAATTAATAGTGTAATAGCCTGTAAAATGATTTATACATGATATGAAGATCATACATTATGTATTAATTAATTTTTAAATTATGCATAATTTGGAAAACTACATGGCGTTTAGTTCTGACTACACAGCGTGTACTATCATTCATGGTATTATCCTATGTGATTTCTTAGGGACTCAGTGTGTGAGGTGTACTTCAGAAATCTCAGACTACACGACATGTCCAGTTGGCCACACGATGCGTTGTCTCCGAGTTACATGGTTACCGGTCAGCTTAGTCGTGTATGAGATACACGGTTTGGCCACTTCCCCGAAGGGACTAGACACCGTGTCCAGTGGGCCACACAACATGTAATCCAGTATCTTTGTGCATATATGTCATGGTCAACATGTGGTGTAAGAAATAATTACTCCTCATGTAATACATGCATATGGATTGATTAAATGTCGAATTACTCCTGATGCGCTATAAAAAAATACATGACATGTGGTCCAAATTACATATCATGTATAGAATAGAACACGATGTGCAAGTTTGAACAGACAATGTGTACTTTCGTGTCACAAGGACATAATTTTTGGGACCTCCTTACGAGATCCTCAGTTAAATTTTAATCCAAAAATTATTTGTTTCTATGAAATCTTCAAGAAACGATAAAGGGAGAATAGATCTCAAAATTCAGATTAATAGAATGCTTAAAACATGAATTGAACAACTAAATTATTAAACTGTAAATCATCAATGATAATTAAAAAATTATAAACTATGATATGACAACACTAATACCACTTGAAGGATCTAGGAACAACAGAAGTAAAACATTGGTTGGGGTCCAACTTTTCCTTTTCTGTAATCAATGACCAATGTGGGATCAATATGACAATAAACTCCAGAATAAACTGATTAAGATCAAAGATCTAGAAAAAATAAGAAAAGGTGTTGGATCTAAGAGATATGATCTTTCACATCATGTTTGTAAATAATTTAATAAATTTCATAACGAAAATAATACATGGATCTTCTTTACTTTCTTTAATGATGATATTGATCATCCAGAATGACCCTACCGGATTTTCTAGCTGCGAATATGGGGATCCAACAAGAATCCCACTAGAGGTGATCCACATGGGCTATGATGGCCTCCAATTGACACCACACATTCTCTAGGTGCTAGAGTGGTGATGTGAGTGTCTTTCATTAGCCATTCTTGATCGCTTTTCCTTCAGTCAACAAAACAACTCTCGTTCTTGATAGGGGAGAGAAGAGGATTCAAGAGAGAAATTGTTTGGGTCAACAATTCTCAAGTCAATGGGAATTTGGTACACTAGGGCGATGGCATAATTGTCATACTTGTCTATTAATTAACATGGGTTTTCAGTTACAATATTTAATTTCGTAACAATAATTAAATACATTCATGACCTTAGATAAAACCCATTCTACATACTAACAATAACATCACCATTATACGTGGTACACAAACTTATGAAAAACATAATAAAAAATGAACACCTGTGCCACATAATGATGAAAATGTTGTTATTATTTTGTCTTGTTCTAACTAGTTAAATAATTATTTACCATCATGAAAATAATTATTTTACTACCGGACTAACCTTGGTCTGCTTGAATTCCACTTCCATTTATTTAACACCCAAATAAATAAATAAATAATTTATTCTATTAAATAAACATTTTCTTTAAAAACTAGTAAATAAATATTTTTTAAATGTTCAATAAAATAAATAAATATATTTTACTCACAATCTAGGGAATAAATATTTATGTAATTTATGCAATCATTTTTACATTAATAAAATTATTCCATGGTCTTGAGAATAATATTTATTCCATTAATTAAATTCAAATAGAATTTAATTGAGACCAAAAAAAAATTCGTGTGTGACCCTCTAGGATTATTTCTCCTTGGTATTAGGTGGGCTTACCTAAATTCCAAGATTACTGTCTAGAAATAGGCCAAGGAACCCAAGAGAAAGAACATAAAGTCACAACAATGAAATACATATATGAATGCTCACTATGTAATATGATCCCTTTGTCTCAGTATATCATCAATCAAGTTTCATGATAGTTTCATCAAAAATTATTCTTAATATTCCATTTATTTACTACCTAAAATAAACTCGTTGTTACACCATTTCCATGGAATTTCGCACGAAGGGTCTATTTCAATCAAAGGGTAGAGATATCAACTTCTATAAATTGAAAGGAAAAAATCGTTCCTCAAATTATCCATTAATAACATGCCACTCAAGATGCACCCAACGTACCCTACCTCCCGCAAATATATGACGTGATGGTTTTCATCAGTAAATCAAAGTGAGCGAGTCATTAAATGTATTGATGATAATATTAAAGACTAAGGACCATTACACATTCTCACAGATAAAAATATCTGATGACACTAAAACATGTGGAATTCCAACTATCTGGTCTCTTCCTATATTCTCCCATTATAGAGATTACCATGAGAGAACATCCTGAGAGGAAGTTTCATATGATTATGAGTACTCACACCTGACAGTCTGTATACTATGTGTCCCATCATAGTATGTCATCCAATCACATAACTATATTTAAGAATATTTTCATAGAACCTCAAGGTTGTCATCATATTGTCGAACTTCTATGACCTTTTAAACATGACAAATAATCTAGGTAATTATTACATCATAGTCATGTAAAACAATGATCAATATATAATATGATGTTTAAAATTTACATACATAAAATATTCATGTAATAAAAGTAAAAATAGTTGTTTCTAGGACACCCACTCTTATATATTGTAACTTGAACCATGATTATAGATATGGATGTCAATACTTATACTGTGATGACAGGAATCAAGGCTGATGTAGTTGTTGAAATGGAATACCTCCACATGGGTCTGACTTATACGCATAAGAGGTCATTGTTCCTACAAATTATAATAGTTTGAACCAAGAATGAAGATCTGGGAATCACTAAATATCCTATGATTGTTGGGGTTATAAGAGGCTATACCATCTCTATATAAATTATCAAATGGTTGTAAACATTTTTATTGAATGATAACGCAATTTGATTTTGATGTACTTCATGGTTGTGTGGTGTATGAAACCTTTTCCCATTGAATAATTCTAACTCATCCAACTTCTTTTTAAAATAATCATGTCTTGAGATATTTACACATATATCTATTCAAATATAGGGAAACTATACTTCTATATTAAATATAGACTAGTTTATATAGACTGATGAATACATAGTTTTTTTGTGTATCATTACACGTGGTGGTATGGTCGGACCATAAAGCATGAAGGATCTTGTCAGGATAAGAATTATTGTATTTATCTACCATCTTCTAGACTAGGTTTTACTGAGTCTTATTAAAGACATCTATCCATACATTTTCCAATTCATTATAGTTGGATGAAGGGTTGGACTTGATGTCATACTCCTAGTATAATTTCTTCATCTTCATTGAATATAAGTCGATGTTGTTATCCATCAGTATCATTTGAGGGACTCTAAATCATGTGATCTTATTAGACTTCATTAATTTAATGTTACACTTTATCCCAAAATCATTGAAGGTTATTTCCTCATCCCATTTGGAAAATAAGTTAGTAGTATTAAGGATGTACTTAAACTAATTAGTTGTGGCTAACAGATTTGACCCAAAACATCCCTTCACCATAAATAAAATAGACTGAGATATTTAGTTGTATAAAGAAATAATATAGGTTTATTGATTAGGTTTTAAGGAATTTTTAAATCTTGAAATTTCATAGTGAATTTCATAAAGAATTATATCAGTGTTTTCTAGTACAGACCACGCCTTCTGATTTGATGTGAGAGTATGGTTCTGGATTGATGAGTGTTGCTGGAGACTACATTTAATTTTTCTATGATGGATGGAATTTCTTTTTCTTCTAGGCGTATATATAGGATACCAGTTAATCCTCAGTTTAGATGGAACCTTTCTAATTTAGACCATCTCAAATTGTAAATTTCACTACTCGGTTCCAAGTATGTTCCCTTTTAGGACAACCTAATAGGAGTATCCAATTTTGGAGGTAATTGACTATTATCTCCATACATATAGGGGTGGATATTGGTTCATCATTCCTTGGGAAGTGTTGATTCAATTGATTTCCTCAATGTCATAAATGATTACTGATGAGACCATCCTTTAGTTCATGATGCATAAAAAAACTTCATTTTAATCAGGGCCAGCTAGGACTATAGTTTCATTAGCTAGTGCATCAGAATAATCATTTTGGGATTGAGGGACATGAGGTAATGTGTGATTAAATAGTAAATTTTCCTTCATTCTAATAATATATCTGATGTTAAGGTTTAATTAATTATTTTTGATATAATGTTAACCATGTATTTAATTATAACTATCTATAAATTCCCTTTTACGTTCAGGTAGGATATCTATTATTGTAGGGATAATTCCAAGCCATCAATTATGGCTTGTTATTCTTCTACATTATTAGTGTAGTCTTCATATATTGTGAATGAGTAGGGAACAATTTCTTTATCTATAGAAGAAAATAATATTCCTAAACTATCCTAATTGAGAATTAGGTTTTTTATCAACTTGAAATTAGGGCTTCATGAGGCACCATGAAAATAAATCTACCATGTTTTGAGAGAATCACGGGGCAAAATTCCTTGTCTAGAAGTTCTTTTTCGACTAGCGTGACTTCCAGGGAGAGATGTGATGAAAGGATATTATCAAGGGATTTCCCATTCACTACTATATATGACACAAAATGGATGTCCCACTACTATAGAATAACTAACCATCAGGATAAACACCCAATAATCATATGGAATCCCTGGATGTACCAGTGTTGGTCAATAGAGGGGACCAAGTGGAATTCATAATGTTGCATGTAATTTATCAATTTTTTTGTATCAATTATGAGCAAAAGGAAGTCCTTATTAACATAAAAATACTAGGCCTCAGTACCTAAAATCATTATACTAATATATAAGACACTTTTTTAATTACCTAAGTCAGTTTTTTGTGTGAGGATAACACCAAGAAGTCACTCAGTTGTGGCTACATATATAATTAGTTGCTTTTCTTCAACCAGTACCATCAAGACTGGTGGGCACATCATGTAGATATTTAAATTCTAAAAGGATTCTTAGATATCCTATTCCAATTTAAATATGAATCCCTTCTTAATTAACTTGGTTAAGTGTTGTGATTTTACAACCATGTTATCTTTTAAAGAAAGAATATAATCAAGGCTCACCTGAATCCCCCTATGTTCGTTGAGATTCTAAAGGGGTGACATTGCAAGGACTGAACTAGTATTTTTTGGAGAAAACTTGATTCCATAGTGACATACCATAGATCCATAAAATTTCCAATAAGACACGCTAAGATTTTACTTTAGATGATTCTTCATCAAACTTTTCTACAAAAAATTTATGAATATTTATTTAAAATTGTAAAAGTGATCACATTGTTGTTGATATTTTTCCACCAAGATATCAACATAAAATTATTCTTTATTTCCAAAAAAGGTTTAAAAATGTGTTTCAGGGATCTTTGGTAAGTAGTGTTGGAATTATTTAATATAATTTGAATGGTATTATTGGAAAAGATCCTTGAAGGATCTCTAAAGATGATAGATTATTTTTCTTCAAAGTCCATAATTATTTTATTATACCAAGAATACCCTATATAAGAAGGTTCTTGGAGTCACATAGTTGAATTTATCAAAACCACTATGATCTGAAATGGGAAATCGACCTTTGTTCTGTCTCGATTAAGGTATTTAAAATCTATATTGACATTGATTTGATCATTATTTTTGTTGAAAGGGACATTGTTAGAGAGAAATCATGGGTATTTCACTTCATAGAAAAATTTTCATTTAAACAATTTTTCTTCCATTGATTCTACATTAGTATCATGATATGGGTGAAATATCAGGGCTACATTCATGAAAAATTGATGGTAATAAATTATGGATAGTTGGTGCATAGCCATATCTGGGTTAATCCCATGAATATTCGTATAATTACAAGAAAAAAAAATCAATTCTTCTTTAGAAATAATATATATATATATACATATCTTCATGAGGAATAACATTACTAATCAACATAGGCTGAAGTTCCACTTTGTTTCCCTGATTCAACTACATCAACTCATTGATTGTGATGGAAACACCTTCCTCAGACATGGGATAAGCATTCTTGAGGTCATCCTATTAATCGTCCATATTTGAGTATGTGGAGAAATTTTCAGGCATTGTAGTTAATACCATGGAATCATTATCATGTTCATGGTTAGAGACTCTATTGGAAGATACATTGTCATCCCAAACTACTGATATCAATGCAAAGATATTCCACATATGATTATTTTCTTTTATTGTGTCATTGGGGATGGGGGAGCTGAGAGATATAAGAGTAAATTTACCACCCTATAAAGTTTTATTAGTAGCACATAATCATTATCGAGCATAGTATGGGTATTCACAAGGGTGTTACACTAGCCATTGTTGGATGTACCCAACATATCATTATCTATCATTTGTTGTTCTACATCCCTTTATAGAAACCTTCCTTAGCATATACAGACTCACAAGACTTAAAGGGGAACTTTAACCATGTAGTATTCCTTCATTCCAATTAATAAGGTATTTCAAACACTAATTAAATGTTTATGGAACCTCCACATGGATATGAAAAGCATGGTCATACAAGAAGGACATTATATTCTATGTCTTATTGGATTTCCATTCAACATAGTGTTAGAAGTGAGATCCCAATAACTAATCTTTAACTTGATCTTACTAATATTTATATACATGATTTTATTATACCCTTGAATTTTTATATTGTTTAGAGATAAGTTCCCATCTAATTTATTTTAAAATCTGAAGAGCATATAATATTGAGAGTCTAGTTGAAAAAACTGCCAACTATTTCATAATGTTGTATTTTTTTCTAGAGGCAATTGTTTCACAAGATAAGTTTACAACCTATTATGTGGTTTTGGAAATTATTTATTTGAGGTGGATGGGCCTGGTTATTGAGTAGAAGTTAAATGAGTATATGAGACTACTAGGATTGGTCATGTTGGTCCTTTTCTTTGTTTGGGCTAATCAAACAATCACAACTTCGCTAGCTGGTCATCTAATTTGACTAGGATCAGACAATCTCTAAAAGTATCTAAGGAATAAACGTGTCTCTATTAGTCTATCTAGATTGTTCATTCATGGTCATCCACTACAAATATATCATATTTAAATATATAATCAATATATTTGTTTTTACCACACATTTGTTGTCCCTTAAATCCTCATCTCTTACATCTTCAGCCATTAGACCCCCATTCATATGTGGAAATCTCTTAATCAGAGGCATGTTATTCATCAAATAAGGGATATGTTAAGTGGAATATGTTAACAGATCCATATATGAACTCTTTATTCAATTAGGATTCCATTTGGTGGGGTAGTTCCCATTCCCCAGATGTTGAAGGAATGAAGTCTACAGAATCATAGATTTCATAGGAGATGAATATGTCTCATACTCTTCATTCTCTTCCCATGTTCAATGATTACATATACCTTTAAGATGATTCATTCATGTCACCTACCTAGGTGATGTGATATTTATGGGTTTCTGATTTTTTTCTCTCATGGTGGAATGATAATAGTGAACTTTATTTTGAGATATCCAATTATCAAAACACTACACACACTAGTACTGAACATCTCTTCTAGTCACCATCTTCAACTAAATAGGTTATGTCTACAAAAGATACATATTCCTAGGAATTCTCCATCATCACCTCTCAAGAATAAACCATGCTCTAGAGGATATATGTGAATATGAAACAATCTTGGATGTGTGACCAAACCTCCTATAGAAATGGAAGATGACAGGGAAATCCATGTGGTTAACCTTGTTTGGTTTTCCAGGTTTTGGAAGATTGAGTAGTTTATCTTCCAGATATGAAAGGAAATAACCAAGTACCTCCTCATTTTGATAGTTGTACACTTTTTCTCATCCATTCCTCAATTCATTGGAGACCTTGGTCTCTTTTAACTATTGTTGAGGGATAATTCATTGTTTCTACTGCTCAATGGGAAGTGATGAACAATTCATTGAATGCATGGGTTCTTCAATGGGAACTACTAATTGTTAGGGAGTAACAATGGA
This sequence comes from Viscum album, assembly GCA_963277665.1. Lineage (NCBI taxonomy): Eukaryota > Viridiplantae > Streptophyta > Magnoliopsida > Santalales > Viscaceae > Viscum > Viscum album. The sequence goes on along the minus strand of OY728134.1, from coordinate 1,043,888,288 downwards.
AGAATCTACCTTACAAATCCTTTCTTCCTATGATGAGTGAATGATCTGAGACATATCATGGGTCTTCCAAATAGAATCGTCCAAATATTTTTTTTGTTTCTACAAATTATCAGAATCCTCCTAGACACTTCATTGAGATCAAGGGTGTTTATAGATTATCCAAATTATTTTAGGTACAAAGTTCTAGAAAGTGATCCAATGAGAGAGGGATAATGTGTGGATATGTTAAACACTTCCTTATGGAGATGAATTCATATAACATATCGTTTTCACATTTCTTACACTTCATACTGTCAATGATTTTTGTTTTTATATGCATGGAGATGAACTGGTAATGTAATTAAGAATGATGGTATTATAATCCCTAATGGATCCTACTAAGATATTACTCTACCAAAAAAGGATCGAACAAATATAGGTTGTACAAAAAAATCTTTTCTTGGTCACCTCCTACTTTTCTTGAGGTCCCATAATTTTCTGCATCAAGACATGAAGTGTGTAAGATATTGTTCTGGATCTCCCATGATATCAAAGGATGAGAAGTTATGATTTTAAATTTTTTATGGGGGAATAGTTTTGTCCACCTATTTAGAACATTGCTTCTTCTCGGGTAGCATAGGTGTACGTCACCCTTATCTAACATCCATTTCAGTATCTAGTGATTAAATGGAATTTAGAACATCAATAGGAACCACTTTCTACGATACCCACCATCTACATAGAGTGGGAGAGGCATGATAATGTGGTCAATTATTCATTTACCACTGATTATTGATCTATTAATGGATTAAATGGTCTCATTGGTGGGGGAGAGGTGGTCACTGCAAGTGTGAAAATTCGTTATCATCCTCAACTTCATCAATTATATTGATTATCTTACTATATATATATCCACCTTGACACTCATATTATGCTCTTGTAGGTTGATTTATCTCTCCTAATATATGGGAGGATGCATATTTGTCTCTATCTGAAGAAGATACCCAATAGAAATTCTTTCCTTGGGTAGTTCCTCATTGATATGACTGATATTTTTTATCTCATTCTCATATTATTCCAGTCGTTCCTCCATTAAAGGAATATTCACTCATCTGGATGGTGAATGGGATGTAGCCACATCATTCAATTTATAATTGGTTGTGTTGTACCATTGAGGTAAAATCTCATTAATCATTGGTTCTAGGTTTTGGATCCTCATATGGTTCCACATACATATAGCCTCATTTGGTGTATTCCGGTCATCCTCCTCTTTAGGTATGTTTTTTTTGTATTGAATCCATTTATATTTAAATCATGAATCACATTATCTATTGTGTTTATGGTGAAGAAATTACATGAGGTGTATTGGGAAATGGTATTTATCTCATTACTATCAACGGAGTAAGGTGATTCTTCACTGCTTTCATTAGGTTCATTTCGCTTACTACTAGCCATATTAGACTGTTTCAGCTTCCAACCCCTATGGGATTTGGTTTCATTCACTCTACATTCCTTTAGTATCGGTCTATGAATAGTGACCTTAATGGTGGTTCCTGTCATGATTTTTAAATAGTCCTCAAATAATTTTGGTTTTTATTATAGCAAGAGGAATATATGGATTTCCAAAAATTGATATTTACCTACCAACCTGGGGAAGACTGATTCTTTATGTATTGATGATAATGATAAAATTTCTCCTAGCCTTATGGGATGGGGACTATTCAGGGACATAATTTTCACATTTTGATCCATTTTTAAGGATTTTATTATTCTAGTTGAGGGTTTCATGATTCGTGATACATTAATTGATATATAAATACCCCCATATCTATATGATATGGTTGATCTGGAACCACCAATGATTTCTCCAGGACCCTCTCGGAGTGTGATGAACTTAGTAAAAGATATTAGGACATAAATTACCCAAGCCATGTGGGATGGGGTTGGTTTGTAGTTTTGGTCAATATTTCATGGATCCCCTCAGGTTTGGATGACCTGTGGGTTGGAGGTAGTAGTGAGATTTTCCCCAAACCTGTGGGCTGTGTTCACTCCTAAATGTCTACTGTGGTAGCTACTGTTATGATCAACATGATTTAGTGTAATTTTTCTCATATATGAGTTGGGTTTAAGATTACCGCATTATGGGATCCAGTTTGAATGAGAATTATCCTTATTTGACGCAACGTCATCTTATGTGTTATAAATTCATTATAAGTTTTCTTGGGGCCCATTATAAGAATCTTTCTGTATCCATATCCCTTAATTCAAAAAATCTTTGTAGTTTTTTGAAATGGGTGGATTTCATTTTATTGACAAACTAGCTCATTGATTACTCGGTCCCCTAATTTATTTGGAGGCTATGACATTAGAGGATGTTTCATATTGCTGGATCTTCTATTATGGGTATATAGTGAAGTTTAATGCTCTATATTTTCCCCACATATAGATATGTATGTCTAAAAGAGCTCATGAAATCAGTGGATGTAGTTTTTTTGACACAAATTCAAACACCACATTGGTATTTTTCATTCTGTTCCATCTCAGGAATCCATGCTATAGAGAACACATCAAGGTCCAACTAATAATATAGTGTATTTGTACCCTAAATATCACCATCTTAATCTTGATATGGTAGGTGTTTATCCTTCAATAAATGATTATTTTCCCATATATTTTGGTGTAGGTATGGTATGAAATATTTCCCTAAATGATCTGGGATATCATAATCATATGTGGAATGGGACTAGATCTTGTTTGGGAGGTTTTTTCCATATAATTATATTTATATAGCCATGTCAGTTTCCTCTTCATCATATTTATATTCCTCCACTTGGATAGACAACATAATTCATTTTTCAAGGTTTCCTACTGACCACAGTGATATACTATTGATAGTTGATGGGGAACTATATATGAATGACCGTAGTTTTCCAAGAACTGAACTATATGATGGTGTTTGGGTTTTTAGAACCTCTCAATATGGTGGTGTCTAGGATGGAGGAGGAATTCTATGTACATGGAAGATATCACCTGGGGGATGTTGACCATATTAGATTTCATGAGTGGAGTCCTTGAAATCAAACTCAAAACTACCATGTGGAGGACTATTGAGGTTATGATCACCTTTTTCATTGATTGAGGATTCCAATGACACTTGAGGTGTTATGGATATGTGTTGAAATACCTCATGGACACTGGAATTGAGAATGTTATGGATATGAGCCTCATCCAACAGCGTGGCCAGAATATTCTAACATGGATTTTGGTGTTTTTTTCGGATATGAGCCCACTAAATGATAGTTTCCAGAATATATTTTTAACCATATGGATCTCTGCAAATATGATGTCATTTTATAGAATCCTATTGATTATACAAGTGGGATTCAATATTATTATCTAGAATATGATTGATCCTTTGCGTGGTTGGTGGAATATACCGGTAAATCAGGATGAATATGAGATATGATCCATTTTCAAATATCCATTACCTACCATAATATGCTGATATACCACTAGAATGGTAGAAGGGATATAATCCTCCTCCCATATATCCTCTGAAGTCTTCTATTGATGTCATTAATATGTGGAAGAAGGGATATGAACCTGGATTATGTGAGCTGTTAGAGTATGCCTATCTCCTTCGCTAACAAGAATATGAAAATTTCCTAAGGCATTTTCTACTCTCAATTGGTGAGCCCCGACTATAATGGGGATATGAGTCTATTCCTATGTCTTTAGAGCATTCCACTATCCTTTTTTGAAAATAACATGAGCCTCTCCATAGGCATGTTGTGCTCTCACTTAGTAAGTCCCAGTCAGAATGAATATATGAGCATCATACTATGCCTTTGGAGTATGTCATTTGTGTTTTTTAGTTAAAATATGAGCATGGAATGAGGAATGTTCCTCTCTCACTTGGTGATCCCAGTTCGGAATGGGGATATATGCTCGGTCCAATTCTATTGAATTATTTCACTAGTCTCTTTTGATGAGATTTTTTTACAGTCTCAAGGCATGTTTCTATTTCATTTAGTGAGACCCATTTGGAATTGGAATATTGGACTTGTATTGTGCCTTATAATTTATTGAAATATCCTAATAATCCTCCTATATGGGAGTAAAAATGTTTAATTTTTCCACAGTAGCCTCTTTTTTATAATGATCATGGTTATGTTATATTATGGCTGTTGGAATAACAATATGTCCAAACCTTGACATTTGTACAAGTTTTGAAATATGTAACCAGAGTTCTTAAATAGTTGGATAAATCTAATGAAACATTAAGAATAGGTGTGTAAGAATATAGTCTTGTATATTTTTAGTCTCCAATATGTATTGGTATATTTTATATATTGAATAGGGTATATTAGTCAACTCTTGTACTCCTTATTCCATAAAAATATAGCAATTGCATTCATGAAAGTGGGAAGGGATATGTTTTTCCACCTTTCTTTTTTTAGGAATATTCAAGCTAGCATTATCTTAGTGACCAAGGATATGAGAATTGTTGCGGGTTACCTCCTGAAAATGCTTGTGGGCTTCATCAGTAGAAGTGGGGATATAATCACCCTCCCATTTATCCACTTCATTATTCACTTGTAGAGACTTCCTTGGATCGTGTTTATGAGTGTCCATGGTGCAGATTCTTTGGATGGTACCCTCAGTAAGAAACTAAGGGGTAACAGTGGGATGACCCTAGTGACCATGGTTGATTGGATCCCTTATTGGTGGACTCTAAACTGATATTGATCCATAGTCAACTCCACGATCAACCTTTATCGAATATGAATGGAGTTGATTTTCAAACATTGGATATGCACTATTGAAGTAGTTGGTGGTGAAAAATGGTAACACTGGTTTCAATACCCTTTCTCGAAATACGACATAATTTTTTGACTTCAGTATCTAAATACCTTAACATGACATCTAGAGGGTCAGGATCGTACCATGTTCTGGGTATTCCAAAACCATCGTGTTTTCCACCTGAAGTGTAGGTATCAGGTGGGTGTGGTAGATTGGTGATTCGCAATAGTTGAAAACATGGCTGAGGTACCATAATGTTCACATGAAGTCATGATCCTGAGTTAAGGTTTTTTATGAGATAAGTGTCCATATCCATGAATACAACAAGTAACAAGTTAACCAATTAGTGAATCATCAAAATTTTCAATGAAACAAAACCAGATATTCTTATGTATCAAAATTTTACCTCCCCATTCCTGATTTTTCCATTTTTCTCTCATGATATTTTCACAGTGAGAATTTCATATGTAGGTTTTTTATTGGGAATACCATTTGGAATTTCATAGTATATGAAAAGGAAAATGTCTTGACACACGATCAACTAATAATATTTTTTCTTTAAAATATTCAAATTGGGTTCACCATTTGTGTTTCTCAAAGAATATATGAGGTCCTGATGACTAATTTTGGGGGGTTGGGTATTGCACAACTCTTAAAATCAGGATCACTGTTTTTTTTATTTAATAGAAAATTCGAATAGTTAATAATAAATGAAATGGAATGAACATTATTTCCAATGGTAGGAGTCCAATGGTGTTATCATGCCCAATGTCTCTTAAGAAACTCACATTGGTTGAGCAGGTGCGAATCTAGGATCGTCACAAACTTTTGGTGGGATTTAATTCCTATTCTCAAAATCTCTTATAAATTTATGATATGTATTTGAATGTATTCCTCATCCCAATATGGAAATTATTTCCTTAACAATATAATAAGGTGTTTAATCCTTCCATGGACAAAGGGGGATTCTATTAATGAGATCATTTGTATGTATCATAATTTATTCACCTATTTCACATTATTAATTTAAAATGGAATCTTCATATATTATTAAGACATATGACAAATAATTATAGAGTTTTCTTCCATCAAGGGAGTTGATTGGTGTTTTGAGGATGGGATTTATCCTTATTTTGAAATCATGTATCCCATGTATAATAAGAATCAAAACCGATGATGTTCGTTTCAACCATCGAGTTTAAAATTTTATAGAATGGATTTTATGAGATAACATAGACACTATGTATTTAGATCATGCCTATGGAAGGATTCCTATATATAATTCTTATAACATGAATCAGATCCATCATAGTTTGAACTTACATTAACCCATTTATGGGTAAAGATAGGTGATTAATGAATGTGAGGGTTATTGTGCATGGGTTTACAAAAATGGTAATATCTCTTGGAATGAACCCATGGTGAATTCCCTTGAATTGGTGTAGTCGTATCATTCCAATAAGTTGGGATATAATGATGAAGATACCCTACACTGGGGGAATTAATAATTTTAATGATATTATTATTTCAAATATCTAAGGACACATTTTCCATGATCAGTGTGAAAAAGAAGTGAAAACATGTGACATATTTCAATGTATTTTGATACAGGTCTTAGGAATTTGGGTATGCCTTATGAGGTGTTTAATATAGATCTTTAACATTATTAATTCATCCTATATATCCTTATTATAGTAGGAACTAGGTTCCCTATAGTTTAATTAATATTCTCAATCCATCAATGGTTGGGGAAGAGTGATATTCCAATGGAAGAGTTTGGGTTAAATGGATTGAATTTTATAAGAAATGAGGGGAGATATAATATTGTAGATGATTATTGGATATTGGGACTTAGGAAGGAACCTTCTGTATCCCATTTATGATAGGATTCATAGTTATCAATGCTATATATAGGGTATATCCAAATATGCCAACTAGGAAAGGCTATAATGTGACAGGGTGTCTACCTAACATGTCCTAATTTCTCACTTGAAATGGCTGTGATGTCTCTCTAACATGTCCACAGATGTATAGAAATGTATTTTTTTATGAATTAATTTTTCTATTGATAACCTAATAAACTGGTTGAGTCATCTAGATGACATCATGTGATATGGGTTACCTATATGGAGGATGACTCATGCCCTAGTTGACATGACTGGAGGATGTTGTGTGATCTGAATGGCATGAATGAGCATTTCACATGACTCGAATAACATGTATGAAGGAAATCTAATGATATGGGTGTAATTTTTGAACGAATTTGAATGAAATGTTTAAAATGTCAAGAGGAATTCACATTACTTGGTCTTTATTCCCATAAAACTCAAAAAGACTTGGTTGACATGCCTGAATGTTGTTGCATGATCTTGATGATATAGCTAGAGGACTTCAGAAGAGTTGGAAGACATGTACAGATGACTTCACATGACCGGGTCTATATTTCCATAGGATCCCAAAAGACTTTCATGACATTTATGGGTGCTATCAAATGATTTGGATAGGTTATATTAAGTGCATGATTCCACCACATACAATTTGGTGTATCCGTATTCATATAAGTCTTATGTCTTTTTCCAGTATTTATTGCATATGATCCCAAAGGATCTTAATGAATTAACATATTTAGATATGTTGTGACCATTTCTACATGAAAATACCCATTTTCATGATAAATATGGCATGACGAAATTCCGTGACATGACCTATAAATTGATCAAGCAATGAATATATTCATGTAGCGTGATCCCTTAGGTCATTCCCTATATTTTACATGTTGGAAGACTCATGTGATCAAATTAATTTCTACTGCAAGAAGTCAACAATTTTAATCTCTCATGGGTTTAACCAATGTCATGTGTATTTATTTTCTGTATCGGGGTGGGGGTGATTTATAGGCCTCACCACCCCAGTTAAGCACCACCTTTCATGACATGTATATTATAGATATGAGTTGGAGTTGGTGGAGGGATAATCATATCACACACTTAAAATGATCTTTCTATGGTCCACCCAATGTGTCTCATGAGAATCAGCGACCATGAGAGTAATCCAACATTTCCTTATTTATTGGACCTTGTCCTATTGAATGTATTTCATACAACCCTTTTAATTTTTCTAATAGATTTTACCCTTGATCTGGCATGTCTGATATCCTTCACAGGATAAATATGTCAACATAAAGGCTCTCACTTGATCATAGAAGACTGGTCTTGGGTCCTTTACATGACTAATTCGACTTGTTAGTGTCCTCTCATGATATCAATAAGTCTTTACAATGGGTCTTTACATGAATAATGAAGATAATATGAGGTTCATTACCTCTTCGACATGAAAATCCATGTATCCTTCCCCCGTGAGAGCCTTGTGCCATTTACCATTTTATTTTATTCATTATTTTACAAGGGTCATAGAATTTTCCCTATGGATTTCCATTATAGCGTTTCTGGTTTTTAGGTAATGTCACAGCATCATGAAAGTGTTTTCATGGACAGTTACCCTACTTTTCTATGGTGCACTGCATGATAAATGTTGGTTCTCATGATGTTGTGAATGCATTTCCATAGACAAAACCACCATTTTTCTGTGGAGCTGAAGTAGTATAACATTATTTAATGTACATGACTGAGGTCCTTTGCATGATAATGGAGACAGGACAACATGCTATCACATGAGAAGACATCAAGTCATTAGGGGGATCTATATGGTCTTTTGAATCATAGAAGCACGTCACATGAAGATCAATTTAACACCCCACCATATGAAGCTTCCTCCATTATCTTGCATTATTTTATAATTGGATTTGGGTGATTGAAAAGATTCTATCAATTTTAAAGATACAATATTAGAATAAATCATATGGAATGCTTCACATGACCATCAACATTTGTCCAGAAACCTTAACATGAACATGAGGGTCTGTTAGTGGGGCTTCATAAGGTCATAAAAAAATCATGTGTAGTGCATGATCCATTCATGTGACCTTCCTAAGTTAATCAAACTATGTTTCCTTCTAGAGGTATTTTGAGATTATTTCAACTCATATTCATATTATTTTACAAATTTATCATTTTTTTCATTAAAATTAATTTATATTAATTTAATATTTTTTGTAATTCCGAGCGGACCTCTCCCCTCACTTGTAAAAGATCACTTGATCTCATATATTCCTCACCCCTTTTGAATAATATATCTTAGAACATCCCTAACATAAAAATTAATTTCTTAATCCACCACATCTTAGAGTTTCTATCCATACATAAAATATGATCATATCAAAACTTGTGGCGCAATACAAATGATATAACTAAATGAATAGTTATAATAGTTAACCAATAATTTGCAGTTTTATTTATTACACTAATTCCCCTAAATCCATTGTATACACTAAAAAATAATGAATTACATATATTTTATATAATTTACTATTATTATGGTGATTTAAATACCATTTTAAACCTTTCTATCATACTATATAATAAAAAACATCGCTTGTACATATGTATGGCTTTACATCCCACGTAGGGGAATAATTAATTTTTCTCCCACACTTTAATTGGATGGTTGAAAAGAATTATTTTATAAAAATATATATTATTTATGATATTATTATAGTTATATTAATATTAATTTTAACACAAAGTTAGTTTTTTCCATATGTTAAAATTTTAAAACAATGTTCATGTGAACTTACAACCCACCATCTCAATGAATGATGGAATTCATTTTTCCATCTATATAATTTTTTGATGTCATTAAATATATATATATAATTAATATATATATATTTAAATAATTTTTTAAATTATTGATATTATTTTACCATTATAAATGTACATTGAAAAGAACTACCTAACTAAAACATATATGAAAAAATAATCAGTTATCAACAAGAACACAGATTTTACTAAATCATTGTTAATTAATGGGTGATAAAACATTATAAGAAAATCATGTGTTTTATTATATATATCGATATATTTTTGGGATATATATATATATATATATATAGTATATCTATATTCATTATGCAGGTGGTTCGCACAAATATGAAGAAGTCAAACATGAGGTAAGGTTTATATCATACTCTCATTGTTATTAGAGATTGTTTATGTTTGAGTCTCTACTTGGGGAATTATTTGATATTTATTTCTTGAACCCAAAAAAAATTTATTCTCCTCTAGATATTTAATTAAATTAAAAAATTTCTCTTATTTTTATTTTATTTAATTAATTAAGAGACCAAAATAATGTTTTGAGGAAAAAAACATTCTTTTTTTAATCATTTGGGAATATTTCTCCTAAATGTCAATATTTTCATTAAAAGTTTCAAAGAATATTATTAATATAATACATTTAGTTATTAAATATATATTTACCTAGGTCTAATTTTTTAAAAAAAAATAAATTGAATCTTTTTATCATCTTCAAAATTATGAAATTTTTAATTTTAACCAAAAATGTAAAGGGAATCATTATTTTAACATGCATGGGATGGATGAAATTTTCCACCATCATGAACACTAAATGATTTGAACATTAAATTAAAATTTTAATTTTTAAATTTCAATGAAAATATTTTCTTAAATATTTGTAAAAAATTTAGTTTTAAAAATATATGGTTTCAAATTGAAAATGGTATTTTCCTCATAGAATTTTTGAGGGTTTAATTTAATGTAATGTAATCTATGACAACATTTTCTATTGATTATTTTAATTTAATGAGGATTTTATGTAATGATACCATCCAACATATTTCATTATATGGATTATTATAATTGAAATAGGTTAAATTATTGACATTTTGTGTGGTGGTTCCTCCAATACTGACATTTACTGATTTTTAAGGCACTATAATTATGTTATGTTGTTTTTTCATACGAGGAATGAATTTTAATATCAAGTTATTATTAAGTACTAAAATTAAATATCAAATTGATGCATTGGTAGTTCTGCGGTGACAAAATATGTTTAGTTGGTTTATTTCTTAACCATTTATCTTGATGTACATGCATAAGGCCTCGATTTTATTTATAAGATTTGTTTCATTTTGGATTCCTTCATTATGTAATCAGTTGTTGATGTTCATGTGATAATTTCAATAGTTATTATATCCATTGGAATGTTTCGTGATCATGTAATTATTTATATGGAATTATTTATATATCATTTATTCCATCCGCATTATTCATCCATTATTTATATTTCTTTATACGAATTCCATTACTGAACATATGAGATCATCCCTTTATTGTGTTTATTTTCCTAGGATACCAGAATGTGTACTATGAATGATATAAAACGGTCTAATATATATAATAATGATGTTCTAAAATAAAATATTATGTTCTATTTTATTTATTCAATTTTATTGTGATATTCAATTATGTATCTAGTTTTCTAAGAAAACTAATCTATTTGATCATTTATAATGCTATTTCTTGTATATGGTGTCATTATTATAATGAAAAAATTAGAAAAATTCCCCTAGGGTTGACGTATTTAAAGTTGGTATCACATGATGTTTAGTAGGAATGTTTTGAAATTATTAGTAAATAATATATTAGTTATCATAACCCTATGGCTAAATTTTAGGATATGTATATGTATAGGATAACATCATAATGTTTTTGTAAGGAATAGATTATTTAATATTCATTTCAATACATCACTATTTGTATAATAAAGTGGACAAGATTTTTTATCTGATGTATCTTGGGGAAATGAATGAGAAAACACTTGTTTGATTATAAATCATACATCATTCTAGCACATGTTGAGTGTTCACTTACTATACACCTCATTTAAAACTCACTGGGGATATTCTCAAGTTAATAAAATTTTTCTAATTACACATTATGAAGGATTTGAATTGATTTAACCTTGATGACATATGTAAAGCCTTAGTTTTCATAACAAGGAAAGCCCAGGGTCTAGGAATGTTGGCCCTATAAATTAATAATTAAACGTAAAAGCATATTAGAGGCATCACAAGGGTTTTTTACAAAGTTGAGAGTGCACCAATACCCTTATATCATCCTCCACTAGATGGGAACAGTGGGAGGGTATCCAGGAAGTCCAAAAGTTAATCATATCAATGATAAATATCTTTGAAAAACCATCAACAATCTGATTGGCCTCCCTGTACACATGGGTCGCTGTAAGGTTAAGACACTTTATCTTGTTGCAGCATCTAATCCAATGAGGTAGGTCCCTCCAAGGAACATTCATTGTTCACCATTTGATGGAATTGATAGTGTAAGGACCTGAATTTAAAAATTACATAATCTTTAATTAATTTAATAATTCACATCGAGGAACTTTTTAGGTTTATAGTTTTAGTGAATTAGGCCATAACTATTACATTACATCTCAAATATTAAAAAGTAGACAAGTCTACACACTATCGTTTTTTCATAATCTAAGATATTTAAAATAAAACATGAATTATTTTTATTGATAAACATCTAGATAACATTCATCTTTATTTCTTCCTTCCTCTTACCCATCCTTATATACTGTGAAAAAACATTTAAAAAATGTGGAATGAGCACAAAAATCTCAGTAAGGGATATAAAATTTGGAATGAATCCATTAGAACATAAATATTTAAAAGTAATGATTTTTTTTTCACAAATTCATACTTTTCACCCATAAAACATAAAATCTTTAACATACCTTATTAAATCATAAGATTTACGAATGACTCAAAGAAAATCATAAATCTTAAAGGTATATTGTGGCTCCTAAAACATTATTACATTGTATATTTCATAGGTACATAGGGAGTAACCTTCATGGTAATGTTTGGAATACCCATTATAGTATATTACCTTAATCTATTAGGAGAAACTTTATCATTTACCTTTGTCACATTACCCAATGAATTGGAGAGCTACCATGGGATAACCCGCCCTAGGTTTATCACGGAACCACCCGTATATGGTTTATCACGTAACCCCCCTCAAATTTTCAAGTACAATTACATAATCATAAAACAAAAAAGATTTATGTTATCAAAATAACGCTCATCAATCATAAGAAATCAATTCAAGATATTGAAATATCAATCCATTTCCAAACCCATTTAAAACTTTGAAATGAAGAAAATATTGAATCAAAGTGTCTCATACCACATTGAATCTCTTGAAATAAATTATCATTTGAAAACCTTTATATCCATATAAATAAATTCTTAAAAAACATTTGAAAACATGATCACGAAATAAAAGGTTTTATAAGAATAAATCTTTAAAACATTTAAAATGATGTTAAAGTTAAAGAGTCCCTTACCACTTGAGAAAATACTTGAAGAAAAATAATTAAAGAATCAAATTAAACAAAAAATATAATATCATGAGAATAAGGAGATTCATTATATAATATGATAAAGGGTATTATATACACCATATAAATGTGAATTGGTTCATAAAAACAAATAAGACTCCGTGGAATTTAAATTGAGACGAAATCCATTAAAAGTTCATATCCTTAGATTAAGGATAATCTAGTGAAATAATTATGTGTGAAAAATATAAATACACCAAATATGAGTGGATATTAAGTGAAAAACAATCAAATTCAATTCACACATATTCTTGGAAAAACAAAACCAATAACCTGGATATTTAACTAAATGAAATGAGATTGAATTTTGATTTCCCTTACGAAGTTCATATAAGTGACGTAAGAATTTATCAACTGGGTGATTATGTGTAGAAAATGTATATTCACGTAGAGTGAAGTGGAAATTACAACATAAATAAATAAACTGTGATTCCACACATAATCTTTTCATAATATAATCATTGAAGTATCCGTAAAACCCAATGAGTGGAAATTGAGTTTAGAAACTCCCTTACTACAATGTAATCAGTCAAATCATATGAAATAAACTTATTAATTATCAAATGAATCATTTAATACCAGGAATATAAATATAATCATGATATTATATAAAAATTATAGTACACATACACCACATATAAGAAATAAGTGGCGAAAAATGGAAATCTCATAGAAATTAAAGTGAGATGAGAAACCCCTTACCTCGTGTCTGACTTGAGTCGCTCGTTCCTTAACTTCCTGAATAATAAACATATATTAATTTAAACTTGTTTTATAACATTTTTCAGGTTTATTATTTATTTTATATCACTTATTACAGTTTTATAACAATTATATATTTATTTAAGTTCATTTCGGACGTTTTTTCGATGTTTGGAACTTGAGTAAAAATTGAACTTGTTATTATGAAAATTATCCATTTGGTAATAAGTACATAATCTCAAGTATATCATTCATGATTTAAATATAATATATATCTAGTATATATGTATTTGTAACAGTCCATAACATTTGGAGATAATAAATGAAATGCACCGTTCATTGAGACAGTAGGTTGTACGTACACATGAACACTACTTTCATTTTTTGCCATATTAAATGAATTAAATATAAATGATAGATAGGTATCTTATAATTCTAGTATAATATCCATGATATATAGGTTATATATGTTCATTAATTTCATCATTTATACTTTCCATGTATGTAATAAATGAGTCATATAACTTTGAGGGGTGGTAGTCCGCACTTCCTCAAATGAAATTATCGTAATTACAAAGCATGAAAAGCATAAAGGTATGATTTAAATAAAAATTACATAAGAATAGAGAAGATATAAATATAATATACATCTCATATAAATAAATTTATATCATAATTTCCCCCATGAGAGGTCGTAAGAGAAAGTTGAATAGTCATCATTTCGTGAGGTAGTATTTCGCTGTCACAGAAACAATATGTTCTAAATCTATTAGATGGATGTGAGTGTAAGTGTAGTTCGAATAATTCTCATAATAACATCCTAGTATATTGATGATACTGGTTTTGTTTTGTAATAAAATATAAAGAAGATAATAGGAAGTGAAGAAGGAAAATAAAAGATAGAAACTTGAGAGAATATATTTCCTAAAATCAGGTAACTCCTTTTGATTTAAGCCGAAAGGATTTATTCAATTTCCCTATGACAAAATAATTGATTATAAAAGGAGGGGAGAGATTCTTTGAGGATATTTGAATAGAGTTTGGAAGAGGAAAATGTCTTGAGAGGTGTGATAAATTGGTTAGGGTTGGGGTCCTTTTATAGGAGGGAGGAGGTACTATTTAGAAGAGTCTAGAAATATTATTTTATTATACAACAATTTTTGGTTTATAAAGGTACAAAACTAATTTAATTTAATGATAATAGTAGGATTGTTCTAAATCCTCTAAAACAATAGGTTTTATACAAGTATATTCCATTAAATTAACCTTATCTTTTAGCTCTAACCTTTAGTTAACTAATTCAATTTTTATCATGGCTTCTTGTATATACATACAATATGGTGAACATACTTACTATAAAAATAAAAAAGAACCTCATGTGGTAAATTAATGGAATGATAAACCCAATTTATGTCAGTTTTCCTAATCTTATAATTTTAGGATTATTATATCATTTAATAAATTAATATTTTTTTAAAAACCCATTTATATCAATTTTTATGCTATTTAGTAATTTTTTTGTTAAAGCGATATCAACTTGATTACATCGAACCAAATTAATTAACTTAATGATAATAGGTCATAAGTATCTATAAAAGTAATAGATGGCATAAAAATATTCAAATTAAATTCATTTTAATATTTATAATCTCATTTAATTAAATCTTTCATAAATAAGGTAATTACTACATCACCATTTTATCATAAATAAATTTATTTATGTAATATCTAAAAATTATAAATAAAATACCATCATTTCTGAAATATTTTTATATTACCAATGAATATTTATAGTTGAATAGATTCATTATATAACATTTACATATAATTGTTTTAGGAAAAAGGTTTTTGTTTAATTTTATATTTCTTTTTTCAAATTAAATCATTTAAAATGACATTATAGCATCCAAGTTGCTCCATGGGGTTTTAAAATCCACCCAAGGACACCCTTGGTCTGACATGACTCATACAATAAGGTTTGGACATTTGTTAGATTAAATTAATGTTATTATAATATTATTTTTTACCCTTATTTACCCAATTTACCCTTTAACCATGGTAAAAAAACAATTACTGAAGTTACTATTCATAATTTCCAAAATTAAAAGTAAAATATTAAAATAATTTGGACCCCCTGATTCCAAATATAGAATACATTGTTCAAAATTCAAAACACCGAAATGGCATAAATTAATTCTTGTTGTCAAAACGAGAAAGTGGTTTTTTAAGAAACAAAATCTATCAAAAGATTGGCAATTGTTTATATACAATTTAAAAGTGAAATTACTTCTAATGAAATAAATTGTGTTAAATGATAAAAATATAATCTAATAACACATTAAAATAAATTAAAAAGATAATATAACCTTAAGAATAAATTAAAATAAAATGTTTTTTTGACTTCAATTTCTGTATTTTTCACTGTTCATTAAAAATGATCTTTATCAGAAAAATACCAAAATTTTAACGAAAGTAAATATTTATTTCCCTCTCCAAAAGAGGAAGTTTATTTTTTAAAAAGAAAAATATAAAAGGGGAAAAAAATAGATTTAATGAAGGTTCCCCATCAAAATGTGGTAAAACAACCTGCTTTAAATATTAGAGTATTTATGCTTAAAATTGGATTCATTATCATTTTAAGACTCTAAATTTTATTAGATAAATGTGAAAACATTTAATAAACATATTAATCATATTATAGTTAGTTATTTTCATTCCATCCAATACAATTTAGAGGAGTTAACTAATATTTAAAATAATAAAAATATTATTTTATTATTCTTTGGTATAACTCAAAGTTGTGTGCAACGTAAGGTTTCAGAGAAACCCATTGTTTCGTGTTGGGTACGCCATCGAAGATAGCCTCCCTATTACAGTAAAATCACTATGTAATTCATAAGTATTATTAGATATGAAAATGTATTATCCTATAATTACCAGAGATGTTACATCCTTCCCCCTTTTGGAAATTGCGTTCTCAAAATTTTAAAATTGGGCTCGGTAATTTCATTGAAATCCCACATCAGAAAAGATTCAATAAAACCTCCCCTATAAAATAATGAAAGTGAAGTACAATGTTCACCCAAGATAAAATATACTAGGATTCCATGTATGAAAATATGGATATGGAAGAGAAACTAACCGTCATGTTTCAGATAGAGATTGTGATAGAAAACATGATGAGGAAAAACTTAACATTCAGAAGGCAATAAATCAGTGATGATTAGAGGGACCATTTGATTTATTAGGAAATAAGGTACTAGGGTGTCATTTTGGTCTCAAGATCATTTTCCTAGAGTTGTAGAATTCATTTACATGATTAACTACCATTATAAGGAAATATATACTTACTTGAAAACTTGAGTTTCATAGTTCAGTTACTTTCCACCATAAACTCATATTTTTCTTTAAACGATGAGTATTTAGGATGGATTTTTCATACCTGAAGCACTATAATCAACATCTAGAGAATGAAATAATCCAAAAAATATTAACTATTTATTTATCTGGTCTTGAAACATTAACCAAAACCAAATTGTCAAGTACTTGAGAATTTAATTCCCAAAAGTGTAATCCTTTATAAAAATAAAGACTACTTTTAATCTACAAGATTCAATAGTAATACTCAAAGTTCAACAAAGGACATTCAACATATAATTTTCCTTTTAAATTCCTCTAAATAATCCAAACTAATATTAAAACCTAAAACATGTAAATATTTAATCACATAGTCTTCCAAGATAAATTTTAACAGTTATCTCTGAATAATATAAATCATTATTAATGTCTTAAACAAAAAATTAATTAACATAATAACATATTCTCCAAGATAGGTTAATAATTTAAATAAATAAACTAATTCCCACAAGAACATAATTAAAATAGTTGATTATTCCCAAAATATGATTCAATAATTACTCCTCAATTAAATCCCATAGTATTCTATTTAACTTAATCATAAAAAGTTCCCAAAATAAAGAACGTATTCCAAAATTACATTTGTCACATAATCCCCAAATAATTTTTGAATACTAAGGGTATCCATTCATTAAAATATATATCTCCCAAATCAAATTATTTGTAATTCATAAATTCATTTAACTAAACGAATAAGTCATACAAACCAGGGACTACACATAGTCCAGTGGTAGGCGATGCACGCTTGTTGCCCTTCGGTTGTGGGATTGATTCGTGCGCTATAGAGACCCGAATCCTGACGTACATAGACATTACATTACTTTTTCAGAATACTTAGTACATAACAAAAACACACACACAAGGACCGTAATCGTTTAGTGTCTTTGGAAACTCGAAATATAATCTTCTAATCATGGTGAAAGATCTTCAACATCTCCCATAAAGATCTTTTTTTTTCTAAACCTAAATCCTTTCTTTATGTCCTGGGGAAAAGAAAACATAAAAGGGTGAGCTCAAATGCTCAGTAAGGGTAAACAAAAGAAATATCAATCACATCATTTTCATAAGAACATAACATTTTGGAAATCTTAACCTGCAAAAGAGAGCATAATTTCATTACATGGGATAAATCATAGTAGTGAAATGAAATCCCAATAATCATAACTTAAAACATGAAACTTTGTGGCATACACACATAATCATAGAGAATCATATCTTATTAGTCAAGACTCATTGCCAAGACTATCTTAGTGGACAAAGTCCATTTCTGAACCGAGTCACCCTCATTTCAGTCCTGTTTCACTGAACCGGTATAACCTACCATTCCAGTCATGTCTATCTCATGAGATATAAAATCTTTACCCAATGCATTGGAGGGAGATATAGGTCCCACCCGTCTCAGAATGATACCATTCTTATGTGTGCCACAAAATCATAAATCATACATCATTGCATAACCCATGTAATAAAAATGGGAATCTTAAACATCGTGACATCATAAAAAAATTCATATAAGATAAATGAATTCATAAATATAATTCCATCACAACATACTCAAATCAGTTTAATAATAGGGATAGAAATAGAACCCTTAATTATCTTAGATGGAAAATAATTTTGTTAAAACGCTTGAACTCCATTCTTGAGGAAAATATCCTTTCTACTTCAAAAACACTTTTCCTTTCTTAGCATGTCATAAAATTCTAAACTAAAAGAAGTTGATTAAAAATAAACTTGAAAAATTTTAAAGGAATCTTCTTGGAAATAATGTTTTAAAAATCCATTCATGCCGTATAAGTTAAAAAAACATTCTTCTCGTACTTTTGTCGGAAAAGTCAAAAAGTACCTCATACGAAAAATGACAAAAGATTCCTTTCATATCTTTTACTAAAATCTCACCGAAGGGTAACATTGGATTTAAAAAATTGTAGGTGGATGGAAATAATATTACATATTGAATAAACATGGATGTGGATGATAAAATACACCCCAGTAAATGCCAAAGTATAAACAATCTCGGATAAAAATGAGATTGTGATATTTCCCTTACCTTAAGTCCGATTTGCTTCGTAAGTGTCCGAACCTCCTGTATAATTATTTAAATAATGTCATTAACTTATTAAAGAATCATATTCATTGTTATTATATCATATATGGTTCACGTATGACTTTATATTACCCGTTCTTTTGTAAATTCCATGTTTAAGAAGCGTTTTGGGTAAAATCGTTTCATTTATCGTAGGTGATTGGACTTGTTGTTCTTGAAATTATTATTACTTATTTCAGGATTTACTTACTTCCAGAATATAAAACATGATTTATATATCATATATATTCAGTATATATATATATATATATAATAGATAGATAAATGAAATGAAACACACCGTTCATGGAGACGGTAGTCCGTACGTACACATGAACGCTGTTTTCCTTTCCTTATTGTCTTGAATGGAAGTAAGTAGATGACATACATATATACATAAATCCATTAGCTTTATAATTTCATATATTTCATTATTATTGCTTATATATACTTTATAATCATTCTTAAATGGTTAACATGGAGAATGAATCTCATCGCGTCGTGGAGACGGTAGTTCGTACGTACGCACGAGCGATGATATCATTCTCATGATCGTGAACTTGTGTTGAAGTGTATGTATACTATTTAAGTATCAATATCACCTTATAATAATTATATATAGTTACTCATTACACCATTATACCCATCCAATTAAGGTGGTGGCGGAAAATAGATTACACCACGGCGTGGAGACGGTATTTCGTACGTACACACGCGCGGTGATTTCCTTTTTCCTTAGGATGGATAGAAGGTTAATTAGAGTTGTTTCATATTTATAATAACATATAAGTATATAAGAAATACTGGTGTTATTACTTTATCATGAAACAACTAAAGAAGAAGAAGTTGAAGAAGAAAGAAATTGAAAAAGATCGGTAATGGATATTACCTCTTTTTGACGCACCTTTTCTTAACCTCCACTTAAAGAACTAAGGATGGTCTTTGAAGAAGACCAGGACCTCTAGGATGATACTAGGGAAGTGTAGAAGAGATTTTGGCAGGGTTTGGTCGTGCTTGAAGGCTCAAAGTGGTGTGAGGAAGAGGGGGAGGAGGTGCCCTTTTATAAGGGAGGAGAGGTGTACCTTTGGAAAATCTCAAAATATTATTTTATATTAAGGTCAAATTCGGTTTATAATGGTTTAAAATGGTCTTATTTCGAAGATAAAGTGGGTATGGGTCGAAAATAATCTCATCCAATAGAATTTAGACAAGTTTAGGTATCAATTTTAACCTTATCATTTAGATTTAACTTTAAGTTAGATAATTTAACTTTTACTGTGTCTTCTTGTTTTCTTACACTATAAGGTTAATAAACTTACTATATCAAGGGAAAAGAACCCCAAGTTGTTTATTATTAATATATATATCCTTATCTAAGTCATTTGGCCGAACCTTATATTTTTAGGAATTAAATAACAATTAATAATATAATATTTGTTTTAAAAACTAATTTATGTCAATTTTGACACTATTTGGTACATGTTTTTTATGAAATTCAGAACAGAATGATAAGTTCAAACCAAGTTACTTATATCAACAATAACATGTCATATTAACCTAGAAAATTAATGTAAGTCATAAAAAGTCTCAAATTACATTTATTTGGGCATTTATAACATCAATTATGTCAATATTTCATTAATAAGACAATTACTGCATCATCTTTGTGTCATAATAAATGATAATTATTTAATCCTTAAAAATTCTAAATAAATTCCTATGATTTAGATAATTTTATTATATTTCTTTAGACTATTCATTTTCTAAGTTTCATGAAGTTTATCACTAAATTGAAATTATTATACTTATAAGATTTAAGAAAGTGACATGTTGTCACATTCTTTGGTTTTAATAATAATTAAATTATTTTCATGGAAGGAAGTCCATAAAATGAATATAATCCGACCCTTAGGTTATATGGGTCTAATTTTAGCCATCCAATAGGATTTTTCCAAGTTTTAGGGTAATTTTATAATCTTATATTTACCCTTAATTACCCGATTTACCTTTAACTATAGTAAATAAAATTTACCGTAGTTACTATTCACAATGCCCAAAAATAAAAGGCAGCTTATTAACATAATTTGGACCCACTGATTCTAAATATGGAATCCATTTTTACAAATTCAATACAAAAAATATTCAGAAATTAAATTAAAATTAATCACGTTGTCGAAAGAAAACGGGTTTTTCTTTAAAACATTGCAAAAGATTAAATTGTTTTAACCTACAAATTCAAGGTAAAATCAATGATAATGACATACATTATATTAAATGGTAAAAATATATTCTATTTATACTTTAAAACCATTCAATATTATAATTTAACCACATAAGATATTACGATGAAAAAAGTTGTTTTTAATTAAAATATAGTGTGTTTTAACTATTCATTAAAATATGAAAGTTATCGGAAAAATATCAAAAATTTATCTAATGTAAATTTTTATATCCTGATTCAAGAGAAGAATTTTATTTTGTCAAATTGAACATATAAATATTTCAAAAACTAGATTTAAAGTGGGTGTGCCATCAAAAGGAGGAAAAACTACATTTTTTGAAAAATACTTATTTTACCCGAAAAATTTATTTTGTTCTTATACCATGTCATAGAAAATGTGTAAGTTGAATAATAATGTTATAAAATTAAAAATTTAGTTAATACTATTCATAACGGCTAGTTCATGACAATATTATAATAATATATCGTTGTTTATTAAAACCCGGTATTGCGTACAACACACGCTATCGAGGAAGCTCGCAATTACGTGTAATACAAG
The DNA here is from genome assembly GCA_963277665.1 of Viscum album. Classification (NCBI taxonomy): domain Eukaryota; kingdom Viridiplantae; phylum Streptophyta; class Magnoliopsida; order Santalales; family Viscaceae; genus Viscum; species Viscum album. The sequence continues at coordinate 1,043,866,175 of OY728134.1, read as the reverse complement.
CCAAGTCAGGGTTGCGTGTTGTGAAAGAATCCTTCATTGTTTCGTATAACAGAATCCAACCATATTTCATTTATACATTGAATATATTTATATATATATATATACTCAATGTTGCGTAGAATAACTATTATCAAAATTGTGTGTAACACGATCCAAGAATAGTGTTGCGTATACTGCAAGCTAATACGGTGTTGCGTATAGCGCAAGGTAATCTTGGTGTAGAATACAACACATGATATTAATGAAATTAAAAGAATATTTTTCATAAAATCTCGGGGTGTTACATTCTACCCCCCTTAAAATGAATTTCGCCCTCGAAATTCGTCGGGGTTATAAATGGTTTACTACTCGAAAGTTTGTTTAATAGAAACCCACATCGTAAAAAGGAATACCAAAATATGGATTTAAAAACTAAAGTATGAAATGTAACGGTTAGCCAAATTAACTCATCACTGGGTTTCCATGTAGGAGAACATAGGTGAAAATATGGATATGGAAGAAAAATATAACCATCAAGTTCTGATGGAGAGTGGTAGAGAACATGGCTATGAAAAAGCCAACAATAGTAAAGCCATAAATTTGTGATGATCTAGGGTACCATCTGATTAATTAGATATAAGATCACTAGGACAACATTTTTGTTTTCAATATAATTTCTCTAAAGTTGAAAATTTTGAATTAGAAGAAATACTTACTTGATTTTGGTACAATCTCACTGTTGTTAGTGCTTTGAACAATTTCCACTTCATCTCTTAAAGAAATGAAGTTGAATTTGTTATTTGTGAAGTTTTAACAGATCATGTGATAGAATGATGGGTCATTCCATCTATTTCAAAAAAAGTTTAGCAATAGTTATCAAATATACATTACTCCGTCTTTGGTGAGGTTAATCATATACGATTACAAAAATGAACTTATACTTCATATATCATACCGCTTAATAAAATAAAACTAGTTTCTACTAACCAGGGACTTTCTGTAGGCCAATGGTATGAAATAAAGGCCCGTCGCACTTTAGTTGTGGGTTCGATTCCCACAGCCTTGGCCGACGCGATGGGTTGTCGCACATCCTTCAGGTTGTCCTTTTTCTAAAACTACATTATTATAATATCCCATCAACAATATCAAAAAAAGTTTTATCCTTAAACAATACTAACTTATGTCCAACATAATCCATTCCAATATTTAGGCTTATCTAAAATACTTCGGTCCAAGCTCATAGTATAGAGAAAATGACCACGTGAATGCCATCATTTATCCCTCATATATCTTGTTCGTCACATTCCAGTCATGTGAATACCATAATCGTGTAATCTCTTGAAAAATGAATACCCATTGAATCTTAGTGAAAACATGAGTGCTGTCAAAAGATAACTATTTCCACATACCAAAATCCTCAAAATTCTATATACTTAGTCCTTATATCAATCATGAGCTCATTAATACTATCAAACATTTCATGTTTTCATTATCCCTTCATTATGCGCATATCATCTTTTTTCTAAAAATATCTCAATCACTTTCCATGGTTACCAGTACCATAAAATTATTGAAAACCATAATAGACTAATACAAAAATATTCTAATAAGCCATAAAAGTACCTCAACAACATTATTCTTGAATAAAAATACATAAACACTTCAATCCATCCTCTTCAATGATTGTCTTGGAATAATTCCTTCCTTGATTTAGAAGTAACTTTTTAGGTCAGGGAATTGATTTGGGTAATGCTCATGTTCTCCACAAATAAGACATTGAACTCCATAATGTTCTGTCACTCTATGACCCTTTTCTCCACACAGATAACATCTATCCCTCCATTTGAGGTATTCCTCGAGGTTCTTCTTCCCTTCTTTAGAAATCTCAATCTTCCTTTATTTAGGCTCCTCCACATGAGAACATGTATAAAAGTATATCTTCCTCTTATTTGATGAATTAGGCATACCACTAAATTTCACCTTATTAATCATATATTGCGATGACTGATTGGGCATAATCACAATATCTTTCTCTCTAGGCATTACACAATTTTGTTGCTCATATTCACCAATTTGTCCATTAGATTCAATGTTAACCGAATTCCTTCTAGTTCCCTCCATTAACTAAAACAGAAAAATAATTCTGTGAGAGGCAAAAATCATGCTAGAGAAAACAACATAGTAAAGGGGAAGTACCCTCAATATCTAACATCTTAGGTTAAATTATAAGATCATTACCGTAGTTCGTATACTTATCCTTAGGGACATCCCTAGACATACCTTAGAAATATCTCTAGGGATCTCACTAACATTTTTGCATCCTAGTTTCCAAAGGTTGACTAAACCTTTCCTCTCATACCAACTGTAGAGACCCGAAGCCTGACGTACATGGACATTACATTACTTTTGCGGAATAATTAGTACATAACAAAAACACACACATAAGGACCATAATAGTTTAGTGTCTTTGGAAACTCGAAATATAATCTTCTAATCGTTGTGAAAGATCTTCAACATCTCCCATAAAGATCTTCTTTTTTTTCTAAACCTAAATCCTTTCTTTATGTCCTGGGGAAAAGGAAACATAAAAGGGTGAGCTCAAATGCTCAGTAAGGGTAAACAAAAGAAATATCAATCACATCATTTTCATAAGAACATAACATTTTGGAAATCTTAACCTGCAAAAGAGAGCATAATTTCATAACATGGGATAAATTATAGTAGTGAAATGAAATCCCAATAATCAAAACTTAAAACATGAAACTTTGTGGCATACACACATAATCATAGAGAATCATATCTTATTAGTCAATACTCATTGCCAAGACTATCTTAGTGGACAAAGTCCATTTCTGAACCGAGTCACCCTCGTTTCAGTCCTGTTTCACTGAACCGTTATAACCTACCATTCCAGCCATGTCTATCTCATGAGATATAAAATCTTTACCCAATGCATTGGAGGGAGATATAGGTCCCACCCATCTCATAATGATACCATTCTTATGTGTGCCACAAAATCATAAATCATACATCATTGAATAACCCATGTAATAAAAATGGGAATCTTAAACATCGTGACATCATAAAACAATTCATATAAGATAAAGGAATTCATAAATATAATTTCATCACAACATACTCAAATCAATGTAATAATAGGGATATAAACAGAACACTTAATTATATTATATGGAAAATAATTTTGTTAAAACTCTTGAACTCCATTGTTGAGGAAAATATCCTTTCTACTTCAAAAACACTTTTCCTTTCTTAACATGTCATAAAATTCTAAACTAAAAGAAGTTGATTAAAAATAAACTTGAAAACTTTTAAAGGAAGCTTCTTGGAAATAATTTTTTAAAAATCCATTCATTCCGTATAAGTTAAAAAACATTCTTCTCGTACTTTTGTCGGAAAAGTCAAAAAGTACCTCATACGAAAAATGACAAAAGATTCCTTTCATATATTTTACTAAAATCTCACCGAAGGGTAAAATTGGATTTAAAAAATTGTAGGTGGATGGAAATAATATTACATATTTAAGAAACATGGACTTGGATGATAAAATACACCCCAGTAAATGCCAAAATATAAACAATCTCAGATAAAAATGAGATTGTGATATTTCCCTTACCTTAAGTCCGATTTTCTTTGTAAGTGTCTGAACCTTATGTATATTGATTTAAATAATGTCATTAACTTATTAAAGAATCATATTCATTGTTATGATATCATATATGGTTCACTTATGACTTTATATTACCCGTTCTTTTGTAAATTCCATGTTAAAGAAGCGTTTTGGGTAAAATCGTTTCATTTATCGTAGGTGTTTGGACTTGTTGTTCTTGACATTATTATTACTTATATCATGATTTACTTACTTCCAGAATATAAAAAATGATTTATATATCATATATATTCAGTATATATATATATAATAGATAGATAAATGAAATGAAACACACCGTTCATGGGGACGGTAGTCCGTACGTACGCATGAACGCTGTTTTCCTTTCCTTATTGTCTTGAATGGAAGTAAGTAGATGAAATACATATATACATAAATCCATTAGGTTTATAATTTAATATATTTCATTATTATTTCTTATATATACTTTATAATCATTCTTAAATGGTTAACATGGAGAATGAATCTCATCGCGTCGTGGAGACGGTAGTTCGTACGTACGCACGAGCGATGACATCGTTCTGATGATCGTGAACTTGTGTTGAAGTGTATGTATACTATTTCAGTATCAATATCACCTCATAATAATCATATATAGTTACTCATTACACCATTATACCCATCCAATTAAGGTGGTGGCGGAAAATAGATTACACCACGGCGTGGAGACAGTATTTCCTACGTACGCACGCGCGGTGATTTCCTTTTTCCGTAGGATGGATAGAAGGTTAATTAGAGTTGTTTAATATTTATAATAACATATAAGTATATAATAAATAATTATGTTATTACTTTATCATGAAACAACTAAATAAGAAGAAGTTGAAGAAGAAAGAAATTGAAAAAGATCAGTAATGAATATTACCTCTTTTTGACGCGCCTTTTCTTAACCTCCACTTAAAGAACTAAGGATGGTCTTTGAAGAAGACCAGGACCTCTAGGATGATACTAGGGAAGTGGAGAAGAGGTTTTGGCAGGGTTTGGACGAGCATGAAGGCTCAATGTGGTGTGAGGAAGAGGGGGAGGAGGTGCCCTTTTATAAGGGAGGAGAGGGGTGCCTTTGGGAAATCTCAAAATATTATTTTATATTAAGGTCAAATTTGGTTTATAATGGTTCCAAAGGGTCTTATTTCAAAGATAAATTGGGGATGGGTCGATATAATCTCATAAAATAGAATTTAGACAAGTTTAGGTATCAATGTTAACCTTATAATTTAGATTTAACTTTAAGTTAGATAATTTAACTTTTACCGTGTCTTCTTGTTTTCTTACACTATAAGGTTAATAAACATACTATATCAAGCCAAAAGAACCCCAAGTTGTTTAGTAATAATATATATATCCTTATCTAAGTCATTTTTCCGAACCTTAGATTTTTAGGAATTAAATAACAATTAATAATATAATATTTTTTTTAAAAACTAATTTATGTCAATTTTGACACTATTTGGTACATGATTTTTATGAAATTCATAACAGAATGATAAGTTCTAACCAAGTTACTTATATCAAAACTAACATGTCATATTAACCTAGAAAATTAATGTAAGTCAAAAAAAGTCTCAAATTACATTTATTTGGGCATTTATAACATCAATTATGTCAATATTTCATTAATAAGACAATTACTGCATCATCTTTGTGTCATAATAAATGATAATTATTTAATCCCTAAAAATTATAAATAAATTCCTATGATGTATATAATTGTATTAGATTTCTGGAGACTATTAATGTTAGAAGTTTCATGAAGTTTATCACTAAATTAAAATTATTATACTTATAAGATTTAAGAAAGTGACATGTTGTCACATTCTTTGGTTTTAATAATAATTAAATTATTTTCATGGAAAAAAGTCCATAAAATGAATCTAATCCGACCCTTAGGTTATATGGGTCTACTTTTCGCCATCCAAGAGGATTTTTCCAAGTGTTAGGGTAATTTTATAATCTTATGTTTACCCTTAATTACCCGATTTACCTTTAACTATAGTAAATAAAATTTACCGTAGTTACTATTCACAATGCCCAAAAATAAAAAGTAGCTTATTAACATAATTTGGACCAACTGATTCCAAATATGGAATCCATTTTTCCAAATTCAATACACAAAATATGCTGAAATTAAATGAAAATTAATCCCGTTGTCGAAAGAAAACGGGTTTTTCTTTAAAACATTGCAAAAGATTGAATTGTTTTAACCTACGAATTCAAGGTAAAATCAATGATAATGACATAAATTATATTAAATGGTAAAAATATATTCTATTTATACTTTAAAACAATTCAATATTATAATTTAACCACATAAGATATTACGATTAAAAAAGTTGTTTTTAATTAAAATATAGCGTGTTTTTACTATTCATTAAAATATGAAAGTTATCAGAAAAATATCAAAACTTTATCTAATGTAAATTTTTATATCCTGATTCAAAAGAATAATTTTATTTTTTCAAATTTAACATATAAATATGTCAAAAACTAGATTTAAAGTGGGTGTGTCATCAAAAGGCGGCAAAAATGCATTTTTTGAAAAATACTTATTTTACCCGAAAAATTTATTTTGTTCTTATACCATGTTCTAGAAAATGTGTAAGATGAATAATAATGTTATAAAATTCAAAATTTAGTTAATACTTTTCATAACAGCTAGTTCATGACAATATTATAATAATATTTCGTTGTTTATTAAAACCCGGTATTGCGTACAACACACGCTATCGAGGAAGGTCACGATTGCGTGTAATGCAAGCCAAGTCAGGGTTGCGTGTTGTGAAAGAATCCTCCGTTGTTTTGTATAATAGAATCCAACCATATTTCATTTATACATTGAATATATATATATATATATATATATACTCAATGTTGCGTAGAATAACTATTATAAAAATTGTGTGTAACACGATCCAAGAATAGTGTTGCGTATACTGCAAGCTAATACGGTGTTGCGTATAGCGCAAGGTAATCTTGGTGTAGAATACAACACAAGAAATTAATGAAATTAAAAGAGTATTTTTCATAAAATCTCGGGGTGTTACATGCGGTCTTTCTGGACGTGATGGGTTGTCACCCATTTTATGGGTAGTCCTTTTTATAAAAAAAATAACCCTAACATGTTTTTTAAAAAATATTTGTCTTATACCTCTCATTTTCATCCCTGTTCAAAATGACCTGAACATATTAATTAAATTAAGTCTTATATATATTGACCTTTTTTACCTCCATAAAATAAAATAAAATAATTCCCAATAGAAAGAACATCATACCCTGATCATGGTGTCTACTTGGTATTAGAATTATCTTGTTCACATAAATAGAAGTTCCAGGATTTTAAACAATGATTTAGAGATCCTACAAAATCATTTTCCTCCTTTATCCAAATACACCTTGTACAAATTGGGCAATAATTTTGTTCACAGAAAAATAGTTTTGGAAAATAATCATGTATCACATATAATTTCAAAACATCTATTAAAACATGATTTTTATAAAACATTCATACTGAGTTTGAGGTGAAACATTCAATCAATATAACTTTTAAAATACCATAAGTATGTGCCGAAAGAGTTTATTTTAAAAGAAAATATAAATATGTTGTTCTAGATGCTGAAAAAGTCCATAACTCCCAGAGGAAGTTTTGGATGGACAAAGCGAAGTCATATTCGGACTGCAAGACCTGGTCCGGATGGCCCAGAAGTGGTGCGCGAAATTAAGGAGGACTTGTGCGAAAGAATTTTGTCCACTTGAAGGAAGTCTGGGATTCTGGTAAAAACACTGGGATATCGCACAATTTTGCGCGCTCGGTTCCGTGCGTTGAGGCTTTGCGCACCGACTGGTCCTGGCGCAGAATATTTCATGCGCCGCCTAGATTCCACGATGGCGAATGCCTATAAATAGAAGGCGACCTCAACTGTTTTGGGGTTGAGGAATTTGGACCAGTTCCCATGCGCGCAATTCAGCCTCCCGTGCGCGTAAGATGACTGCCAGGTAATTCCCTTTTTCGTGCAACCTTTCCCCAGGGATCGCCTTTATGCACAACCCCACTAGCTTAAGTGAATTCTCTAACTCCTCTGGGTTCTTCCTTGGCACGCAGTCCTTTACCCTTAAGTGAAATCCCTTCCAATTGCGCGCAATCACTTCCAAATTTCGCACAATTCCTCTGATAGGTTTCGCCAGGGATTGACCATTGCCCCGTGCACAATCGAGGTTCGTTGTGCACAATCCCCTATTCAAGTGCAATCCTCTGACCCAATTGTGCGCCATATCGGTGTTTTGCGCGCAAACCCTCTCTTTTCGTGCAAAACCCAGGACCCCTCACCTTGACGCCCCTTGGGTGCCTCTCTGCGCCGACGCCCGATGTCTCCCATGCCGGGCATGCACACCATGCGTTGTTTTCCCGTACGGCCTTCCAGTCTTGTACAAAGTAACCTCAAGGTCCCTTGGGCAGTGTTTCCCATTGTGTTGCTATGCCTTATGCTTCTTCACATAGGCACGCTAATGGATACTGCTTCTTCGCATAGCCACGCTAACGTGGAGCCCTCGATGGTTCGCCCTACGACCCCCTTCACTACGGCCTTGTCGATGCCTTCCCTCCCACAAGGGGTAGAGGGTGTTGGGCATGTAAGCCCTAGGGGTGTGGAGCGAACCCACCCCATCTGAGCTGCAGGAAGTTAAACTGCCAAGCACCTCGTCCTTAACACATGACGTTAAACTGTGGTCTGACCCCGTGCCTCGCACGCAGGGTCCCCCTAGCTCAGACATTCTTTACGCCTCTCATCTCCACAGAAATGGATTCTTCCTCACATGGAATTATATCCTCCTTCTGGAGTGGCATTTGTCCACGGGGGAAGGGAAACCTCAGAGCGTAATCCCCTAGCCTCTCTTGTGGAAGGTTTCACCCATGCACCTCCGTACTTCCCCACTTCCAAGGCCAGTGGAGCCCCCTTCCCACTACGCTTTGTCGCACCACGGGCCTCCATCCTGGAGTAAGCCCTGGAAAAAAGGGCCACTAACCACACGTAAGCCCCTGTTTCCTCTTTGGGCCGCTCAACGCGTAAGCCCCTTTGCGCTTCTCACGGACGCACCCCTTGCGACGTGATCATCTGGTCCCTGTTGTCTCTTGTTTCTCACACTGATCATGACTCACGTGAGATTAGAGTTAGCATCGACCATGACATCCATCATGGGCCGCATCAGAGTGTATGCCACATCACAGTGAACTATGTGGACTTTGATCCGTGCTAATGCATAGTACGTAGAAAGACTCCCCGAGGTTCAAGCCCACCACCTGGTCATTCCGACTTCTTCACGTTGGTTTGCCAACACTTTGGGCTGCCTCAGAACGTAGGACCCAGATTCCTCATCCCACATGACATTAAACGGTATGCTCCCGTCCCGCATGACGTTAAACTGTATGCTCTCATCCCGCATGATTCTAAACTATGTGCCCCGAACTACGTGGACTTTGATCCATGATAAAGCACGGTACGTAGGAAGCCTCCACGAGGTTAAATCCCATCACTCAGTTGTTCCGACCCCTTCGCGTCAGTTCACAACCACCATCATGGGACGCATCAGAGCGTAAGACCCATACCTAACACCAAAGTCTCATCCCGACCTCTCCCTCGAGCCCACGTGCCTCGGGAAGCTCATGCCCTAGCCCGGAGATCTTACCTCCTCCAGACTCCAATCCATGCGTTCATTCTCACGGGTCGCCTCTTCAGGTGTCCCATCGTATCACAGAACTACATGGACATTGATTCCTTACCATGGGGATATGTAGGAAGCCTCCATGAGGTTCAAGCCCGTCACTCTATCACCCATCCCGATCCTTACCTGGGATGCCACATCTCGGTGAGATCATGCCACCTCATTCCACCCCACATTATCTGGGAAGCCGCCCACGTGCTGGCCCCAACATCGGTGTTCCCCCTAGGAGGTACTTCAATCTGATCCACTCTCAGTGTTTCGATCGGCCTGATCCATCTCCTCCAAACGTTAAACTCACGGCATATCCCATGTTAAACATGGGATGCTGAGGAAAACCTCATATGGTACACAATCCCCCGCGTTCGATGTAGGATGCCTCGGGCTTCCGTGCCCTCGAGAAGCCCTATAATAAGAGACAGAAGACAAACATGCTAATCCCCAGCGTCAAGACATGCCGAAGACACCGCAGTGTGACCATTATCCTCACTGAAGGTTGCTGCCCCGACCAGACCCCATTGAGCGTCTCGATGGAAGCAGCGTAATTAACTGGCGTCCATACAAATATGGAACCGGGAACGAGCTTCTCTAACTCGTCTTAAATCTACGAGGGAGACCCGGACTAGGTCACGAGCTCCGAGGAGGAATCCACGGAAGGAAGAACCGACATCCCATCATCCCGGTTTCGATCAAGGAGCAGACGTCCCTGAATAAGGAACGAATGCCGCCTGCCTTTGGAAAGCTGGAATGCAGGGCCCCAAGCCGCACGTCATCCCCCCGCGTGATGGACGCGCGCGCGCGCACCACGACGTAAAAGCATCGGAAACAGAAAATGGTGAACCCGACGTGAAGCTATTCTCTTCAATATGGGGACTGGTAGCGTTCAGGGTGTCAGAATATTAGCATGTCACCAGGTCCAAGCACCTAGCACCGGGATGTGAAAACCGCCAGGGGTTTAGGCAGCCAGGACGTTGAGCACTCTATTCCGCGACATCGTCAGCATGGATCCCTCTTACCGACCACGGAAGACGGAATGGCGTTGGGCTATTGGTTGTCAATTTCATTTCCTGTTATTACTAATGGGTTCATCTTTCTACTTCCAGGAATCAGATCGCTGCATCCGGAGCTTGATCGCCACTTGCCCACCGGCGCAGGGGCAGGGGCAGTACCGATGTGGCCACCCCACACTATCCCACCTTTTTTACAGTTGTTCCGACTCCAACTGTCGCGACTACCAGGTGATCATGCCCCCTCACCCCGTCCGAGATCATCCAACAAAGGGTGATCAACGACCTAGTTCATAGGTACGAGGAAAAAGGGGTCATCCCCAACAGGGGTATGACCCGTTTGGATCTAGAGGAAGCTCCAACTCATCACCGTCAACACCCCCGAGGGTCGCACCGGGAGCCGCCGCTCCCCACTCCGACGTTCAACCGCTTCGGGAGCCTATCCCTGGAGCGCCTTGACACCTCCCTCCCCTACGCCGATGAGGTGGGGGATGTCCGGGTCCGCCCGATCGGAGACCCATCCTAGAGGTTTATGGCAAGATCCCCCGCTAAGCTGTGTCGACGCCACCACCCGACTCCCCGGACTGAGGAGTAGGCAATCTCTGTGCCTACAACACCAGCTCCAACCCATCTAACCCGACGCCAGCGTCGGGCACGAGCGGAAGAGAATAACCTCCCTGGGGAACCAAAATCAGCAACCACTGTGGCCCGAGCCACTGCTGACTCCTGTTACCAGACCCCCGCACACGTTGATCAGGGGCAGTTACATGCACAACTCAGATCGAGGCCCCGACCGCCCCACAAGCAGGTTGGGTCGACTCTCCCGGTCACGGGCACGGGAAATGGCCACCGTGGACCAATCCGTGGTAGTGCCACCCACCATGAAGGCCCGTTCCATGCCACTGATCTAGAAAGAAGAAGTCTTATCCATGACAGCTACACTCTGAGTATGGATTTTTCCAGCACTCACTACACTGGGTATGAGGTCACTTCCCCTACCACTAGACGCGAGCATGGAGTCGTTGCGTATCCGGTCGGTTACCCACATGGAGGTCCTCCCCATGTCCCTTTCGACATCTGTCCCGGTGCTTCTCGCACCCCGGACTTCAGTCCTCTCTTCCCCAGCACTATTGTGGCTAGAGGACTCCATTAAGGAAATCATCCTTGCCCTGAGGAGCCACCCAAGGGTAGGAAGGCGGGACGTCGTCGCCGTATGAGGAATGTTAAGGGAAGTCTGGACGGAAATCAAACCAGTCCGTTTCTCAGACTCTGAGGTGGAGTATGACTTGGCAATGGAGCCCTCCCCCTGGTCCTATGAGTCAAGGGCAAGGTTGGGGATGCAGAGCGTCAACCTCGTACTCCCTGAATGCGAGATTCGTATGATCACCGCCTCCCTCCGGAGGTATATCCAGGAAGACAAGAACTTGGCGTACTCCCAGGGGTCAAACTTTCAGTTAATGCTGGCTTTCCCGGAAGCACCTTACATGTCGGTCAGAGATGGGGGAGAACTTTTTTGGGGACTGATGGAAGAGTCGCGACATGACACACCCTCAGCCAGCACCAACACTGTGACAGGAGGCCCATTCGCTGGCCCATCCTATCGCGACGTGGAAGACTGGACACTGCAACCCTTGGAGGACGACTTAGGATTCGGCGGCCAATCAGCCTGCTCGCCGTATTCTCCGCCAGCCAGCCCACCTGCCCAGCATCGTGCCATGGCACCATTGCCAGTTCCCCGACCATTCTCAGTTGATGAGCAGGGGCAGTAAGGGCTGGATCCTGAACCAGAGTCATGGAGCTTCTGGACATTCCTCGCAGCGGGCCACTTCCCCGAGATGTTTTGGCTGGTCGCAGGATCAGATTTTGATATGCTAGAGTATCTCACCCCGGGAGAGTTTGAATGTTTCTTCCAGACTCTCTGGGTGAGTCACTCCCATCTTTGCCATCAGCTGGATCCTTATCCCGAGAGTCAAGCACATCTCAAGGATATCGGCGAGTAGTATCGTCGGGTCGACCTGGCTTCACTCCCTGCGGTTCGGCACCCCGAGTCACTTGGCCACCACAAGGCCCTCCAACAACAATGCGTATAGATTTTTCAAGTACTCCACAAGGTTATCGAGGAAGCCACCCCCCACGCGCACATTCGTGGATGGGGGAAGTATGCTGCCCTTATTTTCTGTGCGATTCACCGACAGCCTGACTCACTGGGTGGCTCTAAGGCAATGTCTCCAAGGGAATTGGTGGTAAACATGGCCAATCTTTCGAGTGAGGGAAATGGTGTGGAACTCCTCAATGGGGACTCACCCCCTGAGGAAAAGCCGCTACTGGACCCATCTGGGAGGATTACTCACCAAAAGAGGAGCCTCCTAGGTCTCCCACACCCACTGAGGCATTAACACTAAGCCGAAACATCGGCAAGGGTAAAGAGCATGTTGGGGCTTTCAAGATCGCCGACCCATCTGCCTCGGTACAGAATGCAGAGGAAGATCTCGAGAAGGCCACGCTACACCAACAGCCTGTCGAGCAGAAGAGGTTGGTTGATGAGCTCTTGGAAGAACGCATTACAGAGCGGCGGCCTGACTACAGTAATCCTAGGCCAGGACAGTAGGGGCAGGAGCAACTACCCCTTGACGGGATTCCCCCGGGAAACCGCGACCATGCCACGTTCACCGACAAGAGAGAGGCTAGAGCCCATGGAAAGCGGGCGCGATAGGTTTCTCCGAACCCTCCTGAGCGGCGTGATCACCTAAGGGACCCCGCTCGGTTTCCTCTCGCTACCCCTAGAGTCACTCTTCCTACCACCCCGCAAGTTGCTGAGCTTGACTACCGGATTGAAGAGCTCGACAATGAGCTTGTGGTTTGAGATCCCCATCAGGATAGGAACCCACGTCCGGACGATCTGATGGAAGCACTCATCGCCCGCTTAGAGGCCCTGGAAACTCGGTAGGTGGAAATCCCACCGGACGGTAAGCCATAACCAGCATGGGTGGATGACATGTCGGCCCCGCCGGGATTTGGGAACCCCACTTTCTCCCCTTTAACGGGACCAGAGACCCGCCAAAGCACCTGACCCACTTCAACTCGAGGTGCGGGCATAGGTCAGGAACTCCAGCACAACAGGAGGCCGCCAAGCTCTGTTGCTTCGTTAAGACGCTAGAAGGACCAGCATTCGTCTGGTACAACCAGCTCCCTGTCGGATCTGTGACTATTTGGGAGGACCTTCGCAGGAAATTCCTCTACCAGTTCAGTTCCACAACCCGGAAGATGAACATTGCAGACCTCTTCAGGTGAAAACAAAGGCCTGATGAGTGAGTCGCGGACTTCGTCACCCGGTGGAAGGGCCTCACGTACTCCCTTGACATGCCACTAACTTAGGATCAATTACTGACAATGTGCGTAGGGAACATCAAGGAAGAGACAGTTCCTTACCTGATCACTCAGAATTACCCCAGAGCATTCCGGGACTTCTCAGACAAGGCTCAACACCTCGAAGAAGCCCTGCAACAGGCCAGTCAGGCATGCCTGCTACCTCCTGAAATCCCTGCAAGGAGAGCCACCAGATCCGAACCTGCTACTGTTGCCTAGATAGAGGCCCCCAGGTAGCTATAGTTGATGTTAGTGAGTCCATCTCCGCAGCCCCATAGGGGTCCACCCCCATGGGCACAACCTCTAGCCCAGCAGCGACCGCCTCAAAATCAACAAGTGCCTCCGCGTAACACACCGCCACCACCTAGGTGAGATAATTAAGCTCCACCTCCTCTTCATACTCCTCTGGCCCCTGGTCATGTCCAGCCTACAAGTTCCCCCTTTCCAGATAGAAGGAATCGGACTTACTCGTTTGACGAGGCCTAGTTCCTCAGTTATTTTCGTAGTTCCTTGGAGCAGAGGATCATGCGGCTTCCTGAGTGTCGGAAGCCGGAAGAGGCACGTCTCACTGATCACCCCAACTACTGCCCTTATCACCGGACCCTGGGGCACACCATCCAGCGATGCTATGTGTTCATGTACTGGCTTCAAGACCAGATTGATAACAACATAGTCAGGTTGGGCCCAGCCCCGGTGCAAGTGGCAGGTTTCTTCGTGAGATCATATGGCAGTAGTGGCAATGAGGATGAGTGGCAATAGGTTTCTGATCGTGGGTCCTAGAATTATAATGACTGGATGGCCTGCATGACGGTCGCCCATGCCCATGGCATCATCCGTGCCCGCCTGAGCCAGCCATAGCCCTCAGAATCTACGAGCTCCACCTCAGCATCGTCGTCCCAGCCTGCCTCTTCCGAGAAGAGCAAGCGACAACACAAGAATAAAGAACGTGCCCTGCCAATGCCATCATCATCCCGCACTCTTGGCGATTTTATGCACCCAGAAATGGGGATCCCTCCGAGACTCCATCCGGTAGTGGATGACCCCTCGAGTGAAAGCCCGAGGTATGCTTCGGTTAACACCGTAGAGTTTGTAAAAACCTTTTTGACCCCCGACGATGAGGAATGCCATGTGGACCTTTCCAGTGTCCCCAGTCGTCGCCAACGTCGGCGGAGCCATGGCTATGTGAATCGTCGGGGCATGGCAGTTGAAACCTCTATCCATGACGTCCACACCATTGAAACCAGGCAGCAGGCCCGATACAGAGCTGAGCACATGTAGCCCCTTCATCCGGTGTCGACAGGTTCGCCTATACCACTGTTTGTGTTGCTGGATCAGGCTGAACCACCTTGGCCGTGCAGCGACCAGCTCTGCCCTGCCACCAGCCGACCCCAACCTTCCGATCCTAACCCGGCAGCTGCTCTCCGGGCTTCAACTAGTGAACGACCAGATGTGCCTAGTACAATTCAGCCATCGGTCTAGCCGACATGGCCCATCATGCCTCCAATTGTAGAGTGGCCTCCTGTAAGAAGAAGCTCGCATTTGGCTCGAAAGTATGATGTTATGAAGCACCTGGATGGTATTCCAGCAAGGCTCTCTATCCTTGAGGCTCTTCGTCCGTCATCTGAAATGCGTGAGGCACTCACCGAAGCCCTAAGGAGCCCCCTCTAGTTTGAGATGGAGGTAGAGACTACAGAAGCCTTCCACACTGAGGCGATTGAGAACGCCGAATGTCAGGCGGTTATCTAAGTCTTTGGTGAAGATGAAGACCCTCCCATATAGGGGCACATTCTCCCACTGTACATCACTGGCCAGTTCAATGGTGTGGAAGTCCTATGCTGTCTTGTTGACACGGGTTCTAGGATTAACCTAATCCCAACTCAGACACTGTGGAAACTGGGGTTGTTTGAGGATGATTTAACCCCCTCCGACCTTAGGATCCAGGGGTATGCCAGGACCGAGAAAACACCACTCGAGAAGATTCTCTTGAATACCTAGTTCAGCGGCCTAATTGCCAATACCGAATTCATGGTTGTCTCTCAGGACACCACCTACAACACGTTGATGGGCAGGTCGTGGCTGCACCTTCACGGAGCGGTCCCCTCATCGTATCACCAGTGCCTCAAATACTCCCTTAAGGGTCGAGTAGGCGTGCTCTATGGAGATGAATCTCCTTTTTCCTCTTGTGAAGCCTGTTATCTGGATGCCGACTATTATAAGAGAAATGACAAGAAGATCCTAGCAGGTGAGGTTGATCCTGCCACTATCACAAGTGATCCCTGGGCAGGTTTGGATGATGCTTATGTATTCCCAATCCATCGGTTGGAGGCCACAACCCCTGACATGGGGCAGTGCTTTGTTGTTTCGGGTACCAGAAGAAGGCAAATTTTTTGGTACAAGCATCGGCGAGAAATCACCTCGTACTCCTACACCAACAAGGCTCATGTGATCCCCGAGCCTTCTACCCCTGTATGATATCGGGACGTCAGGCTCATGGAAACGACAGTACGTCATACATGTCTGTTTCGCTGGGCTGGAATCGACCGGCTCAAGCCGATGCTCCACTAATACTTTGATGTCATAAAGCATGTCCCCTTGGGCCGAAGACCAGATGGGATTGGATCAACTTCCTTTGTTGCCATGGTCTCCGTAGTGCATGAGTCTCCTGACGTGATGACCTCTACCGCCCGAGCCAGCACTAGCTTCCCATCAGGGTCTGGCAGCCCCAAAATGGCTCCCCCCATGGATTATCCCTCCAAAAGTGGAGAGGAGGACATGGAAGATGCTCCCCCTGCATTTGAGGAGGGCGTCTCCACCACGGTCGACGAGTTAGTGCAGGTGAACCTCGGTAGCGAGGCGAACCCAAGACCCACATTGGTCAGTGCCGCTATGCCCCCTGAGGAGCAGAAACATTACGTAGACTTTCTTAGATAGCACCGTGATGAGTTCTATTGGAGTTATGAAGAGATGCCAGGATTAGATCCTCAGGTATTCATCCACCACCTTGGCCTTCCGGAAAACCATCGCGGGTTCAAGCAGCCTCCCAGAAAGATGCACCCCTCTCCTGGTGCCATGGTTGAGGCAGAATATGATAAGCTCATTAAAGCCAACTTTGTCAAAGAATTTCAGTACCCCCGGTGGATAGCCAACATTGTGCCAGTCAGGAAGAAGAAAGGACGGATCAGGGTCTGTATCGACTACTACGATCTCAATCGCCACTACCGAAGGATGATTTTCCCCTTCCAGTGATAGATTTGTTGATCGACATCACGACCGGGTTCCAAGCCCCCTTCTTCATGGATGGGTATTCCGGGTACAACCAGATCTGGATGGCCCCTGAGGATGAAGAGCTTACAACCTTCAGGCCCCCCAAGGTACTTTTTGCTACCAGGTTATTCCCTTCAGCCTGGAAAATGAAGGTTCCACCTATCAACGGGCCATGCATCGCATATTCAAGCTGATTCTCAGGACACTGGTGGAATGCTACGTGGAAGACTTGGTGGTTAAATCTCACCATCGTCGGGACCATCTCAAAGAACTTGAGAAAGTTTTCAGCTTCCTCTGTTCTCTCCACATGAAGATGAACCCATTAAAGTGTGCCTTCGAGGTCACCTCCGAAAAGTTTCTTGGATTCGTTGTTAGATACTGAGGCATCAAGATCGACCTGGAGAAGATCAAGGCCATCAGACAGATGCCTCCCCCAAGTAATATTCAGCAGCTCAGAGGCCTCCAAGGCCACTTAGACTATATACGCCGATTCATTGTGAAGCTGGCCGGAAAGTGTAAGCCTTTTTCTCGGCTCATGAAGAAAGGCGCCACCTACGGGTGGGATAAAGAGTGTCAGACCGCTTTTGAGGAAATCAAGAAGTATCTGCTCCAACCTCCAGTCTTGATGCCACACGTCTATAGAAAGCCGCTGGTCCTTTATATGACCACCCTGGAACGTTCCCTCGGCACACTTCTTGCCCAGAAGAACAACGAGGGAACAAAGAATAGCCTCTACTACCTCAGCCGCATGCTCCTCGATACAGAAATTAGGTATTCTCCCATCAAGAAGAGCTTCTTGGCACTCGTATTTTCCATGCAGAAATTGCGGCACTACTTGCAGCACCACGAGGTACAGTTGATCTCTCTGGTAGACCCGTTGAAATACATCCTGAACCAACCTATGTTGATCGGCCGATTGGCGCTCTGGGCGGTGATCCTCCAGCAGTTTGACATCAGGTTCGTACCTTAGAAGGCTATCAAAGGACAGGAGTTGGTAGACTTCTTAGCTACTCATCCGACCTTCGCGGATTAGCCACTGGATCTAGGCTTTCCTGATGAGGTAATCCTCTCAATTGATCATGCCGTCCCATGCTGGTAGATGCACTTTGACGGTGCCTCCCGGAGCCCCACCGGTAGAAGGCTCAATGATACTAGGCTCAACAGAGTGGGCCTGGGTGTCATCTTTATCACCCTGGAGTAAGACGTTCTGCTGTATTCATTACTTTTGTCAGAAGGCTGCACCAACAATGAGGCAGATTATCATGCCCTCATCACCGGCCTCGAGTTGGCTCTCGAGATTGACGTACCCCATCTGCATGTGAAAGGGCACTCTGAGATGGTTGTCCAGAAAGTCAATGGTGAATATGTTGTCAGAAAGCCAGAACTTGTGCCATTTCTGGAGTGCACCGTCCGTCTAATGGATAAGTTCCTTTCTTGGCCAGAGGTCATTCATATCCCCCGGTCGCAGAACAGTCGAGCAGATGCTTTGGCCAGCCTGGCTGCATCACTTGCGGAGCCCAGACAGAATGACCTGATTATCCATGTTGCACACCGGGGAGTCATTTCTCCCGTCATCCCGGAGGATGATCGTGGCCCGTGGGTGAACCATCTCACCGCTAGTGCCCCTATGTCAGGATCCCTGGGTACTTCAGATGCGATAATCAAGACAGTTCATGACTGGAGGATTCCCTTGGTTGAATACCTCCAAAATGACAATCTTCCGTCGGACCGAGCCGAGTACGAGCGAATCTGACGCCGTGCACCTCAGTTTACCCTTTAGAGCGGTCCCAGCCTTGAGCATCTCTTTTACAGGAACAGATTCAATGGTGTTCTCCTCCATTGCCTTCAAGGAGTCGAGATCCCCTAGGTCATGTGAGAAGTGCGTGCTGGTTCTTGTGGCACCCATCCGGCTGGGTCGAAGTTGTCTTACCAGATTCAGAGGCTGGGGTACTTTTGGCCATCCATGATCCATGACTACATCGAGTTTTCCAAGAGGTGTCATGCATGCCAAGTTCATGCCAACTTTGTGAATCGGCCACCAGAGCCTCTCCAAACTACCAAGTATTCTTGACCCTTTGCAGTCTGGGGGTTGGATGTCGTAGGACCTTACCCGTCGGCGACGGCCCGCCAGTTCCAGTTCGTCCTGACTGCTACGGATTTCATTTCCAAGTGGGCAGAGGAAATTCCTCTCAAGGAAGTCAGATCCTATTCTATTTCTTACTTCATGATCTCCAATATCATCTATAGATTTGGAGTCCCTCACGCTATCCTCACGGGTAATGGAACCAACTTCCGAGCAGCCGAGCTGAAGAAATTGTACGCCAAGTACAACATTCGCTCTAACCACACCTCCCTCTATCATGCGATGGAGAATGGATAGATTGAGAAATTTAACAAAACACTCTCTAACATCTACAAAAAATGGTTGGTCAGAACTAGAAAAGTTGTCCGGACAGGCTCCCCAACCCTCTCTGGGCTTATCGGGCGACGACTCGCAATTCCACCCAGGTGACTCCGTACTCCCTGGTGTACGGAGCTGAGGCCGTCCTGGCCATCGAGATTCAGTTTCCCTCATTGCGCATGGTGGTATATGACCAGCAAGCGCCAGATAGAGTTTTTGAAATCCATCTAGCTGAATTGGAAGCGCTGGACGAACATAGGATTCACGCTTTACATAACATGGAAAGGCATCAGAGCAGGATGGATCGAGCTTTCAACAAGAAGGTTCTCCTCCACTACTTCTTGCAAGGTGACCTGGTGCTAACTCTTAGAGCACCAATGATTCCCGGCAGGAAACCACCCAAGTTGGAGCCCAAATGGTAGGGGCCTTTCATTGTCCATAAGTTTTATCCCAATGACGCGTATTCCCTAGTGACTATAGATGGTGAGTGTGTCACTCCTCCCACCAACGCCAGGTTCCTCAAACGTTATTTTTCCTGACGTCCATGGGTCCGAGTTCTAAGAACTAAAAATAATATCCTTACACGGTCCAACATGACCTTAAACTACATTTTTTCCTACATCTGGGCCCCTTCGGTCCGAGTTCTAAGACCTTAAATAAGACCCTTATGGTCTAGCGTGACCTTAAACCGTGTGCTCGTCCTCACTGCAAGACTTTAAACTGCAAGATGGTTAGGCATCCCTGACCAAGGCCCAGCCTTAGTCCCCGTGGCCTTCTCGGGCCTCTCAGCCCCAACCTTCACCCAGAGCATGCGGTGAAGTGTAGGATTAGGTCTTCATTTGCAACGGTTAATCCGCTACGCCATGCACACCCCCAGGATGAAGTGCCCCGTATCGTCCTACATGACATTAAACTGCGCTTCAAGAACTATGTGTGGCTTGATTCCCATCCTTATGGGATACGTAGGACCACCTGAACACCTAGATTTCAGGTCCAGCCCCATATCTTAGAAGATCCCACGATCTCTTGGTCACCTCGGTCTATTGGCCTGTACCTCCCCACGGGGGGACATATAGGTGTGGTACAGGGTTGTTGGCACTATGCCCCTTCCCTCTGGGAATCCGCCTTCTTTTGACCACTCTCAGACTGAGCCCTTCGACCCTTTCCAGTGGTCTGCTAATGTGTTTAGAGTACTTTGGTCTAGGACCTGGTGTGTGAGATTCGACTTATGCAAGTTTTCGTCCACTTTTCAGGATTCATGCTCCACTTCATTCGGGCCCCATTATCTTTCACACCTGGAGGGACCCCCAAGAACAGCTTGGATACAATGCCCAAGGTCTCTCCTACCATCACGAGACAATGCCCTCGAGGGTTTCGGACAACAAATTGATCCAAATCCCGCGTTGCGAATGTGGTCAACAGTTGATGCTCATTTGTTTGCCCCTATCTCTAGGCTAACACGATAGGATGCGGTGTTGCAAACATGGTCAGCCGTAATCCTCAGTCGTCACGCCGGCTTCTTCGGGCCCTGAATTTTGGTTTCATGATTCACATTATGTTCCACCCCACCATGTCAAGGTGGAATCTCGACACTCCTTGCACTAACCCTCAGTGCACCCCCAAATGTCAGACAGACCAAGCTTCGTAGCGGCGTCTCTCAGGGCTCCTGCTATCTGAGCGGTAGAGTATGTTCTTGGGTTTTTTCTTTAAGGATTGCATGCATCTTGACCCTCATCCCCATGGAAAATGAGGAGTCACCCAGACATTGCGTTTCAGGCCCAGCGTAGCTGGGACCTAGCATCTCCTTCCCCCCTGATTGTTGGACCTTTGTAGGCCCCTTTGGCCCGAGGCCCCTCTCCCGGAATCGCCCACAGTGACGATATGAGAATATTCCCTCATCCATAATGGGTAAACCTCATCGAATCATGCGTATTACTCATGTCCAAACCATATGACCTTAAACTATGCTATTTGGTTGCACCATATGACCATAAACTGTGATGATATCGTCCTGGATGCACAATGAGAAACAACACTACATTGTGGTGACCTCCCCATAGGGGACATCACGTTGGGTATTGGTCAATTGCCATACCATTTTTCAACACCTGTTATGGCTTGATTATTTTGGCGATGCCAAGAGTTCCTGCCCTAGCCCGGTCGCTCCACAAAAGAAAAACCATTCACCTTGAAGGTTAAACAAGATATATCAAATTCCGCTTCTTTTGGTGCGAGGACTAGACCCGCACATCTCTCTCGTCCTTTGCATAGGCACCATGTTGTGCCACGCCACCCATCAAGAACTACGTATGTCTTGATTCTCATTTTTATGAGATACGTAGGAGATCCTGGGCACTTCCCCATGGGCCCAGCCTAACTTTTCATGTTCGGTCCCTCGGACTAAACACGCCCCCCAAGAGCACATAGTAAGCAGGGCCTTGCCCCCATTCACGTTGGGTTTCACAACCGCTTTACTGTGTGTCTCCCATTCCCCTTATCCTTTGGTCCGAGTTCTAGGACCTAAAACTAAGATCCTTTCATGGTCCTACATGACCCTAAACTGCATTTTTCCCTATATTTGGGCCCATTATGTCCGAGATCTAAGACCATAAACTAAGATCTCTTAAGAACTACGTCTGGCTTGATTCCCATCTTAATGGGATAGGTAGGAACGCCCAGACCTCCTGTCCTTGGGGGTCCAGATCGAGTTCAGCTAATTTGCCTCTTTGGTCCCACCTTCGGGACCCCAACCACGGGACTCTGTGGCGTAGTGCGGGATCATGTCCTCATTCACGCCGGGTTTACGATGAATGTACCACATGCACCCCGTTCTAAAGAATTCTCCTTCTCGTCCTTTCATCCTACACGACGTTAAACTGTGCTTCTAGAACTACGTGTGGATTGATTCTCATCCTTATGAGATACATAGGAATGCCTGGACATTTTGTCTTGGGTCCAGCCCCAGGGATTACCAAATCTCGTCCCTCCTTACTGTCGGTCCCTCAGCCTGACATCTTGGGTAGTGGTGTAGTTGCGACATCTACCCCGAATAAGTTCGGGATGCCCCATAGTGATGGTGGGAAGTGACAGTTCCTTCACCAGAGAGGTCCTGTCTGAAAATAGGGACGATCCGTAACTAGGTTGGTACGTCCGCCTAATGCGCCTCTGCCACGGTGGTGTAATTTCGGGAGTGTTGGACTCTGTTCGAACAAACCACCACTCCAGTTTCCACGATTTACGTGCCCCTTTATTCGGATCCTCATCCTATTTCATGTTCGATGGGACCCCCTAACATTATGGATGATAGACTTTGGTCTGCCTGCTGCAACAATATGGATGATAGACCGTTGGTCCGCCTATTGTTGCAATATGGATGATAGACCTATAGTCCGCCTGCTATCTTGGGCCAATGTTCTGGATGACTAATTGGTGATATTTGAGTTAGGCCTCGTGTTGCGAACATGTTCAGTGGTCAGCCCTCATTTATTGTCCCAATTTTAGGCCAAAGCAATATGGATGCTGCGTTTCCGCCACAGTTAACAGTTATCCTCGATCGTCACGCACCATTGTGTTCTGAATTCAGGTAATGTGATTCACCTTTTTCATCTCCCTATGTTCGAATGAATTTCAATGCCCATGGCATTTCCCTGCTCATGTGTTAGGGAACGTGGATGAGACGATACATCGATCGATCTGAGGTCCCCTCCCGTCGGCTAGAACTCCCTCTTCTCCTCAGAAAACTAGGCCTGATTTTAGATGAATGAATCTTGGTTAATGCCCCACAGTTGGATGAAATGATAACATGAGTATCCTTTACTTCTCACATTGGGTGTGACCCACAAGAGATTAAGTGTGAGTTGTTATTCATTTCAGAATTATGGTGAGCATATTAGAGCAAAGTTACAGATAAATAGATTGGCCCATACATGGGTCAAAATGTTGAGCAGTAAATGTAAAAAGTTCTTGAGATGGCCAAAAAAAATCCCTTAAGGATCAGCATGCTGGATCGATCTTTCCAACGCTATTACCCTTTGGATGGTAGCCTCCAGGGCTACTTCTCTCCCCTTGAAGACTCTCTATTCATCAGCAGCCACAGAGCGCAGCTCTCCCACCCTGGCCTGTGCCTGGGCCCGCTTGGTTTGAAGTACGGCCATCTGTTGACTCGCTTCCGTCAGTTATTCTTGGGTGTCAGCCAGTTGGGCCGTTAGTTATTCCACGAGCTCAGAGCACATTGTGATGAAGGCCTCCTTCTCTGCCGCCTACCCTTCGAGGCGTCAGACCTCCCACTCTGCCCTCAGAAATGCTCGGGGTGCTCTCCGATCTTTCCCGACACTGGGAAACGTCGATGCGCCGGCTGCTCTCACGTATCTTCTCGGCCATGTAATCACTGACCGTCAGATGAAGACGTTGAGCGTCAGACCCTCCGGCACACAGGAAGCGCAACTAGGTTTGGAGTGATCCCATTCGCCTTAGCCAATTCGACTGGGGATGCCTGAGAAAGCGCTGGATACACTTCCACCCTTTGCGCCGTGTCATCCGGCTCTCATCGGCCACTTCTGAGTCCGAGTCATCGACCTCCTTAGGATTAGCGGGCCGATACACAGGAAAGGCAGCCAACAGGTCAGTAGCAGGATCTGCCTCAGGGATTTTTTCATGAGGAATAAGATCCTCGACGTCCGGGCGACCTTCCTCTCTCTCCCCAATAGCGACGGTGCCTCTGTTAGCTTCCGGCCTCGCCTCAAGGATAGATTTACTGATTCCCGCCACCCCCTGCTCACCAATTGCCGAGGCCGACTCAGTGCAGGGAGCATTTTCTGAATGAGGTGGTATGTCTGCAACTGGTCCGCTCACAGATTTCCCGGGCACCGCAGCCTGACAAGCCTCCAATGTTGAGATCACTTCGCAAGATGTTCCCTGATTAGTTGGGATCCTTGATAGCAAGCGCCAGTATTGAAGTATGGGACTTATAGGAACCCAGAGCATCGACCTCCAGTGTTCTGGCCACTACAAGAGCTTCCATAATAGGATACCCCTCTGCGCTTGTCAATTCAATGATGGGCGTCGGATCCCCATCCCGTCCCATCGGTTCCCCTGCACCCTCCTCTAGTGGGGACGCCTGACCAACACTTAGGTGCTCCTGAGTGAGGTATAGAGATGGTTTAGAAATTGAAAAGGAGAATGGAAGAAGAAGGAAAATGATTAAGGATAGAGACAGACCTCGAGTATCTCAGTTATGTCGAGATCAGAGCTGACAATCTCTCCACTCTCTCGGAGACTCCCTTGGTAGGTCTCCCTCTGCGACCCCTCACCTTCGGATTCTCCATCTCCTTTATCTTCTTCTCCTTAGTCTTCGTCTTCTCCGGTCTCCTCCTCCCCCTCCGACTCCTCATCAATATCGCCTTCTCCCGACGACATCACTTCCGAATCAATCTCTTGGTCGAGCATCACATTCACTAGGAAAGGTGGCTCCGCGCGCCGACCCATTTGGCACACGTATGTGTCCATGGCCATCAGATAAGCATGCTACCGATGGAAGTTCAATCTTTCAGTAACTTGAATGATCCCGACCTCTGGAAAATAGATCCCGTTCTGCATTATCTTCTAACAGATGGCTTCAACACCCAGTGATTACCGCAGGGTCATCCAGGCTGACCACAGTGCCGGGAAAATTGCATCTTGGGAAGGTTCAATCAGGTACCATATCTACTTCCGGGGAAGTTCCTTGGCCACCTCATGTGACCCCCTATGGGAAACGTGGTTGCATTGGCACTGTGTGATGTTCCCACCACTGAGGCCCCTACCTACGCAGGCCTCGCTACCTAGCGCGCCCCTGGTTCCCCCCTTCGAGCAGCACCTTGCCTTCTCCCCCGTTGCCCGGTTTCCACACGGGTAATCTCGAGTCGCAGGAATCTCTTGTGTAAAACCCCCTCAGGGTACAAAATGGTCCAGGGATCAGCATACTCAGCTGCTAGGCCATCATCGACCCCGGTGGGAGGAAGAGTAATGACATCACTAGAGCCGAATGTTGTGAACATCAACCACATATGGCGCAGAACGCAGGGATTCTTCTCCTCCCAGACAGCCATGAATACCATCTTCGGCATTCGTTGGAGGCACCAAAATTTCCTGGTGAATCGGGATGGCACGTAAGGCTCACAGATCACCTTCCCGTCGATCTGAGCCATGAGCACCCCGCCCCGGATGCTGTGCAAATACTCCTTCTGTTTCAGCGAGCCTCACCCATTTTCCACCATCTGGCCGATGGGGGTGGGGAACGGGCTGAAGTTGAAGTTGGTGTGGTTACCAATGCGGATCCTCATGCCCTCCTCATTGAGCGTCATCAGTGCCACTCCAGTGATGTTTATCAGGGACGGTTGTAGGCCGTCGCCCGGAGGACGGATGGCCTTTGGGAAAGTGTACCCACCAAGATGAGCCACCACCCAGCCATGGAAGATCTGGAAGGGGCCACATACCCTCCAAGGAGACCCCCCTCTTGAGATGTGTCCCAGGATGGTATACAACTTGGCCAGAACGGGGACCCCCAAGTTGAACCTTTTGTTGGCGGCCATGGTACCCGCCATCACCAATGTTGATGGATGGACGCCCATCCACGCGTCCTGCACTGGCAGGAGCCACCTGCTTCAGAAGGTGGCAAGGAACGCGGAGTACCGTACATTCAGGTCCCGGGCCTTAATGACGCAGTAGCCCCACTATTGGTATTGACCCGCCTCCAGGGTCCTCCAATACAACCCATCCTTGCTCCTCTGAGATGCGGTCGGGCACTGTTTTCCCCATCCAAGCATCTTGATTTCCGGGTCCTTCTCGAGGAACTGGCTGAACCAGCCCTTGTAGGCAGTGTCCATCAGGAAGTCTTTGACCCCCAGCCTCTCTTTGGCCAGCTCCAGCAGGTGCCACGTCATCATGGGGGTGACCTGTCTTCCCAGGTGTTCTTTGGAGGAACGAACTCGTCATATTGGTAGCCCTCCAGTGGGATACCTCCGATGTAGTGAATGTCCTAGAGGATGATGCCAACTTCCCCATGGTGAAGGTGGAATGTGTTGGTATCTGGGGACCACCAGGTGAATAGCTCCGGCCTGAGATCCGGTTGATGATGGAAGTGGAACTGCGACGTCCATACCGCCTCAAACAGGCCAGTATGTCGCAGTTTGGCCCCAAACTGGTCGAAAGTATGGCAGACCTAGAACGCCCAGGCCCACTCACTGGTGAAGTTTCCCCCGGACTATAGGTCCCAGTCTTTCAGCCATCCCTTAGTGTCATCCGTGATGCTCTGACGGAACGTGCTCGTGTAGAGGGTCGGAGAATCCTCCGTGGTAGGCTCATCCCCGGTAATTGTCCTGGTCCTCTGGTTTAGGACATATATGTCTATATGCCTACTTTCTCTGGAAGGATGGTCATTGTTGGTGATGTTGTAGCGAGGAAGATCGTCCTCCCGGGTCACCCATGACTGCGGTCTGTCCACCTCAAAGCCCGGTAGGGGAACCTCCTCTAGGATGCCAAAGTTCTAGAGCGGGAGGTTTTCAGACAGGGGATACTCCTTCTAGGATGGGGTCAGCAGGTTGAATAAGGTTAGGTTGTTAGAAACCATCTCCTTGGCACCATAAACCTCCTCATTCACTGCCATTTCAGCTCTAAGAGCGGCGGTTTCCCCCTCATCAACTTGGTTTGCAACCATCTCGAATATTTCGAGAGTTGCGCAAAATCAGGATGAAGCGCATGGAATTGGGGAGAGTTTCGTGAAATCTGAAGCTGCGGCGTGAAATCCAGGAGTTGGGCACACAATCAGCACACTAGGCACGGAATATCCTGAGTAGGCGCGCAAATGCGAATGAAATTCAGAAGGAATTACGCGCAGCTGCGGAAGCAATTTCGTGCACAAGAGCGGTATTCCTATCGCGCAGAAAAGCTTGAGTATGGAACATGGGACCCAGTGCCCCTTTTACAGGCGAGGCCAGGGTTCTACGCCTCGTGAAAAGAGAATTCCGTGCTAATCCGTTGTTTTGCCCGCCCCGTTGGCTTTTTGCGCGCAAAAGGCCTAGGAGATGCACTGGTTCGTCGTTTCGGCGTTTCCCTCGTAATCTGATCATTGTGACCTCTTGCCGATCCAATATCAAGGGGGGGGGGGGCATTTATAGATGCCAAAAAAGTCTGTAACTCCCAGAGGAAGTTTCGGATGGACGGAGCGAAGTCATATTTGGACTCAGAGACCCGGTCCAGATGGCCCGGAAGTGGTGCACGAAATTTAAGAGGACTTGCGCGAAAGAATGTTGTCCGTGCGAAGGATGTCCGGGATTCATCTAAAAACACCGAGATGACGCACAATTTTGCACGCTCGTTTCTGTGCAGTGAGGCTTTGCATGCCGACTGGTCCTAGCGTGGAAGATTTCGCGCGCCGCCTAGATTTCGCGATGGTGAATGCCTATAAATAGAAGGCGACCTCAACCATTTTGGGGTTGAGCAATTCAGACCAGTTCCCGTGCGCACAATTCGCACTCCTGTGCCCACAAGATGAATTCCAGGTAATTCCCTTTTTCACGCAACCTTTCCCTGGGGTTCGCCTTTGCGCGCAACCCCACTGGATTAAGTGAATTTGCCAACTCCTCCGGGTTCATCCTTGGCACGCAATCCTTTCCCCTTGCGCACAATCCCTTCCAATTGCGTGCAATCCCTTCCAAATTGTGTGTAATTCCTCTGATAGGTTTCACCTGGGATCGACCACTACCCCACACGCAATCGAGGCCCGTTGCGTGCAATCCCCTATCAGTGTGCAATCCTCTGACCCAATTGCGCGCCATCCCGGTGTTTTGCGTGCAAACCCTCTCTTTGCGCGCAAAGCCCACGACCCCTCACCTTGATGCCCCTTGGTTTCCTCTCTGTGCCAGCACCCGATGTCTCCCATGCCGGGCATGCACGCCATGCATTGTTTTCCCATATGTCCTTCCAGGATCATACAAAGTAACCTCAAGGTCCCTTGGGTGGTGTTTACCGTTGCGTTGCTTGGCCTTATGCTTCTTTTCATAGGCACGCTAACGGCTATTGCTTCTTCGCATAGCCATGCTAACGTGGACCCCTTGATGGTTCTCCATGTGACCCCCCTTCACTACGGCCTTGCCGATTCCTTCCCTCCCACAAGGGGTAGAGGGTGTTGGGCATGTAAGTACTAGGGTTGTAGAGTGAACCCACCTCGTCCAAGCTGCAGGACGTTAAACTGCCAAGAACCTTGTCCTTAACACATGACGTTAAACTGTGGTCTAACCACGTGCCTCACACGCAGGGCCACCCCAGCTCGGAAATTTTTTTACGCCTCTCGTCTCCACGGGAATGGATTCTTCCTCACATGGAATGATATCCTCCTTATGGGGTGGCATCTGTCCACAGGGGAAGGGCAGGCCTAGAGCGTAAGCCCCTATCCTCTTTTGTGGAAGGTTTCACCCATGCACCTCCATACTTCCCCATTTCCAAGGCCAGTGGAGCCCCCTTCCTACTGCGCTTTGTTGCACCACGGGCCTCCATCTGGGAGTAAGCCCCGAAACCATGGTCCGCTAACCACGCATAAGCCCCTGTTTCCTCTTTGGGCCGCTCAATGCATAAGCCCCTTTTTTCTTCTCAAGGACGCACCCTTTGCGACATGATCATATGGACCCTGCTGTCTCTTGTTTCTCACACCAAGCATGACTCACATGGGCTTAGAGTAAGCATCGACCATGACATCCATCATGGGCCGCCTCAGAGTGTAAGCCCCATCCCAGCGAACTACGTGGACTTTGATCCGTGCTAATTCATGGTACGTAGGAGGCGTCAATGAGGTTCAAGACCACCACCTGGTCGTTCTGACTTCTTCACATCGGTTTTCCAACACTTTGGGATGCCTCAGAGCGTGAGCCCCAGATTCCTCATCCAACATGATGTTAAATTGTATTCTCCCATCCCGCATGACGTTAAACTGTATGCTATCGTCCCGCATGACGCTAAACTGTATGCCCTGAACTACGTGGACTTTGATCTGTGCTAACGCATGGTATGTAGGAAGCCTCCACAAGGTTCAAGCCCATCACTCAGTTGTTCCGACCCCTTCACGTCGGTTCACAACACCATCATGGTCCACTTCAGAGCGTAATCCCCATACGTAACACCCACATCGCATCCTAACCTCTCCCTCGAGCCCACGTGCCTTGGGAAGCTCATGCCCTAGCCCGGATATCTTACCTACTCCAGGCTCCAATCCATGCATTCATTCTCACGGGTCACCTCTTCACGTGTCCCACCGTATCACCAAACTATGCAGACTTTGATTCCCTTCCACGGGGATATATAGGAAGCCTCCACGAGGTTCAAGCCTGTCACTCCATCACCCATCCTGATCTTTACCCGGGCCACCACATCCCGGTGAGATCATTCCACCTCATTCCACCCCATAGTATCTGGGAAGCCGCCCACGTGCTGGGCCAAACATCTGTGTTCCCCCTAGGGGGTCCTTCAATCTGATCCACTCTCAGTGTTTTGATCAGTCCGATCCATCTCCGCCAGACGTTAAACTCGCGACATATCCCGTGTTAAACATGGGATGCTGAGAAAAACCTCAGATGGTACGCAATCCCCCATGTTCGATGTGGGATTCCTTGGGCTTCCACGCCCTCAAGAAGCCCTATAATAAGGGACAGAAGACAGACATACCAATACCCAACATCAATACATGCCGACGACACCCCAACATGACCATTCTCCTCACTAAAGTTTTCTGCCCCGACCAGACCCCTTGAAGCGTCTCGATGGAAGCAACGTAATTAACCGGCGTCCATACAGATATGGAACCGGGAACAAGCTTCACGAACCTGTATTAAATCTATGAGGAAGACTCGGACTAGGTGACATGCTCCGAGGAGGAATTCACAGAAGGAAGAACCAACATCCCATCATCCAGGTTTTAATCAAGGAGTAGATGTCCCTGAACAAGGAACGAATGCCACCCGCCTTTGGAAAGCGGGAATGCAGGGCCACAAGCCACACGTCCTCCCCCTGTGTGATGGACGCGTGTGTGCACCCTGGCGTAAAAGCATCAGAAACAGTTGTGAAATGGTCTCCTTCTTCAGCATCATTTTAAAAATCATAGTATGATTCAAAATATCTTGATAAGGTAAAATATTTGAAAACTCCTTGATAATATACACCTTTCTTGAAAATATGAGAATATTGAGAAAATATGATATGATTAAATAAAACCCCTGGTCCATGATGATATCGAGGTATAATGGAGGTTTTTGATATCTCAAACAACTTCTTAGAAGTGAGTTTTATGTTAGAAAAATCTTCACAATCATTCGAGCATGACTTTGTAATAATTATTGAAACCAACTCACCAGGAAGAGATAGGAATGTTGTTTGAGATCCTCCTCCTTCCATTTTTAATTGACTTTCATTGATCTGAAAAATTTATAAAATAAGGATTTAACTAAAATAATAGAACTAGTGACGTACCATGTGGTTATCCAAAACACTTAATCCCTAAAGTTGTCTAAACCGATCTCTGATACAAACTCTAATGACCCAACCTTAAACATTACATAATCTTGAATTAAGTTAAAAATTCACATCGATGATCTTTTATGGTTTAGAGTTTTAGAAAATTAGGCCATAACTATTACATTACATCTCAAATATTACAATGTAGACAAGTATACACAATATATATTTTTCATAATCAAAGATATTTAAAATAAAAAATGAATTATTTTTCTTGATAAACATATTAATGTGATTCATCTTGATTTATTTCTTCCTCTTACTCATCCTTATATACTATGATTTTTTTTTAAAAAAATTTGGGATGAGCCCAAAAAGCTCAATAAGGGATATAAAATATGTAATGAAACCGTTAGACAATTAATAATTAAAACTCATGAAATTTTTTTCTCAAATTTATACTTTTCACCCATAAAACATAAACTCTTTAACATTGCATATTAAATCAAAATGTTTATGAATAACTGATAGAAAATAATAAATCATAAATGTATCTTGTGGAACCTAAACTATACTGACATTGTAGCTTTCACAGCTACATAGAGAGTAACCTTCATGGTATTGATTAGAATACCCATCGTAATATATTACCTAAATCTCTTAAGAGAAACATTATCTTTTACCTCTGTCACATTACCCAATGCATTGGAGGGCTATCACATGCTCACCTGCCCTAGGTTTGTCATGAAAACACCCATATATGGTTTATCACGTAACCACACATCGGATGTTCTAGTAAAATTACATAATCATAACACATAAAGGATTTATGTTATAAACATTTCACTCATAAATCACAATAAATCAATTCAAGATATTCAAATATCAATCCATTTCCAAAACCATTTAAAACATTTAAATAAAGAAAATTTTGAATCAAATAGTCCCATACCACTTTTAATCTTTTGAAATAAATTATCATTTGGAAAAATTTATTTCCATATAAATAAACTCTTAAAAACCATTTGAAAACATGGACATGAAATATATGGTTTTATAATAATAAATATTTAAAACATTTAAAATGATGTTAAAGATAAAGAGTCCCTTACCACTTGAGAAAATACTTAAATAAAGATAATTGAAGAATAAAATTAAAAAAAACCTATAATATAATGAGAATAAGGGTATTCAAGATATAATATGACAAAGGGAAGTATATACACTATATAAATGTGAATTGGTGTATAACAACAAATATGTCTCAATGGAATGTAAATAGATACGATATCCCATAAAAAAATATACCCTTAGATTAAGGATAAATCAATGACATAATTAGGTGTGAAAAATATAAATACACAAAATATGAGTGGATATGCAGTGTAAAACAATCAAAGGTCATTCACACTTATTAAAGTAAAAACAAAACCAATGACATGGATATTAAACTCAATAAAATGAGATTGAGTTATGATTTCCCATACAATGTTCATATAAATGACGTAATAATTTATGAACTGGGTGATTATGTGTAGAAAAAGTATATCCACATAGAGTTAAGTGTAAATTACAACATAAATAAATAAACAGTGATTCCACACATAATCATGGCATAATATAATGAATGAAGTATGCATAAAACCCAATGAGTGGAAATGGAGTTTAGAAATTCCCTTACAACAATGTAATCAATAAAATCATATGAACAAAAATTAATAACCATAAAATGAATCATTTAATATCATGAATATGAATAGAATCATGATATTATATAAAAATGGCAGCACACATAAACAACATTCAAGAAATTAGGGGCAAACCATGGAAATCTCACGAAAATGATAGTGGGATGAGAAACCCTTTACCTTGTGTCCAACATGAGTCACTCGCTCTTTAACTTCCTGAATAATAAAATTATAATAATTTATACTTGTTTTATAACCTTTTTAAAGTTTAATAATCATTTTATATCACTTATTACCATGTTATAACAATTACACAGTTATTTAATTTCATATCGGACGTTTTGTCGATGTTCGGAACTT
Source organism: Viscum album (assembly GCA_963277665.1). Lineage (NCBI taxonomy): Eukaryota > Viridiplantae > Streptophyta > Magnoliopsida > Santalales > Viscaceae > Viscum > Viscum album. The sequence goes on along the minus strand of OY728134.1, from coordinate 1,043,833,235 downwards.
GAGTAAAAAATGAACTTGTTATTATGAAAATTATCCATGTGTTCATAAGTCCATCATCTCCAGAATATTATTCATGATTTAAATATCATATATATCCAGTATATATGTATTCATAATAGTCCATAACATTTGGAGATAATAAATGAAATTCACTTTTCATAGAGACGGTAGGTCGTACGTATGCATGAACACTACTTTCATTTCATTGTCATATTAAATGAATTAAAACTAAATGATACCTAGGTATGTTATAATTAAAGTATAATATCCATATTATATAGGTTATATAAGTTCATTAATTCCCTCCCTTATATGTTCTATTTATGGAATGAATGAGTCATATCACTTTGAGGGGTGGTAGTCCGCACTTCCTAAAATGAAATTATCGTAATTACATAACATGACATGAATAAATGTATACTTTAAATAAAAATTATATAACAATAGAAAAGATATAAATATAATTTATATCTCAAAAAATACAGTTCCATCATAATTTCCACCATGATAGGTGGTAAGAGAGAGTTGAACAATCATCGTTTTGTGAGACAGTAGTTCACCATCACAGAAACGGTATGTTCTAAAAAAACTAGATAGAGGTGTTTGTAAGTGTAGTTATAATCCTTCTCATAACAAAATACTAAAATATTTAGGATACTTGTTTTTTTATCTAATAAAAGAAAAATAAGATCATAGAAAGTGAAGAAGGAAAATAATAAAAATAATCTTGAGAGAAGACATTACCTCAAATCGGGTAACTCCTTTTTATTTATGCTAAAAGGATTTATTGAATTTCCTACTAACATGATTAATGATTATAAGATTATGGGAGATATGTTGATCAGATATTTGAGTAGAGTTTAGAAAAGATAAATGGCTTGATATGTCTGACAAATTGGTTAGGGGTGGTGTCCTTTTATAGGAGGGAGGAGGTACTATTTAGAAGAGTCTAGAATTATTATTTTACTATACAACCATTTTAGGTTTTTAAATGTCCAAATATAATTTAATTTGATGAAAAGATGATGATTTTTCTAAATTAATTCAAACAATAGGTTTTATACAAGTATAGGTCATTAAATAAACCCTATCTTTCAACATTAACCCTTAGTTAACTAATTCAATTTTTATCATGTCTTCTTGTATATACATACTATATGGTTAATATACATACTATAAAAAGAAATACCAACCTCAAGTGGTTAATTAATGAAATTTTAAACCATATAAAAGTTATTTGGCCTAATATTAGATTTTTAGGATTATTATATCACCAAATAAAATAATATTTGTTTTAAAAACCCATTTATGTCATTTTTGACACTATTTAGTAATTGATTTTTGTTAAAGTGATATGAACATGATTACTTCAAAATAAAACTCATTAAATCAAATATAATATTCTATAAGAATCTGTAAAATTCATGGATGGAATAAAAAATTTCAAATTAAATTTATTTTAATATTTATAAACTCTTTTATTTAAATATTTCATAAATAAGGTAATCAGTACTTCACCATTGTGTCATAAATAAATTTATTTATTTAATCCCTAAAAATTATAAATTAAATACCATGATGTAGTAAATAATTTTATCTTTCCAATTATTATTTTTAATTGATGATATTAATTATAAAACCTTTCCATATAATTGTTTTAGAGAAAAGATTAATGTTTAATGTTATATTTCATTTTTTCAAATTAAATCTTTTAAAAGTTCATTATCACATCCATGTGGCTCCATGGGGTCCCTAAATTGACCCAAGGATTCACATGGTCGGAAATGACTCATAAAATAAGGATAGTATATGTGTTAGGGTAATTTAATATTATTATAATATTATTTTTTCAAGTTATTTACCCAATTTACCCTTTAACCTTGTTAAAAAAAACAATTACTAAAGTTACTATTCATAGTGTCCAAAAATAAAAGTAACATATTAACATAATTTAGACCCACTGATTCCAAATATGGAATCTATTTATAAAAACTAAAAACACACAAATGGAAGAAATTAATTTAAATTTAATTTCCATTGTCAAAAGGAGAAAGTGGGTTTTTAATAAACAAAATCTATCAAAAGATTGGCAATTGTTTATATACAATTTAAAAGTGAAATTACTTCCAATGACATAAATTGGTTTAAATGATAAAAATATAATCTAATTATACTTTAAGACAAATTAAAAAGATAATATAATTATATAACTAAATTAAATTAAAAAGTAGTTTTGACTAAAAATGCAGTATTTTTCACTATTCATTAAAAAAATAATCTTTGTCATTAAAATACCAAAATTTTAACAAAAATAAATTTTTATGTCCCTCTTATAAATAATAAGGTTATTTTGTCAAAAGAAACGTATAATAGTGTCAAAAACTAGATTTAATTAAGGTTCACCTTGAAAAGGTGTTAAAACTACCTTTTTAAAACACTGGTGTATTTAAGCTTAAAATTCGATCCATTCTCATTTTAAGGCTCTAAACATCATAAGCAGTCCCTTACAATATCAAGTGATGAAATCATCCATTGAAAAAACCACGGTGTGCGAGAAAAACACCACCATATCATGAGAATCCTGGCCTTCCGAGTGTACCTCCATCCAAATTAACTTTAACACATGCCTAGTTAAGAAGTATCCAGTAGATGCTTTTGACCATCAGTTGTTTTTGTGTCATACCTGAAACTCCCAGTAGATAGAGGTAGGTGAGATCAGCATGCAGTTATCCGTGGATCCAACCTGAAGTGCTACAACATTATGGACTTCCCGGTGTACCTGCAAAGCCACTTCATGTTGCGAGTCTTGTTTCCCATCTTCCATACCTTCATTTTTGGTAGCATATATCACATGAAAAATAACATCAGTTACTACTAACATAAGGTTATGAAACTTTTCACTCCAACCAATTCATGCAGTGTGAATCTGTAGCTCTTCAATATACCTGTATCTATTTAAATCAGAGTCAATGATCGAACCAAAGTAACAACATATGTGTTGTGCAATGTTGTAGTGAAGGAAAACATGTTTCATAGTCTCATACACACTTGAGTAGAGGTGAAATGATGATACAATAACTTGTCCAGCATTCCTTAAATTATCATGCATAGAAAAACAATTCTTCCAAAGTTTCCAAAGTAGTTTGAACAATGAAGGGGGAATAAAAGGAGTCTTAAAATTGAGCATCCATACGGGTGTCCGGGTGTGTCTAACAAATTGATTTTTATAAGAGTCCCTCATGTTGTAGATACAACTTCTTCTTTGATTCCATATCATGGTATCACAATTCATGAAAAGATAATTTCTAATTTCAGGACAATCCTAAAGAGTGATAATATCAATCTTAGTTTGATGTTGATTCATAAATTTTGTAATCATCATTTCAGACAAGTTGGGAGGGACATTTCCATTATAAAGAGGGGATTCCAACCAAGGGGAGTTCCAGTAGATTAAATTAGACTGACCACTAAATAACCATTTTGAACTCTGCATATTGTTAGTGAAGGAGTACATGAGGTCAATCCAAGAAGAGGATGAATGATTGTTATGATACCCATTAATAATCTTCAACATAAACCAACTAGATAAAAAATAAAATGGAGAATCATTGTATGTGGGAAGGTTCCATGTGAATTTATTAATAAGTCCATCAATGAAATCCCTTAGGTCCTTGACACCACAGACTCTGTTCTCAATTGGTTTAATACAGTCCTTCCAGGAAACTATGACCAACTTTCTTTCACTCACAGATTATAACTATATGAAATTATACATCATGCTCTGGATATCATTAAGAAGACCTCTTGGCCACATATATAGAGAGGAAGAGTACACATGCTTTGATTTAATCATTGAGTTAATGAGGCAGACCCTCCTAGCCAGAGACATTGCATTCCCCTTCCATCTTGTCAACTTCTTGGTAATTACAGAAAATATATCCTTAAGATATTGCATGTGGAACATTCCATAAAATAGAGGAACTCCATGATAAATGAAGGGTGAAAATCCCTTTAGAACACCAAGAGTCCTGATGAATATATTTTTCTTGCAAACAATTAAGCCATTCCCAAAGACAATAAAGAATGTTTTCCAACTAATCAATGGAACTTGCTCTATTTAATAATGTAGAAAAAGGATCTGATCACAGAGATGGTTCCCCTTGAGGTTTGTCTAAAAATAAGGATGTCATAATCATATAAAAGGTGGGATGGAATAAGGATATCCCTACTAGCTTTAATCTGCTCGTAAATACCTATATGGGATTTCTCAAGAAAGCATCTTCTTAGATACTCCTCATTAATGGAAAAGAGAATCCTAGAAATAGGGTAACCTTGGTGGGCACCTCTAGTGAAATTGATGTAGCCTCTAGGAGATCCATTAATTAAAATGGACAGCATTACAGAAAAAAAATTCAAGTCACATGTTTGAAAAATTCATTAGAGAAAACACAATGCCTAAGAACATTTGATAAAAAGCATCACTTAAAAGTATCAAAGTCCATGTAGATTATAATTTTTAGTGAAAATTTACCATTCTTAGACTTCTTTTTCATTAAATTGATACTCTCAAAGCTGTGATGAGACATTTCTAGATGGATCATCCATATAGAAAAACAAATTGATTCGACAATATATGCACAATGATGAGGCCTCCCAATCAGGTGAACATAATTTTTCTAATGAATTTAGGAATTGTATTCCCAATATCCATCGGTCTAAGGCCTTTGATATCAACAACATTCTCTTTCTTTGGAATCATGGAAATGAAATTTGAATTTATCCGATAAGGTATGTGAGCATGAGTGAATATATCCTTCACTGTATTAACCCAATCATCATACATGATGTCCCAATAAAACATGTATAACCTGTTTGAAAATCCATTAGGACTAGCCACACATTCAATGTTAAGAGATAATAATGACCTCTTAATTTCCTTCCTTAATGGGGACTTTAAAAGGGCCTTATTCTAATTCTCATCAATGCCATGAGATATATTAGTGACCAACTTCTGAATTCTGTCCAATCTAACACCATATTGATTTATGGTTGTTTCCTACATGTCCAAAATTAATTATATATCATTATCCATAAGTATAAAAATAATTCAAGATTTGTTTCTCGGTCTTGGCTCTGTAAACACATCTAAATGTAAAAAAAATTATTTAATAAAAGAGTTGGGATTTAAAAACATTGGAAATGACATCAAATTTCCTTGAAATTAAAGGAAAAAAATAGATTTAATTGAGAACTATAGGAATTGATATCACATTATTAAGAATTATGGTTTTCCAGTTATGACCGTAAACACATTTTCAGAGTTATAAAACAATAAAACCAACATGGTATGGTCAAAACCATAGTAAAGACCTTAGATTGATGTGATATCATGGGAAAACCACTATTGGGTTGTTTTTTACATGAACACGTAGATGAAATGTCAGTCTAAGATTCAGTGTGGTTGGAATTACTTGGTATACACTTCAAAAAGGTACAAATCCATTATTGACTAGTGTCAGGTGGTAAAAAACTAAGAAAACGAGATGAAATTTCCATGAAATCATGGGGAAAGAACCATATATAAAATTTTGAAATCTAGGAAATGAAAACATTTCATTATGGATTAGGCATTTTCCATTATGAATGTAAAGGTATTTTTAGTTCTTTAAAATACCAAAACATGTGTGGTAGGGTCAAAAACATATAAAATTTCCTCCGATTGATATGAAATCATAGGAAAACTACGATTGAGTTGTTTTTTATGTTTACGCACAGATAATATGCCAATATGATGTGTGGTGTAGTTAGAATTACTTTACATAAACTTCTCAAATGTATGAAATCCTTTAAAAAATGTAAGGGGTCAAAACTAGGAAAATGATGTCGAATTGTCCTGAAATCATGGGAAAATGATTGTAGATTTAATTGTGAAATGTAGGAACTAACAGAATTTCCTTAAAAATTATGGCTTTCCCATTATGGCCTTAAACACATTTTTAGTGTTTTAAAATAGTAAAACATGTGTGGGACATTCAAAACCATAGAAAAAAACCTCAGATTGATGTTAAATCATGGCAGGACCACTGCTAGGTTTTTTATGTGAATGAATAGAAAAAATTTCAAACCAACAAGTTGTGTGGTCATAATTAATTGGTATAAACTTTTGAAAGGTAAAAAATCCTTTAAATACAAGTGCTATGAGGTAAAAACTAGGAAGATTTCATCAGATTGCCATAAAATCATGAAACAACAACCGTATATTTAATATTCAAATGTATGAACTGATAACACATTATTTATAATTATGGTTTTCCTGTTATGGACGTAAATTTATTTTTAGTGTTTTAAAACATTAAAACATTCATGGAATGTTAAAAACTATATAAAATGACTTAATATTGATGTGAATTCGTGGGAAAACTACTACTGAGTTGTTTTTAACATGTACACATAGGAAAAACCTAAATCTGTTGTATGATGTGGTCGAAACTACTCATTATACAATTATGAAATGTATGAAACTTTTTAATAACAAATATTCTGAGGTTAAAATCTAAAAACATCCTTAGATTTCAATGAAATAAAAAGAATTTTTTTATATAAATAGTGAAATGTTGAAACCGATTACATGTCATTATGAATTATGGTTTCCCGTTACGCTTGTAAGTATGTTTTCACTGTTATAAAACACTAAAATGTGTGTTGATCGATCAAAACCATAGAATATGACCTCTAATTGATTTGAAATCATGGAATAACCACCACTATGTTGTTTTTAACATGTATGCGTAGAAAAAAGATCAATATTTCATTTTATGTCATGGAATTAATTTTTATACAATTCCTAAAGGTACACAAGCCTTTTAAAACAAGTTTCAGGGGTAAAAAATAAGAAAAAATATCATATCCACCTAAAATCATTGTAAAAAAATCATAGATTTAATTGTGAAATGTTGGAAGTGATTCCGTTTCATTCCGAATTAAGGTTTTCTCCCTACAATCATAAATGAGTATTTAGTGTTTTAAAATAGTAAAACATTCAAGGAATGGTAAAAATGATAGAAAAAGACCTCAAATTTATGTGAATTCATGGGAAAATACCACATAGTTGTTTTCGAGAGGCATGCATAGAAAACATGTCACTATGACATGCATTATGATCATAATTACTTAGTAAAAACTTTTTGAAGATACAAAATCCATTAAAAAAGTGTTTGGGGGTAAAAATCTAATAAAAGACATCATATTTTCCTAAAATCATGGGAACATAACTTTATATTTAATTTTAAAATGTAATATCATACGGTATATCATTCCAAATTATGATTTTCCAGTTATGGTCTTGAATGTGTTTTTAGTGTTCTAAAACCCTAAAATGTGCATGAAACGATAATTTTTTTTTCAATCGCTCTATGATTAAAGTGAACTAATGGTAAAAACACCACTGAGCCTTTTTTTATGTGCACGAGTAGACAACACATCTATCCAATGCGCATTGTGGTCGAAATTACTCATTGTACACTTAAGAAAGGTATAAAATCCTTTAGAAACAAGTATTGGGGGTGAAAACCAATGAAAGAGTGTCAGATTGCTATGAAATCATGGTATAAAAATGTTATATTTAATTTTCAAATGCAGGAACTGAAAATAAGACATTTTTAATAATAGTTTTCCCTCCATGGATATAAATGTGGTTTGTGTGTCTTAAAAAACTAAAACATTAATCAAAAGGTCAAAACCATAGAAAATGACCTATTAATGTTGTAAAATCATGGGAAAACCACAAATGTGTTGTTTTTGACGTGTATGCATTGAAAAAACACCAATATGATGTGTATTGTGGTTTTAGATACTCAGTATAAACTTATGAAAGGTACAAAGGCCTTCAAAAACAAGTGCCATGTGGTCCAAACAAGGAAAACTATATCTGATTTCCCTAATATCAATGTATAACTAACATATACTTAATTATCAAATGTTGGAACCAACACATTTCATTCCAAATTACTGTAATCCCATTATAATCATAAATGATTTTTTAGTGATTTAAAACACTGAAATGTGTGTGGAAGGTTCAAAACCATAGAAAATTACCCCTGATTTATGTGAAATCATTGTAAAAGTGATTTTTAAACGGATTTATAATTTCACTTCAAGGATTTCTTTAGTTAATGGAAAAGTGATGTAAAATGAGATGCCAAAATATTATTTAGGAGGAAAAAAAATATTTACCTTCTGTCCTTATGCCTAGTGGGGAACTAAAAGCTGATTGGAGAGTGTGTGATGATTCATATTATATGCTTCACATTGGTGTACATGTGAGATCCCTTATCTCCCAAAATGACTCGCATTCACCATTTTTTGGGTAAGTAAATTTAATAATTATTAGAATTCAATATTAGAAAAAAATTGACTTCTGGTGGCTGGACCACTTTGGTTAATTGTGTCCTTACCTACATTCCTATGAATATCATGTTGATTATTAAGGTTCTCAAAGAAGTTATTAGATAAATTTAAAAATCATGTTTTTTCCTCTGGGATACTCATTCCGATGGGAAACATCATTATTATTCATTTTCTAGGATATCTAGGTCATAGGAGGAAGGGGAAATCAAGTTGAAGGATGTTTAAGGTGCTATTTCTAGCATGTAAGCTAATTTGGGGTGGGACGCTGCCAATGGATGAAACATCTAGAGAATCTTCATCATGAATAAATATTTGAATGACTTAAGGCATTTGAGGGGATGGGTTTCTGGTTTTTGGAAATACCTACAAAAAAACATCCTTGTCATTCCAAAAAATTCTCATTAGATCAATGAACATGGTGAGATAGGTTTCTGAATCCATGACTAGGTTGGTAATTCTCTTGGATTTCTAGGGTTCCCAATCCCAAACATATCATTTATAAAATCAAGTAGCTATCCAATATTCATAAACATAATCCTAAAAACCTAGTAACATGATTTTTTTAAAATTACTCACATGAATGATGATCTTTATTAGTGTGTGTTAATGGGAGCTCCATCATCTGTCTTCTTAGTGAAAGAATATCATAGGATCCTTAGTGATAATTTGGTGAAAAATGAGTGGGGTACTACTCTTTGGTACAAAGATATCCCACCTAAATTAAATGTTATTATACGAAGGATAAGGAACCATGAACTCCCCAAAAATGAGGATATCAAACGAAAGTGTATTTTACCAGCTTTGGAAGGAACATATTGTTGGATCCATCACGAGGAGACTACTGCCCATATCTTCTAGAGAGGTGGCTAGGATACTACTATTTGGGAAAAAAATTGTGACTTCATGGGTTAACATTATGATGATACTAGTGGGTAATGGTTTCTTCATCTATGGTTCATGGGGGATACAAAAAATAGAGAGTAAAAGAACGAATGGGGTCCCCTTATGACAACATGTTTTGGTGTTTATTGCAATCTAAGAAAAAACCACAACATGGGGGTGTCTTTGGATCATATAGGGCTCTGTTGTCCAGAACAAGATTCTTAGTGGTGGATCAGATGCATCTTGTTAAATTAAGGGATAATTCTTCATTCCTTAAAATAATTATGCACTTATATAAACCCCCTTATTTTCTAGAAGTGAATCCTTGTAATGTGTCACAAGATATGTTGGGTTCTCCCTGCCAGTGGTTATAAGATTAATGTTGATGGGTCTTTTTGTGATGTGTTCATGCATGGATGTGGTATTTTTAATGGTCCTCCTAGTTATAACTATATTCCTTTAGTGAATCTTATGGATAAAGAGACTCTATATATATGAAATAATATGCTATGCGTGATGGCCTGGAAATTTGTAGAAGGGACGAAACTGATCTATCCAAAGTGGAAACTGATTCTGAAATCATTATTCACTATTTATAATGTCGGATAAGTTTTCCTTGGGGGAAAACTAACCCTATCTGTTGATTCAAATTAATGAACAAAAAAAATACTTTTTTTCTTCAATCATGGTGTTATCATAATCAAGCTACAGACTGGTTGTCAGGAAAATTTCAAATAGACAGTAGGTGTATTTATTTTTCTATCCTTTCCCGCCTTCCATATAAATGTGTAGAAATTACTAGGGGGTTTTCTCTCAGGATTCACCGCATTAGGACTCCCTGGTGTTGTTTCCCCTTTTTCATCAATAATAAGAACATGTTATTTGTAGGAAGCATCTATTTTTGAATTATATAAATCGTGTTGGAATTTTTTGAATCAATTCATCCTATATACTACTAGAACATACCCCGTGCATCAAATTCATAACTAGAAGACTCATCCTAACATTTATTTTTTATATGATTTTGGGATGTGATTTAAATTCATGTTAATCCTCAGTAACATTACAACATTAGAAAACAAAACTATGTTTGATAGCATATTCAACACGGAACACTAAGTGTAAAATAACTATAATAAAATATTAAAATTTTAAAATTTATACATAAACAATTTAACTAAGCCATTAAATTAAGTCTTAAGAACAATATAGAATAGCTTATGGAAAATATATTAATTTCCTACTAAATAGACATTTATTTAGAAAATATTTTGAAATATGTACTCAATTTTAATTGAAGATGATTTCTTTATAAAAATATGTTTCCTTTAGAAAATGATTATTATTGTGAGAAAATATTTTAAAAATATTTTGATCTTTTGGAAACATGATTTTATAAAATAAAGATATTTTTTGAAATAATAATATCAATTTTTATATAGGGTTAAATTTTGTGATTTTTTGAAAAATATTTATTTTTCCATGAATAGTGAAAATATTGATTTTTATAAAGCAGTTATTTATTTTTTAAAAATTATTTAATTTAAAATTATATTTAAAATTTTTATTTTATTTAAATGTAAAATAATAATAATTTACTAATATTTAATTTAATTGATTAAATTTAACCCATTTTTATATTATATTTTGGTATAAGTTTATTTTTAGGCCTAAAGCACATTTTTCTGAAAACGTTTATAAAGTGAATAATGTTAATCTGTTTTAAATAATTAAAATAATCCATAATTAGTAATGATTTCAATGAATTTTTTAGATTATATATATAAATATTATTTTAAATTTATTAAATTTTGATTTTTTTTATAGTTATTATAAAACCATCTTATTATTGAAAAATGCATTTCATAAAAACCCATTTTTTGACATGATTATGATTATATTTTAAAATTAAATTCTACAAATTATGAGGATATAATTTTCAGAAATGGATTAAATATTTAATAATATATAATAAGTACATGTAAATTTTTGGTCATAATTCATAGTTAAAATAGTAAAAATCAGTTACCACGGTTAATGTTAAAATTGGTTTCCAGGGGGGTTAAAATAATGATGTAAAATAAATGAAATATTTAAAACATATTTATTTTAATGTTTAGAGGTTTTTATCAAACTTATACCACCTTCAATCCTTTATTTTTCAATTTTGGAGGAACTTTTCTTGAGATTCGCTTCAAATTTTTGAGTAGTTTTGGGCATTTACAAGAATGTCACTCCTCCTCCCTTATAAATAGACACACCCTCCCCACCCTTAGTCACACCTATAAAAATATATTCCTTGGACATACCCTAAAAAATCTCTCCCTAAATTCCTTATACATATTATAGTGCTTTTGGTATTCTGGGAGCACCAACCATAGGGTCCTTAATAAGATATCTAAAGGAGGTTCTTCTAAGCGAAGGTAATCGTCATTACAGTGCTCCTTCTTTTAAATTACTCATTTTAAACATTTAGTTATTAAAATATAATGAAATTAATATCATCTATATAATTAAATTTTATTTTTTATGGTAAATTAATCATCCATATCTTCTTCCATCAAATGGGAAATGGATCTATCATTCGTTTCTACGACAGACTTCGACCTCACAAACCAATATAAGTCATTTTCATTAATTTCCTATAATGGATGGTCATGATGATGGATATAATATGTATATATGATATTAATGACACATTTATCATTCTATTAATGTAATATATTGTATAAATTATTACATTTCCATCCATGTAAAAATGATCATGTTGTTCTTGTGTATGGAAGACTATTGTAACATGGAGCAATGCAAATTATTTTTTATAAACAAATCACATGAAAGTTTTATGTAACTTTATTTAGATAAATATTATGATATTTATATTATTATAACAATTATATAATTATAAAATAACACTACTCCATTCCATGATGATCATTGAAAAGTAGAGTCATTACATAAGCGTATTTATAGCCTACCATCACCTTGATTTTATCGTAGTCATTTTTCATAAACAAAATTCATGGTTATTTTTAAAATTATAATTTATTAATAAAAATGATTATTATTTAAGGATTATTATTATGTATATGATGGTTTAATTTCTCATTTGACCATAGTCAACACACCAATACCCTTTTGAAATAATGAGTCGAGCGTCCTCAAAACACCCGACATGGACAAATTCGATCATGTAATTAAGCACATCATTAATATAAAACATGTAATTTTTTTAAGTAAAATTAAGTAAAAAAATAAAATTTCCATATGAAAAAATCTTTATATAAGATTATTATATAGGTAATAAAATATATACTCAAAAAAACATGGACTCGAGGTAAGAGTTTTGTATCAAAACATATTTATGAGGGACACATGTTATTTTTTGAACATAAAATATTTTATATGGCATATATATGGAAAATTTACACATTATATCATGAATAATTCTTATTTCAATATAATTTATGTTATCAATCATCTATTTAATTATTGTGAGTTTTGATTCAAAAGATACCAGAGTGGAAAGTGTTTGTGTTTCAGTCTTATTATAATTTGAATTGTTTATGTTCGAATCTCCATATTGATAAATTATTTTATAATTTTCTAATAAAAACATTTAATTTTCATATATTATATTAAATTATTAAATTTTAATTTGATTTAACAATTTCCACTTTTTGTTACTTAAAATTATTGTGAAGATAGATTTAAGACAATACCACTTCATTTCTCACTTCGTTAAAAAAATATTGTTTCTTAGATATCCATATTATCTAAAAATATTTTTAATTATGTCTTTAACATCCTTAAAATAATTTATTATATATATATATATTCCCATTTTTTAAATTTTAAAATAATTATTTGAAAGGAACATTATTTTCATTTTTTGAATGAGGCTCTTTTTAACCATTTTACAATAGTGTTAAAAGAATGATTCTTATAACACATATGACATGTAAAAAATTACCCAAAATAATATAAATTATTTTATTTGAATATTAATTTATAATTTTCCAATTTTATTTTCAAATAATTCTTTCCCATAATATTTTTTGAATTTTTAGTTTTTCAAAAGAGATTTCCAAAGTGGATGGGTTATTTTAATCAAGAATGTTTTAAATATTTTTAAAAGTTTTATTCATTAACAAAAAAACCATTAATGTTATTGAATGATTCTAAATTATGTATATATATCTCTTATATATATACTTATCTTAGTAACTTTCCATTTTATGGGGTAATAAATCCCTATGACCATTTACCAAATGCCTTCTTTAAGAAATATTTTTTGATTATACTATGATACATGATTGTGAAGCCCATTTATTTTACAAGATAATTATTATTTTTATGACTTATGATTGATATCCTTATATGGAACACATATTAATGTCACATGAGACGTCATTTATGTAATTTTGGAGCATACCATATCTATTATGGGACTTTGTCCACCATATGATTTTATCTGGGAAGTTATCCCTAACTTTTATGTCATGTTTTATTTTGTCTCTGCTATCATATCTCACCATGATATTATTCTACCATGTTATTTATGTTATTTTATCATGTGATTACTCATTATCCATCACTTTTAAGATATCACATTATATCTTTGACCCACATGTTATACATGTCAACTTTATTCCCTTACTGAGATTTTTAGATCACCCAATTTATCTATGTATTCCATAGACTATCCCATGCAATTTTAGGACCTTGAAAGTATTTAGGAGATCATAATGATTATTAAAATAAAGAATATGTTTTTTCCTCTCTTTAATGTATTATATGATATTCTTACAAATCCACTAGGTCTCATGATTGTAAGGATTGTAATTAATATATGTTTTGTTAAAAATCAAAGAATAATATATGTAAAATGATTGGGTCACTATAGTTGGTATCCGAGAAAATTTGTAGTTAAACATTATAAAATATGATGAGGAAACATTTGTAAGAGCCATGGGGATAATTCCAAGGGTAATTTTAATTAGGGGAAAATATCCTATAATTTTGGTGAAGAACAGAGTAAGTGGTTTCCAAGATTTGAATCCTTGTTTGGATACAACAAGAGTAAGTGGTTATGGAATAGTTGTATCAAAAGGGTATAACTAAAAAAGGGTGAATTGATATGGAATCAGTCACCACCTGGTGCATAAAAGTGGACCTTGATGTAAACCTAGTTTGACACACTGTAGGGGATATTCCTTGGAGTTTCAAAAACTCATTATGAACCATTATGATGTACTTGAGAAAATTTTCATTTTTGGAAACCTAATAGGAAACTTTAACATCGATAACCAATACTGAAACCTAGAGACTCATAGGTAAGGATATACTTATAATTTAAAAGTTATTCCTCCCATGTTTGTATGTTTCCCTTTTTTATATGTATTAGTTAATGTATTCAGATCTATTTTTTCATATTTTATTTAATAGTGTGAAATTGGAGAAAGAATTCCAATAAACAATCTGATGAGAAATGAAATGATATTCATAATGAGGTTCCTAATATAATAGGAATAGAATTAATAAAACCTTTTATCATTCCAAATGATCCATATTGAGTTAGGATTAACAAATGGAACATAGTTGAATTTACAAACACATAAAAAAGGGAAGGATTCCATCTCATAGAAGTTAAACTATTAATGATGATAAACAAAAGGATATTAAATTTCTAACTTGTTAACAATGTGGAAATAGGAACCATGGGAAATGATTTAATGGAACAGAAATATTCTTAATGTGAGGAAAAAAAGAGAAAAAATCATATAATAATCAAACAAAAACTAAATGTACTGTAAACAAGAAGTTGGGAAAAAACTTCAACTGAAGACATCACTAACAGTTCAATGTCGTATATTTGGAAAAAATGGTATTTATCTTTATAAATTCTCCAATACATGTATTAATTTCTATGTTCAAATGTTATGAGAATAATTGATAGGGAATGATTGAAGTGTTTATGTATTGGAATTACAGTGTAATGACCCCAAATTATTTCAAAAGGAATTCCCTTATTATAATTATATTCTATATTATTAAACACATAGATAACACAGAGAGCACTATAAAAACATTATTATTATAAATTAAGAAAGAAACAAGTGTTATTTATAGAAATTAAGAAACCTATAATGATGGAATAGTATCCTAACCCTTGGAATTATAATACAACCATTAGGAATAGTAATATGACTAATAGAATAGTAAACTAACCTATGAAAGTGAAAATAAAATATGGGGTGCTATTAAATAAATGAATGATATAATTATATCATAGTATAATTAAATAAGTGTTTTAAAAATTGTAAATTAATTATTGATATTTTTTAAAATTTTAAATGTTTATATAAAATTTTAAATTGAATATAATTACTTAAAATAAAATTTATTTTCATAAAATAGACTTATAAATTAAAATTTTGTTTTATTATAATAAAAAATTACTTTTAGGAACCTTAATTAGTTTTTCAAAGCATCATAAAATTAGTTATAATATTAAAATCGTATCTTTTTTAATATATAATGATTAAATTTTAAATTTAAATTTATAATATTTTTAAAACTATTTTCATTAATTCGAGTCCATTTTTAGGATTTACACATAAAAAATGGTTCGAGTGAATTTTTGAGAATTTTATAATATAGTTGAAATTTTGGTGAATAGTGAAATGTAATAATTTTTTGTATTTAACATTTTAAACCAAATACATTAATATTTATGTAATGCATGATATAATAACCAATTTTTTCAAAATCTAATAAACTATTTATTATATTTTGTGATATGAATCATCATTATTGATTGTCTTAAGCCAAAATAATAAAATAATAAAAAATAATAGAAAACACAACTCACATACCGCTATAAATACCACCCCTCACCACCTCTTCTAATTACACATTATATGCATTGAAGTTAGTATAATTTTTTCCAAGATCATATGGTCTCGAAAAATACCAAATCCATGTTCCTTAAGAAGGTTTCAAAGGAGATGACATCAAAGAGGTAAAATTCTCGATCTTTCTATTTTAGTTCCATTTAATTTATTATTCTCTCCTAACATCCCCTATCAAAAGTGACATTATAACTCCATTATTATATGTATACTGGAATTTTATTTTATTAATGTATATCCATCATAAAATACCTTACCTCATCCTTTTAATTTTAAAATTACAACAACATCTGTGATGTGTTGATTCACTACATTGGTGAACGATGAGTTTTGATTTTCCATTACCACATTCAAGGTTAGTCATAAAAAAATTATTATGGTTATATAAAATTGTAATATAGATATTATAACTTTTATCATGTATTGGAACCAATATATTAACATAATATTAAATAAAACGATTCTTGTTCTTTAAGGTTCTAAAAATGAGCAAAACAAATTAATCATTTTCAATGACATTTTATCTAATGAATCATATTCATATCTAAAAAATTATATATATAAAATTTTAAAAATATGGAAATATATTAATAAAATTTCAATCCACTTATGAATTTTCACTTTCATTGGATATGATCTCACATAATTTTACTCAAGGGAACTAACCAAAAACAATTAAGTGTACACTCTCAGAATGATAAATTTGAACTCTGTAACTTATAAAAATGGGAAAAAATGACTATAATAAATTTAAAATAAATAAAATAAAAATATAATAGGTTATGGATTTAGAAAATAATTAACCTAATTTGATTATTTAGGATATAAAGTTCTTGATCATAACACATTCATACATATGTTACAGGAATTCTTGAACCAAACTCTCTTTATTTAGAGTTTCCATGTTTCACACAAAATTTACAAATGGATGTTCCTTTAATGTTCCTTATATATAATTTAATTATAATTTCATTTTAAATTCAGGTATATTCATATTTACAAACATTATTTTATGTATAATATAATTATTTTTTCAATTCCATAGTACATCTGGATTCCTCTTGAGTTATTTATTCTTCGCTTAAGGGTGATGATTTATAAAAAAAATTTGATCTTTGTTTTTCTATTGGTAAACACAAATATTATTTATGAATTATTATTTATTAAATCAGTAATACACCCATAACATTACATAGGTTATATTATGTTTATGATTGTCATACGTTCTATGTGTCATGCGTGATTATGTAAATGTTATGTTGTGACAAGTGGGCCCAGAATTATATACCCCCCCAAATCATTGGGTAATGTGATATATCTCAAGACATAATGTATAATATTCCTGAAAATGAGGTGATAATTGTTCCAAATTATGACAGTATGATTATACACATATGTTATGAATGGACATGATGTTATCATTTTTCATGGGTTTTTGTGGAATTTGACCACTAAGACTTGATGTTTCATTTGTATTCCTTTCCACCTTCCCTTACTTTAACTAATGTTTCCTATAATTATGATGATGATGATATTATGATTATTTAATGATTATGATGATTATTCTTACCCTTGTTATAATGATTCATGAACTTATCCATCCTATTACCGGGCTATTTGATTATCCATTTATTTGACGTATTTCCTCGGATGAATACATGTAATTAGGGAATGTGAGATTTATAAGGATAAAGAAGAAGATTATAAATAAATGTTTATATTTTATTGTGTTCATGTTATGTACGAGCTTAATTTTCCCAAGGAACTAAAGCTTTTGATCCTATATTTGTCTCTATTTTATGTTGTTTTTCATAAAATAATGTAACAGTTATTTAAGAAAAATTATGCCGTTATAGTTGGTATTATAGAACAATTTATTAATTTTGGAAATTATTATTAGATAATTCTAGTGAAAAGGCATAGGAAAATTAAAAATATATGTAGACACCCAAGATTATTTATTTTAGAAAAATCAAAACATAGGTATCCCATAAGAGATGTATTTAATCTTAATTTCACAAAACAATTATTTATTTATTCTTGATTTTTTGAATTACATATTCATCAAAACCTTTCTATTTTTCAACATTGTGGGAACTAGGAGGAACCAGGCCAGTAACCCATGTAAAGGATATAAGAACCTTGTTTTTCACTCATGTATGGATCCTTTAAATTTTGGTCTAATATACATTTATGGACCTAATATGGATGCCTAATGAGTTCTTAGAGGTCTCGGGAGGCATCTAGGGATTATTCAGAGACATGAACAAATATTTATGGGAGAAATTTTTATATTTCAAGGCTAGTTAAAACAATTTTAGGTAGGTCTTATGGATCTTTTTAACCTATTGTGGCTTGATAGAGAGAAGCATAATGGTGTATGTTTTGAACTAAATGTGCGTTATGGGCAAGATGGTTGTGTGATAATGTAAGAATTTTTAACAAAATCATTTCACACATTTAACGTATGGTTTCCTTAATGTGTGGCCAAACTGTGCCATATTCCCCTCCCTATAGATTCTATTATATGGTTGGTTCATTTTTTAGCTAACTGTGTGGCCAAATCCTGCAAAGGAAAAACATGGGTAATATTATCATTTTCCATTAAAATATATTTTCACTCAAACACACCTCCCATTCTTATTCATTAGCATAGGAATACTCCTTTCTTCTCTTCTGAATCCTAAAGTTTGGATATTATAGAAGATGTTAGTCACATGTGTATGAGGTTGGTGGTGTACTACTCATTCTTCATTTTTTGTCATTTTATAAATTTATGTTCCATCATGCCTTTTCCATTGGGTATCGATTTTCAAATTTGTATTCCTTACATAAGATAATTATGGATGTGTTTTATGACCCTTTCCATATATGTTAATCATTTTTGGTGGTTACATACTCTACTCCAACTATCACATGTATGATGTTTTACCATAATTGGGATTTGGTGTTTTCAAACCATGTTGTCACCATTCAGGTGTGTTTGAGCTTTAACACTCTAATATACTATAGTAGGTTCTAAGGTGTACAATTACATTCAATGAAACACACACCACAAAAAAAGGCTTGAAAGGCTTTCCATATCCCCATAATGGGATAACTGACCAAACTAGATACTTTATTATTATATATATTTGGAATTAAGGCCTAGTCGGAATGAAGCCCATTACATGGCCCATAGGCCGAAAAATTGGACCGAATTCCCATTCTATGTATAGTACTACTATAGTACCTGGGATTTTATAGTACATACTATAGTACTTACACTTCTATTGTATTACCTATATTACCCGCTACTCCTATAGTCACACCCTCCACTACTACAGTACAAGTCACTACCGTAGTACTACTATAGTACCCCCCCTATACAGTTCTTCTACAGTAACCACGCACCATGGGATTTGAACCACCAACCTTTGATGTATAATTAAAAGTTCCTTACCACTAATATAATCCCGAATAATATCTTTACCATTCTAATGGAAATCCACCTTTTAATAAATGTATATTTATTTGAGTAATGCTTCATACCATGTTTTCTTTCCACGTGACCCTGTTAAGGTAAGTGTATCAATTGAAGATGATTAATGAATTTCAAATGGAATTAAAAAGTATATGGTATGAATATGACATGAACTGGTTATAATGAAGGATTTTCATTTGTATTTTCACCATTAGAATAGACTTTCCTTGTTTTGAGAGGTAATGGAGTGAGAGAAGTATTTAAATGTGAAATGACTTAAATAGTGGAATGCCTAATTGAAACTGTCAAACTAATGGAATGAATTGGATTCATACATGACTATTTAAGAGATATGGACAATGATTTTCTTTAATTATCAAATGAATCAAATATAAGGGGACCACATATATACATATAGACCTTGACATATTTATTAGGATTGGTCAAACTCAAGTTATATTTTGGATTCCTCATAGAATGTCTTCAACACTATTAGATTCCATTCTGATTTAAGGATGTTAGTTTCCTTTATTGAGACCCACCTTGTAAATTGATTATCATCTACTAGTGGATGTTTGGTATGACATGGTTGGATCCCTCCTGTATTATTAAAGGATTCCTTAGATATAATCCTTGGATCTAGCTTGGTTTATATGGTCATGAGGTTCCTTGGTTATATCCATGGTCCTAGCTATATCTTATCCCATTTTACATTTTATATATTTCTTGGACTAGGTTAGATTGTCACTATTGGGGAATCCCTTAGAAAAAGATCCTTGTATTACACTCTTTCCCTTTAGCCATGCTACAGTCACTACTGAGTTGGTGAACCTCAATGTAAGAAACCAGGTTTTCATACGAGGTACATATCCCATTATTTTTAGTTTAAATGCCATTTTATGGTCTTATAAGAATTTTTCTCTAGATCACGGGTAATTTGGAGGTGTCTGGGTCTTGTTCGGATGCCAAAACCATGTTTTGGGCTGAAAATGGGTTGGAGCATGTTTTGCGCACGACTTGCACATGGTTTCAGTAAGCCGTGTGGGGGGGGGGGGGGGTCTGAAAAATGTAGGTTTTGGACCGAGGGTTCTGCATGGCTTGCAGACAGTTTTAAAAAATGGTGTGGAGTAACCGTGCGAGGTATCCCTCCTAGGAAGAGAGGTGCTCATGGTTTCATCACAATTTTTCCAAATCCTGTGTAGGCCGTGAAACCCAGCTGTTTTTATTTTTAATTTTTTTTTAAATTAAATATTTTATTTCCTTTTTTAACCCAAAGAGGGTTTCTTTCTTCTTCTCTTCACAGCAGGCCCCTCCGTCTGGAGCTCTCATTTGTCACCTGGGGTAGGAATCGGGCCATACACTTTGTTCGACTTTAATTTCGATCGCAGATCGTCTGTACGGATCCGCAACGATAAGTCCTCAATTTCATTTTAGCAGTTCTTGATTGTTCGAAACAACGACTACACTATTTTGATTTAGTATAATATTCCATAATAATATGTTCTTTGTCAATTCTTTATATTTCATCCAAACCGGGATGAATCATGACTTGATACTAGATGAGCTTTCTACTACCGAGGTGAGGTAGGTGGTCTATACTTTCTTTCAGCTTTTCCTGGTGTTTTTTGAGCATTCAACCTAAATGCATTTTTCTAGACATTCGGATGAGGTCTTGTTTTGAGTGAAAAGCCTTTAGCATCTATAGTTGGACCTAGTAAGGTTGGCCATGGGTTCCTTTTCGGTTCTTTGGAACCCGTTGCATGTTTTGAGGTCCCTCGAGGGGTGTGCCTTAAGAGATTAGCTTGTTTATACATGTTCTGACAGCTTGGATTGAATGGAATGTGTCATATGGGTGGGTATACAAATATGTAAATGAATAATGGAATGTTAAATTGATTATATGAGAGTGTAGGCCCATATTCTTGTGATAAATGGTTTTCATGAGTGAGTATACACATGGATGATGCTTGTTGATGTGAGTGGGTATACTCACATGCTTATAAATGTTTACTTTTAAATGTTGAATACTTGAATGCTTGATGAATGGTTTGATAGATACCATGGATGGCTCTCCATGGATCTAGAACGCGGTAGTGGATGCCTTGGGTTGATTCTTCCCCTTGGGTCTTGATTATGTGGGATCCCTCAGGCCTTGCTACCTCATAGGATCGGACTTTCTTGGGCTCACGTTAGACTTTCTATTGCCAATCTCATTGGACCAAAACCAGTGCCTTACCGAGTTTCCACTAGGGATGCCAATGGGACTCAATGGGATTCCTTGTACTGACTCCTTGGATCCGGCCCTTTGTGGTCAAGATGTTACTGTTTGGATGCTTCTTCACTATACGACATGGCCATGGGATAATGATTCTCGTTTTTGCAGCATGGCTGTGGTTACACAATACAAATGGATGTATGGATTCTCCATGTGACAATTTACTTATTATAGTTGCCTTTTTAGGTGTTGAATCACCTTTTCAGGTATCCTGGAGGGATGTTGGGTTTTACTTGTTTACAGTAGACTTATGTGATGGGAATATGAAATTATTTACTAGTTCTTTACACTTTCTAGAACCTTTGTATAATATTTTTTCTAACTATATAGACCTAGGTGGTTGCCTACTGGGATGTTTACCTCACACCCTGTTTGTGCCTCCATGGGGACCCAATGATATTATATGGCTGTAGGTAGTGATTGTGGAAAACACCCTAGTATAGGTTATTGACTGGGGCTTTGGATCAGGGGATCATAGGACCAAGTTGAGGCTTGCGATGCTAGGATACCTTTTTGGTATTTTTTTCTTTTTGATACTTGTAATGTATTACATTTCCTTGTACCTGTTTTTTCTATTTTCTATAAATTATACCATCAACATCATTTTGTGTATGAGATACTACTGATTACTGATATGTATATTCTTGCCTGCCTGTATTACATTCAGTTGTCTACTATTTATTTCACTTCTGCTATTGTATGTATTTGATTTCCACTATGATACTCTAGTAATGAGGGAATAGTCTCCCCACTAACTCACCTAGTCCCTCACTTCTATTTGGTAGCCTCTAGAATTTGGGGAGATGCACTTGAGACCTTGTGACCAAGTGAGCTCGGGGCACTATTTCGGGTGGCATTCAGGACCGGGACGTTACAAAGTGGTATAAGAGGATTGTTCTTTTCTGGTTTTACATAATATTTTGTGACAATAGACATGGATAGGATGGAAATGAAATTTGGTAATAAAATGTTCCTAGCAGTAGCTACCCTGTGTATAGGGAAAATTCAAATTGCCTCGAATGGAATGATGATTTTATGGATTTTGACGATTACAGTTGATTTGATTTCACCATTGGGTGACGCACATGATTTATGCTATTACTATTGATGCATGTTTGGGTTATATTTCAGTTGCAAATCGATGAGATTATGGTGTTCCGTCTCATTCATCATATATACACTTGTTAGAATCACATGCCATGCATTATTCCATTGCATCTAGGATGCATTAGATATTGCATGTTGTTATGATAGTTGTGCTTGCCATTGTGTTAGTTGGGTGCAATAGATAAATGTGCGATTCCATATTTCAATCCATAAGGAGTATGGGCAGTTTTGAATTTTTAAATGACACACCAGTGAAATGTAAATTCTAAATGAACATGTTATATGTATGTTTTGAATGGGAGAAAAAATTTGGGTTCATGAGGTGTTATAGGCCCTCATGGATTTGGGAATTGGTAAGCCCTTGGTGAAAATTATTGAATAACTAAATTTGAATGAGAATGGAAACATGAATTGATAAATAGAGACATGAACTTGACCTATCTTTTGAGTGGTCAATAGGGAGCTTCTAGTAGTTCATTGGCTATTCTTTAGATATTCCTAGCTTTAGAAGGAGGCTATGGTTTGACTTGGTTTCTAGGATGATTTTGACATATCCTATAGTTTTATGCTTTGTTCCTTAGTGTTGTTATTTCTCGAGGCATGCATTTGTCATTTTCGAGACATGCCACCATGAAGACCTCCAGTGGTACATCGTGATAGAGGAAATGACCATACTTCGAAGGCGGTGGGCCACGAACTACCTATTGATCCTCCTATAGTGCCAGTTGCAGCACCTAAGGCTGTTTCAGACATAGGTGCTAAGGCACAGTTCCACAATGGATTCTTCGGCTATATGAAGACTTTCTAGGGAGCACTATATCCAGCCTTGACTATGGCTGAGCATAAAGGGGTGTTCCAGTAGTAGAATTCTCCTACATTTTCAGGGTATGGAAGACCATAGGCTGCAGAGGTGTGGATTGAGATGATGTTAGTAATTTTTGAGCATCTGGAGACGCCTCCAGAGTGGAGGTTCAAGATCATTACTTACATGTTACGTGGAGAGGTAAAGTGATGGTGCGACATTTTGAACCAGTCTGATGAGTTGCACGTTATGGGTTGGAATGAGTTAGAAACCCACTTCTACAACTACTTTTACCCCATGACTCTGCGAGAATAGAGGGATTCTGATTTTATGCATTGGAGCAGGGTGAGATGAAGGTTATGGAATACTCGGCACACTTTATAGAGATGCAGCATTTTTCACCGATGTATATTACTGATGAGATGTTGAGGGTGCATATTTTCGAGGAAGGTCTTAGACATGCAATCAGATCTCATGTCAACATGTTTAGGTTTCCTTTTATCACTGATATTGTGAACCAGGAACTGATTACAGAGTGGAACCAGAGGGAATCTAGGGTATAGAAGAGGGGAGTGTTGTTTCTCTCCCTAGTGGATCTACATCTTTGGGCCAGAAGCGTTGTTTTGAGGCTTCCGACAATGTGAGCACTAGTTAGGCTGTGAGTGAATACAACTTGGTATTTTTTCATCAGGGTGTTAGGTGATTCCACATGAAAAATAAGTGAAACTGAGACTCAGTTGAGTGTCAAGCTTGCGGCGGGATGGGACATGTGCAATAGTTTTACAGGACCTTCCCTCTAGCTACGAGTGGTTGGGGGACAGATCCAATGTCAGGGTCAAGAGAAGGGTCTTCAGCTCCATGTCAGGCTGGGAGCTGAAGCAGTGCAGGCCGGTCAAGCCAGAGTAGTGGTGGTCTTGTCCGTGGTAGCCAGACACCGATTTCTCTGAGACAACAGGGTAGATCAGCTCAGGGAAGCCAGTCAGTATCACAGGGTCGTGGTACATGCTAGTCTTATATAGTAGGATAAGGATCCTAGATCATCTATAGTGAGAGGTAAGATCATAGTAGCTTCTACTATTGCATCTTCTCTTTTCAATACAGGTTCCTCCCATAGTTTTCTCTCTGCACAAATGGTTGAAATCCTTGTTCTTATAATTTTTCTTTCTGAGGGAGTTTTTACACTAGACAAAACATTGGTAGATAGAACAGGTGATGTATTCTAGTGTATAGAGTGTCCCCTTGAGGTTGGAGGGTTTCACTTCATCTGGGATCTTTATTTCCTCCGGGTGACAAGCTTTGACATCATTCATGAAATGGAAGGGTTCGTAGATTATCGAGCGTATGTGGACTGCTATCATCGGAGGGTGAATTTCACATCACCAGAGGGTGCAGTGTTTATTCACATAGGTGAATGGGATGTCCAGTCTAGAAGAGAAGGACCTAAGCATCGTGGGCTTGGTGGGATGACAACCAAGATTTATAGTTTATTCCTGGATGATCAGCGAGTGAGTTAGGCAGACCTTCCTTCAGTGGTTGAGCGCTTCAGGTACATTTTTTTGATGACTTTTCTACTTTACCTCCTGAGAGATAGGTGGATTTATCCATCGAGATAGTGATAGAAGTTGCACTGATATCAATTCCTCCTTACAGGATGGCTACGATGGAGTTTTAGGGGCTCAAAAGGAAGCTCGTGGATTTGGAGGCGAAGGGATTTATCAGGCCCAGTACTTCTCCATGGTCTTTACTGGTCTTTTTTGCAAAAAATGTAGACGGAAATCTATGTCTATTCATGGATTATCGGAAACTGAACCAGATGATGGTTGAAAACTGATATCCTTTTCCACAGAAAGATGACTTGTTTGATCATCATCGAGGATCTCGAGTGTTCTCAAAGATGACTTGAGGTTAGGATATCACCTGGTTCATTTTTGACGTACAGACATACCTCATATAGCCTTTCTTAGTAGGTATAGGTTATACAAGTATCTGGTTATGTCGTTCAGTCTCAAAAATGCTCTATCAGTTTTCATGGCACTGATGAACCGAGTGTTCCATCCTTGCTTGGATTATTTTTTGGTGGTTTAGTGGAAGATATCTTGGTGTATTCTAACAATCCACATGACCATGCCAACCATCTTGAGATCATTTTGCGTACCCTGAGACAGCATCAGTTATACACTATTCTCGAAAAGTGCCACATTTGGATGGATCTAATTCACTTCCTAGGGAAAATCATCTCCAACACAAGAGTGTCAGTAGACCCAGAGAAGGTGAGATATGTAGTTTCTTGGGAGAGTCCCAAGAAAATTTTTGACATATGGAGTTCCATGGGGATGCATGGCTACTATAGGCACTTTATATAGGACTTATCATGCTTATAAGTGTCGTTGATAGGCATGACTAAGAAGGGGGTGAAGTTCGTGTGGTCAAAATCTTGTGAGACAACCTTTCAGGAGAAGAAAGGGAGGTTGACATAAACAGCAGTCCTGATACTACCAGAGCATGGCGAGAGTTAAATGGTGTACTGTGACACTTCAGGTATTTGGTTGGGGGCAGTATTGATGTAGGGAGATCGAGTATTGTCATATGGGTCTTGGCAGCTAAGGCCTCATGAGAAGTATTAACCTTCACATGATCTCGAGTTAGCTAAAATTGTCCATGCATTGCGCTGTGGGAGACAATATTTACTAGGAGAGCACATTGTGGTGTACACAAACCACAAAAGCCTCAATTATATCTTTACGTAGAATGATCTGAATTAGAGGCAGTGAAGGTGGGTGGAGTACCTACTGTCATTTTACTTTGATCTTTCCTACACGCCTGGTAAGGGAAATACAGTAACTGATGCACTGATCAGGAGGACTTAGATACGGGCATTGCAACATGCCAGTAGCGAGTGTATGCTTAGGGTGTTGTTTTATTAGATGCATCTGGAGTTGCAAGATATACTGGAAAAAAACTTTCTATCATCCTTGGATAATACCTCTACCCTACTGGACAAAGTTAGGATGACATAACTATCAGATTCAGAAGGCCTGGTTCTACGAGAAGTTTTGGTAGGTGAGGAACCTCCTCCTGGTTGGACTGTAAGTGATGATGAGATCTTGTGTATCAATGGATGTGTCTGGGTTCCAATGGATATATGTGAGGATTTGATGCGGGTGTTTCATGCTTGTACTTGGGCAGTGCATCCATGGGTTACCAAGATGTATAGTGACTTTCAACATCAGTACTGGTGTCTGGGAATGAAAATATAAGTAGCTAGTTTTCTTATGGGATGTTCCACCTGTCAGTTGGTGAAGACAGTACATCAATGGTTGGTTGGGATTTTATAGTAGTTCCCCACCACAGAGTGGAAATGGGATGATGTCACGATAGATTTCATGACAGGGTTTCTGAGGATGCCTTGAGGTAATTATGATGTGTGGGTTGTTGTTGAAAGGCATACAATGGTTATGCATTTCTTTCCAATCAAGAAGACATTTAATGTTGGTGATCTTGGAATTTTGTACATTGAAGAGGTAGTACGACATCATGGGGTCCCACGTACTATCATTTCAGATAGTGATGCCTGCTTTACGCCTTGTTTCAGGAAGAATTTTTAGAGGGCACTGGGTACATAGGTGCTTATGAGCCCTACATACCACCCTCAGACTGATGGACAATCAGAGCGTATGACACAATTGCGAGAGGACATGTTGTGAGCACGTGTCCTATATTTTGGATGATCCTAGGAGAGGCACATTCCCCTGGTTGTGTTCTTCTATAACAACAGTTATCATGCGACAATACCGATGGAACCTTACGAGGATTTATACATTAGTCCATGTAATTCTCTACGGTGATGGCTAGAGGTAGGTGAGGCAACTTTTCTAGGACCGCGTCTCATGCAAGAGACTTCTGAACAGGTCCAGTTGATTCAGAAGCAGATGGATACTGGACAGTCTCATCAGAAATATTATGCTGATCATCACAGAAAACATCAAGAGTTTGAGGGTGAGGATCAGGTTTTATTTCATTTTTCACCGAGGCTGGGACACCGGAGGATCAGGTGACATGGAAAACATTCATTGAGATATGTCAGGCCGTTTGAGATTCTGGAGAGAGTCAGGTCAGTTGCTTATCAGTTGTAGTTTCCATAGAGATATCGATCCATGCACGACGTCTTCCATGTATCTCAGCTACGCTGCTAAAAATCAATCCCATCTCATGTTTTTCATCCAGAGGAGGTTGAGCTTTAGGTTGATGCCTCCTTTTAGGAGAATCTGGTTCATATCATTGATAGAAGCACGAAGGTCCCCTAAGGATAGTCAGTTCCTCTAGTATGGGAGCTATGGCAGCACAATCTTTTATAGGATGAGACTTAGGAGAGGGACACCAATGTTCATGCTCATTGGAAAGAGTTGTTCTTAGATGAATCATGACCACCTTTTAGAGAGAAATTCTTGGACGAATTGCAATGAAATGGGACGATTGTAAGAACCCTGGTTTTCATACAAGGTAAAAATCACATTCTTTTCTATTTAAATTCTTTTTTATGGTCTTATATGAATGATTATCTAGATCACATGTGGTTTGGAGGTGACCAGGCCTTGTTTGGAGGCCAGAACCAAGTTTTGTTCTGAAAATGGGATGGAGAATGGTTTGTGCATGGCTTGCGCACAATTTGGGGAAGCCATACGAGGGGTCTGAATACTTCAGGTTTTGGATAGATGGTTTTGTATGGCCTACACATAGTTTGGAAAAACTATAAGGGGTAACCATGTAGAGTGGACCTCATATGAAAAGAGGTGTGCACGGTTGTCTTACGGTTTTTCCAAACCGTACGAATGCTATGCGACCCTGCTGTTTTTTATTTTTTTTTTATTTTTTTTAAATTAAATCTTTTATTTCATTTTTAAACCCAAAGTGGGTTTCTTTATTCTCTTCCACACAATAGCCCCCTCCACCAGGAGCTCTTCTTTGGCACCTAGGGTAGGAATCAGTCCATACTCTCCGTCCGACATTGGTATCAATCGCCGATCATCTCTACGGATCCACAATGGTATGTCCTCAATTTATTTTTATCCGTTCATGACTGTTCGGAACAACAACTACACTATTTGGATTTACAATCATATTCCCTAATAATCCATTCTTTTTCCGTTTTTCAGATTTCTTCCAAACTAGGATGAATCATGACTTGATATTGGACAAGTTGTCTACTACTGAGGCGTGGTAGGTGGTCTATACATTCTTTCATCTTTTATTGGTGTTTTTAGAGCATTCATCTGAAATACATTTTTTCAGAACCTAAAGGAAGGTCTCATTTTTTTTGTGAGTATCCTTTTGTAGCTTTATTTTCACCTAGTGTGGTTTGTCATGGGTTCTTTTTTGGTGTGTTTGCACTCGTTTCTTATTTTGAGGTCCCCCGAGGGTGCGCCTTAAGGGATTTTTTTGTTTATAAATGTTCTTATAGATTGTATTGAATGAAATGTGTTATATGGGAGGGTATACCTGTATGTAAATGACTAATGGCATGTTTAATGGATTATATGGGAGTGTAGGCCCATATTCTTGTGATAAATGGTTTGCATGAGTGGGTATACTCATGGGTGATGCTTGTTGATGTGAGTGGGTATACTCACATGCTTATAAATGTTTAATTTTAAATGTTTTATGCTTCAATTCTTGATTAATGCTTTGATATATTCCATGGACTGCTCTTCATTGATTGGGAACAAGGTAGTCGACGCCTTGGGTTGATTCTGCTCCTTGGGTCTTGATTCCATGGAATGCCTTGAGCCTTTCTACCCCATAGGATCTGACTTCCAATCGCTCACATAGGACTTGTTATTTCCAAGCTACTAGGACACCAACCAGTTCCTATACAAGTTTCCAATATGGATTCCCATGGGACTCGATGGGATGCCTGGGACAAGATCCTTGGATCCAGACCTTCATGGTCTAGATGTTACTATTTGGTTGCTTCTTCCCTTTATGTCGTGTCCATGGGATAATGGTTCACCTTTTTACAGCATGGATATGGTTACTCAATATATGGATGTACGAATTGGATGTGATAATGTTTACTTGTTATAGCTACCTTGTTAGGTGCTAAATCTCTTTTGCAGGTCTCCTAGAGGGCTGTTGTGTTTTACTTGTTTACAGTAGACTTATATCATGGGCATATGCACTTAATTACCAGTTGTTTACACTTTCTAGCTCCTTTGTATAATTTTTGTGAGAACTGTATAGACCTGTGTGGTTTCCTACTAGGATGTTTATCTAATACCATGTTTGGGCCTCCTTGGGGTCCCAAATAGATTATATGGTTGCAGGTAATAATCCGGAAAAAACCCCTAGTACATGTTATTGATTAGGGATTTGGAGAAGTGGAGTAGAGGACTAAGACGAGGCTTGCAATGCTGGGATACCATTTTGGTCTTTTGTTCTTTCTGAGACTTGTACAATATCACAGTGCCTTGTACCTATTTTGGCTGTTTTATAGATATTTTACCATCAACATCATTTTGTGTATGAGATTATTCTAATTATTGATATGTATGTTCTTGTATCCATGTATTCCTTTCAGTTGTCTACTTTTTATTTCGCTTCTTCTATTGTATTTATTTGATTTCCACTCGGATGCAATGGTTATGATGGTATAGTCTCCCCACCGACTCACCTAGGCCCTCACTGCTAGTAGGAAAGCTCTAGTGTTTTGGGAGATGCACTTGAGGCATTGTAACCAACTAGGCTTGGGAAACCGTTTCAGGTGGCATCCGGGACTAGGAAATTATAGTCAAGGTCTAGGTTTATTTAGTTATTACCATGGAACCCTTTTAATATGATTATCACATATGGTTTCCTTGTTACTTCTTGGAACCTTCACTATTGTTATCATGAGGTGATGTTAGTGAATGGAAATTCCTAAAATGAAATAAAGGTATAAACTGAATATAATTAATTAATAAACTTTTTACATGTTTCGACAACATCCAAGTATTGAATCAGGTAGCGGGGTATTTACATTACTTTACTTCTTTACTTGCATATATGCATGCTTTAATTCTAATCAATTTACATTACATAGACTATATGTTATTTATGCCATTGGTGGTGGTATACTAAGATTTATTCCACACCTTACCCAAGTTCCTCTACTACCAGGGTTGTTTAAATGTATGATGGTGTTGATAAATGGAAGTATACCATTTCAAACACTTTATTTCTTGGTTTTTTAGTATGGATATTATGGCATCCGACCTTTTTATTACATAAATTTTCATTACATTTTACAAATATAAGATCTTTATGGTTTAGTGTCTTGGAAATGAGGTAAATAATACATGAAAACAGAACATATTATTCTAATACACTTCTAAGCCTTCATCATTGGTTCATCATAAGAATAATTAGTACATCTCATAAACTGGGGACATACATCAAAGGAAAGGGTGAGGAGAAGGCCCAGTAAGGGAAAACAAGGGATACAATTTATTTGTGATATTAATAAGAACATGATGAAATACATAAAGACATGAGTAATGAAAAAATTTGCATATAATAAATCAATAACATGAAAATCTGGCAATTTTTTTTTGAATTTATACATTTATAATCATATCACCAAGGTCCACCCTCAAGGTGTCATAAAAATTACCATGGTTATTTACCAAGGTATTGTAAATTTTTTTATCTCTAGAGATTAATTACTTTACCCAATGCATTGGATCACTATCAGGGCACACCATTAATATGTATTAATTTTCATGTGAGCCAAAAATATCATAATAAAAAATTTCATAAATCACCCATAGAGAATAAAATAAATTGGTTTCATATCAGAATCATGGAGTTTTAAAAAGTGCTTTAAAACATGAGCATTATGTCATTTATAACCCATATAATGGAAAATAGGGTTTTATGTATATAAGTTCCAGAATCAAATATATAATTTTTATGTATTTTTAAATACCCTGGAAATGAAATAGGTTTTGGTAATCACATAAATAAATTAAATAATTTCTTGAGAAAATGAGAGAGATTTTGAGATTAAAATTCCACTGCCTAACGACTACGAAGAAAGGTTTTAGAAAACAATAAAAAGAGATGGTACTATGGTATACCATCCCTAAATGACTCATAATATAGTATATAGAAATAATAAAATGTAAATAAAACCATGTTATGGAAGTTTGAATGATATACCACATAAAATAGAACTTGAAATGAGTGAGAAGTTGAGATTTCCCTTACGAACATTCGGTAGTCTAACAACGTCACTTAAAAATTCAGAAAATGAGTTGATGTGAGAGAAAATGGTCTCTCATTATTTGGAAATAAAATGGACATAAATAATTATATTGAAGAACATACCCCAACATATGAAAATTAAAATTAAAAGACATAACATAAACAGAGTTGTTGACTGAAAGATGGAAGTGAAAGGTTCCCTTATCTTGAAGAGTAACGTCTAAAACATTATGATCATGACCATGGGGGCTTGAGGGAACCTTTTCAGGACTCCATGGGAGGTATTTATATTATAACATTAAGGTTAATTAATTGTAAATGAATTATAATGGAGTAATTGGTGGGTATTTATTGTAAAAGTTAGATAATATTTTATTAATTTCAAAGGACACCTCATTAGTGGTTTTTGCAAAACCATGGGTTTTACTATTGTATTTTCCCATTGTATTATCCACTTGGGACAAAAATTATCATATTATTTTCCATAAAAGTTGACCTGTATCTTATCTTACTCAATACATCATTATGACATAGTTATGATGTCATTAAGCATACCGAAAACTCAAACTGTAATTTTACTATTCATCGAAAAATCAACTGTTTTAGAAAAATACCAAAAATTTACCCTGAACATTTTTTGACATCTAAAATTAATAAATGAAATACATTTTATAAAAATGAATTTTATTTTAAATTAAATTAAATAAATAAAATACAAATATAGAGCTAATAATTTTCAAAACATTTATTTACTTATACTATAATATAATTATATCACATTACCATTTAAGATGACAAAAATATTTTTATACTTATAAAGGTGAGATTAATATTCCATTGGTTAAATTAACATTCATAAGGGTAAACTTACTATTCCAAAGGTTAAAGTTACTATTCACAAAAAAATTATTGTGATCCTATTGAACCACATTTTTCACCTGGATTAAAACCATGTATGTATGATTTTAAAAAATTGATTAACAGGAAAAGTTATAAAATTATAAAATATATTTTTTAATATTCATCAAAAAAACTATATTTTAAAAATACTATTCATAAAAAAACACAATTCATCAAACACAATTCATCCATAATTGAAACATCTTAGAAAACTTCTTAAATTTCACCTTAGATTAATCTTAACGTTTGAAATTCAAAAATGATATTTATTTAACGATAATAATTCCTTAAGTATGAGATATCTCTGAAAATTTCAATTTTTTTACTTCTAATAACAATTTATCAAAATTTTCTCATTTAAACAAAAATTTTATTAAGGAATACTATTATTAAAATTGAAATGATAGGATAATAATTTTATTAAAACAAGGGATTGCAATTTAAGTAGACATGGGTTATGACACATAAACCCTTAACACACTCATATATGAACTAAGGATAAGGTTTGCGATGTTGATAGACTCTTGGGGTGGCTCAGATAATACTGCTCGAGTGGTAATCTCCACTAACATGAAACTATCCCATATGTGATTTAGTTCAAGCTTAACATGTTGAAGCTCAGCTTGGGCTTGGTCAGAGTGAAACCCAGTGATGCCACTTCCTTCCCAAGAACCAACTAATGATCTTTATATGGAATGAGTCTACTGGATGAGGCCTTTAACCATTTATTCTGCATTAATTAACCATTATAATTATTATTTATAACACTAATCTTAACATTAAGATTATAGTTCCCAACAATCATATTGACCAATGGTTATATAACAGTAGAAACCCAGTGGTATCATTTCAATTATAAACACTTAATTAATAAGGGGATATAGTTTTATTGAGTAAAAAATTATATAACTAACAATTTCAGAAAATAAATATTTATTCAAATAGTTTTGGTTGTTATAGAGCTGGCGACAGATGACTGAGTTGGAGATCAGGATGCTGGTGAAAGATTTTTAGTCTTTTTTTTGAATTTTGTGTATCATCATTGTATTCTTATTTTTATCCATGTTTTCCATCTTTATTATAATGTGATATGTTTCATCAAATTTTGTATATTTTTATCAATTGTTCAATTGTATTTATATCAGTCTATTTCTACGGTTTACTATTACAATTTTCCCGCTACATATCTCCTGTTATATTATTCTTCCACTATTTCCCTATAATATCATACTTATATGATGTTTTAACCTCTAGTAATGGGGGAATAGTCTCCACACAGACATACCTTCGGGACTCTCTGATATTTGACAGCCTCTAGCAGTCGAGGAGATGTGCTTGAGGCCGTGTGGCCCACCGGGCTTGGGGCACCTTCAATGGCATCTAGGTCTGGGATATCACAAAGTGAAATATAATTACTTTCAAAACAACATCCCATATTCCATGTGATGTGGATTTTAAAAAATTATGGTGATGATTACCCAGCTATCTAAAGCGATGAACAATAGGCCAAACCCAGTGCAACATTCACTTTCCCCAAAGAAGGAGAAACTAGACAATGAGTCCTTAATGCGACAAAAACCACCAAAATTTAATGAATCTATTATTTCACTTATTGAACAACAATAGGTTATCTCAATTGAGATGTTATTTTTTATTCTCAAATTTTTTGATAACTAGAAGGTGACTCAAGCCATTTATTGTTCAGTTTGAGAGACTGATCAATGGTGGCCAATGATAAAGAAAACCAATCTGATAGATACAATAGAAGAGATGGAGTGGGAATAAATTAACTAAATATTTATTAAAAATTATTTCCCTCAAAACATTAATATAATAATGGAGAGATAATTGATAGAGTTGAAGAAAAATGATGGTGAATCTCTCACGACATATAAGGAAACATCACATCGCTTATGAGGTATGGATTATGTTATTTATCAACAATGATATAAAATTAGACAGAATCATTAGTGGTTTAAAACCTTACCTTTTAAAGGCTATAGTTATCTAAGATGTTGGGTGATATAAGGAATTGGTCAAATGTTACTTCAAAGTAGATATGGAGTTCATAGAATGTTCCCATGGTTTTAATGATAAGAAGATAAAACTATAGTTTCTTGCTGGTTGGTCCAATGAAAAGGGAGGAAATCGATTCCAACTAACCATGTGCCAAAATGTGTGAATAATAATCATTGTAAAATTATCAATGTGATAAAAAACTGATTCTAATGAGATAGATAAGTGAACTAATCTCATGAATGTAAATGTGACATGAACATGCTGGCCAATGTGATGGAGGGAAGAAGTGCACCGACTATGGTTTAACACTTCAACTGTTGGGAGAAACAGAACAATGAAAGATTGTTCACTAAACATTGAACCCTTGATAGTAATAGGCATCAATAACCACTAAAGAAAAAGGAATAAAAGAATTATTATGCTATCACTACTATAAAAGTGGAATAAGAAAACTATGTCATACAAGGAACACTTCCTATTCACTCAATAATGGAAAAAATATTATTTGATTCTAGTTTAATACATTCTTTATTGTCATGTATTTTTACTATACCTATTGAATCAAATCCCTGATTCCTTGAAGTAGAGATGACATTAAAAAACACCTAGTGGTCTGATCATTGAAACCCATGTTTTAGAATCATCTCCATTGGCATATATGCAATGATTATTGTAGTGAATATCATAATACTTCCCATGGATGAATTAGATGCTATGATAGGAATAAATGTCCCTCATTATATAGAACACACATCAACTATTGGGAAAAAGAAATATCATTTCATATTCTGATACATCCCATGATCCTCTTAAATTTCAAGGATGACCATGAATCTCTTTTGGGAAAACCATCAATAGTGTGGGTGTTGATGCCCAATGGAACAATATACATCACATAAATGATTGAGTTAATTGAAGGTATCAACATAGAGGAAATTACCATTGTTAGGGAATAAAATGATATATTTCCCAAACATTTAACAATATTTCCACCAGAATATGAGGTAGAGTTTTCAATAGAACTTATACCCAAAGCAACATATATCTCAAAATTCCTCTACATGATGTCCCAATCGAAATGGAGGAGTTAAAGAAGCATCCACGATTGCACTTGGACAAAGGGTTCATACACCCTTGTGCAACACCATGGTGTGAATTAGTTCTCTTTGTATGTAAAAAGAATATATTAATGTAGTCATGTATCAATTATCGAGAGCTCAATAAAATCATTATAATGAACAAGTATCATCTTCCAAGGATTTATGAGATGTTTGATTAACTATGAGAAGATCAATACTTCTAAAAAGAGGATAATCATATTTGATATCATCAACTAATTTTGAAGAAGGAAAATATTTAGATAAAAGCTTTTTGTATAATTTATGGGAATTCTGAGTTCCCAATGATCCCATTCAGACCTACTATTCCATTTCACTATTCATTGATTTTATGAATAGATTCATTGGAGACTACATTGAATATTATTTTTAGTGTTTATCAATGAAATTATCATCTACTAAAAGATTTTGGTGGAACATGAACATCATCTAATTATTTTTCTAGTGACATTAAGAAAGGAAAAATTCTATTTTATGTTCATAAAATGTGACTATTGGATGCAAATGTTCATATTATTGGGGAATAAGATTAAAAGTGAATTAATTTATATAGACCCTTTAAAAACAAAGGAAATTGAGGAATGGACAAGAAGTACTACTATCATGAAAATCTGTAGTTTTTATAGCATTACAAGGTACTATTGAATTTTTTTTTGAGAAATTTATTATAACATTCTATGCAGCAAACTATGTTACCCCATAAAGGGGTAAGTATACCAAGATGAAAAAATGTGACAAAATCCTCATGGGGCTCAATAAGAGGCTAATCACTACCCTTCCACTCCCACTACCCTAAAATTTAGAAGGGTTGTGATATAAAATGATTCTTAAAAGAATTTCTTAGGTTGTTTACTCATGAAGAATCATAATTTTATATCCTTTCCCACACAATAGTTGAATATCCAAGAGAAGAACCACTAGATGCATGATCTGGAGCTAGCATTAGTGATATTTTCTATGAAAATATGTCATCACTATCACTATGGGGAGAAGTGTGTCATATATAGTGATAAAAATAGTCTAAATTATATACTCACAAAGAGGAATGTCAGTATGACTCAAAGAAGATGGTTATATCTAATAATCGACTATTATTTTTCAATTAATTACCATCCATGAAAGGTGATGAAGGTAGCTGATGCAATAGTAAAAAAATAAACTCCTACTCAATCCATGATGAAGACTGAGAAAGACCCCGTCATCATGGATATGAAAAAGATATATTAGGAAATAATAATGATATAGAATTAATCCTACCTTTCCAAAATTAATTCCCAACCATCTATCCATGTAAATATCATGGAGCTGCAAAGGGATAATCTATAACTACAAAATAATGTGATATTGGTAAATTAAGGGATGACCCAAAAGTTCCATATCAATTATATTTGTGTGATTCAGTATGGAATAAGGCACTGTGAATCCTCATCACCTGTGAAAAAAGAGGAATTATGGATTAATGTACATAGATCATCGTTCTCTATCCATCCTAG
Organism: Viscum album; assembly: GCA_963277665.1. Lineage (NCBI taxonomy): Eukaryota > Viridiplantae > Streptophyta > Magnoliopsida > Santalales > Viscaceae > Viscum > Viscum album. The sequence goes on along the minus strand of OY728134.1, from coordinate 1,043,795,618 downwards.
AAGTACCAATATGTACTACGATCTTCAAGAGAACTTCTAGTTGGACAACATGATGAAGGAAATTGTGGAGTATATCTAAGGATTTTTAGTATGTCATAAATTTAATACTATGTAAAAAAAGTGAAAAGGGATGATGCAACCATTTCCTCTACACTTGTAAAAATGGAAGAATGTCACTACATACTTTTTCAATGGTCTCCCAAATACATCCAAAGGAAATAATGTTTTGTGGGTTGTGTTGGATCGACTCACCAAGACTTCCAACTTTATTTCTCTTAGGGATTATTTCTCTCTTGGAAAACTTTCTAAGATATTTTTCAAGGAAGTTGTAAGGCTACATGGGGTTCAAAATTATATCATACCAGATCATGATCAGTGGTTCACATATAATCATTGGAGAAGTATTCAACATGATTTGAGTACTAAATTGAATTTAATTGTATCATGTCCCCCAACATGATATCCATTTTGAAAGGAGTATTCAAACACACATGTATATGATAATACCCTCATCGGCGAAGTTCAAGGGAGGATTGGAGCACCATCTCCCATTGGTTTAGTTCTCAAAAAAAAATGATTCCCCTTAATTATTTAGATAGATCCATATAAAATTCTGTATGGGATGTAATGTAAGAATCTAACTTGTTGTGATGTAGTTAGATAATGAAAGGTACTTAGACCTGATCTTGTAAAAGAGGTATAATATAATGTTCATGTAATCCAACAACATATCAAAGATTCTTAGAGATAAAAAATGAGCTATGATAAAAAATATTGAAGGGAATTGGAGTTTTATTTTGGAGACAAAGTATTCCTTTAAATATCACCATGGAAGAGATTCATGCGGTTTGGAAAGAAATGGATGCATAACCAATGTTACATCAGCCCCTTTGAGATACACGATCACATAGGAACAGTGGCCTATCAGCATGAACATCCACAAAATATGGATTATATTCATGATGTGTTCCATGTATCACTTTTGAGGAGGTACATTATTAACCCCTCAAATGTGCCATATTTGGAAGTGGTACAACTAGAGAATGACCTCACGTATAAAGAGAAGCTGGTAAAGATCAAGGACTATAGACGCAATATCCAATGCAAAAAGAAAAATAAACTTGTCAAAGTGTTATGTAGGAACCATATGTATAAAGTGGAAACATTGGAAATAGAGGAAGCTCTGAAAGATAAATACCCTCACATGTTTTCACCTTAGTTTGTAAAAAAAATTCAATTGGTAAATTTCAAAAGAGGGGAAGATTGTAACTACCCTAAATTTTATCGATGGAATTTCCCTCAATATAATTATATTATATTATAGAAAACACGTTAATAAAAATGAGAACCTAATAAATACATCATTATCTAAACTGAAGAATTAATTATGTTGTATTTATAAAAATTAAGGAACCTATAGTAATGGAAGAGAAATATTACCTTTTGAATTCTAATATGACCATTACAAATATTAATCATGCTAATAGAATAGAAACCTCATCTATGAGAGTATAATTTTCTTCATCTTATAATTGAAAATATTATATAATTAAATCATATTATATTTAAATAAATTATTTAAAAATGAAAAATTATGTGTAGATATTTTTGTAGAATGTAAATGTCTATTTAAAATTGTATTATAAAAATATTTGTTTTAAAAAATTTATTTCCATAAAATAGAATCATAAATTAGATTTTATTGTTATAAATATAAATTAATACTATGAGACCTTAATTATTTTTTTCAAAGTTTCATAAAAATGGCTATAACATTAAAATATGTATTTTTTGATAAATGCTTTTTTAGTTATGAAATAAATTTTTAATTTTTATAAAATAATTTTGATAAATTGGACTCCATTTTTTAAATTAACAAATCGATAAGTGGTCAGAGTGAATTTTTGGTATTTTTCTAAAATAGATGAAATTTTAATGAATAGTGAAATACAGTAATTTATGGTATTTAAAAGTTCAAGCCAAATACATGAATATTTATGTCATGCGTGATATTTGAATAAATTGGTTAGAACTCTCTAAAATAATTTAATGTATTTATTCATACGAATCATCACTATTGATATTCAGCAATAAATATGATAACATAATGAATAAAATAACTAAAACACCCCTCTCCTCCCCAAATAACTCCCACCCTCACCACCACTTATCCTCACAATTTCTAAGACGTGTAGTTGGACTAAATTATTACCAATTTAAATTCCAAGCCTCCTACCAATGATCAATAGCTTTTGTTCTCAATATAAGTACAAATCCATGCACATTAAGATGGTTATCAAGGAGAGAACATTCAATAGGTTAAATCATCCTTATTTCTCTTTTTGTTTCCCCACTTTTCTTACTCTCTCATAACCTCCCATTACCAAAGTGAAATAATAACCAATGTATTATATATATACTATAATATTTTTAATTAATTCAATATCTATCATCAAATCCCTTCTCTCCCCCTTTTGTTTTAAAAATTAATAAATTATCCATGGTTTGTCAGTAAAGTGCCTTCATGGATGATGAGCTTTCATTTTCTACTTCCACCATTAAAACTAGAAATAAAAAAATAATTATGGTTAAATCAGATGATAATATAAATATTATAAATTCTAATGTGTTTTGAAACAAGGATATAAACATAATATTAAATAAAATGATACTAGTTCGTGAAGCTCATAAAAATGGCTAAAATAAATTATACATTTTCATTAATGTTTTATCTAATAAATCATTCTCATATCTAAAAAATGATATATAGGACTCTTTATAATTATGAAATTATATTGATACCATTCATTCTATTTCTAGTGTTTTACTTCCATTTTTCAAGAACTCACATAATTATACTCAAGGGAACCGACCAAAAATAATGAAACGAGCACTCCCAGAATGACAAAATTGTACTCTATAACTTATCAAAAAGTATTTAAATAGATATAATGAATTTATATTAAATAAAATAGTTTTATAATATGTTATGTATTTAATAATTAATTAATCTAATTTTAATATTCAGGATATTAATTTCATGTGTTGAAATCATTTAGAAATAGGCTATGTGGATTCTCGAATGCCACTCTCTTTCTTTGGGATTTCTATATTTCACACCAAATTACAGTATGTATGTTCCCCTAATTTTCTTTAATTCCATTTCAATATTTGAAACTTGTCCTTTTGGGGATATACATGTTTCAAAACTTGATTTTATGAAAATATAATGATCTTCCAAAAGAAATCATCTTTATAAAAACATATATTGATTCCTCTTGAGTTATTTCCTCTTCACTAAAGAGTGTTGATTTCTAAATCAAATATGATATTCATTATTTTTTTGTTCTTCCAAATGTTTATCCATTAATTGATTCTTTATAAAATACTTCTAAAACCCATTACATTACAAAATTTATTTTTTGATTACGATTGCTATATATTCTATATGGAATGCATGATCATGTAAATGTTATAATGTGATGGGTGGGCCAAAAATTATATAGCCCATGAAGGATTTGGTAATGTGATATATATCATAAGGCAATGTGTAAAATGCATAAAAGTATTTCTATATTTTCTCTCAATGATTATTTTATGATTTTTAACATATGATATTCATTGAAATGATGTTTTCTTTGTACATAAATATGTGTGGAATTTTGACCACTAAGACATGTTGTTTCATTTCTATGACATGAAACATTTAATGCCTTAACTAGTGTTCCCTATCATTATTATGATTATGATCCAATTCTTATGTTATGATTATGATGATTATCCAAACCCATGTTATATTTATTAATTTCCTTATTCAACCTCTTATTTGTCTCTTATCTCAACCATTTATTTGATGTATATCCTCAGGTGACTACATGTACTAGGGAGAATATGAGCTTTAGAAGGATAAAGAAGAATATTTCAAAAAAAAAAATTATGATTTTTTATCTTCAATTTATGTATGACCCTAATTTTTCCAGAACACTAAACCTTTGATCCTAAATGGGTAACTCATTTATGTTTTTTACCTTAAAATGATGTGATAGTTTTTTTATGAAAAGTAGAGTCATTATATCGATATTCATGTTATTGATGAATTTTTATTAATGGTATTCCAGCTATGACAATCATGAATATTTTAGGGATTTTTATTTAGTAGTTATTCATTAAAGATTTGTAAGAATATTTTTAATGATTCAAATGAACTAGAATGGTTATTTGATTATAAGGTGATATTTTATGAAAAAATGACTGAGTAAAATAAAATATATGATATATGCTTTATGATGAGTTAATTATAATAATTTTTATTATTTAATTTTGTGGTAAAAATAATTTATATATATTAATTTAGTAGTTAAAAGATAATTTGATGATTAATGTAATTTTGAGGATTGTAATTATATATTAGGGTAATGTTATTGAGATTTTATTTATGTAGTTTTATAAAAAGGAAAAACTGCATGTCATGTGATAACCTTTTTGGTTGTAATAATTATTGGATGAATATCTCGATACTCATTTATAGATCATATGTTCTTTTAAAAAATATTTTTAGGGCTTTAGGCATAAAAATTATTATTTGATATTCATTGCTTAGAGTACAAGGTGACATAGAAATTAATCAAACCATGATAAAAGGATGAAATTTTGATCATAAAATTAAAACATATAAATTTGGTATATTCTATGTTATTATCAATCATGATCATAAAAGAACCCATCAAATATAAGGAAAGGATCCTAAAGTAAAAAAAAATTCCTACTGCCATCATATTGGATGAATCAATGGTATTTTAATTCATTATAGGTTTACAGTTTTTTGGTTATTAAAATTATATTTGTCATTCACTTTCATGATATCAATGATCTCTATACCAATACATAATTATTTAAACTTTTCATAAATTTACATATTTTTCATTCCAACCCATGTTATCCTCCATGTAAACCTTGTTAATTTTATTCTAGATGACATTTTTATTTCACTTTCCCAGTTTTAAAATGATATTTTATTAACCCTTATTATGATGTTTTTTTCCACAATGGATTTATTAATTTACAAACCCTTAACCCCTAATAATAATAACATATTTAATAGACACAATCTATTTAATGAGGTAGAATGTAATACCCCCAATATTTTAAAAGAACACTTTGTTTTATAGAGTATTCTACCCACAATAATATTTTAAATTAACCATGATATAATATTAAAATATTATTATTTAGATCTGAATTATATAACCTAGAAATTAAATTAATAGTTATGAATAGTATCAAATACTTTTTGAAATATATAAAAAGGACCTTGAAAATATAAATTTATTAATAAATTCTGAATAATTTTCAAATCAATATTTAATAAAGACCTTTAATCTTCAAAAATTGATTTTTATTTTGAGGGAATATTATAAATAGGTTTAGGAAATTTTAGAAATTTGGTTTTAATTTTTATTATAAACCATCATATTTATATTAAAAATGGAAAAAATTTATGTATTTTTGAGATAATGGTGATTTTTTTGCGAATTGTAAAAAAGACTGATATTTGTAAACCAACAATTTTGATTTAATAAATTATGTAATTTATAATGCTGATTACTATTTTAGTTTCATTTAAAATTAACTAAATTTTTTATTTGTTATATTTAATCTTCTTAACTACATTTTATTAATCTTTATGATATATTTTTCTATATGTTTAGTTTTTGGCTTAAAACAAAGTTTTTAAACTATTTTAAAGACAATAATTTTCAAACATTTTAATTAAGTAAAAAACCCATAATGAAGAATTATTTATATATAATGTATATATAATATATATATATATATATATATTAATTGAAAAAAATTTAATTCTTATTAATTATCATATAGTTATATAAGATCATCATAATCATGAAAAAATATTTTCATGAAAACATATTTTTTTCAAATATCATCGTGCTTAATTTTAAATTAAATTCTCACTTTTATCTAAATTGAATTTGATAAAAGAGATTAAATATTTGGTATAAAAATAATTAATATTATGTAATAAGGTAAAAATAGTTTGTGCTCCTTATGAATAGTAAAAATAGTAAATGTCTCTTACCACGGTTAATGTTAAAACATGTTTTCCAGGGGTTTACACTAAAGAGTTAAATGAAATAAACTATTTGAAAAGTATATTTTTAATTTTATAGGTGTTTATAGTACTTATCTATCCTCTAATATGTTATTTTGAAATTTTTCAGTCACTTTTCTTTAGAGTGAATTCCCATTATTGAATATTTTTAAGTACTTAAAAGAATGCCACTCCTCCATTAAAAAAGGTAACCCCCTCCTCTGACTTGGTCACACATACCATGCAATTTATCTCATCCCAAACCTACAAAAAACTATTTCAAACATCTTTTGTCACATTATAGCTCTTTTGATCTTCCCAAAAGACAATCCTTTGTGTCTTTTATAAGAGATCCAAATGTGGTTCTTCTAAGAGAAGGTAATCATTGTAATCGGGATCCCTTAATTTCTTCTTCGTTTTCCAGCTTCAATTATTAAAATATAATTATTTAATGACAATTATTAAGAATTTGGTGTAATAGTGAACCCTTTAGCCATGGCCAAAACAATTATTCCATTTTGAAACTATGAACCGAGTGTACTCAAAATAATATATGTGGGAATAACATATATATAAATAAGCACATTATTAATATAATTGAAGTAAATGATTTATATATGAGTAATAAAACCTATAAAATGTTTTTATGAAAATAACTAATTTATATTTGTTTATTTTTCATGAGATAAATACATAAATGATAAACCCTAGACTCAAGGTAAGAGTTATATCTAAAAGCATCCTTATTTGAGACACATGTTATTTTATACATATGACATAATTTTAATTGTGAATATACTAAACCTTTACAGATTAGGTCATGAATCTTTCTTACATCATGATAATTTCAGTTACAATCCATCTACTTCCTTCATTGTGGTTATGATTCCAATGTTACTAAAGAGGTAAGGGTTTATGTTTCAATCCCATTTTAATTAGGTGTCATAAACACACGCATTCAAAGATATCACAATGAGGGGAGAGATATAATGACCCATGAGTCCCACCCTTAGTAGGCTCTGGGTTGGTGATTATAATTAAGTGTATAAAAAATGAATAAATGGGAGGATTCACTCTCTAAGTAAAAAAGATCAAAAGATTGAATGAATACACTGCAAACTGGTCCATGAATTAATTTAAATTTTAGGCTAAAACCATCCCAAAATGAATGTATAAATGATATAGATACTGATACAAGTCTCCATGGTAAATACTCAATGTAAATATAGTTTAGTGACAATACAACTATCCCATTATCTTATCTAGTGATTTTCTACATGATCCACATAGTCCTCCTAGAAACATGACAATCAGTTTTTATACAATAGGTGAGAACACAATATAGTCAGTAGGAAAACCAAATTATATCATGCACATGGGAAAGATCATACTAATGAACCTATACGAAAACTATAGAACCAAAAATCATCTAAAAATGTATATTATATGATCTCATCATCACCATGACACACTCAAAAAAATATAAAATCTAGAAAGTTGCATGATATGAAGCATATCAATGATAGGGCACCCCTAACCACTATCCCACTTTTTATTTTCCTTCGCAACCCAACGCCATATTTCCTGGTGGACCTACCACTTCCAATCACATAACATCACATCTACCCACAGAAACATAGGCTATATCATCACATTGCATAAGATAAACAGGGAAGTAGTGTATCATAAAAATTTAAGACATCAACCATGTATCCTCATTCAACCATGAACAACCCCCACTATAAGAATTATCGTCACATTCCTTCTCACCTCACCTGACGAAACCTGGGCCATCACATCACATCTTGACTATGTAATATTGAATTATAGACAACACATAACATGCATTTCATCATCACATGGAATATGGAGAGGGGAAGAATGAACAAAATGCCATCTATCCTCACCATTATGTTGTTGGGAAATGAAACCCAGAAAAATTTGGTTTTTGGAACTAGGTGCTTGAAATGGGTGAAGAACGTATAGAAAATAAAAATAATATACTATATATATATATATTATCAGGGAACAAAAAACCCAACCTATGGAATCATAAAATAATTACTAACCAAACAAACAACATAATCACTTCCACTTCCAAAATATTATGCACAACCCCAAAAAAAACATGACACAAACCAAATTTCACATTCCACTTTTAATCCACATTTATCAAATATCCATATTTTATGTTATCAATTAATGACACATTAGCATAAAAATTTTTCCTTAAATTCCAAGACATAAATTCATTATATCAACGACATATTAACCACATAATGCATTTCAATATTTCATTATTCATTATCAACCATTTCTATTACACTTTCATTATTATCATTTCACATTATTTTACTAATTAGGGATCCATAAAAACACAAAAACCACACCACATAAAACAAAAAACATCATCAAACAACCATTTATCATGCCAATAAGCCAACCCATAATCACCTCATCCCTCCATGAAAAAAATTCAACCGCTTCTACAACCCCACTGCCCAAAAAAACCACATCCATCATTTTCCCCTACATCACAACAACTTTTGTAGCCCCGCTACACAACCACACAACAACCACCTTCCATCACAATCCACACCTCATGTCACAACACACTATATAAATCTCCATAACATAACTACTTCTCATACACCATGTTTTCAAAATAATCCATACCAAAAAAATACTTCCATAAACAAATTTCACATTTCAACCAAAATGAGTTTTCATATTTGGTATTGGGGATTTCATTAGTTCCACTTCATTATATATTATTGTTCTCACACAAACCGTGTATTCCATGTGAATACAATTACTTAGAAGGGTATTTGTAATTAACCATTTTATCATTGTGATGGAAAACAACATACAGAAAACATAGATACCACAAAACATGTAAAATCAGCGCAAGAAAAGACCCACAAATACTTATTTTTTAGTGACATACTATCCCATTAATATTTCAACATTAAAACCAAAAGAAAATAATAAAAATTGCTTTATATTTCGCTTTTCCATTTTAAATTCATTTAATCAATTAAATTAACTTAATATAGATTAAACTATATTACCAATTAATAACATATGAAAAATAATCTGACATGATACTCCAAGTGAGAAACTATGGAAAATCCTCCCTTAATACATGATTCTAGATCTGTTGCATGAATTTGTGGTAAAAAGGATGACCACCACCAATACTAAATAGAGTTGTAACACCTAGATCAAACTGACATAGATCCCTACATTACCAAAAATTCTTTCGAGCATAGGGGAAACATGAAGTGTTGGGAGTTATATTAAAATTAACTTTAAAATATAGTTTCATGAAACAATGTGTAAGGATCTTACACATTAAATTTATAATTAATTTATTTAGGCATAAAAATAATAATAACATTTTCTTAGGGTACATTCTTCAATTATATTTTTGACTTTCTAAATTTCATTTTTTTATTACCATCCAAGGGTCGAATCTCTCTAATGGTGATCTAGACGTTCCCCTTGAGTTTTGAGAAATGTCAATTGATTATCGGGTGCTGGTGTGGTGAATCAATTTTCACGATGGATTTATTGTGATATATCTCTCTTTGATATTGATGGAATATTTCTGGAATTAATCATTATTTAGAGAGTTGTAGATAGAGGTTGAATTTGACAGAGATAGAGAGAGAGAGAAGTGTGCATTGTTCAAGAAATCTCGATTCTCAACTTTTTGATTACCTACATGGTAGAAATATTTGTTTGTTGATAAACCTATGGGTTAGATTAAATTAATTATTTAATTTCGTGCTTCCCTTAAATTATATTATATTCATTAATAGACCCCATTATAAATAATAATAATATTATTAATATTCTATTTCTCATTAATACATACTCAACAATAAATAATATTTATCATCTTGTGTATTAGTATTCTTCACTAGTCATGGTCTGGGTTCATTTGAACTCCTCTAGAATTTATTGAAGACCAAACTATTATTAAATATTTTAGCCATCAATTAATATTTGTGATTGATAAAACATGAAGAATAGTATTATGTGGTCTCAAATAGTTATATTAATTATTAATTAAATTCAAATTGAATTTAATTAAGCTCATTAAAAAACACATAGTGTGTGACCCTTGAGGATTATTTCTCGGTGGAATTAAGAAAGATTTCCTAATGACCAATATTACTACCTAACAATGGGTAAAGTTACCCATGAGAAAAGACATAATGTTGAAATCAAAACAAGCACATAAAAACACTCACTATATAATATAATCCATTTTTCAAAAATATATCATCAAGAAAGTTGCGCAACCATGTCACCAACATATATGTTCAATAAGTTATTCATTCACTATCTAAAATAAAAACATCATTAAACCATATAAATGGTATTTAGGGAGATGGTTATATTCCAATAAAATGGAAGATATATTATCTTCTATAAATATGGATGGGAAACATCATTCTTTGATATATTCATTAATAACACATCACTCGTGGCACACCCATCACATCCAACTTCACCATAAAATAGAATCGTCATGGTTTATAAAATACATATTTATGTGTGACTTGAACCATGTATTAATCATAATATTATAGTCGAAGTACCATTATAAATTCTTGCATATATGAATTTTTCATGACTCCAAAACATGCGGGATTTATATAAATGAGTTTTTTATAATCTTTTTTATTTGAGACCACCAATTGCGAACTTCATGAGAGGAAGCATAATTTACTTATGAGTAACCACAGCTGATAGTAATGTCCTATGTGTCCCATAATAGAATGTTTATCTAACCATAGAACTATATTTATGAATATATTCACATCACTTCACTTTTTTCATCATAACAGGGAACTATTATAACCTTATTAATGGAATGTATACTCTAGGACATTATTACATCAGATTAATGTTGAAAATGTAAAATTTATAATTATATGTTTTATAAATATTCAATATATAAAATATAAATGCAATAAATATATAATTAGTTTGTCCAGGGACACCAAAAAATTCCTACTTGGACTAGAGGAAACTGCCTAGGACATTCAGTCCACTAGACCTCACATGATAATCATGTTTCTACTAAGTATAGTATTTATTCAAGGGTCCCACCACATATAGTTACATGGAAATATAGATCAATGATAACTCATCTATCTATAAAAAATACCACAAGATATGATACTTAAATAGTATGTTCTTCATCTATTGCTATGACCTTGGATATTTTATGAGAGCCATCATTGTAGTATTATCATAGTAGAGTATGATGGTATTTTTACTAATAGGTTTAATGACATTATCATAGGTTATGTTTTGTATCCATACTGATTGTTTAGATACAAAAAAAGATACAACATTATCAGAATATATTGTATAACTTGTGACTACAAACATCTTTGAAATTTCTAGCTTAATGAACCACCAGTCAAAGTGAACATATATCTTGTTTGTGATTTAATATCATCTTGATTTTTTTGAAAACTAACATTTGCAATTTCATTGATGGATTGTTCTTTATATTGCCCATAAACATGGAAAATATCCTTAGTATTCCATATATTATTAATGATTGTCTTAACATCCATCAAATGGTGGTCACCTAGTTCATCTCGATATATTCCTACCACACATAATGTGTTGGTGACATATAGCATATTACATATAATAGAAAAAAAGAAAAACCGAATTGCTAATACACATGGAATCCTTACCATTATATTTCATTCCCCATGTGTCCATTGAATTTTTTTCCTAGAAATATGAATGTCATGCAATTCTAGAAACAACACCATTTTTGGATAGGTCAATATTGAATATCGTGAACATCTTATCAATGTATGCACATTGATTTTATCCATGTATAAACTTGGTCCTATCATGTTGGATCATGATCCTAAGAATATATATTGCCACATCCATGTAATTTATAGAGACACATAAATGTAACTAGGCAATAACTAAATGTAAGGAAAGTATTTCATGTTCAATGAGTAATCATTCATCAAGAAATATTATTAAGAAAATTACTGCACTCCCACTAAACCATTATTAGAAACAAGTATCACATTCATTCATTATGAAACAAGCATCTGTTATGGCCTCATCAAAATCATTGTTTTCATACTTTTCTGGTTGAATTAATCCATAAATGGATTTCTGAAACATTCTTATGTTGTTGGCATCATTTGGATACAAAAACACATTGGGTTGTTTTATATATACACCTGCACGAAGGTTAAATTTATGTAAGGTTGTGTTGAAATTTATTATCAAAATCTCACAATTATGGTATGACACAAGTACTATATAGTTTTGATGAATTTATTCATTGAATTTGGTTTAAAGGTTTCATTGTATTCAATGACTTGATGCTGTTTAAACCCATTTGTAGCCAGTCACACCATATAGGTTTTGACTTATACATCTATGCACAGTTTCTTCATGAATACCCATTTGAATCCAACTAGATTTTTATCCACTAGAGGATCTACCAAAATCCAGACATGGTTTTGATACATAAAATCCATTATAGAATTCATGGCCTATTTCCACTTTGGAAAATACATGCTAATTAATGCTTATTTTTTGGGGAATAGTATCATTATTATCATCCAATAATGATTCACCATTCTCAGTTACTAGAAAACCATATCTTTCAATATCTATAGGATCTCTTATCATCATACATAGTACTTGTGTCTCTAGAACAAATTATTCTTCAATGGGATTTTTGGAATTTGTTCTTGTTCCAACTCATCTTTATCGTGAGCCTAGACATCATTAATACCTATATCAGACCCATTATCAATTTTCATGATGTGTTCCCTCTCAAGAAACATGGTATATCTGTCTTTCTAACAAATTTCTCTAAAAGGGTTTTATCGGTAGTATAACATTTTTTCTTTAAGGTATCAAAAAATACACCTTTTTCCTCAAAGTGAAATATTGTTACCTGATGAGTCCTTAACCAACACATCACATCACCACACAAGTAAGTAAGAAAACACGTGTTTCTTTCCATTCCATAATTTTTATAGTATTTCATTTATTTCTTTTGTTATCACTTAGTTTAGTGTGTATTAATTTTATTGTAACACATATCCCGAAGCGGATAATGAAAGACTCACATTACACTTAATTGATCATACTATTTACAATAGTCTACTATTACACCCTTTTCTTACACCGTTATAATTAGGTGTGTAATGAAGAGTGAGTTTGGATTGGATCTAAAAATCCTATATGTAATAAATTAATTCTTGATTAATTTATTCTTTATCATGGTATGAGTGGATTTTATTAATGTTTATACTAAGAAGATTCTCAACATCACTCTTGTGTTCCTTAAATTTCTCATCAAATTATGACTTATACCTCATCATATAGATATATCAATATTTTCTGAAATCATTAGTAAAAGTTATGAATTAAGAGTACCCACCACTTACATAAATAGAAGAAATTTTACAGTCATAAATTTGAACCAATTCAAGAATAGCTTTGGACCATTCACCTTTTTAACTAAATAGGGATTTTTCATTTTTCCTTGTAATCATGCATGCTATTCACAAAGTGGTTTTAGTTCAAAAAAAAATATATCCCTAATTTTGTGATTGAGTCAAATTCATTTCATTTACATGACCTAGCCAGTGATACCAAAGTTTGGTGTGGTATGATTCATGTGAAGTATATTCATTATTGATTTACTTTACTTGGTTATTGTAATCAAGCATATAGTGACCATTATATAAATGTTCCTTATGATGAATTTTTTTTATTTGTAAAAGAATCTACATTTATTTTCAAACATGAATATCAATAAATCTATATCATTTTTGGATATATTAATAATGTTTTTGGTAATGGGTGACACGTAATAAAAACCTTTCCAGACCATGATCATTCTAGTCAGCAAAAAGATGTAGAAGTCCTAGATAGCTACAATAGTATGTATAGACTCGTTTATTTCTAATATATCTACCTCTAGTCAATAATTTTTTAAGAATATACTTGGTTCCTATGTTTGAATATATATATATATATATATATATATATATATATATATGATCACCACAAGAAATATTTAATACCATATTTTTAGAAACATGTAAATTGAATTCGAAAGCAAACAAACCTAAAGTTTTCCCTTCCTTCATTCACTGGGTGCATTCATTATTTTAAGGTCTCATCTTGCAACATGAGAAAAAACAACATATTGTTCCCTTACTTTCCCTTTCATATTCATCTTCACAGTAGGTAATTGTGAAGAATCCTTGGCCTTGGGGATTTTTATTGGACTTTAGGTTTCTTCATAATAAGGATTGAATATTTTCATGCTTCATATCCTTATCTATGTAGATAAAAATGGTAAGTAGACCTGGAAGATTTTTTTCAATGTTTTCCACATTAAATTATACAAAAAAGGTGTAAAATCATAGAGGGAGTGACGAAGACTCCACGCCTCACCACTTCACATACAATAGTTACGTTAACATATGCCTATATTTTGCCTAATATATTAATATTTGTCCGTATTAGTAAAAAAGAAAGTGTTAGGTTTCAAAACCACGTCTGTCCTGAGAACTACACCGCTACGGACCAACCTAGATAAATCCCTTGATATATAATATATCTAAACTTATTTTAATATAGTATTCTCACTCGCTGTATTAGGGGAAAAAGTGGCTGATGAGACTCGATCTAGAAACCACAAGCATTACCAATAGGTGGCTCACCAACTAATCTACACGGCTTATATTTTATGTTATTTATATCTCCATAAATATGTCTATTAATACCATGGGTATAGGGGGGAAACCGTGGGTATAGTTTTTCCTGCCAATTTTAATGTGTGTCCCACGGATTATTTTTACCACTATAACGTGGGAAAGCTATACCCATAGTTTTACCAAACTTTGGGTATAGGTCTTCGAAAAAAAACTATATACCTACGGGTTTTCCAAAATCATGAGCATAGGTGACTTTTCCCCCACAGTTTTTCAAAACTGTGGGTATAGGTCATAAAAAAAACCTATAACCACAGTTTTGGGCGAAACCGTGGGTATTGGTGACCTATACCCAGGGTTTTGGAAAACCGTGGGTATATGTCATCCTTATACCCACAGTTTTGCTTAAAAGCATGGGTATAGGTCTATTTTCTATTAGTGCAATTATATAACATATTCTAGTGAAAAGGATCCATATTACCTTTATCAATGATCCATAAATTTCCATGAAAACAATTAAAAGTTATTTAGGTAGGCATTCTTTCCAACTTTGTACTTTGTAATACACCACGATTTCACGAAATGTTTTCTTTTAAATAAATTCGATAGCTTGAGTTGTACACAACATCAAGTTCGAGTATACCGTTATCTATGAAAATATCCATTTAAATAGAATTTATGAATAGTATTAACCAAATTATGAATTTTATGTATATTTCATAAAATTTTAACATTCATATTATTTTTTACTAGATAATTATATAAGAAAAAAAATCCAATTTTATGCATAAAAACTATATTTTTCAATAGGGTAATTTTACTTCCATTTTATGGTGTACCTATTTTAAAAATAAACTATGTAAATTTTATGATATATATTTTTGAAAATGGAATTCATTTTTGAATTTGGAATATTAAAATTATCTTAGGGTGAATTTTTGGTATTTTTCAAAGGATTTTCATTTTTTGAGGAATATTTAAAAAAGATAAATTGTAGTTTAAAAATGAATTTTTGTACAAGTAATTATTATCAAAAATACACATATTAATCTAATATAGGTTATTGGAATAATTTTTATATTTAAAATCGATATAAAAACATATTTCATTTTTAAAAAATTCTTTTTACCTACCTTCTCGCTACATCAGGTAGTTTAACATTAAACATAATTTTTTTCCACTTCTATGAATTGAATTTTGAAAAATGGAAATACATTATGGTTATAATTAAGATATTTTTATTATAATTAGAGAAAATTAATTTTGGAAATTATGAATAGTAACTTTAGTAAATATTTTTATTTACCCCAGTTAAGGGTACATCCGGTAAATTATGGGAAAAATAATATTATAATATTAAAAAATTATCCTAACACTTGTCTTATTTTAATTAGATTATTTGGTTTCGAAAAAAATAAATTTTAGGCCAAAATTATAACAATTTTAAGCCATTTTTATTATAATATGACACTTATTAAATTTTATTCAGAGATAAGTTCTAAATGTCATTCTCATAATTTTAATAAATAATTCATTTTTAACAAATGGTTATAAAAAAGATAAATGAAACAATAAATAATCTTTTCAAATTTATTATAAATTTTTATTCATCATTATAATTTATTTTAAATTTTTAAAGAATATATAATTTAATTAAAGTCATTCATAATAATTATGCAGTACATATTTAATCATTTTAAATATCTATTTATTAAAATTAAAAATATTAAAATAAATATAATTTGTCATAATTAATGATATCCACAAACATTATTGAGAACATAGAAATTTGAGTGATATATTATAATTGTGGGTTCGATGTTATCATGTTGTTATGATATTTATAAAAAGAAAAATAATTTATAGTATCAAAATTGATATAAATGATACTTCAAAATAAATAATATTTTATTAAATGATAAACTTCATAAAAATATAGAATTTCTCCAAATTACTAGAATAAAAATAAATATGTCATGAATGATCCATTTAGGGGTTTTTTGTCATTCTATTGTATCTATATTAACCTAATAGTGTAAAAATCCATGTTTTCATAAGAAGAATTAAACTGTTTAACTAAGGGAAAATCCAAAATATAAGGTTAAAATTATTACCTAACATGTATAAGAACCAATAGTTGATAGAATTTTGACCCATACTCAACATATATTAAAAATATTTGATATTGGAGCTATTTGAAATTGAAAATAAATTTATTTAATCTTAATATTTTGAGAGTACCCTAAAGTGCCACTCCCCTCTCTTATAAAGGGGAACTACCTCCCTCACTTCCTCACACCACATTGAGCCTTCCATATCAACCAAAATATGAAAAATTCCCTTCTAATCATTATTATAAACATCCTATAGGTTATAGTATTCTCAAAATACAATCCCTAGTGTCCCTGAGAGAAAATCCAATGGAAGTCCATTAAAGAAGAAGCAATAGTTTTACAAACTCATTCCAGTGTGTTTCTTCTTCTACATCCTCTTCATATATTGTTTCCATACTAATGTAATAAATATAGTATCATATGTATTATAATATTTTATTATGATGATGGAAAAACCAAATTCATCCTTTTATCTATCCTATAAAAAATAATACCACCATGTGTGCATACATACGACTTTGCATCTTTACATTGTGGCGTGATTTTTTTTCATAACAACATTATTTTAAGGGATTTAATGATGAATATAATGGATACAAAAAAATATAACATGATATTGATTCTATATAATTAATATAAAATCCGATTCCTTACCCATTTACCATTACAAGAATGATATTTTCGCTCATGTGTACATATGACTTACTATGTACAGGACGCAATGAGATCCATTATCCACTTTATCCACTGATGAATTATTATATAAATGTATAAGATGAGTGAATATAATATTTATTAATTGAATATGAATTTTGATATATATAAAATATATCCTATGTATAAGAAACATGACTTACATGGAAAAACAAACATATGAAAATGAAGTAGTTATCGTAGGAAACAAATGGCCATAATGAAATATTATTAACAAATGATATAAGAGGATCATATATGATATCATAAATATGAATATAGTTTTGTTATAATTTAATAACATTTTTTAATGATTATACATAAGGTTAAATTCCCCCCAACTAATCGGATGTACAAGGTAATAGTAAATTTCACAGTCTCATTATTATCCAAGATTGTTTATATTTAAGTATATACTAGGGGAATATTTATCATCCATGTCCATGTTTCATAAAAATGAATTAAAAATTGATATTATTAATCTTCCAAATTTTTTTGATTTCAATTTAACCCATCTTCAATAGTTTATAAAATGGTTTGAAAAGAATCTTTTTGACATTTTCTTTACGAGCAAATTTTTGACTTTTTCAACAAGTTATGAGAAGAATGTTTTCTCTAAATTATATTACATGAAATGATTTTACCACCGCTATGTAAACATAATATTTTGAATCTCCCCTTATATTATTATAATATTATTTTCAATGAATTTTTTTTATTTTAAAATTGC
Organism: Viscum album; assembly: GCA_963277665.1. NCBI lineage: Eukaryota > Viridiplantae > Streptophyta > Magnoliopsida > Santalales > Viscaceae > Viscum > Viscum album. The sequence continues at coordinate 1,043,777,231 of OY728134.1, read as the reverse complement.
CTGCCTCTTTTTTAAAAAATAATTTCAATATAAAAATTTTATTTCTCTCAAGAATTTTTTAATTATTCTGTTAGATTATTTTCATATATATTAACATTTTTTTTAGATTTTATTTTTAATTGATGTTTATTTCTTATGATTCAATATATCATAATATTTTAATGGATTTATGATATGGTTGACTATAGATGTGCTACTTTGATACCATTCATGGTTTATTATTGATGTCTTAACATTTCATATCCTAGTTTTAATCTGAATGTTTTTGTTTGTTATGATTCACCCATTTCATATAAGGAATGAATTAGACTTGGAAAATGATAGTTGAGGACCGCTATATCCCCTCGATGTATCGGTAGGTCCCATGAGACAAAATAGTATAGGTTTTTACCCATTTATGGTGTCTGGCCCGAAACCTTGATGGTATGTTTTTGATGTATGGAATTATGGATTCCCTCATTATTAGATTAGTTATTGATATTATATGTGATTTTTTGACTAGTATAATATCCATGTGAATTTATATATGGAATTATTTTCTTTATTATCTCAATATTATGTTCAATATCATGTTTAAAAGGATAATATATCAGTTATACACCTTCCTTTAACAGTTTATAATTATTCATGATAGCCTCTACATTATTATTTACCCTTAGTGAGAATATGATATCAACCCTTTAATATGTTTCATTTTCCCCAGGAAGAGAAGATGTATATTATGACTAATATATTGGTATAATTTTGGAGAATCATGGTGTTCAAAGGATTCTCTATGTTTTAGTTTATATTTTTAATTATATTGTATAGATCATGTATGTAATCTATTTTCCAAGACTGCTAAAATGATCGACCATTTGGGATTCAACACTGGTATCTATGCCAATGTAATAAATTCTTAGGTCTGGGATATTGTAATTGGGGTTTTTAAATTAGGTACACGAGGAAGTTTATCAAAAACCCTAGAAATTTAATTTAGAAAAAATTGATTAGGGAACCTATCCCTAAGATAGACTTTGACGATAATTATAGTATCCCATCCTATAATTTTGATAAGGTAGATATTAGGTGGGTCTTCTTAAAATTAAATCCCTATTTGGATACTAAAAGTTAATGTGGTTTTGGCATAGATGTACCTAGGGGTGACAACTATGACAAGGTGTCCCATGCTTAATGCGGAGTAACTTGGTATACAATAATGGGTTATACTGTGCACCTAGTTTGACGCTCCTAGGGGATATGATTAGGATAATTCACATTTTTGTTACAATCCATCATGAATGATTTAAAATAAATATGTCCCCAAAGAAACCATGTTTATGAGAATGAGAATATATTTTCATAATTTTTTTAATATACAATAACTACTTTTCTAGTTTGAAATTATGATTTATTATTAAAAACCTAATCTAGTGTCTGTCGTTATTTATAAATGGAGCATAGTGGAAGGAATGGAAACTGTATCAATGCACATAATACATGTAGTAATTTCCTTAAGATTTTAGAGAATGAAATTGGAGCCAGATCACCAACTCATGTTGAGAAACTTATAACTATACTAGGAAAAATGTCTCAGGTTATGAATAATAACCTTACCCATATGGAGAATACATATCCATAATGTCGAGGAATAATGTTATATCACTTCGTGAGAAACAAATAAATCATTAAATTGGTCTATAATTCCATTTATAAAAAAATGGATAATTTCTATAGAGTATATATTTATTTCTTTGAGAAGTAAAGAAAGAAAACAGTTTTTTATAGAAATTCATCATCTCTCAAGAGATAAATATCAATTGTGGTCATTGATTCTGAACATGAATTAGGATAAGGTAATAGAAAACATGTAATAGAGGTAATTTAAAGAATTCTTTTTAGTAAAATAATTTCCTCCAAAATAACAAGTGGGTATAGAGGGGAAATTTTAGAGTGTGTGGAAAAATGAGTATGAGAATGTTACCAAGTATTAAGAAAAATTCACAAGGATAACAAGGAATTACATGGATTATGTATTAAGTCCCAAGAGCATGATTGATCTATTATTTGATGGGTTAAAGCCATTCCTCTAATGAGAAATGGTCTCCCAAATATTCCCTTAATATGATGATATAGTCTCATGTGGTATGAGGGAAAAAAGGAATTATCTATATCTTAGGACTTTAGAGAAAAGAAATAGAATAAGAAAGCTATTGAACACTCTGGAAAAAATAAAGTATGGAAAATGGGAAGAAGATAGGAGTTGACATTCCATCATACAATAATTATGGGATGAAACATTATGATACATTCCTGAAGGGATTGTTAGTTTCTTACAAGTATAGATAAGAATTCCATAAATCCTGTGATTGAAAGGGAAATAAAGAATCTATTTTTTTTTCAATGCTACAATTTTAAAGAGATTTTAAATTATGAAAATGATTTTCTTATGCATCAAATAAATTTTTCTTAGAAAAATTCAAGGGTTTAAGGCTAAGATTATATGATCAAAAGTTTTAAGGTTGAAGTTTCTAATGATTTGGTGTAATTTGAATTAAACTTTAACCTCAAACATAACCAATGATTTATTTTATTCTAGATCATCACATTTTTTTATAAATTCTTTATTTTCCACGAAAGTTATACATTTACATTTTTATTTAATAAGGTAATTATCAATCAAAAATCTTAAGGGTAATATCATTTAAAAACAAAATTTGTCGGTTAGTCCCCATTATGACACATAAATGTCATTTAGTTTTTTACCATGTTGTTATACATATTATTGAATTTTATATAATACTCGTAAAAAACTATATTTTAAAATATGATGTGTAATTTTATTACGAGAAGAAGGAAGTTATGATTTTTTGGGAAGATATAGAAGAACTTATCATTAGAGCTGAAACATTACCATATTGTTCTTATCAAGACCCCCCTGTAGCTTAACTGAATGAAATTATTGGGGAGGAAGAGAAAACAACATATAAGGAAGAATAATGTAATCCTCAAATTGATAATGTATCTATCGTAAAAAAATAAATTTATGTATTTACTATTGAATTACCAGGACACCCTCTAGAGCATGAATTTTAGTTTTCTATTGATTTAATCCCTTATTGAAGACCAATATCAATTTTTATATATATAATTTTCAGAGTGAAATTGGTGGAGATAAAGAAAAAATTAGATTATTTGGATAAAAAGGGATTTATTCACCCTTGTGTTTCTCCATGGGGAGCCCATATTCTGTTTTTCTAGAAGAAATATGGATCCCTAAGGATATGTGTTGATTAAAGGGAAATAAATTATATTAAAATAAATGAAAAGTACCCTATGACTTATATCAATGATTTATTTCCTAAAATTTATGGTTTTAAATTATATTCAAAGATTGAAATTTGTTTTGGATATCCTCAATTATGAGTCTATAAATAAGACATTTCAAATACAACATTTTGAACGAAGTATGAACATTACAAATTTACAGCAATACATTTTGGATTGATTAATGCACCTTAAATTTTTATGGATCTAATGAAAATATTATTCATGGAATATCTTGATTACATTGTTGTGGTATTCATTAATGATATTATATTATATTCTAAAATCTATGATAGTCACTAGAATCACTTGAGGATCATTCTTGAGACTCTTAGAAGGGATGAGTTATATGGTAAACTTAGCAAGTGTGAATTCCAGCTTCATGAAATTTATTTTCATATAAATATTGTCTTCATGGATTGAATATCTATTGATCCTATAATGATAGAGGCAATCTAAGAACGACCTACACCAACAAGCATACCCAAGGTACATGATTTTATTGGTTTAGTAGGTTACTATAATTGTTTCCTTAAGAATTTTCCCCATATACTAACCAATTGTAAAAGATCACATTTAAGGGGTTAGATTAATATGTACAAAAGAATGAGAAAATTTTTATGATGATTTGAAGATAAAATTATTCAATGACTCTATCTTCACATTACGATTTGGAAATAGTGTATTTCTAATCTATAGTGATGCATCAAGGAAAGGATTCAGTTGTTTCCTTATGAAGAATGATAGAGTTATTGCATACACATCAATGTAGTTAAAAACTCATGAAAATACCAGTCCAAATATTGGTATTCATTTAGAAGAAGTAATATTTTCTCTTAATATATGGAGAAATTATCTCTATGTTGAAATATTTGAGATATATGCAGATCACAAGAGTTCGAAATATATTTTCTCACAAAAATAACTTAATATGAGGTAAATGGGATGGGTCGAGCTACTCAAGGATTATGATTTCTCAAAAAACTACCACCCAATGATGGAAAATAAGGTGGTAGATGTTTTGAGTATGAATAACCATGAATTTAGGAAAAAATTAGAATGGAAAGATATCTTACATTCATGGATCTAGTAATGAATTGTATGGAAACTATCAAGGAAGGTGAAACATTTAAACTTTTTCAAATGTTTTCCAAACCATATTTACTAGAAATTATAGAAATTATCAATATAATGTTGAGGATTTTCAGAAAAAAATTAAATCTATGAATGATGAGAGATTGATATACTTTAATGTGAAAATGGAATTTTTAAATTTTGGAAGAGACTTTGTGTTCCCTATGTGCGTGAAATACAAAGGGAATTATTAGGTGAGACCGATAACTTAAATTTCTCAATACACAATGTTAGCACTAAGATGTATATATATTTGAGGGAACTTCTTTGGTTGGATAATATGAAGTAGAAAATTACTGACTGTGTTTCAGGATTTATGATTTGTCAATAAGTTAATGCCGAGAGACAATGCTCAAGAGGATTCATGCAACCTCTCCCTATACCTTTGGGGAAATGAGATGATATTACGATTGTCTTTTGAATGGGGATACTAGGACACCCAAAAGGAATCATGCTATATGTGTTATTGTTGATCTCCTTACCAAATTAGTATATTTTATTACTATAAGAGAAGATTTTCATATTGAATGTTTAGAAATACTTTGTATTAATAATGTTGTAAGACCTCATAGTTTACCTCTATCGATTATATCGGATCATGATCTCCATTGTACAACAAAAATCTAGAAAAGTCCATTAAAGGTCCTAGATACTGAGATTCTTTTGAGTGATACCTACAACCCTCAAATTGATGGGTAATCACAAAGGATTATTAAAAAATTAGAAGACAAGTTGAGATCTTGGTCACATCACTATTAAGGAATGTGGGATTAGTATTTAACATTAATATAATTTTCCTATAACAATAGTTTATATTCATGTATTCAAATAGAACATTAAGAAGATTTATATTGAAATAGATATTTTACAGTAAATTGTGCATATAATGTTGGTTAAAGGAAACATATAGGCCTTTATCTTTTTAGGAAACAATGTAAAAAGTGAAGACCATTCAAACCAATATCAAAGAATATCAAGTATGAAAAAGGATTATTTCTTTAACTAAAGGAAGGATTTAGAATTTTAAGTGGGATATCATGTTTTTTGGAAGATATCTACATAGAAGGGAATTATATGATTCAATATGAAAAGAAAAAAATATCCAAGATAAATCAGACCTAATTGAAAATTTGGAATGAATTGGAGTTGTATCTTACCATTTAGCAATGCTACCATGTCTCTCCAATGTCCTTGATATGTTCCGCGTATCACTGTTATTGAAACACAAGCTAGAACCAACATATGTACTTATCTATGATGAAAGAGAACTGTAACTTGATCTATCTTATTGTGAAGAGCCTATCAAGAATTTTGACACCAAAGAGAAATTATTGAGGAATCAGATGAATCGACTTCTAAAGGTTCCATGGAGAAACAATAAAATGGAAAAGGTGACATGGGAACCATATGAACTGATGATGAACAACCGCCCAAATATTTTTATGTGGTGATATTAGGGAAATTTTGAGAAATTTTTTTTGATAGAGGGAATAATGTAACACACCATGATTTCACGACACATTTCCTTTTATATAAATTCAATAGCTTTCATTGTACGCAAGTTTCAGCGTACCAAGATTTACAAAACTAGTTATTTAAATAATGGTTATGAATAGTAGTAACCATATTATGAAATTTATTTATATTACATATAATTTTAACATTCATCTTATTTGTTTTCGAGAAAATTATGTAAGAACAAATCCAATTTGAAGCATGAAAACAATATTTTTCAAAAGGGCATTTTTTGGCTTTTAATGGAACGCGTATATTAAAAATAAATTTTGGAAATTTTATAAATTCAATATTTGAAAATTGAAATTATTTTTTAATTTTTAATATCATAACTATCTTAGGGTGAATTTTTGGTATTTTTCTTAGGAGTTTCTTATTTTGAGAAATAGTGAAAAATACTGCATTATAGTTAAAAAAAATAACTATTCCTATAAATAATTTTTATATATTAAGTTTATTATTAATGTAATAATTGATCAATAATACACATATTAATATAATTCAGGTTATTGGAATAATGTTTATATTGAAATTAGATATATACACTTACTTAACTTTTAATGATTTCATTTTACCCACCTTCTCACCACATCTATAGGTTTAGAATTAAACATAATTTTGTCGATTATGTGAATTTAATTTTGAAAGATGGACATAAATTAATTTAATAAATAATATATTTACATCCTAATAGGATCAAATTAATTTTAAAAATTATGAATTGTAACATTAGTAAATTTTTAATTTTACCATGTTTTTTGGATGAATTGGGAAAATAAAGGTAAAGATAATATTATAATATTATTAAATTTCCCTAACACATGTCAAAATTTAATTTAATTTGTGGGTTTACAACAAAATAAACCTTATGATGAAATTATAACATTTGTAATCCATTTTAATGAGAATATGAAATTTATTATATTTTTTTCAAATATAAGTAAAAAAGGTCATACTCATATTTTTAATAACTAAATCATTTTTTATATAGGGTTATACAGAATCTAAATTTTAATATAAATATTAGTTTGAAATATAATAAATTTATATTCACCATGAAAAGTTATTTTTAATTTTTAGAGAAAAATAATTTAATTAAAGGCTTGCATAATTATGATGATGTAATTGTTCAATCAATGAAAATATCAGTTAATTGATATTAGAAATATTAAAATAAATATAATGTGACATAACTAATGAAATAATTGGATGTTATAGATAATTTAGACATGATATTGATATATTATAAGTATTTTTTCTATGTTTTCTAGTTGTTAAGATATTTTTAAAATGACAAATAATGAAAAGTATTACAATTGAAAAAAATGATAATTTAAAATAAATAATATTTTATTATATGATATAACAATCATAAAAATCTATAATTCATCAAAATGGCTAAATTTACGCTATATATAACAGAAATTATCTATTTGGGGTTCTTTTGACATTTTATAGTAACTATATCAACCCTAAAGTGTAAAAATCCAAGTTATCATGGTAAGAATTAAAGGGTTTAACTAAGGGTTAAAGCCAAATGATAAGGCTATAATTGTAGCCTAAGCATCTATAAAAGTATTTTGTTGAGATTATTACAATCCATAATCATCTCAGATTAAAAATCACTCTCTTTGGATATATTTTAAATTGATAAGAAATCTATATTAATTTAATATTTTGAGTGAACCTTGAAGTGACCTCTGCTCTCTTATAAAAGGGAACATCCTCCTTCACTTACTGAAACAAATTTCATCCTTATAGAACAACATAACCCTACCCACCTCAATTTATTGATTCCTTATACACATCCTAGAGGGTTTCTTCATGTCAAAATACAAACCCTAGTGTCCCTATGTGGAAATCCAAAGGACACCCATCTAAGAAGAGGTAATTGTTTTACCAAACCATTCTAGTTATTTTCTGGCAATAAATCCTATTCCAATGTTATTTCCATACTAACGTAACAAATAAAATATCTTATATATGGTGATATGTTATTATGATTATGATATAACATTATTACTCATTTTATCAATCCTATGAGAAACAATATCATAATGTGTGCATACATACGACCTTCCATCTCCATGCTATAGTTTCATTTTTTATTCATCACTACATTATTTGGATGGGTATAATGATGAATATAAATGATATAAATAATAAATATAACATAATATTTATTATTTATAATTAATATAACATACAATTCCTTTCCCCTTTACCATTATGGAAATGACATCGTCGCTCTAGCGTCTGTACTGCTTACCATCTCCACGATATGATGATATTTATTATCCACATTAACCATTAAAAAATGATTATAGAAATATATATTATGAGTGAATATAAAATATATCAACATAATATAATTTTTTACTTGAATAAAATATATCCTATGAATAGTAAATAGGACTTAAACAACAAAAAACATATAAAATGAAGTAGTTAACACCTAAAAATTATAATAATGAAATATTATTAATAAAATTATTTTAGAGGATCATATATGATATCATAAATATGGATATAGTTATTGTATATTTAATATCATTATTTAACCATTATACAATAGGTTAAATCACCCTTAATTAAAGAAAAGTACAAGGTGACGATTAATTTTGCAATATCATTATTATCTGATATTATTTATAAGTAAGTATCTACTGGGGAATATTTATCATCAAAGTCAATGTTTCTAAAAAATGTATTAAAAATAATAATATTATTATTATATAGTTGTTTAATTTCATTTTTATTGATGTTAAACACTTTATAAAATGGTTTGAAATAAATCTTCAAGTCATTTTCCTTATGAGGTACTTTTTGACTTTTTTGAAAAAGTAAAAGGAACTTTTTTTCTTTAACTTATATGGTAAGAGAAAATTTTACCATTTTCATGATTCATTATGGTTTTGAAACTTCACTTATTATCATAAAATATTCTTTTCACTAAAAAAATATATTTTATAATTGCAATCCCCTTTTAAAAAAAATAATTTTAATATAAAATGGGTATTTCTCTCAAAATGTTTTAATGATTTTATTATATAATTTTCATCTATTTCAACATAGTTTGTTGGATTTTATGTTTAATTGAGGTTTATTTATTATGATACAATCTCTCATATTATATTGAAGGGTTTATGATATGTTTGATAATGGATGTGCTAATTTGATACTATTCATGGTTTATGGTTAATGTATTAACATTGTTTCCTTCTACTTTTAATACGAATGTTTATGTTTGTTATGTTTCTCCCTTTTCATATGAGAAATAGATTGGACTTAGTACTTTATTGGTGGAGACCACTGTATCCACTTGATGTGTCAATAGGTCACATTAGACAAACTAGTTTGGTTTTTATCCATTTTTGGTGTCTTGGATGAAGCCTTGATAGTGTGTTTATGATGTATAGAATTTTGTATTCCTTAATTATGAGATTAAGTATTGATATTACATGTGATGATTTTACTAGTATAATATTCTTTTGAATGTTTATATGAAATTATTTGTTTTATCCATTCCATATTATGGTGAAGATGATGTTTAAATGGCTTTTTTCTAAGTTATAAACATTGCCTTAAAGGTTTATGGGTTCTTATGATAGCTTCCGCTGTATTATTTACACGTACTAATCATCTGAGCTCAAAACATTATTTTGTTTCATTATCTCATGGATGAAAAGATGTATATTATGAGTTATATGCAATGATAATCTAGTAGAATAATGGTGTTCAAAGGGTTCTCTATCTTAAAGTTTATATTTTGAATTGTAATGTTAGGATCATGTATGTAATATATATTTAATGACTGCTAAATTGATAGGTAATATGGTATTTGATAGTTGTATCTATGCTAATTTAATAATATAAGACACCAGATCCGAGCTACTGGGATCAGGGTCATTACATATTTGCAGTTCCTTATTTTGTTGAGTGGATTCACTAATCATGAAATCCTAACATTGATGTCCTCAAAACATGCCTCCAAATATGTATTTAATATAATTTAGAAATTATATTCCAAAAAATATCTATTAATTCAAACCAAAACCCTCATGAAATTTCACCATTAAATGTATGTGTTCAGAATTTTTCATGAAAACACTTAGTTCAGTGTTTTCATTCGAAATCTAGTAATAGATGTTGTTGTCTAACTTAATATTAAGTTGATATATTTTTTAATTTATTATGAATAATATTTATCTTGTTTTAACCTTAACATATCTTTTTAATATTATGTATATCTTACTTAATTATTTAACCATGTTGGATAAAACATTCAAAAATAATCCATTTATTTAAATTTTTTCATTGCAAATAAATTGATTTGTTAATGTTATTGTGCTCTTACATCAATAAAATAAATAAACATAGAAAGAAATAAAAAAAATAAAATAAAATTCCCAATCCTATGATTATCTAACATTTTATTTAATCGGTGGACTTTAAATCAACCATATACATAGGGGAAGAAACTACATGTGAGAGACAAGGTACGAGCAACACAATTCCACTAGCCCAAATGTGTATCACCTCAATTGTCATGATTATGGTTTCATATTGAACCTACTCCAGAAACCTTGGGATAAACCATTACATACATGAAATTAAAACTCATATGTATGTGAGTGGAACCAATGTATTAGTTTAAGTTTAACTATATAAATAATTGTGGACACGCATGTCCTCTACAATAATGGAAGGAGGGATGGAACGTAGGACATCCAATTTCGACTAATATTAAATAATTGAAATCCCATGAAATAAATTAAATTATAACACCGAAATCATAAAATATATTTTTTCAATCTCATGAATGGTCATACATGTGATGTATATTCCAAACTAAGTTAGATAAAAATAATCTCTTATATGTTCTTTATTATAAAGATAAACTCTCTTAAATTAATTAATTAATTAATTAATTAATAAAAACCCATTTCATCTTAATGAACTTCTAAATCCATTTTTAGATAACCATCATAATGAAATTAATGATAAATAAACACCATAAAAGAATAATTTTCATATTTATTACTATAAATGAATTGAGAATTTATAATTCTTTAGAAACCATTTTTAAATTATCACAAACAATAGGTACCAACAAAAAAAATATGGATTTTAATTCTAAAATTTTCAGATTAAGGTAATTTAATTATTCCATTAATATGTAAACTACATGGCATGTAATATAAAATTAATCTTGGTATACCCTAGTTTTTGTGTATCTAGGTTACATGTTAGTAGCCTCAACATATTGACTTAGTTGAACTACTAGTCATGAACGTACTAGCTACATGTTGCATACCTGATGTGATGTGTTCCTTAGAAACACAGATGGGTCATTTTCATAAATATCATTAATATCACATGATTTTTACTTTTTTATCTACCCCCAATTTTGTCTGATACATTGTGTTTAAGATATACATTGAAGAAATCAAAATGTTCATCAGCCAATACAACACAATGTGTATAGGCCAGCTACACCCCATTGTATATCTTTTTTTGTCATCTTCTCTCATCAAATTTCTAAACATGTATTTTTTATATAAAGAATGATAAAGTATTATTCATTTCAACAGAATGCAAACTATATATAAAATAAATTCTCTATAATGGCCCGGACCTCTCCGGCCCATTCCATTGTGAAGATCTGATGTCTGGGGTGTTCTCAGAGGTCACAATGGCTCATTTCAAGAGTTTTGCAGTTTTCCAATTTTCTAATGGTGAGAATGGGATAATTGTTTTAAATGGTGGATCACACTGGTAGATCACAATGGTGAGTCGGTAAAGGTGTGTTAGGACTAGTGGATCGAAACAGAGGGTCGTACTGGTGAGTCACTGATGGTAGGTCGCAACTGTATATCATCAACATTGACTCGCACCATTGACTCATCAAACAGTGAGTCATCCAGTGGTATCTCATTGAATGGTATCTCACCTAAAGTTAGGTCACTTAATAGTGAATCCTTAAATGGTGATTGACCAGTGGTTGTCCGTACCGGTGATTCACCCAACGGTGAGTCATTTCCAGCAACTTGTTAAAATTTTCAGTTTTTCTAGTTTCTCCCCTTTGACATTTTATTTTACATAATTTGTGTTTAAAACCCCATTTCAGGGGTTTACAAGAAATTTAAATGGATATAAAATATATATTTAAATTCATAACACTCGTGAGGCTTTTATATAGTCAAAATGCATTTTCTTTGATGAGATCTGGCTTTAATGGATTTTCAAATAGTTTCTTCTGTTGATATAGTATATGGAATTTCTAACGATGATACCCTTTATTCCATGTACTCTTTCCTTTAAAATTGATATTGAGCATCCCCTAGGACCTTTATTTACAATTAAATCATTCTCTTTGTTGTATCCTTGGATCATGCTTCCCTAGATTCCACCCGCTTCTTGCGTAACCCCCTATTTTGGTGCAAGGACGAATTTTTGATCATCTATTATTTGAGGTAGGGATCCTTTTGTCTCTATTTTATTTGTGTATCATGTGTTATGGTTGTAAAAATGTCTCCCGGTGAATATAATTAAATCAATTTTTAATAAAGATAATCAGAATTGTTACTCTAGTAATAAATGAGTGGTTGCGAAGATGATGATGGCTTTGTTTTATCGGCTATTTGATTGATATTGTGAATTGTATGGGTTTTATGCCTTCTGAAAATCATGGTCATTTGAACATCTATAAATATGAAAATTTGGTTGACCACATACACCTGGTTAAATAAATAGATGCCTGAGGAAAAAACATGTTCTATGATAAGCCATGAATTATCAAAGAATAATTAAAGAAATTATTTTTAAATCTAAATAAACATTCATCTATTTGGTGTGGATGTGTGATGTGCATTGATCTATTCTACCTTGTGACTTGTGCCTTTTGTGTGGTGGTGTTGTTGAGAGAATGATTTTATGTGATGTGGTTTAGGTGTAATGGAATTTTAGGTTGACATTTTGATTTATTTTGGAATGGATGAGCGGTGTTGTGAAGTGGGACTACAACTGGGTTGTGTTTAGTTTGTATTTCTATGTGTAGTGTGTTTTTGTAGTGGGGATACCGATGGTTTTTATATTAGGTGTTGATGTGTGTGGTGTTGAGTTGGAGGTTTTTGTACTGTGAGGACGGATTGGGAACGATAACATTGATGAAGGATAGTATAGGTGGGATGATTTTGAAGATGGATGATGAAGTGGTTTGTTGTACTATGGTTCTCCTCCCTCCATGCGACTCTTTCTATGTGACTTGTAACATGATGTGATTTTTGGATCTTTACATTCTAAAAATTGTTTCTTGACTTTCTATGTTTGGTAGTTACCTGAGTAGTGACGGAATGAACAAATAAATTGATTAAAAAATAATGATAATTGGTTTTAATAACTGGTTGGGGTTATGAATTGGGTTTTTATCTTGTTCTATAGGTTTGTATTTATAGGTAGAATCGAAGTCTATTTTGCGTCGGAAGGTGGTTTGTTTAGAAAAAACATAGGTTAGGATGAGTTTTTGGTATATAAAAATTCACAAGTATTAACCTGTGATTTCTATCCACACACCACTCATATTTTTGAACTACATACCAAACACCACCATAGTTATAGGTAAGGGTTTATTTTCACAACATCATAGTGGAAGGATGTAGATCTAGTTATTGGCTCATCCATGTTCCCACTTATAGGAATTGGTATCACAAGACTCTTCGAGGATGTTGTGGTGAAGTTTTGAGGCCCAAGTGTCTGTGGGAGAGGTGTTCATTCTCATGTTTCATTAGATGAGATGTGGTGTGTCTTACTAGGTGTCTTCAGGATGAGATATAGTTGTGGAATATGTGTTTATGGGTGGGATGTGGTGTGTTGTTTCTTAGGTTTCTGTGTGTGGGATGTGGTGAGATTCATATGCCCATGTTGCGGGGATAGATCTTAGTCCTAGGTGTGTGCGGGCATGATGTGACATGTGTCTTGTGGCAGAGTGTGGTACTGTGATAATATTTTTCATTAGGGTAGGAGTAGTTATCCAGTGGGATGTGGTGTGGGGTATCCAAAATATCAATGTTCTTACTATATTACTTTACTTGAATTGTGTTATTTTGTGAGTCTTTCTTAGTGAATTTGGGGTGTCTAGTATAAATTATTAGGGGCTTGTTGTTTCAACTATTTTCTCACAGTGGCATTAGTATGCTTCTCCAAGTTGGGTATGAGAGACTTTGAGTATTCATACAGAGTATACATGTATGCTCACCCTATGTATATAAAACGGTTTTCAGGTTTCTAAGAGGATTGTTTGTACTGTGTTAGACCATACTAGCTCAGCCATTAGTGCAGTATTCATGTCACTTCATATCCTTTTTTTTGGTATTTTACTATTTAGTTTTGTTTTATTTGTAAAATATTTGTTTGAAACATGCATTTGGGATGGATTTTTGTTCTATTTTATATATTTATGGTTTGGAGTTGTTTGGGATGGACCATCTTATCCCCCGAAATTAATTTTCAAAAAATATAAATTCCTCTCATTTTGTGAGAATATAAACATACCCTTGGTCCTATTCGCCACCCTGGGGTCTACTAGAGGCGGTAATTAGGGGGTTATTATCTATCTTTCATCTTTAAGAAGGATAGTCATGACCGAATGCTATTAGAGTTAATGGTTGAGAGATAGGATAGAGTTCACAGTAAAGAATAGTGAGGATTACATGGGTTGGTAGGGAGATGGTGTCAGGTGATCTCGGTGCATGACATATATTAGGGAAGACCATCTATGACACAAGATTTTAGGGGCCCCTATGTCTTGATGCAAGGAATCTATGCCTATCGAACAACCAAGTGAGGATACACCATTTGCAGTGTAGATACCCTAGTAATCATACATGCATCATAATGACTCATGTTCTTGTTTGAGTAGGGTGTGTTGGTAATATTTGAAAAAAATAATGGGTTCAATGAATCTAAAAGAATCTAAAATGAAATTACATACTACATGGGTTTAGTAGTTCCTTGTTTACCTTTTCATCTATGTAACTTGGTTATCATCCGGGTGTAGTACATGCATGGATGCTCAAAAGGACGATCATGTAGATCAGTGGAGGGTTGATCGAGTAGAAGAGGATGATCATTATTAGAAGACACTTTGTTATTTCCAATAGAAGAATCTAGGAAAGTACAATGGTATCATTTCATATACGGAGACAAATATTTGGCTCAAGGATCTTGTGATCACCTTTAGCTTTATCTTGGATCCGATTGAGTACTAGGTTCCTTTGGAGGTGAGATAGATGTGGGGAGTCGTGTGTTAGTGGTGGATGTTTTACTTGGGTGAGAGGAAGAAGGATAACATTCTGGGGGTCAATTGTGAGAAGGATTTTCGAGCAGAATTCCTTTCTTTGACCATGTAGTAAGATTAATGGTAGGAGTTACTCTCCCACTAGAAGGAGAGTATGTCAGTACATGAGTAGGGGGTCAAGTTCAAATATCTCATTTGTTTTTCTGTAGATCTCTTTTTGGATGATAAGTCTCGTGTGAGACGTCTGGAGTAGGCACTTTGTCCTTCTATCCAGTACACAGTTACTCCCTTTACCCGATGGCATAAATAAAAGTATGAAAGAAGACAGAGTTAGTTGAGAGGATGAACTCACTAGGAGGTATACCATGAGAGGAGAGACACCATGGTTCATACAAGGGAAAGTTTAGCAGTAATAAGTTTCAGGTACTAGGGCCTTTGAGATTTTGGCTAGTGTGGAGTTGACCTCAACAATTTCAGTTTTGACCTCCCGAAACTCTTTCCTTTCCTATGAAATTGGTAACAAGGTGTTTCTCTTGTAGACCTCATTTGTATATTTAGATTCAGTGACAAATGTCCATTCAAGCTCAGGTTGGAAGATTTAGTGTCTGCTGTTGTAGTAGTTACAGCCCATGATGTTTCAGTAGCCAGGACAACAAGCTCCTACTCCCCCAAGGGGAGATAGAGTAGGTGGAGTCTGACCTCTGGGTGTTTCTCAAGGACCTTGACCCATGCCTAATTGGGGAGGAGATCATTAGAAGAGGAGAAGAGGATCTGGGTGTGGCCTTTTTCATGTTGTAGAGGCAACGGTTCTAACATGGATTGTGATCATTCGTGGTATGATTGGTTTTTCAGAACACTCGCATGTACCTTATTTGATTCAGGATCTTTTCAATTATTTGATGCACCTAATCTAGCCCATGCTCTAGTACTAAACATAGAAAGGCTTCATGTTCCCTTGGTGTAGAGTACTCTATTCGGAGGTCATACTAAATTGTTTGATATATTACAGGGATGTAGAAGGATGATGGGGAAGCATCAGTCCCGTGGGGATATCTTCTTATTTTAGATGAATTCATATGATGTTATTCTCTTCATTAACCGGTTATATTCCATGTATGCTATTATCGACTGCTTCTAGAGGAGAGACCTATTTTTAGACAGGAATGGCCAACATGTGGCTTACAATGGTGAGTGAAGTTGTTAGCTGGGAGGTTAGTGGGTGGATATTATTTTTTCCTTTTTGGATGAGTTGTTAGTATAATTAGTGGATGCTAATATGGTGGAGGGTCCTATAGTTGTTTTGGTATTCTTGGTTTATTTCCCCGATGAGGTTGTGACTCTACTCCCTCGACGTGACGTTGAGTTCGGGATAGAATTAAAACCTAGTGCTTGTCCAATTTCGATGGATCATTATCAGATCTAACCTTCTTGGTTGTGGAATCTACATATTCAGATAGGTGACCAAATGATGAAGGGATTTTTAGGCCTAGTGTGCCACTATAGGTATATCTAGTCTTGTTTTCAAAGAACGCAGATAGTGGGCTTAGGTTGTGCACAAACTATCGTAGGTTAAATCAGGTGATGGTCAAGAACCGTTACCCTCTCCCAGACATAGATGAAATCATTGACTAGTTTCAAGGATAATGTTGGTTCTATGTTCGATATACAGTTTAGATGTCACCAGTTGGGGGTGAAGTAGGGAGATATCTTGAAGACTATTGTCAGGTTTAGGTACAGGCACTTAGAGTTCATGGTTATGTTGTTCGGCATTACAAATGCACTAGCCGTGTTCATGGGGCATATGAACTCCATCTTTCATGAGTTCCTAGAATTTTTCTTCATTGTATTCATTGATGACATCCTGATATACATGAAGTTATATGAGGATCATACTGAGTATCTCCAGACTATATTAAAGGTTCTTCAACACCACCAGCTCTACAGGAAGTCATCCAAGTTCATTTCCTAGACATAAGGGGTGTAGTTCCTTTGACATGTGGTGTATCCTAAAGGAGTAGAAATGGATCTTTCAAAGGCTGTGGTTGTTGTTTCTTGAGAATCTCCCTTGAATGTGGTATAGGTACACAATTTTCTTAGTCTTGTAGCATATTATCAGAGGTTAAAACCTGATTTCCCTAGATTTTTAGCTCATTTTATGTCTTTGAAAAGAAGATACTTGGATTTTTTATGGAGTGAGTAGTGTCAGGTTGTGTTTAACTATTAGATGGGGAGGTTGGTTAATGCCCTAGTGCTTCTATTTGCAGATGAAGGGGTAATGTTTTTTTTCGATGCTTCTCATCTGGTCTTGGGATGTGTACTGATTCAGTAATGAGGGGTGATCTCCTATGGGTATAATTAGTTAATTTACCACAAATGTAACTATGCCACTAATTATATGGAGCATACAAAATTCATGTTCACACTAAATTTTTGGCAGCATTACTTCATTAGAGAGAACTTTGTGGTCTTCACAGATCACAAGAGATTGAGGTATATCTATTCCAAGCAACATATGAACTAGGGATAGTGCAGGTAAATAGAGTTTCTCCAAGATTATGAATTTGATATCTCTTACACCTCATCATAGGGGAAACATATGTCTGATTCCTTGAGGAGGAATTTTAAGTGGGAGGAATTTCATGAATCTATAGATGCTTGGAAGGTGATGGAGGAGTTGGTATCCCTACACATAGATGTGATAATGGATTGTGGTAGATATTGACTATTTTTGACGGAAAAGAAGAATTATCAAATGTAGTAATTGGAAGAGTCTACGTGGGGAGACTCATAGGTTGTAGTGATGCATGATCATGTTGACCAGGGAGATGTTCTGGAGGGAGGGTCAGAATCATATTTTGTTATGTGTGAGACTATTTGTTCTAGTGGCGATCTATGAGGAAGTTCCCGGTGACTATCATAGCTCACCCTTAGTGGTACACCCTGTAGTTTTTAAGATGTAAAATGTCTTGAGGGTGCAGTTTTTGTGGCTTGGGGTGAAGCAAGTAGTTGTAGAGTTTGTGTAAAAGTGTTAAGTGTTTCATCAAGTAAAGGTTCAGCGTCATGTTCCTGGTGGGTTATTGGAGTCCATAGATGTCCCCATGTTGTAGTGAGATTACATATCCATGGATTCTGCCACAAGTATACCTAGGGCATAGGGAGACTGTAATTACCTTTTGGTAGTAGTAGATCAGCTAACAAAATCAGCTAAATTTCAAGAGATCAAGGAGTCGGGTACAACAGATGCCTTGGGAATGAGGTATGTGTATGAGGTGGTGCAACCACATGGAGTCTCGAGATACATCATCTCATATTGTGACATACTCTTTACTTCATGATTCTGGATGGGATTGCAGCATGATTTTTTTCACTGAGTTACATTTCAACACTACCTTCGACCCTCAAATAGATGGGCATACAGATTGAACCATTAGAGGGCATGTTGTTGGCATGTACTTTGGAATTTGGAGGATCATGGGTACGACACATTCCCTTAGTGTACTTCTCTTAAAAAAATAGTTATCACTCTTCCATTGGCATGGATCCATTTGATGATTTGTATGGAAGGTCATGTTGATCACCATTATGATGGATAATAGTTGGGGAGACAATTGTTCATGGACCAGGATGTAGTGTAGAGCATGATAGAGATGGTTCAGTTAGTTCATGAGAGGATTAAGGCAGTGTAGGACTGGTATAAGTCTTATTCCAATCACAGGAGGAGGCCCTTGGAGATTGTGGTTGGGTACAACCTATTCCTAAAGGGTTCCCCTGAATCTGGGTAGTGGAGATTTGGTTGAGGAAGTAAGATTTCTATGAGGTTCATCAGACCCTTCAAGTTGTTTGGATGAGTTGGTGAGGTGGCATACCATCTGGAATTTAAACCACAATTAAAGAGGATCCACGAAATCTTTCATGTCTCCCAACTTTATTGGTATCTACACAGTGACTCCTATATCATCAACTATGCAGAGTTGGATATCGAGGATGCCACAATATTCATTGAACAACATGTAGAGTTATAAGATCATCAGGAGAAGGTGATTCTTGGGTGGACCATTCCACTGGTTCATGTGTTGTGAAGGCATGGTGTCTTGGAGGAGAGTATTTAGAAGAGAGGGAGACATAGATGCATTCCCATTACCTATAGTTTTTTTTGAGTTTTTTCAAGTTATTTTTTTCTTTATAATGTGATTATTGAACCTTGTTTGCTATGAGATAAGTTGTTTCTTTATACTAAAATGTCTGATAATTTCTTTGACACATGATGAAGGGAGGACCTAATTACTAATGTGGAATCATTTATTGAGATGATATTAAACCCATGTGGGGGAGTCAGGGCCACCCAACATAGATAATATCTTGACATGGAGTAAGTAATTCCCTGATTCATGTGTTTGGACAGTGTGTCTTTTGTGCTTCTGTGGAATGTATAGTTTTTATTTAGGGTATTATATATTATTGTAGATGTTATAGGATGTTTATGTTTCACTCTATCTTTTAAAAAATTCAAGGTGGTTCATCATGTTACATTGATGTGTTTAAATCGTAGTGGTGTTGTAAGTGTATCATGTTCCTTGAGAGGTACCTTGTGGGGTTGTTGTACGGACCCCCCCTTCATCTGGGTTTGGATTTAATTTATAAAGGTAGAGAAAAGTTTGAGATTTATATAATGTAATGGTCCATACCTCTCTGGTACATTTATTTAGGAAAATCTAGTTCTTGAGGTGTTCTGTGTGGTCATGGTAGCTCATTTCAAGAGTTTTCCTGTTTTCCAGTATTTCAATGGCGAGCCAGAGATGTTAGGTCATAATGGTGGATCACACCTATATCTCAAAACGGTGAGTCATGACTAATGATTCATCATCGGTGGATCAAAATGGGGGGGATTTTACCAGTGATTCATTGATGGTAGGTTGCAATGGTAGCTCATCATTGGTTCCTCACACCAGTGACTCATCCAACAGTGAGTTTTCAAACATTAGCTCAGCAAACAATGACTTACCGAATGCTAGGTCCCCAAATGGTGACCTACTGAAGGTTGAATCCCTGAATAGTGACTCACCACTGGTAGGTCTCACTGGTGAATAACCCAATGGTGAGTTATTTCCAGTAGTTCGATAAAATTTCCAGTTATTACAGTTTCACCCCTTTAACATTTTATTTGATGTAAATTGAGTTCAAAAACCTATTTAAGTGGTTTCCAACACTTTTCAAGGGAATTAAAAAATATATATAATTCCTAATACTCAGGAGGATTTTAGATAGTCAAAATGTGTGGCCTTGATCAAGATCCAAATTTAATGGCTTTTGAATCCGTTTCTTATATTGATATAGGATCTAGCATTTCTAAAGCTGAGACACATTATTCCTTGAAAAATTCCCTTTAACATTGATACTGAGCATCTCCCATAATTGTTCTTCCATGAGCGGTCGTGCATTGTGTTCTAGCCTTGGATCATGCTTCCCTATAGTCATCCTCCTGCTTGTGAACCCCCTTATTTTTGCATGAGGTGGAATTGATGATCATCTGTTCCTCATGTAATAAATCCTTTTGTCTCTCTTTTATTTGTGTATCATGCGTGCTGGGTGTACAAATTTCTCATAATGAATACAATTGAATTTTTTTTAACAAATATAATTCGACATATTACTATAGTAATAAATGAGGGGTTGTGAAGACGATGATGATGGATTTGTTTTATCTATTTTTTGATTGATATTGTGAATTGTATTGGTTGAATTCCTTCTAAAAACATGGTCGTTGGTGGTCTCTGTTTGCGCACTAGTGATGAATTGTGAATACTTGTTGTAAATCTTCAATTGAATGACTATTAATATAGAAATATGGTTAACCACATACACCGAGTAAAATATATGGATTCCTCATGATGGATCATGTTTTGAGATAACCCCCAAATTATTAAATTGGAATTAAAGAATGAGTTTTTGTTAAATCTGAATATATCTTTCTCTGTTTGGTGTGGATGTGTGTTGTGTGTGGATCAATTTGGTCTTGTGCCTTGTGTGGGTTGTGTGGTTGTTTTGTTGAGAGAAGGACTGTATGTGGGGTGGATCGGTTCTAATGGAATATTTGGCAGAGACTTTGATTGATTGTGGAATGGATGACCGGTGTTTTGGAGATGGACTTCAACTAGGTTGTGTTCTATTTTTGTTATTGGTTGTGAAATATTTATACAAAAAGGATGCTGATGGTTGCAGTGAAAGGTTTGGATGGGAGAAGAGGTGATTTAGAGGTTTTTATATTGTTTGGACATATTGGGGGTAATCACCGTGAATAAGGATGGAATATGAGGGATGAATTTGAAGAAGGATGCTGATGTGGGTTGTTGTATTATGGTTAATCTCCCTTTGTGTGGCTCTTACGATGTGACTTATGAAATAATGTGATATGTGGATATTTTCCTTATAAAAACTATTACTTCGTGTGTTCTGCTTATTAGTTTCATGAGTGGTGATGGAATGAACAAATAATTGTTTTAACAAAAAATAGAATTGGTGAAATTAACTATCCAGGGTTTCGAATTGGGTTTGCGGATTGTTGTGTAGTTGTGTATTTAGAGGTAGTAGTAATGGTGTTTTTGTGTGGGCTGGTTGATTGTTTTGAAAACCCATAGGTTGGTCCTAGTGTTTTGTATATATATATATATAAATGTATTTGCTTGTGATTTATATATACACCTCACCATTGTAGAGAACTATGTGTTAAACACCCACATATTGATGGGGGAGGGTGTCTTTCCCCAACATCATAGTGGGAGAATGGATGGCTGGTTATTGGCTCTTCACTTCTCCCTCTTCTAGGGTTTGGTAGCTCAAGATTATTCGGTCCAGTTGTGGTGTGGTTGTGAGGACCAAGTGTTTGCGGGTGAGGTGTTCTTTCCTAGGTGTCTTTGGGATGATATGTGGTGTGTTTTCCTAGGTGTCTTCGGGATGAGATATGGTTGTGTCTCATGTGTCTTTAGGTGAGATGTGGTGTGTTGTGGCCTAGGTGTCTGCGGGCGGGATGTGGTGAGATTCATATACCCATGTTGTGGTACCAGATATGAGGCCCGTGTGTTTGCAGGGGTTGTGATGTGGGGATCATGGAAGAGTGTCACAGAGCTAGGAAATTTTCCATTAGGGTATGAATAATTACCATTAGTAAGTGGTGAGGGGTGCCCAAAAAAATTATGTGTTTACTATATTACTTTACTTGACTTGAATTATTTGGTGTGAATTCCTGGGTGACTTTGGGGTTTCTAGTATACCTTGTTAGGTTCTTTTGGTTTCTTCTATTTTCTCACAGGGAAATTGGTTTGCTTCTCCCACGGGTGCATGAATGACTTTGGATTTTCCTAATGAGTATACCTCTACGCTGACACTACATATATAAGACGGTTTTATGGTTTTTAGGAGGATTACATGGACCATACTAGACCATATTAGCTCCAATGTTGGGATAGTAGTTGATTCACTGATTAGCATTTTTTTGTATTTTACTTTGGAGTTTTTTTGTAATTTTTGTATTTTTTTGAAACATTATTATGGTATGTATTTTCATTTTCTGTTATATAGTTAGTGTTTGGAGTTTTTTGAGATAGACAATCTTATCTCCCAATCATAATTTTCAGAAAACGGATAATGACTCCCATTTTTTGAGAATATTTATATAACCATGGTGTTATTATCCTCCTTGGGGGATATTGGGGGTAGAACTGGGGGGGGGGGGGTCATTATCTCTCTTTCATCTTAAAGAAGGAGGGTTGTGATATTCTATAGGATGTCAGTCTTACATGGTTTGATCATGTATAATGTTAATGAAGATTTCATAATTTATGCATCCAACTTTGTATACTACATGACATGTATGCTATATACACACACCGTGTAATCCAATATACAATGTTGTAGGTTGGAACATGATGCACATGGTATGGAATAAATTCACTGTTTGTAATTATCTACAAGGCATGTCAAGTTTCCAGTACCACATCTAGGTGTTGTGCACATTGGTTTATGGGGTGTAATTATAAAAAATGATTTGAAGCATTGTTTTGTATGAAAAATATTTATCACTTCCCGATGGAATCTATAATTATTATTTATCTATTGTTAAACATAAATGAAAATAAAACACTTAACAAACATGATTAATATATCGATAGTATGCTAATTCAAATCAGATAATAGAATATATAATATGAAATAAAAAATTCCACCATTATTTTACATATATCAATAATCAAATAAATAAACATATATTTGATATGTGGCCTCATTGATAATAACTGATGGTTTAGGGAATAGTGGAAGTGTGTGGTGGTGGGTGTTATATTAAAATTTCCTTTAATATTTATTTTCTATAGACCTCATGTGAGGATCGTTCATATTATAATTATAATTATTTATATAGATCAGAATATAATAAACATCTAATCTTAGGACCCTTTCTTCATTGACATTATTCATATCCTAGAATCCCCTTTCTGGATTGCCTTCATTTTGAAGTGATAATCCAAGGATAGAATCCCTCTAGAATTGATTGACACATGCTCCATTAGTCTCCAAGAAAGTCTAGTTGATTTCTAGGTGCTAGCATGGCGAATCAATTATCTTATGTCGTTATTTTTTATCAATCAAAATTCAATCATGAATTAATCTCTCATTTAATTCTCATTCATGAGAGGAGAAGATAAATAGGGGGAATTCAAGAGAGGGAGATAAAGAGAGATGGAGAGAGAATCTTATTGTGCACAATGATTCTTATTCTCAACCTTTTGATATTAACCCCAATAGTCATAATTCTATATTTATACTATCATGTGTTAGGTTAAGATAATTACTTAATTTCAAGTTATCCCATAATAAATATAATAATCTTTAATAAAATTTATACCATATAATAATGATATTATTATTATTATTTTCTGAAGCGTGAATATCATCACAATGATAAAAAATATTTACCATGTTGTAAAAAAATATTCAGAACTAGACATGGTCTTGGTTCCTTTAAACTCATCTAGAATATAGTGAACTCACATAAAAAATAGTAGGTATTTTATTTATCAATAAATATTTTATATCGATATAACTTCAATAAAAGTAATCATTGGACTTGAGAGTAATATTTATTTTATTAATTAAATTCAAATAAAATTTAATTGATACCAATGAAAACACTTAGTGAGTGACCCTATAGGACTCATTCACATTGCGAATTTACTGGGATCGACTAAAGATCAGTATTAGAATCTAGAAATGGGGAATGTAACCCAATAGAAAGAACAAAATATCTCAATGATGACAACCACATACGAAATCACACTATGTAATATAATAATTTTTTAAAAAATATCTCATTAATAATTTTCACATATGTGTAACAAACATATATGCTTGATAATTATTTAATTTAATAACTGAAAAAAAACAATGTTAACACATGGAAAATGAATTTAGGGAAATAATTCAAATCCCATCATTGGGTTGCGATATCAGATTACATATATATGGAAGGAACAAAATCCTTCCTCGACATACTCATAATCAACACATCACTCTTGACATATCCATATTCTCCTTAAACTATGATAATCATGTTTTATGAAATACATCAACGTGAATAAGTCATAACATACATTAATATCAATCATAAATTCTATGAACCATTAAAAATTCTTGTAGATAGTAATATCCAATGACACCAAATCATGTTAAATTCATACGAGAGGTAATGTTAACATAATATCTGATTTTGGAGATTACCAATTGAAATATTCACGAGAATAAGACTCATTGGCTTACATGTAATCAAATATGATAGTGACCTTCTATGTGTCTCATCATAGAAATTCATCTAACCGTAAAACTATATTTATGAATATCATCATATCACATGAATGTTCTCACCATATATGAGAACTTCTATGAACTTATCATTGCGAAACATACTCTATGAACATATTACATCAGATTCATGTAGAAAAATAATCAATATAAAATAAGACAATTTTTTAATAATCAATTCATAGAAAATACATTTAATAAAAGTAAAAAAACAATTGGTCCTATGATAGTAACCCCAATAAACTTCTCATCAAAATAACACCAAAACAACCAGTTCTACCCTTGAAAGCACCCCTCTAGGAAAAGGAAGAGAGGAAAGAAGGTGGAATAACTAGAGTAGGACTCAGATTAACCAATAATGATAGATACTATGAAGCCATTTATATTTCCCGTTGATCGGTGGATGAAAGTGCTCTTCATGATGAACTTGGAAAATGACAAAAAAAGGGTCTAATGGATTGGTCTGTGGGGATGTGGGTATTTATACCCAAACTAAAAATCATAAAAATGATGAATCCATGGATACCGATAAGCAGATAAACATATAATGTATGAGACTATGACAAAACACCCCTCACAACACTACACCCCTATTGATCAAGTTGTCCTCCAAACATCGTGACAGCTCACACATCATGGATCCAATAAAATAATATTGAAGACCATGTCACCACTAATACCTCAATATTATGGAACTCAAAAAACTAGGAGGGGCTACTCCATACCCAAGTTCCATGTCAAGGACCCCCTAAAATTGATATAACCAAACAAAACTAAACCAAATACCACTATACCACAGACTACAACCCTATAATGTAGCCACTGGACCCAAAAACCCATCACTTCTCTACATCGACTCTCCATACTACAACTATATTGAAAATGGTAATAGGTCCCAAAAATCCTCAAACATCCTACTATAACAATTTATCTTCTCTATATCATAGTGTCTTCCATTAGGATAATCCTTTTCCTCCATGCTATAACTATGCCAAAAATGGCTTTGGCACCTCCAGTCTCCTATAAAAAGACACTAAACTCATCAGGACTCTTTTAGACACTTCCACCACTAGATTTACCCAAATTAAATCATTATAAGGTTCGAGACATTACATCAAATAACCCTTACACTATTATATCAATTTAGAATTCAAAAAAATCCCAATTAAATGGGTCCATGCGTCTACCTTCTGAGAAACACTCAATGTTCTCATTAAAAATGAATATAACCACCCACCCACACCACCAACAAAAATGAAAACATCCACCAGTCATTTATCACAAAAACATATCCAATATAATTTTCCACATCACCCAACACAAACCAAAAACCAAAAAACCACAATTTCTCGAACACATAAATCCTTGAATTTTATCATCCATATCAAGATACTATTTGAGCTAAGTGACACCGACTCAATCATACGGGTTGAATCACATCATAGTATAATTCATCTCTACTAGGTGTTAGTTAATCCCTGTATCACATGGAATAATATTATCACATAAGATAAATAAAAAAAGAGAACCAACACATTTCATAAATCAACATTGTCTAAACCCCACATCTACAAGAAAGTAAAAAATTAAAAAATAAAACAAACGCATCCTGACTTTAGGTACTCTACTCACATATCCTTATCATGATTTTATGTCCAATCCTTTTCCCCCCATGACTCCATAGAACATGAACTAGTGGAATGGTTCACCCACACAGAACCTTCTCTTGATGATCCTAGGTCTATATTGCATGCTCAATTAATTTCATGTCATCCTAGATATCAAACACTACCCAGTCAATGAAATGGGATTAATTAATATATACCTATGAAAATGAATGATGTGAAAGAAATTTTAGATCATATACAGAAATATTGGATGAACCAAAAAATACGGTATTGCATCAATAAGCATCCACACATTAAAAGGTTCCATACACCAGGGAGAATGATTACCCCACACCCTTTGAAAAAATCCACCTCTCACATATAGTGGAGACTCTCAGGAACTCATTATCACTAAACATAAAAATCAAGGGACTCCTCATATCATTGGAATAGTACTTATGCATTCTTTTTTAGCTTTAATTCTTTATCAAAAAATATAAAAATTTTCTATCATGCTCCACACCACATCTAGAATATGAAAATCTGAGTCACCGACCTCCATGCAATAAAATGGAGAGAAACATGAACTCTCATACAATACCCCAAATAGGGCCATTTTAATGGATGAGTGATAGATATTTATTAGGAAAACTCAACAAGAGGATAATTTAGTATTAAATACCCACCAATGTCTAAGAAACATAGTGACAAAAAGTGTTATAGTTTCTAGATAGTCCCCACCACCCGCCCTTCCATTTGAGTGTGGAAAGTAGTGTCAAGCCATAAATAGGTGATATAAGTATGCTAAAATACCTTCCAGACTCATGAAGAAAAATATGCATCCTCATGTGAGGCAATGGCCCATGGAACATGTGAAACTACACCACCTCTTACACATACCTCTTTATCCAAAAAACAACAATACTCGACTCATCAATCTCTAGGAGTGGGATAATTTTATCAAGAGATCCACGATAACCTAGATAGAATCAAAAACTCCCTATGACTGGGGTAAAAAATGAATAAATATATTGATACATCATATAATTTTTATATTGGAACATCTAGGTGATGGAACAAATCAAAAGGAACAAAGTTATCTGCATTCACCATCTAGAAAACCAGAAACTTATCCAAAAACTCTTCCAGAGATCAGTTAATACTCAGCCACCAAATGTACCTCCTAAACCCATTGTACATCATGGTAATTATTTAATATACTAATAATGGTGATCTATGAAACTCAGGGAGAGACCCCACACACATAATCTGTAGAACCACCAACCAGCCCTTAAAAAATACCATGTTATGACCATCCCTTGATAATCATTCTAGAGATTAACTATGGACAACACGATCATGCATCGACTCTGCCTCTATATATCAAAAATTATCAGCCTCAACCTCCTACATCAAGGATGACTCCATAGTCATCTGATAAATAAAA
The DNA here is from genome assembly GCA_963277665.1 of Viscum album. Taxonomy (NCBI): domain Eukaryota; kingdom Viridiplantae; phylum Streptophyta; class Magnoliopsida; order Santalales; family Viscaceae; genus Viscum; species Viscum album. Next base: position 1,043,749,075 of record OY728134.1, on the reverse strand, counting down.
ACATAATCAATTCAATCTCAATAGTCAAGAAGAATCACTGCAATCTCCTTTATCCCTTTCCAACATCTCTGGACACTTGAAAACATCCTTTGACAACCTCCTTATCATTTTATCAGCCCCAATATTCCCCTTTAATGGGGATTAAAATATAGAAAAATAATAATCTTAAGAAAACTCCATCCACCTATTTTGACAAAGATTTAGTCCATACTGGGAAAAGGTATACCTCAAGAACATGTGATCTGTAAGAACCTCCAATCGCTTCCCAATGAGAAAGTGTTTACACAAAATCAGCACAAACACAACTACTACCAACTATAGATCATTGTTGTCATAGTTATGCTCTAGGGGAAGAAATATCTAGACCCATGAGAGATCGCGACTCAATGATTCGTCAAAATAAATCCCAATACAATATGGGGATTGTTATAAAAACCACAAACAATACTCATTTGGCTAGAAACTAAAGAACTAGAGCACTGACCAATCTCCCCTTCATGTAACTAAACACAGACTAGAATAGATCAGTCTGAATAAAAGACTATTACTTCATGCTCAAGGTTTTCAATTGGTCTAAAATCCAAGAGAAATTGTGAATGATTATCTAGTAACAACATGCTAGACAAAATAATCTATGGCCCTCTACCACATCCCTGGGTGCTAAAAAATAAATAACTATCTTGACCGTTGACTGGTCTACATCCACATTCTACTAAGACACAACATGCCTGAGAAAGTGAAGCTCTCACATCTAGTAAAGTCACTTTGAAATCATTCCATAGAGTTGATAGTGTTAATGAACCCAGAAAACACCTATTAAATGAATAGAATGTTCTTCCTCTGATATTTATTACATCAATATATCAAAAAATAACATGAAAAAAACTGGTCCAAGAAGTCACGAAACACCAATTTCATGAGCCCTGTGAATAGAGATAATACATTTATGGAAACGAACGACATGACCATTATCTCAATGTTCCCATACATTCACCTAAAGGTATTATTTGGGATATCGCCCTCAACTGGTGATACCCAGATAGTGTATCACCATTAGAAAACAATCTAGCTCCTATCAACTGGTCAAAAGGATCATCAGCCATCATAAGAGGATAGCATTTTGTGATCTTTACCTTAATCAACCTATGGTTTTTTATGAAATACCTCTTACTTCCTTCCTACTTCTTGCCACACTACATTGAAGCACCCCATGAGGATATAATAAGTTTGATGAAACAATTCTACATAAAATTATCTATCTAAATCCTCTACTCCCCCAACTCATTGGGTTTCATCCAATAAAGTACCATTGATAATTGAGACACACCAAGATATAAATAATTCCTGAACTCGATATCACCTTTAGTGGGTATCATCAAATCCTCCTAAGGAAAAACATATGAAAACTCCCCAATTTACTTGGGAAAATCCCCCATATCAATTTCCACTGACCATACAGACAAATAAACCATCGAGGAAATGAGTCACTCCAAATGTATAATCCCTAACTGATGATCCTGCTCAATTGTAAATGTTTCATATTGACCATTATCATTATATATCTTGAACCTCCTCAAAAATAATTTGATAATTTTGTGAAGAAAATAACAGAATTTGACATTGATAATGATATCTTAGTACTGAATCTGAAGAACGAATATATCCACACATTATTGATGAATCCCTAGAATCAGTCTACACCCCTATCACATTCCCAAAATGATTGTCCAGTCTCCAACTAGAGTACTGAACACTAGGGGAATGAAATTCGTCTCTTCATCTAGTACCATTACACAGACTAGTGTAGGTGAAGCAAAGGAGTGTAAAGATCCTAAATAAAATAGGGTACAAATAAGTGTACAAGATAAATTAAACATACCTCTAATGACATATTTCCCCTCTAGCACTACTACCTCAACTTCTTCAAACTGACCATGCTCAGCTCCGGTGCCTCTTGATGATGGCCACCTCCACAACCATGCTCAAGTCGGGGTACATGAACTCAAGTAACATCCTAAGTCTGACCCCTACCTACTTTACCTCCTCTTGATGGAGAATAAGAATTCTTCCACTACTTATGAAATATCCTAGCTCGAAACTATGTTTGAAACTACCATTGAAGCTGACCACCTATACCAAACTAAGACCCATGAACCACTATATATTGATATTAACAATTTTCACATCTTACACAAGAGGACAAAAAAATCCCAAATCCCAAAAGGGATTCGATAAAAAGTTATTGAGGCTAACTCCCCACTAGTCAAATCATCATAGGCCCGACCAAATGAAATATTCTTCTAAAAACTATTCTCCTTGAGGAACCCTATTGGATCCTCTTTCAATATATACCTCCTCATACGTTCATCCACTAGATAACCTACACCTTCATTTGAACCTCCATATATGATTTCCATGAAAACAGAGTGATTGTTAGGTCCACTAGGTCGAATACCCTGAGAGGGGAGGGTTAATCAAGATAAGATAGTTTAAAACTGCTACCCCTTTTGATCATGTTTTATCATTAAAAAACCAACTTTTCTCTATTCCACCCATTAAAATGTATAAAAAAAATTAAATCATGCATATGAAAAGAAAACTTTACTTGGTTCAACCTCACTAGGCTATGACCAAGGATCATTCAATGGAGATGTGTCGATTTACTAAAACCACTAAATATCATTTCTATTTACAAAGTTAAGGCTAGATATTCTAGGCCTAGAATCACTACCATTACAAGGCTTAGGGTTTTCTCACTACATTCCCAAGGGTTACTTCTTATGTATCTTCCTCTGTATCATCGCATGTTGGAAGGATCATCGTCTTCATCTCTCTTCACTCATTGTTCTTCGAAGAGATCCACTAAATGTTTATGGACATGTAGTTCCATTCATTTTCATGAATTCTCACATCCTCAATAATAGGTAAATGATTTGTTGAAGTACCTTTTTCACCAGTAGAGAAATCCACATTTTTGCGTAACTTTAGGTAATGGAAAATACTTTCAAAAACTAATTTTGAGCTTTTTCATGCTTCATTGACCCCTCTGCAAGCCACGTTGTTCCTCCTCATACTATGTAGTGGGTTTTTAATGTGGATTTCATCCTCTACATACTACCATTACTTCTGCATACCACTATGGATTCCATGAGCCATCCTCTATTCATGGACTACCTCTATTCCCACATACTATATCTTCTCCATGTACCTGGTCTGATTCACAGATTATCTCCACTTCCACCTCCTCTACAGACCATTCTTACTTCTCTTCTGTAAACTGAATCCTCCTCACTATACCATTCTCCTCTGCATACCACATCTTCTTCCTCCATATGCCATGTCCTTTTTGGGATATAATACTGCCAAAATACTTTGGCAGAGTTTATTCCATGGGAACCACTTCTCCTCACTGAAATCCTCCTCATGAACAACTTTCAAACTTAGCCAAATTCCTAGAGAAAAAGATTTTTTCTAATGAAAGTTTCTATCTCCTCTAATGATGGGATTAACACTCCTTATATAGGAAAATTAAATACCCAAAATCCACTAATACAAGAGTTACCAAATCATTGGTTCAATATAGCCTCCACCGCATACTGATTCTCCTACCCCGAACCACAAGCCTCCCGCGAACCATTTTTCTTACCCAGTCTGTGTACGACCTTTATTCCTTTGCAGCATCCGATTCCTTCTAAAAATGAACATCCCTCCTTTTAACCTCCATCATTTTGCATAACACATTCCTTCACTATGAACACTTCACCACAAACCATTTTTGGTGCCACAAACTATTACATGTACCTTTCCTACTGCCTCATGTGTGGTTGCGAACCGTTGCTAGAATGGAAGACAATGCCACCTTAAAACCTGTCATCAGCAAACACCAATGATATTCATTAATGATCATCTAGATTTTTCAAAAAACACAATCACACCAAAAACATACAAAGAAAATTACTTGAGTGATTTTTTCACAATAATATCTCTCTTTTGGTTTGCTGAAAATTCTTCTCATAAAAATTAGTCACATTTTGATACAACATTATGTATCCTTCCTTCCTCAATAAAAATTTACTCCTTTTGATTATGATAGTTATCATAGATTTACTCAATACATACTCTAAACCCACATGATCCATGATTGATGTGAGAAACCCGAGTAGTATGAAAAGGTCATCAATGTTTCACTTCAGTTCTAACACCAATCCTTGAAACCAAATAAATTCTTTTATCACAAACCTTAGAAGTCTTGATATATATCCTTTGATCTATCTCTTATGGCATTATCAAATTTATTATTCCCCCTATATTGTTTCTCCCTATTTTTTTATGCTCCACCTATCAGCTTCTCTCCATTTCTTAAATAAGAAATTTTCTCTATTTTAATACTCATAATTTCACCCCCTTTGTCAACAAACCCAAAGGGAACCTCATGGTTTTCTTCATCAGGGTAAATAACACATATTAGTACATTAGGGAAAAATACACCATACCTCGGGGAGGGGGGGGGGGGGGTTCACTTCCATACTTTTTCAAGTGTGGGGAGTCAACTAGAATAAAATATATAGTTAATGCCTTTCAAATGATTCTTTTGTTAAGAACATTTTATGATTATCTGCAACTTTTTGTTTTGTAGGAACATACTCCAACTTCACAAGCCCTTGCTCCACTTTATCCATGATAAAATGATATTTTTTTCAATTACCTTTTTCCTATAGAGATGAACTGATTTTTTTATATGATTTTTAGGACATGTATTATCACAAGGAATTCTGATCGGAGACTTCAGTTCAACTTCCATATCTTTGAGCCGCTTCTTTAGCCACAATAGTTTTGTGAAAGCTTGAGTAGCCACAATATATTCAGATTCTACACTACTTAATTAAATGGAATCTTGATTCTTGATAATCCATGTAATACACAATCCACTAATATATAAAGTAACTCTTAATTTTAATTTCCTAACATCAGCTAAACCTACCCAATCTGCATCTGTATATCCCAATAGCTCATGATGAGATTTTTCATTATACATGAATCCAATGTCCATTGTTACCTTAATAAATTGATGTATTTATTTCACTACAAGAATGTGAATTATTCGGGATTTCATTGATATCATGATTCTTGACATGTGGAAAAAACAATATCTAGTCGTGTGGCTATTAAGTACATTCAGATTCCAATGATCCGACTATTCTGTGACATTCAATGATTTGTCTTCATCATCATGATATAGTTTCATCTGTGTAGTCACCCGAGCCATCAACTCCTTGAAATTATCCATTCAAAACTACTTCAAAACCTATTTTTCATATTTTAATTGTGAAATGAAAGTTCCATTCCTTCCTTTTATTAACTATAAACCATGGGAAAATTCCAGTTCACCAATCATTGACTCTCAAACTCATTCTTCATGAATTCACAAAACTTTCTTCACTGTGCTTTACAAACCCACCAAAGATTGTGTCTACAACATAAGCTAGCATAATCCTCCTTTGATAACTTTTACTATTTATATACATATTCTAATCAACTACACCATGTTGATAACCATGATTCTTCAGATACTGATGTAATCTTGAATATCATGCTCTTGGTGCTTTCTTCAAACATTATAAAGATATCTTCAATTGATAAACTATATTTTCAGCTTCATGAATTATAAAACTATCTGGATTTTCAGTAAAAACTTCTTCTTCAAGAAGCCTATTAAAAAATGATGAATTTACATCTATCTGGAAAACCTTGAACATTCTTTTCACTATTTTTTTAAGTTTAAACTGATTGTCTTGAGCCTTGTAAGAGGGGAAAATGTTTCATCAACATCAATACCTTCTATCTATGAGTATCCTTTTTACAATATGTGAACTGTTTCTCGAATCACAATAGCATATTCATTCATTTTTTCAAGAAATCACCACTATTTCTCGATGAAATTATTATATTTTTGTCTCAAAAAAATCTCCCATGTCTGGTTCTTTTCAATTTATTCAAGATCTTCATTCATATCTTGAACCCAATTCTCATCTCCATCTTCTTTACTAAAACATTTATGCTCTACCTATGATAATAATGATGATTATTATAGATTCTTCATCCTTCATGTCTACACTGGATCTTACTGATCACCAATTATGTTTTCTATCAATTTCATCTCTTCTTGATAGTATTGGCACCGATACTGATTTATCCTCATCCTTCTCGTCATCTGAGTCTTCTTTTGAATTATTCTTTGGGACTGGAGCATCCCCTGATCTACTTATCTCTTAATAAATCTATATTGATGAGACTGATCATGTATTTGTCGAAGATTTTTCTCATTATCCACTATGGTTACATGATGAATTTTAACTACCATTCTCAGCCACATATTGAAGAATATATATTCTTTGTATTTATTTGTGTAGAAAATAAATATCCCTTCATCTCTATAGGATTCAAACTTCCTATGTTTCTCCTTATTAAGAATAAAACACTTACTTTTGAAGACTCAAAAGAACTTCAGTGATGGGTTATTACCATATCATAGATCATATAGAGTCTTCTACTATTTTGTGAATAATAAATCTTTATTTTATGTATATAATATTTTCATAACTACTTCTTTCTAAAATTTCTCTTGAAGATGTTTCTTAATGAACATTATTTTGGAAACTTTGTTAGCAATTCGATTTCTTATCTGAACTATTTCATTCTTCTATAGAGTTATTATCACTAAAACATGATTCCTTATTCTGTGTTTCTCGAGATAATCCCTCACTTGTATGTTTTTGAACTCTATTAGGATATTTTGGATTTTATGATAAATCATATTTTCACATTCTCTTTAATATATTATAATGCAACTGAACACCTTAGACTTGTGGGTGATGATTGAAACCCATGACGTTCTGCTATAATCATTAATGAAGAGAACATAATATCTTATCCCATCCATTTCCCTTAAAATTGGACCACACAAATCAATATTCACTAACTGAAGAAATTTTTTGACATTTTATCCATTGGATTATATTTATTTCTAATGAACTTTCCTTGTTAGAAGGCATCACATGTATGGTTATAATCACATGATAATCCAGGGAGATCTCTAGAAGATTCATATTTCACAAGATCTTCCATAGATATTTGACTTATGTGTCCATTAAATTTATGCCATAAATTTTTTTCATCATCCTTGGATAGGCAACACATATCCTCTTCTCTAATCACGTGGTAGAGATTCCCTTTTAAACGATATACCTACAATACAATTGTATCATAATTTTTCCTTGATGACACATAATTTCTTCAAAAATATTATGAATTTCCTTAATTCACAAAGTTGAATTACAATTAATAATTTGTGATTAAAGAATTCAAAAAACATGAAAATTTCTCATATAATGTCTTTTCTTCCAAATTTTGCTTTTCCGGAACCAATAATATTTAGAACCTCATAATTACTAAATCTTACGATACCGTCTTTATCGTACGGGGTTTTGGTCGCATGATCCTTATTTTTTGTTAAATGGAAGGTACCCACTATCAATGATCCATATCCCTATATTATTTGAGGCTTTTAATGTTTTTTCTACAACCACTTCTTGTTTAACCCTTTTCATATTGAACCATGTTTTTTACATCATAACCAATGTGGAATGATAATCTTGATCTTCCTAGGTATATGATTGACTGACAACATCTTTTGGGGTGGAAAAAATGATTTTAAATTTTAATCCCATTTAATGATACATTTGGCTACTACTTATGAATACATTCACTCTATTTTGGTACATTATTCTTCATTGTCGATGAGAAATATCTTACCATATGTCCGAGTCCTCCACACATGAAATAGTGACTGTCAAATGATTTCCTTTAATATTGAGCTCTGTTTTACCACCTCTATCACCCTTTCCCCCTATGATACCTCTTTTTAATGGAACAAACATTTTGTGAATGTCACATCTTCCCAAAACTATAGCATCTTCTGTGAGGTACATTCCTATATGTCACTACTACACCACTATTCCTACCTTGGGTTTCTGAATCTTCTAATTAAAATTTTTACCAATTTTATTATTCAATCTTAGTGTGGGTGCCTGTGTTATGAATTTAATCTTTACCACTTTTTCTTTCTAATTAGGGCTCATACCACCCTTATCATTCAGATTTCACTATTTCTTCTGTTTTTCTAGACCACTCTACTCAACTCTCATGTTCTCTATTTCCTGTATGATATTCTTTCCATATTCTTCAGCAAGATTCAATAGTTTTTACTGATTCTTAACCGTTCATTCCAGACCAAAAACATCCTCTTCATGTTCTTCGATATGTTTAATTTTACCTTTTCCAATTTTAGTCAAACTATCAATTTATTTTTTATTTTCTTAAATTTTAATTATACAGTCAACAACCTTATCTGATCTCTCTAACATTGAAGGCTTTATTTTTCAATTTATTCACTCAGTTAATACTTCTCTGCTTCTTGTTGCTGTATATATAGTTTGTAAGCACGAACCACATTATTGGATTTCTTCGTTTTTGATCTCCAAATATCTATTTCCTCTATAGAATCTTCTAGTTAAACATTAAGGTCGGCTCTTCCTTCAAGATATTCTTCTTTATTGTCTCTATCTCTTCTTATACCAAATTTCCTACAATATCCACTAGAGCATCAGCTTCATGATCCTTGCTACCATCCAATTCGATTGCCTCAGATTCTTTTGAAATATCATCTTCTCTAGAAATAATATTTACCTTTTTGATGAATTTCGTTTTTATTCCCTTTTAAGAAGGCTGAAGATTTCTTAAAGGGGATTTCAGCTTCATCATTGTCATCTGCTTGAAACCTTTTTAGGCACATTGCTGCAAGATGCACAACATTTCCACATTGAAAGCATGCAAGTGGAAGTTTCCCCTCGAACTTTTCTTTTCCTATTTTATAATTAATGGAATGGAATTGAATCACTCAGATGTATCTTCATCTTATTGATCATCTTCTATGGTGACCTTCTTCATGGCCATGAATTCCGCCTCTTTGGATTTCCCATTGTAACTGAATCATTATCATCATTTGCTTTTTTATATTCTATAAGGGTACTATGAATGTTATTTGGTGTCATCACTTTAGGTTCTTTATCTTCGAATACTGAAACATTCAGATTTAACCGTAGTACTATAAGTCTTCTATATATATGATTCACAATATTTAAATCTTATTTAACATCTCCATGACCATGCATGTCTTTTATAACCACATTTACCCAATCAAAGAATACATTAACTTAATCATTTGGGCTCATTCTCATGTCTTTTTATTTATTCCAAAAAAACATCATCTTTACCTCTATGAATTTTTATAGGCCCTCATAAATATTCAATAACTCTTCCCACATAGAATGTGATGTTTTAAAAGACATCACCTTTATATAAATTTCATTGGATATGGATCCCCCTAAATCTCTGATCCCTTTAAAATAAATATCCAATTCCATTCTTTCAACCTCTGATAAATCTCTACTATTTATATCAGTTGATATTCCATGTGTAGCTGTTGTGAATACTTCCATTCCTAATGATCAAAATTACTATTGCATCTGATTCTTCCATAGTGGAAATTTATTTTCGTAGAGTATCTAAATTCTTTTTTGATTGACCACCTCCATTTCTTCTACTGAGTGAGAACGAATGAATTTCAAACATTAGCTCTGATACTAAATTTTAGGTCCACTAGGTCGAATACCCTAAGAGAGGTGGTGGGGGGTAAATCTAGGTGTGACAATTTAAAACTACTTCCCCTTTTGATCTTTTTTCATTTTTAAACAGAAACAATTATCTCTCTTCATCCAATTTAAATGGATGAATATAAATTAAATCATGCATGGGACACAAAAATTTTATGTGTTTCACCCTCATTGGGATATGTACAAAGAGAATACAACGACAATGTGTTGATATATCAAAACCACTAAATCTCACAATTGTTTACAATGTTCGTTTAAGATCATCTATGCCCAGGCTTAACTCCTTTACATGGTTTTGGGCCTGCACAATACATTCACAAAGTTAACCCCCTATGTATCTTCTTCTAGCTCACTACTGTTGTGAAGGATCACCACCTTCCTCTTCCTTTAATCCATACACAAGGAAGGGATCCACTCACAATGTATGGAATTGTATGTCCCTTCATTTGCAGGAATTGTATGTTCCTTTTTCCTCCACATACTATGTAGAGTGTTTGCTGCACAGATTTCCTCCTCTGTGTACTATCTATTCTTACGCATACCACTAACACTTCCATGAACCATCCTATGTTTGTGGAATACCATTGCTCCCACATACTTTCTCTTCTCTACATACCAGGTCTACTTCGCAGGCTATCTCCAATTATGCATTCTTCATGGATTGTTCTTACTCCGCTTCTTCAGACTGACTCATACTCTGTGTATCCTTCTCCCCCACACAACACATCTTCTTCCTATGTGTACCATGTTCTTTGAGGGATATAATCTCATATAAAAACCTTCGATAGAGTAGCTTCCATGTGAACCACTTCACCTTGGGGAAATCCTCCACACAAACCTATTTTAGACATAGTCGAATTCCTGGAGAAAAAGATGGTTTCTTATGAAAATTGATCTCTCTTCTAATGATGGGATTAACACTCCTTATATAGGAAGAATAGGTCTTCAAAATCCGCTAATCCATGATTTATGAAATCATTGATTCAGTAATGCCTCCACCATGGAATGGTTCTCCTACCATGAACCGCATGCCTTCCATGAAACAGAGTGCATTTTCTGCCTCTTCATTGCCTTCTCGTTTGACAAAAAATAACTCTGCACATAAATATTTCATGATGTTGACCCAGGAAACGTGTTTCTCCTTAATTTAACCAAGATACAACATCCACCACTAACCTGCGACTCCTAACAAATAAATAACTACCCTCGGTACCAAAAACCTTATAGGGACAAGATCAAATTGAAGGAAATATCCAACTCCTCCAACTAACTCACTTTCTCAACATCAGAAATAGTGACTACATATAACCCCAATGCTTGTCACCAAAATTCATGCAGTTTCCACTTCCACTGGCCATCCTCCAAAACAAGATTAACTCTCTAGTGATTAACTGGATCCACCTACTAAACATCAAATTCCTGATCCATATGTGGATTATGGAAGTTCTTTATCACTGACAATAGAAATAAAAAGCTCCTAGTATCGACTTTAACGAAATTTCATTAAGATTTATTTACTTCTTTAATTTTAGTCCTTTTTTACTCCCTAGATACAGAAAATTTAATCAATAACACATGTCATCATGTTGAATGTGACTCTCCTAATTATATGTCCTACAATTAATTCTACCTTTATTAGCCATTCCTTAAGAACATAGTTTGTTCACTAGAGTACAAAGTGCCTAAAATCCTGTGATATACCCGATCTCACTTTCCAATGTCACATACAAAGGTCAACATTGAATTGTTTCCCTACCAACCATATAAACATCATATTGAATAACTATAAACATCATCCTATCCCCCAATAATTAGCTTTATTACCACAATATCATTACCACCTCTTCCAGTGATATTACAATGAGGTTAGTGAGATAATGATCCCTTGAGTCCCGCCACTAATAGGCCCTAAGTTGGTGACTACAATCGAGTGTATAAAAAATTCTAATAAATGGGATGCATTACCCTTTATTTAAAAACAAGATTGGGAGATAAAATGAATCCAAAATATAAAACTCCATTAAATCATATAATAGGTACAAAAAATTACCCCATAATGAATTTATAAATAAAACTCATACAAATTAAAGTATCCTCTTTAAATAACAAAAGTAAAGATAAATCAGTGGTGCAACATCTATCCAATTGTCAGATCCAGTAATATCTATCCCATTCATCATATACATTCTTAAAAAACAAAAATCAATTGTATATATATAGAGTGAAAATAAAATTATACTCAATAGGAAATCAAAAGTCTCTCATGTACATGTGAAAGAGCATACTAATGTACCTGTGTAAGAACAGTGAAACCAAACAGAACCTAAATGGGTATACTAACTAATATAATCATCACAATGGCCCACCCACCAAATATATCATTCATACAGTAACATAATATGTATCATATTAATTATTTGGTAAGATGCACAACTTTCCTAGAGATTTTCAGCCATTAGACTAAAATATTTTATGTGTTGGGGCTCCCACCTCTTCTATATCATGTCACGTCACATCTTCCCAACAACACACAGTCTATCTCATCATATCGCCTTACATAAATAGGGTATTAGGGTATCAGGTACATATTGTACACCAAACTCATTTCCTCCTCTTACCATCCACAACCCCCAATATATGCTGTCTCGTCACATCCCATATCTCCTCGCTTCAAGACACCTAGTTTATCACATATAATATTGAGAGTGAACTATTGACTTTTGGACATCACATATGGTGTATGTAATCATCACCAATAAGAGGGATTTTGTAAGATTAAGAGGTTATCTACCCATCCTTTCCATTAGGATGTTTATAGAAGAACACCAAATCTATTTAGTCATCAGCACCAGGTGCTCAAAGGGGGTGGGGAATTTATAGAAAATCACAAAAATATACAATATATATTGTTTCATAGCACACATTCCCAACCTATGGATTGACCACATAATTAACTACTAATCTAACATCATCACCGCTTCCACTACCAAAAATATATGCATAACCCCAAAACAAAACAAGACACAAGCCAAAAATTACATTCCAATTTTAATCCACCTTTATAAAATTTCCATATTAAACATTATCAATTAATTCCACTTTAACATAAATGTATTTCCTAATATTCTGTCCCATTAATTAATTTCACCAACCATATTTTAACCACCCAACCCATTTCTAGAGTTCCATATTTATTTTCATCGTTTTTCAATCCACTAAAACATTTATCATATCTCATTCTATTACTCTACCAGCATCCAACATTAGAAAACAACCACACCACAAAAATCACATCAAATAAATAGCCTAAAATTCCTCTTCCCCAAATCAATAAACACCATCACCACATTCAAACACATACCAAATCTCAAACACTTATACAACCTCTCTAAAAAATCACACAATAACCATAAAATTACACTACATTAAAACCTCTTTCATAGCCCTATTGGGAAACCATGCCACAACCACCATCCATTACAAGACACACCTCATATAACAACACCCCATCCCTCCCTAAAATTTTGAACTACTTCCCATTCACCATGTTAGTAAAAAAATCCATACTGTGCAACCACTCCCACAAAAAGAATTCACATTACAGATAAATTGGCAAGTTTGGATTCTAAATAGGATCTTTCATTAGATACAATTCATTATTTAGGGGTGTTCTCACACAAACCTTGTTTTCCATGCACAACCAATTACATATTCGTGTATAATTAATTGAATATTTTATCATGTTGATGGAAATCAAAAAACACATGACATGGATATCATAATTCATGTCAGATTATGATAAGAATAAACCTCCCAACGATCATTATTTGTAGCAGAATTTTATCCTATGTTGATTTCAACCTCAAAAAATAAATAAAAATAGTTAAACAATATTTGTATTCCTTTATCCATTATAGAATTCATTTAACCCATTAATTAATCTTTTTTATTCTATATTCAACCATATTCATGTGGAATAGCATGAGAAAACTATATTTTATGATATACTAAGAGTGAAAAGAATGAAAATCATAGCTCATAAAAATGTTTCATGGATTTTTACATGAATTTATGTATGAAATTATTATGTCTTCCAACACAAAATAGAGGAGGAACACTAGGACCAACCTAACCAAAAAACACAAATAAAAATTTAATCAAAACACCAAAAAATTCAGTTCCCTATTTCATAGAACCCCTCACATAAAAGGATGATAGGAAAAAAGAAGAAAAAATACTAGGAAGAATGACCTTAAAAATCATAGATCGATCCTATGAAGTCCCAGTCATTAGCTACTGATCGGGTGCTGAATGTATTCTTCAGGATATACTTAGGTGACTTAATTAATGATACAAACATGGAATAAATATAATTGTCTGAGGGGATCTTGTAATTTATACTAAGGATGATAAAAATAACACCACAACTTATCTAAGGGAACCACACCACAGAAGAATTGAAAACTAAAGTGATTATGATGCATCACCACTCACCATGTTGGAGATCTGTGGGCCAAGTATTTATCAGAGTATCATGGAAACTTAATTTCATGAACCTTATAAAATAGGATCAAGTACCACAACATAGCTAATGATGTTGCACTGCAGAAATCAACAATCTGGGAGGGGATAAGCACCATTCCAAGGCCCATAAAAGAGCCACCATTAAAATTACATAGGCACCTAAAACTAAACATCATACCACTTTTCCACAACCTACACCCCAACACACATCCACTAGATCAATCAACCTATATCCATGGATTATCCACTTTCCAAGATGTAGCAATACTAAAAATGGTAGTATATCCAAAAAAACCTCAATCTTTCCACTACACCATAGCTTCTCTTCCATGTGGAATCATCTTTCTTATAGATAATGCTCTAGATCAATGTTGTATCCATGAAACAAATTCTAGTGTAACCTTCCTACTACTCTAGAAAGCCTCTTAAAACCTGTAGACATCAAACAAATCTCCACCAATAGATTTCCCACAATGTAAGGGGCCATATGTTTTGGACCATTACTCTAAGTGGCCCAAATGACCTCACATTTTTATTTATTTATGATATTAAATTTTTTAAAATAGAATGAGAGGGAACCCATATCATGAACTATAGGCCCAGTGGCACTTGGCCCAATATATGGCTTGAAGTCCCAAAGACCCGACACACTGGAACCACCCCTCACCAAGATCTACTTTATTAATGGATCCATGATACCCACATCACATGGTTGATCAGATATAATTACCTATGAATAGATGCATAGTGCCTATCACTGAAGGAGGTTGTCATACACCTTGATTATTTCAATACAATTACCTATTTGGTGGTTTTTACTACTAAGATTCCTATTCTGGGGCCTTATCTCATGTGTGTTTATCTCAACCATTGACTGTAGGACATGTTGTCCAGAAGCCATTGATGTCCCAAAGGTCTTGATGCATCAGCACGTCCGAGGACTGGACCACTACCTGCAACAAGCATGCACCATCGCCTACATACATCATCCCATAATCACCGCTACATCATAAATATCCCAAGGGGGCCTACCTAGATTTTCTCTTGGGTCCTTTGGATGTGAAGTAATAGACTTAACCACTTAGGTACAAGCTCATTGGTTTTCCGGAATATTGCATCGGGGTAGTTTATTCATGAAATTCCACTGATGGAATCTATTTTATCAATATCTAATAAAACCCATTCATTTTATTATTTTCCATACTTTCATGACATGTTCATGTAATAGTACCATTTCATTCCCTTTAGTATTTAAATATTTTTGGGAAAATTTTTTTAATAAAAGGCAACATCATTTCTCTTTTTGATCAAAAAGACATTTTTCTTCTATATCCTTGTTTTCAAAAAATATTTTAATATAATTTTTTAATATCCTCTATGTCATTTATTAATGAAATTTTAATCCAGGTTTGATTTGTTTATGAAATGGTTTTAAAGGAATCCTATAATCAATTTCTGAATGAGAAACTTCATAACCTTTTTATAATTATGTGAAAGGAATGTTTTTTAACATATACTGCATGAATAAAATTAATTTCCATCATGACCGTTATTTTATCTAAATATTACTTTATAAATTTCCAAGGTTATTTTCAATGAAAATTATTTCAACAATACTTTTTCATTTTTCTTATCATATTGGAATGAATTTTCTCCCAAATTTTATTTTTAATCTTTCTAAAAGTATATTTATTCATCAATGAAACCAACATTTAATGTAACATGATTCTTAAAAATTATATATAAATGTCTCCTACATATATACCTTGGTCACTCTTCCTCTCTATGATGGCGTAATACATTCCTTCTAACCATTTATCAATTACCTTCTTTAAAAAATTGTCTATTTATTGTGTTATGGTTCTAGATTATGAATCCAATTTCTTTTCATGGATAATTTTTATGTCTATTAATTATGATTGGTATCATTATACGACACACACATGCAGTTATACAAAATAAATGTGATAGGTGGGAAAAAAATTATATATCCCTTAGACGACATCATTAATGTTTCGGTCTCAAGAAAGATCACGCATGATATTAGGGAGTCAACCTAATCTGGTATGAAACTATGTCCCCAATGTGAAGTTTTCTTTTTTAGTTAGTCCTCGCTTATGAGTATGCCATGTTGTTTTTCATTTCCACTTATATATGTTTATATGATCTTATGATACCATGTTTTGTATATTATTCTTATATTTGATTACTCAAACCCCTTCTCTTTTATGATATATTGTTATACCATTCACACAAAAGTTGTATTCCCTTATCATATTTATTCCCTTGCTGAGATTTTTAGGCCACCCATCTTTCTATGTACTCCCTAGGATATAGCATGTACATATAAGTGGTTGAAAGAATCTAGGAGATCATTATAGAGAATAAAATAATAAATATTTATTTTTTCCTCACTTTAATGTATTATGAACCATGTATTCCATGACTCACAACCTTTAGTGTTGTAATTAATAGATGATTTCATTAAAAATAATGTAATTATATTATTAAAAGGCTTGTATCGCTATAAGACAGTTCCAAAAAACATCCCACTCTCTTTAAAAGAGTTTGAGATATTTCATATAACATTGATTTATTTTTGATAGTATGTCATATATAGCCTATATTCTCAGGTCACACAAAGTAATGATTGCATTTTCAGAGGGTTGGGTGTGAAAATCAATGATGGTATATAAGGTTTTAGAATTCCTATACGGGCTAAAGTGTTTTATTTGATCACTATATGTATTATCACTAACTAAACTATCAAAAGGGTGCGTCTCTATCTAGTGTACGGTTATCTTCTTAGTTATTTTATATAGAAATTTTTGAGAAATATTATCAAAACAATCATTCAACTGTTCATCAATTTCATCAAAAATTTCATTAAACTCTTTTATTATTTTATCAACCAACCGCCATCATTTCAATAGTATACTTTCTTTCGATGGTATAGAATAAATCCATAATAAAAATTTTCCATGATAATATGGGGAGAAAGATGATGGTCGGTAAATTTCTAATTAAACCATCTAAATCATTCCCAAACATCATGATCTAGCTCTCCCTCAGATTATAAAAGCTCGTTAATTTTGTGCCTCACATCAATTAGTATTTTTTATCAAATATAATTTTATGAAAAAAGAAATAAATACTTGGCTTTAATTATTAGAATTATCCTTATCTAGATCATTAAATTAAATACTAGCCTCATTATTCATATAAAAGGGAAATAATATCTATATAAGATCCGCCTCACTCAGCACATTCAGATGTGGTTTTGAAACCATACTATATAAATCACTATTAAAATAAAGTGAATCCTCAATGGATTGACACTAGAAGAGGATAACATAGATAGGTGAGACAGTTTGACCATATAATTCATATACCTTATGGAATAAAACATGGAGGATGGATTATTAGAAACTATGGGTTTCTATAAATCAATAAGAATATGCCACACCACATTCCCATTTATATGTTGAGGAACATGATTTTCATTAAAATTTTGAGATATTTGAATTTACAGAATAATAATTACAATTTTATTCTTCTTTTTAAGGGCAGTACAATGATTATTAATTTTATATATGAAAGTAATGTGTTTTGATGAAGGATCCCATTTTTGAATTAAATATCAATTTGAAAAAAATTTGAGAATATCACACATAATGAGGAGATAGTAGATGATTTTGAAAAAAATTTAAAACCAAATTTTTTTTGATACAAAACTAATTTTTTTCCTTGTGCTTTTTCACTTAGTTTCAATTGTGTTCCCTGAAAATAGCTTCATAATTTTTATTAGTTTGTTCATTGACATTCTATCAAATTTATTTATTTAAAAACATAATTATAATTAGATTGTGATGAGTAGGTATTGAAGAACACGTACAGGAGAAATAAGGTGTACAATCCAAAAAATAAAACAAAAAAATAAAAATAGAAATAGTAGAAAATTGATAGTGAAAATGATGTGTGTAATGTGATGAAAAATAGGTGAATAGAAAAAAATGTAAGAATAATGGGATGTGAAAGTAAGGATAAACAAAGATGGAATTTGTGGAAACTAGATTGGAATCAACTAATAAATAAATTATTTATTCACTTGCATCATATTTCACTAATGAAGTTCTAAAAGAAGCATGGAAGATTTTCTGGACATCTAAGATTAATTATGTGAACAAATATTCCAAATGAACTCTTTTGGGGATGATAAGTATATGAAACACTCTAGAAATAGATGAATATTTATGAATAAAACTAATCATTAGATTTTTTTCAATTTAAGTACTTTAGTTGAGATTAACATATAAAGTAATACTATATTATTCACTAGTGAATACTTAATGTTGAGAAAAAATGATTCTCATGAAAAATATTATAATATAAAAATAGACCAAGGAAAATATTGCAGAATTTGAAATTCTAATGATACCTTGATGATTCTGAAATTTTTTTGTGAAGTGGAAACTAATTTTCAACTTCCCCAAAAGATTCAATTCTACATTCTTTCAATGATAGATCATTAGAGAAGATGGAAATGATATAGTGAATCAATACATAAAGAACACATACTTCTTTGAATAAAACTGAAACAAGAATTTGAATTCAATTAATTATATTCCATTTCCCCTTAATAATTTAGTTTCACACACTAACAATAACATAAATGATATTTATGAAATATATCGCCATAAAAATAATTAATAAAAATAACTATTAGTGAAAAAGGATATTCCTTGTTGAGTCTGATCTAATCGTCATCTTGATTGCTACCATAAGAGGTTCCCAATCTATCTCTCACTCTCATATCTCATTCTTCAAAGAATGTCTATAGAACATAATGAATGGCCCCACCCTAGAGAGAATATTTATTTTCACCATCTCACTAACATAGTTCTCTTAGGTTCACATGTCTATCATGTAGACTCTATTTCTAATCATTCAGTGGGTGAAGGTCCCCAATTAACATTATAATGAAAAAATAAATATTCATTTCACAACAAAAAATATGATGATAAACTATGTCGGGATCCAAAACCAATTTGACCCCTGACTCGATTAAATCCAAGATCATGAATAGTTCCTTGGGCTTCTATATCAATATTACACAACAAAAAATAGTCTCTACTTGAACCAATAGGTACACCTTTGGGGCATTTTGTTGAATAACACATGGGTATAAGAACGAGACATCAAAGCTACAACATGTGTTGATAGACGAGGGATCACCAACATAAAAAATAGTTCCTGTAAACAAAATCAACTAGATGAAACATAAAAATGATCCCAACATATCTATTTTCAATGTTCACCATCAACTTATTCAGCCATTAGGCTAATTTTGGGCATAAAAGGAACCATCTCCTAATTTCATGATTGTTCAACACCAATCTTCAATAAACATTTGAGATTCGATAATCATGTTTCATTCAAATCAAAACATCTCTCATCATTATCAACATAAGTTGGGAATATTCAAATGATCTACCAACCATTCTTCAACCACGGTCTTCCTTGATATATTACCAATGAAGATTCATCTCATTTTATTCTTCATTCAGGCTCACCAACACAACTAATAAACCCATACTAGCTTCTCGATGTTTTTCAAGATCGAATTTGGTGATATTTTATTTCATGTTTTCTTTAATCTAAATAAAAATCATACAAAATCATTCTTCTAAAAATATAGTTCCCCAAATTAGACAAGAATACAACTTCAAATAAAATTCAATGAGGTTGATTGGCCCCACTTATAGTATCTCAGAATCAACCGTATTAGGTGATCAACATATTCTTCATTCTCTTTGGAAGTCATATTTAAATCTCATAATCAAAAAACCATTTTAACATCTTACATTTAGTTATTAAAATATATAAGGAAAACAATTAACTAAAAAGATCCAGATCAAAATACCTTTCACTAATAATTTAATTTACTCAGAAATGATCATGCATAATTAAAATGATTATAAAGAATGCCTTAGACATAACATGGAATCGATAATGAAATAAATATAATAAATATAAAAATTATAATTGTTATTGGAGAAAATCAACTTTTCGATCAAGGAATCAATTATTTGCCCACATTAACTAACTCATTAATAATAATCATACAGTAACATTATATTTATTTATCAATAGTGTATTTATTTAGTATTAATTTTTTGATTAATACAAACATCTAGTTTATCATAAATATAATATAATCATGCATTGGAATGTATGTTAAATTTCATGATTCTATAAATTTTCCTAAATATCAATGATTTATATGATGCATGAGACTCAAGGAATTGCGACCAAGCCAAATAGAAATAAAAAAATGTTTGTAGACTATCGTTCCCACAAAATTTTTGTTGTGCCCAAGAACTTCCAATTCATACCTAACATTGAACTCTCGAATCTAAAATTATAGAACCTCAACTTCCATGACTCAAAATATCCTTAAAACATTCATGTAATACCCCCACTCTCTCTTCTTTATCTATATTCTCAATATATAATTAGTATAACATTAAATTACCTCTCCTCTATTTACAAAAGGTGATTCAATTTGACATATCTAAAAATTATAGTAGATAATACAATGAAATGTTATTTAATAGTATTTTCACACCATACTTTATTCTATATGATTTATTATTATGAATTTTTTATCATATATAATAATTTTTCACCCTTCATCATAACATTATAAATTTCTGGTGTCAAACTTATTCAACACCTTCACCAATCTCATCTTTAATCATATCATTAGTAATCATATCATTCCCATGTTGTGTATGGATATTTAATATTAATATTAAGTAGATCATAATTTTCTATTACTATTATTTCATATCTTAAACTAATTATCAAATTTATATAAAATGACATAACAAGCATCTTCTACAAAAATCATCTTCATATCTTTCATTTATGTCATCATTCATACATCTGAAAATCCTCAACTTTTGATCTCCTTAACATCCAATTTTTTACATTTGATTGAATTATCATCTTAAAAAACCTTATAGAGTAACCTAATGTTAATTATTTCATAACACAATATTTTCCAATGATAGTCATTTTATTAGTTAGTCCTATATACTTCACTTATTCCCATACATTTTGGATTTCACAACTATTCAAAAATGTATGTTAGTATTTGATATCATCTATAACATGTAGTTATGCTCCTAATTAAAATTATACTCATCAAAAACTACCTTCTTAGTCTCTTAATAATCTTCTAGGATTTACTTTATATTTATAATGATTTAAGAGAATCCTCAACAACCATTACCTTGGATTCCATTAATTTTATTCGTTAGAACATTGATAGTTATTTCTGAACTCAATGATTCTTAAATTCATCTAACATGGAACATTATAAATGTCACATGCCATACTAAATCATAGGTTAAATCTAAATGATTATTTCTCAATTATAAAATTTTCTCAAACATAGCTAACTAATTATTCATAAATATTTTCATAAGTTATATTTTTGAATAATAAATTTTTGGATATGATTTTTTAACATTTTCATATTAATTGAAACAAAATATCATCAGTAAATATATTTTCTTCATACTAATTATTCTCATCATTTCATTTTATAGATATACAATATTTTTTATACATAAAATATATATTCGTAGTTAATGCCTTGTGAATAATTCATTTTTCCAAACATAAATATAGGTTCATATATCATCTAGATGATGCAATTTAGCTCAATAATCCAAAAATAATCCAAAAATATCTATGATGACAACCATTTTACCTTTAATGTATACCTATTCAAGAAATAGTGATTTCAAACATCATATTTAGATATTCAAATATCGATAGTGATTCATTTATAAGTGTATATTCCGTAATATTAAATTTTGGTTATAGATTTCAAAGTCAATTTCTATCCAACATAACTCGATCAACACCATCTATCAGAAAATTTACTCATAGGGCTAGGAACTCAGTCATTTTAACTCATGATTCCCATGTAATAACTTGATTTCATTCACAACAAACTACATGATATGGCCCACAAGGGTCAGTAATCAAACTAATGAAAAACCTTGAGGTCAACACATGTTCATTTAGTAAGTTTTTCCTCACTCAAATACACCTTAGGAGACTTCCCAAGAGACCACCCATATTCATTTAGTTAGTTTTTTCCTCTCTCTCACACATACACATTGGTAATATTCATAGTACATCAACCATCCTTATGCTACTCCACACCATGAAGATATATCTATAGTGTTTTCATTAGGTAGGACCCTGAATGAATGGTTGAAATTGTTGACATGGGTAGTGACGTTTATTCTCTTAAGTCTTTTTTCTTCTAGGGGTGTTACAGTCCCCACATCTAAAGCAGACCACCCTATTTGTGGATCCCACAATTCAAACCTTGGCATTGCCTCCTTACTTTATTCAATGTACTGACTCTAAACCCAATATTTTGGGCCCAACCTCTGTGATCCAGGAACATGATCATTTAACCCCATGGGATTCTTTTAATACCATGGATTCTATCCCAACATACCATATACTACTACCCGCCACTACTAATTATTACTATAATGACAATATCTCTAAGCCAACACATGTTTTTTAGTTTGTTTTGGACTCACTCACACACGTCTTGGGAATCTTATCAGGAGGTACCCCATCTGAAATCTACTATAAGATATGAATATGTAACTTTGGAGTTTTAATCAGGAAGCATCCTAAAATATGGTGCACCTTGTTGAAATGGGTTGTATCATTTATTTTTTTGTACCATTATTCTAGTGGTATAACATAAGCCATGTGTGGATAGATATTTAATGCTAGTTATTATTATTTTTATTGAAAATAATGGATTATAGAATTCATTATTTATAACATGTAGAATAAAATTATTTATTCGACCATTAACAATTATCATTGCTTTCAGAAATCCCAACTCTATATTTACCAAAAATTTATGATACATCAAAATTATGATGAATCCTTCTATAATTACAATATCAACAAGTGGTACTATATACTATTTCAAAAATATAATCTTTTTCTTCTTAAATGGAAAATTCTAGTACATATAAAAATCTATCATAGTCTTAAATATCCACCTTTCCTAAATCTTTTAATTTATCAACTATTGGAAAAAACTATAAAATATAAAAATAATTTATTTGGTTGTTAAATCTAATCCCTGATTATTTAAAATACATAATACCAATTATATTCAATGGTCTAAAAATTTATTATCTTTTCTCTATAGACCCATTATTGAAAATAAATTAAACGGTTCATAAATAATGGAATATGTTACTCATCTCAGGTTCAAACAATGAATTGAATTTTCACCATTTTATTGAATGTAAAACCTAATTTAGATGATATAATGAAGAAATAACTTTTCATAATGTTTTGAAGAAAATATTAATACACTCTATTTATACATGAGTAACTCCCAATGACTAAAAATGGAGGGACTAAATTTATATAAATGATTTTCATATTTATCTAATTGAATGATAAAAACCAAAAAATCCTCTAGTGCATTATTTAATGTTTTTATTGTAATATATTGTATTCATCTCAATAAATATATTAATATAATTCAAACCAAAGAATACTTCTCCCTTTCATGTTGATTTTATTTTTCAATTAAATTATCAACCACTCCTTTTGAAATGTATTTTTATAAAACAATAATATAATGTGACCAACATAGCTATCTAAATAAAAACATCCATCATCTGGAACTTTCAATATCTTTAATATCAATATATAAAACTAAAACATTCATAGAATGGATCATTTTTTTATACGACCTGTATTATTCGACATTGATATAACAATTTTTTTTAAATTATACATTCCACTAATTACAATAAATTTAAATTTACAAGAGATACTAATATCATGAAGTTATTAATTATCCCTCAAGAAGTAAAATACATTCAAATTATTCACAATAGATGATATCTAATAAAAGTTTATGGATGAAACTAAATAAAATAATATAATCTATTATGGATATCTTCTTGTTTAATGTTTGAATTTCAAAACATACATTACTTTATGTCTCAAGAAGCCCAGAATGTATGGTGTTTTTGATATTAGAAAATCCATTTTGGAATGAATTGAAGCAATTAAATAATTATAGAATGATCAATTTAATGTAATTAATGACTTGGGGTTATTTGTTTTATTAAGAGTGAAATATAAAAAAAAACTTGAGTAAAATATCCATAAGAAAGGACTTAAGAGTTTCAAAATGGAAATAAGTTTTTTTAATTCACTCAGAAAAATAGTCAACTACTATTCACTACACTATTGTGATGCCCATGATTCTCATCCAAAAATTCATGATGTTCATCTAAAAAATTATAAACCAGGTTTGGATGTTGATCGCTTCATCTATTCCATGATATATGGTGATTTAGATAGGATATTACTTTCAATTGGCCTTATAACATTCAAAGATTAAAATTTGGATTCATTAGGAGATCAATGGTCTTCATATAAACATCATTACAAAGTATTATTATAAATATTCTACTATTACAATTTTAAAATATTATTTATTATGTTTTTTATTTTTATTTAAACTATTAATATTATAGGGTTATTCAGATTAATTCTTAAATGATCGATATAATTAAAGAAGGTTTGTGAAGATTTTATTGTTTCTCATTCATGATATCTACATGAGGTAGATATAGTCAAAGATTATTTTGATATTTAAGATAAGAAAATAATTCAGTGGAAGTGTGACTCATTATCATTTTTCAAACTATATCATTTCTATGTTTTTAGGGATAACATGTACATACATCATTGTTTGACATAAATTATTGAACTCAACTTCATTAATTGATCATTTAGAGCTTCAAAGTTCACATAGTTTTGTTATAGAGATACTGGAATTACAAAACATGATAATTAAAATTCGTTAATGGGATGATAACATTATTATGTCAACAATTAAATTCTCATCTATCGAGTGGTGTCATTACTGTAGTTCATGTCTAGTTATTTATATAAGATTCAGTGTAGGACATATGGGATATACCACCCTTAAAAGGTATTGATCAGCTCTTCACATTTCACTAAATGGGAGTGAAATTGGTTGTGATTGATTTTATTGAAAAATAAATTTTAGAGGGATTCTCCTTGTATAAAATAATGGATTCTATTTACACCCACAAAAGGCTATTGGTTTGGATCTTCTCAATTAGAAAAATTTTGGGGTTAATATTTTTCCATATAAAAGTACGGGTTGGGATTTGTCTTATTTTAAAATTCTAGGTTTAGGTTGATGAATTATAAATTTGCACCACATTATATTAGAGTTTTTCATACGATATTACTAAGCATGTAAATAGAAGACATATGATCTATTCAGTCTGGTATATTTTAAAACACCTTATCTTCATCTCATTGCATTATTCTTCAATTACTCTTCACACTCACAGTTGATATTATTTGAAACTAAATTGATTAATATTGGTTAATTCCCAAAATTTAATATATTTTTTTAATATACTATAATAATTTAAAATTTTAATATGCACCCAACAATTTTTTTCATTTTCCATCACCTTTTAGATGTTTAATAACATAAAAACAATCACATTTGAAAATCAAATGTAACATATGTAACCTATAAAAAATGGGTCTCATGAAAATACCCAATAGTCATGATCATAGTCCATTGAGATAATTAATTTATATAAGATATTTAGAGCCCATACAAATTGATTTATGAAAATTACAATGAATGTTGACATTGTTGAATTGAACAACATATGAAAAGTTGAAAATTTATTTGAAAAATCAGAATAAATATCATTTAGTTCTTTATAAATTTTATTTTAAAAGTAAATTATTTATTATAATATTTATTTATAAATTTATTGATAAATCATATAAAATTTACAATAAAGAATTATATAAACTATTAATAAAATATTTCTAATGAAAAATGAAGAAAATAGTAAAGGGACCATGTGGAATATATTTTAAATAGTCATTTAAAAATATCTAAAAATATAGTAAAAGTAAATAGAAAATTACTTTAATTAGTCATTAAATTATGAAGAAGGATATCACTTAACTCAAATGATAAAAAATGTCATGATGGAGAAATATTCCTCATAGAAAAAATTACTTATGGTCATGTCCACTTAGAAGCTACCTTTGGTTTAATTATGATTCACAACATAGTGAAATTATAATGAGTATCATAGACAGTATAAATTAGTAGAATAGAACAAAAAAATTAATTTGGAAGGAAAATTAAAATCCATTTCCCCAAATAAGAATTTTTACATAGACAATGTCTATATCAAAATGGGATTGGAAAAGAAACCATTACCATTATATTTAACTTAAAATAAATTTCTATAAACTAATATATTATAAAAAAATAATTATAATCACATATATTAGTACCTTATTCTTATATATTTCTATTTATTCTATTTAATTATAGTTAATTATTATACATTTTTTATTTAGCAGTTGTTTATTTTCATCATCATATGTTAGTAATTCTTATTGCACCATATAAGTTTTTTTAATAGATATTCTATCTAATTTGTTGAAAATAATTTCTTAATTACCTTATTAATCAATGCAGTAAAATCACTATCTTATAATGATTTATGTAGCACCATATTAATTTTATAGAAGGTATGAGTATGGTTTCTAAGAATATAACTTATGAAGATCATTATTGGGTAATGTTTTGATAACATCAAGTTAAATTATAATGACCATTCATTTTTAATTAAAACATATAGATGCAAATTAAAATAATAAAATACTACATATTATCATATATTTTTTTAATATACATCATGATACTAATCCCTGATGAAAATTACGATGTTGTTATGACATCATTTATGTATGTTCAAGAACCAACCCTAACAAGAACTTTTTATACCGATGCATGAGCAAGATAAAAGAGAAATATAATAGAATAATAATTTTTGTAGAAGTTAATGATATAAATATATAATCTATATAGTGTATAATAATATTTATAAAGAGTTTATATATCAATATAATTTAAAATATTATGAATATCTAGATATATAGATGAATTTATCCTTCTCGAAATGTGTTCATTAAGAATAAAGTATTTAAGCCTCTTTCATTAAATTAGATTATTATATCCAAAAATTTAATATGTCCTTTAAATAAATTCTATGATTTAATATATTAAAAAATTAAAACATGCTATGATATATTTCAATAGAAAATAGCAACACATATTTATTAATAAAATATCTCTCTATTATTATTAATGATATGGGAATATAATATTGAAAATAAAAGATACAAGAAAAGTAGTTTATGAAATGATGATAAAATAATGATAAAAAAATTAATGAACTCTCCATCAAGGTCATCCACAAATATAACTCCTTCAAATATAATAAAATATTTAATTCATAAATTAGGATGTATGGGAACCATTATCAAAGTTAAGTGAGGGGATATGATGACTAGGAATTTAAAAAAAGAAAACAAGAAAATTTCAAGTTTATGATGTTCTATTGATAAGATATATATTAATGAAATAAATAAATAATCTATTCTAATAATAGATAAGACATGAGAAAAAAATCTAAAATGTTCATACAATAAATGTACAATATTAACTATATTTTTGTTTACATTATGGTCAAATGGATACTATATATTTGAATGAAATAACAAAAAATATAATAATAAAACTAATTATTAATGAATTATATAGAAACCAAAAGAAATTATAAAAAATAAATTTTTTTAATTTTAGTACTAATATAATAATTATTAATAAATATATATAATATAACATATAAATTAGAATTGATTATATGTAAGGTAATGACTGTTATAAGAGAATTATATTAATTATAAATGCATAAATTAGTGATAACTATAAATTATAAGAGAAATATACTAATCATTGTGGTATTTAAAATCATAAGGAATATAATGATAATAAATTAATATTCGTGTTTAATATATTTAGATAAAATAATATATATATATCAGAATATTTATAAAATTTATTATGGGATAATTTATAATTATAAATATTAAATTATAAATAAAAAATCCCGTAGAATAAGATTTATAATATTTTATTTATAAAATATCTATTTTGATATCTTTTAAATAAATCATTATATTGAATCAGGATTACAGTATATAATAATACATTTATAAAAGTTCAAAATTAGATTATATTATCAAATTGATATTCAAAGTAATAAATTTTCTATATATTTGTTTTTTAGAAAAGTAATTTATAGTTTGTCGGTATAAAAATATGGCCAGAAACCCTAGCTCTATGGTAAATGATTCTAGCCTCCAAGGAGGGAAACCAATATTCAAGCACAATATAGGTTTTATAGAATGAGTAACTTCGATTATGGACATAGTGTAAGTCAATGATAGGTGGGCATAGTAGTGGCATGAATTAGTGCCAATCAGAGGAAAAAAAATGTGTTCGCCAACAAGGTTTGGCCCAAGGGACTTTCTAAGGGTTCTATTTTATATCTTAGTATATAAGGGACCTTGATTTCATCTTAATAATAATGTGGGGTCATTTAAAACAAGTAAAATTACATGAATTTTAAATGGCACATGTGAATTACTATAAACAGCACCTATATACATCATTATCTAAATAATTAAATCCATACCCATTGATTCCTTGGAACATGACTTGAAAAATTCTCATACAAATTGGAATAACATTTACATCAGTGGTTATGATGATAGGAGGATCTGTGGGTTTAATTTTGTGTATGAAAGGGTTTACATGGGGATCTCATGAATAAAATATTATAGGATGTGGATTTCTAAAGATGGGATACATACATACATATAAACACACACACAAACACACACACACAATATATATATATATATATTAAATCAAGAGATAAACGCATTGAAAATTTCTATATTATATCTTCATGAAAGTTAAAAGTTGGATTATCACAACTCATGTACGGATTGGTAATTTATTATGTTTTGGTGTTGCATTTAAAAGGGCTTAATTCCATGAAAGGATTACATCATTAGTAAGAATGTTTGTCTTGGATGAAATCCACACACAGATATATTCTTTAATATAAAATAGGATGAATAGAAATATCACATTTGGTGAAACTCAGAATCATTTATCTGTGGTCGACCTTATACATATTGAAAATTTATTATTTGAAAACATGAACATAAAATATTTACATTTTTATTGGATGATGACTTTTAATGATCTTCTCGTGAAGACTACATCATTATCAATAATCAGATAATTTTATATTGATTATTTAGTAATCTAGTATATCAGTATGAAGTGGAGTTTGATTATTAATGGACATCATCCACTATGGGTTATCAATTAATTATTATCTACTAAAACTTCTCATCAGTAATAAGCATTATCTTCATTAGTTTGGGTTGTTATAAAAGTCAATGGTAGTGGGTGTGTTTGGTCATACGGTTTATAAAATATAAACTCTTTAAAAAAGGTGATCAAAATTTAGATGGATATATGATTTTGTCACATCTTTTTATTTGATTTTTGTTCATTTAATTATTTAAATTTTCACTTATTGTTATTTAATTACATTTTTATTTTTTTAATTTAATTCATTAATTAATAAAAAAATTATAATTAATTTTCTATTTTTTTAAAATTATTAGTATTCTATGTTGAATTTTTTCATTAGTTTCCTATATACTTATTAAATTTTAATTCTGGTTTGTAATTATATTTTTGTGTCTTTTTAATTAATAAATTGATTAATTTATCTTAATTAACATAATATGTAATTTAATAATTAATGTTTAATTTTTTTTCTAAAATAAATTAACATTACTTCAATTTTAGTAATTAATTTAATTTCAATTACTAACTTAAATATTCTAAGCTTGATGTTTTAATTAAATTTATAAATTTAATTTCAAATTTTTTAATTTATATGATTTAAATTTATTTTAAAATTTAATTTATTTTTTGTTTTTAAATTTTAATTGTCTGTTAATTAAATTAATTCAATATTCAACTATTTTTCATTTTAATTTTTTCAAATTATAATTTGAATTTATTTGTTTGAGCCAATTAATTTGTGGAATGTGTGTTTCTCAATTTTTATGTTTAAAATTTTAATCTAATAATCTTATGCTTAGTCAGCCATGAAGTCACCTCCAAACCAATGGTTACTTTCAGAAAAATGACAAATTATAAGACACTACTAACCTATAATTGTCTCTCATACAACACAACAAGCCTACAATAGTGTCTCATAAGACACCGCCAACACCTCCCCTTAATTCTGACACATCACAGACACATTATTGCTACCTTCTTTCTTAACACACTTCCAGATCCTCCCTCGTGAGTTACCACTTTATAATATTTTCCCACCGGAAGTAGATCTTAGACACAGCCACACTACTATCTTGCCTCTCGCTGCAATCGACTCTTCTACGGGTCACCATTCTTGAGGCAACTCACCAGTGGACGAATTCCCCACCAGACTCAGATGCTACCAACTCGATGAAGTTTAAATTAGTTGCTGCCTTGATTGGAGGAGCCACTCACCACTATTAGAGTTCCAAATCATCATAAATTTGAACTACCATTATGGACTCCAACATCTGATCTGCTGTCACCAGAGAAGGGGTTACCTCCACATTTGATTAGGCTGACCGAGAACTGCTGAGGATTCAATGTGGCAGATGGAGGAGCGCCAAACCTAGAGGGAGAAGAGAAGTTGAGCCGCATGGCTGAGCAACGATTTCTTGAGGACGAAAAAGACACCCCATTGTGTGAAACCCTCGATAAAGGGGGGAATAAATAAATAAATAAATAAATAAATAAATAAAATAACAATTTCAGAAATTGTAATAAAATTCATATAACTAAATTAATATAACGAAATAAATTATAAAATAAAAATAATAATAATACTAATAATAATAATTAATAATTTAAATAATAAAATATAATAGAATAAATAATTATAAAATATTAACCTAGAAAATTTAATATTTAAATAAATTCAATTTATAATAATAAAAAATAAATGTTTTAAAAAAAGTGTAATAATAATAAAATATTGCTAGATCTGATAAATATTATTTACATTATTTTAAATATATAATTATTTTTAATTAAAATAACTATTATAATAAATATTTTTTAAATATATTTATTAATCCAATTAAACAAATAATAAATATACTTAGTTATAATTGTAATAACACTTTAAGATTTATATATTTTTAAATATGTTATTATATTTAAATATTTTTTAAAATTTATTTATTTTCCATGTTTTAATATGGCAGATTCAAGCCAGATCAAAGAGTATTTCTGGATATATTGAAAACTACATGTTACTATTTATTTAGAAGATATTTGAGAGAGCCACATAAAGTGAGATTGGTGGAAGGACTAAAACATGTGTTCCAAGATTTTTAGCCCACCAATGTGAAGTCGTTGCAAGTCATGGGTGACAGAATAGTTTATGAAAGAGAACGTAAAAATGTGAAGGGACAAAACATTGAGGAGTGTATGAAAATCATTCTATCAAAGAATCTCATTCAATAGAGAGATATTTGAGACACCAAGAGAACATGAGCAGGAGACTGAGGAGTAAGACCGAATAGAAAGAGTTATAGTCTTGATGTTCAATGGGGTGATATCTTATCTCCCCATATTATTTCTTTCTTCTATGTTTGTATTTGAAATTTAAATTTTCATCAAGTAAATATGATTTGAGGATAATATTTTTGTTCTCGAGATATCATTTCTTTTGGTCAGTGATTTTTTTCTTCACAAAATCTTTTTACAATGAATTCAAAATTTATTGGTGGGATCAATTTTTATTTCATTAAAAATATTTCACACATCTTATTCTTTAATTCAAAAAAATCAAGATCAATTAGTGAGATTGAACTTGTATGCATTTATTAAAAATTAAATTTCTAAAATTTAAAATATTATATGGAGTTTTATTTCATTAAATTCAAAAAAAATTATAGTTAAGTTGATGATTCATGTAATGATGAATTCCAAGATTTATTCTTTTGTGTGATTAATTTCTTAGATAGGGATAATAATCAATCTATTTCTGAGATTCATTTACAAAAAAAATTGTTCAATAAAAATCTTACTCTCAACCAATAACATCAATTTCCAAGGAAACCTCTTCAAATTGTTATTTCAATATCTATTACATTTTCTTGTTTGGTATTGTTTCTACTACTTCATCATTACTCTAGTTTCAATACTTAGTTATTAAAAAAATTGCCAGTTCATTTTGTAATTTATTAAAATATAAAATCAAAAAATAAATTAAAATGTAAAATGTAAATACAAAATTTTCTTATCCCACTATTTATAATGTTTTTTTTGTTTTGGAAATTGTTTCTTTCTATCATCCATGTGGGTTTTACCTTGCTTACCACTATATAATAGTAAATAGGAACTATAAAAATTTAAACTTCCTCAAGGTTTCATGACCATTGTGTCATGTTTCTGGAAATGTTTCTAGGGAAGGAATTGTGAGAAATATTTTCATTTAAAAAAATCGTTAATAGAAATTCACTTATAAAAAAGTTAAAAATTATTGGAAAAAAGTGAAAACTACTTTAACATTTTTTCTGTGGTTAATTTCTATTATATTTTTTTGTAGTTTTCTTCTATTTTCATAATTATTCTTTTACTGCTTTATTTTTTCTACTATTTGTACTATATTTCATCTTTTATTACCCATTGTATGAGCACAAGGTATTCTGTTGACAGATTAGATCCTATAAACCCAAAAAATGAAAAACATTTATGCTCTTTAAAAAATATAATGAAAATTAAATTGTAAACTTTATAGAATTGAGTTCCTACACGTAATAATCAAACAAAATTCCAATATTAACTCTTATAGGATATATAGAGGACTGGGTGAGGGATTTTTAACGCCCTCAAGTTTCCATTAAACCATCTTCCAATGTAATATATTCTACAATAAGAAATTATGAACTTAAATAGTCCTAGAAGTCACTGGTTCCTTCATTCCATGAATTCTCTAATGTAGGATCTATATCCATAATTAGATATTGTTAAAATACATTGTAACAATTATCACTATTAGAACTAACAGAAAATGAACTTCAAATGTCAGTATTTCCCTTTTTCCTAAAAAGGAATGGTCTAACAAATTTATCAGTCCGGATGAAAATATCTTTTAAAACTAGCACCATGTCTATTATTATATCATGATAAAATTTTAACCCCAAACACTAAAAATGAAATTAGACCAAAATCAAGAGTTTTTACCAAGAAGATTTTGAATCCTATTATGAGGGCTAGGACAAGTTTAGGGTTCTACTTAGGATGTTTCCCCATCATCAACTCTTATCCCATGTTCTCATGGACACCTTTTATGAATGATGATCCTCCAATGGTCAAAACCTTGTTGATCTATCAGCTATGGTAATTATAATATAAAATTAGATTTAGATTTAAGAAAAAAAATTTACAACCTTTCTAGTAATTCTCAAGATAAGAATTCAAGAAGAAAATGAGTGAAAAGAAATACAAATACTCGATCTGGAATTGAAATGAAAACTCAATTAGCTAAAACAACATACCAGATTCAATATCTTATGAACCAAATTGAAATACAAGATGTTAATATAGTGGGCCTTCAAAAACTAATTCATACTCTTAGGTAATAGTGTTAATATTGTGTCATGATTAGACACACTAAAAATTATTGTCACAAATTTTACATTACATCCTGAGAACAAGAAAATTTAATCTTTTTTAATTATGGTCCCAGGATTCCTGATAATGATGACCCATTTTCAAAAAACTTTAACCAAGTATATATTAACCATACCAACCCATAATGAAAATAAAAAATAATAATTAATAAATCCACTAGCCCTATTTACCAAAATCAAAATAGAAAACAATTTCAGAATCAACCCGGGGGAAGTTATTCTAATTAATAAAGAATCTTTTTGGTCATGTTTTTTACAAGTTGGATCAAATTTTAAATAGAATGGACTCTCAAGATTAAAAATTCAAAATTCAACCTAAAAAATAATTGTCCCAATATTAATTTCATATTACTGAAAATGATGCTATAATAAAAAAAATATGGAAACTCAACTGGGATAACTTGAAAGAGGAATGAATCGAAGGGAAAAAGGAAAAATTACAAGTACAACTGAATTAAACCCTAGGGATAATTCCATGACTATTACATCATTAAGTGGGAAAAATACTCAAACTAAACCTAAAAAAGACTCTAAAAATAAACAAATTGAAAAGCTTTATGATTCTGTAAATAAAAATATAATGTACATAGATTCTGGAATCAACGATAATTATTCTGAAAATGAATAGCATGCAATTTTTTTTTACCTAAAATGAAAAATTATTTTTTTAATAATAAAAGGAATAAAGGGATGGGAAAATTTTGTAATAATTAAGGAAAATTACGAATTTTATTAGGAAATTTTTTCAAAAAATCACTTTCCCAAAAAAACATAAACCCAAAAGTAATAATAATGATGAACTTCTATAATTCCATAATATTTTGACCAACGTCCAAGTGTACATCCTATTTAACCAAGCCTTAATTCAAATTTTATCTTACGTGAAATATCTAAAAAATTTGTTTGAAAAAAAATGACACTAGAAGAATTTTCCACCCATAGCCTCACTTAAGAGTGTATTGATGTGCTGCAAAAGAAAATCCCTACAATCTTAAAATATCCATGTATTTTTGTTATACCCTGCACTTTAGGAAACTCTAGTGAACTAAAATTCATGTGTGGCTTAGGTGATAGTATAAAACTTCTCACTTTCTCATTATTTCAATAATTTATATTGGGTGATCTAAAATACAAAACTATTATCATGCAGTTGGCTAACTATTCATTCAAACATCCATTGAGAAGGGTAGATGACCTACTGGTAGGTGTAGGCAAAATTTTTCTGCCTATAGACTTCTTAGTGCTAGATATTGAATGTGACCAGAAGGTGCCCATCATTCTGGGTAGGACCTTCTTGGAAATTGGTGAAGCAATTGTAAATGTTATTAAGGGTAAAATGATATTTATAATTGGAGGGAAACAAGAATTATTCAATGTATTTAAAAATTTCAAAGAACCATTATTTTTTAAAAATTGTTCTAAGATACAATACTTGATCTTGAATACACAATTGGAAAATTTGAAGAATATTAAAATCAATCCATTAGTGAAGAAATAAAATTGGAATCTAAAAATGAAAATTCACATGTTGTAGAATATGTACAAACTGATAATCTGGAAAATTTTCCAGAGTTGGATTGCAATGCAGTTTCTACATCCTCTAGAAATGTTTCATCTTCTTCTAAACATAAATTATTTCTAGGGAACTTGAGGGTGATTCTTATATCACCAACATTTCTAAAAATTTTGATCATTTAAGGGAGATCTAATAATACAACTTGATTATTCTATTTTGATTTGGAAAATTATTGAGAGTGAAATGTCCATATTGGGTAGCAGTTTTGAAAAACATAAAAAAGGTAATGAAATTGAAAATATATATTCATTTCAAAATCATTATAAGAGGTATGTTTAATAACACAGTCCTCCTAGTCCCGAGAACTTTCCTTTAAGTGAAAAAGAACTCACCTGGGAGCTGAAACCAGTTCCTTCATATCTAAAATACTCATTTTTAGGAGATAATTCTATACTACCTATCATCATATCTGTTCAACATAAAACTGATCAACAAGAAAAATTGATGGGTGTTTTTAAAAAAAATCAAATATATAATTGGCTTGACCATATATGAGTTTAAGGGGATTATACATTCATTCTACGTGCATAAAATCCCTAGAGAACCAGATCAGAATCCGAGAGTGGAGTTTCAAAGAAGATTAAATCCCAAAATGAAAGAATTTTTTAGAGTGTAATCTATTAAACTAGTAGGAAAAAGTATCATATATCCTGTCTCTGGTGGTACTTACATCTATCAGGTCCAAGTTAACCCTAATATTTGATGTTTCACTATTGTTAGTAATGAAAATATTGAAGAAATTCATATTAGAAAATCCAAAAAATGGAGAGTATGCATAAATTATAGGAAGCTCAATTCAGTCACTAAGAGGAAGAAGTTTCAAATTCCACACCTTTATCAAATTGTTAAGAGGATTAATTAAAATGAATTAGTCTAGTGTATGAATGGGTATTATGTTTACAATTAGGTTCCTATATCTCTAGAGGATTAGGAGAAAACTAATTTCATAATCCCCTTTGGGACATTTTCTTACTATAAAATTCCATTTGTATTATGTGACACTCTAGAAACTTTTAATGTGTATGATGAATATCTTTTATGATATGATTGAAG
This sequence comes from Viscum album, assembly GCA_963277665.1. NCBI lineage: Eukaryota > Viridiplantae > Streptophyta > Magnoliopsida > Santalales > Viscaceae > Viscum > Viscum album. Next base: position 1,043,712,397 of record OY728134.1, on the reverse strand, counting down.
GTATCATAGAGGCTTTCATGGATGATTTATCCATTTTTGATTGAAAATTTTACACTTATTTAGGAAATTTAGAATTTGTGTTAGGGAGATGCCTGAATTCCAACCTAGTTCTTAACTGGGTAAAATGTTAGTTCTATGTCACTAAAGGTATACTCCTAAGATGAAATTTATCTAAAATGGGTCATGAAGATAACACTACCAAATTTTAATATATTAAAAAATTACAAAATCCTAAAAATTTTAAGCGTGTTATGTGTTTCCTAGGGAATTCTGTTTTTTACTGGAGGTTTATAAAAGACTTCTCAAAAATAACAAATCCCTTATGTAATTTTTTGTTAAATAAGAACCCTACAATTTTGATCAAAACTATTTGGAATCTTTTAATATTTTAAGAGATAAAATCACTTCATCACATATCATTACTTCTCTTTATTGGATGTTTCCTTTTGAACAATTGTGTGATGCAAGTGAAATGACAACTAGAGTTGTCTTAGGACATAAGAGAGATAAGAAGTTTCATGTAGTCTATTATGCTATTATGTTAATAGGTGAGGCTCAATGGAATTACACCAATATTGAAAAATAGTTGTTAACTATAACCATTTCTCTTGAAAAATTTAGACAGTACGTCTAAGGATGTAAATTTATCATTTTCACTGTAAAGACCCGTAAAATTTTAAGGGAAATTTTTTCTTAAATTTCTTTAGAATTTTACAAGAGCGCGGTTTCAAACGGCACCTGATTCCGAGGCCCGGAGTGCCCGGAATTAATTTCCGAAGTTTGGCTCGGGTACGTTCAGTGAACGAACGAGCGGGAATTTCTAACTTTTGATACGGTGCTCGGAATTGAAATCCGAGGGCACCGATGAACTCGCAGCGCCGATATTCGCTTAAAGAGACCTTTTCGGGAGTTGCGTTTGTTGCGAGTTGAAAGTTAGTTTTGGGGTTTTTCAGTTAAGTTAAATAAAATTGTGTAAGACAAATTTTATTTTTAACTTTTAAAAACCTACCAAAGGAGGTTGGAAGTGGGACCCACACCCACTTAACCTCCCTTGGGAGGATTAAGTGTGGTGGGGCCCACACGAACCCCTTTTTCTTTTCAAATTCCCTAACCCCTCTAAACCCCCTCTTAATTATGTAACTCTTCCTTATTTTAATAACTTGAGTTACTTAATTAATTTAAGGGAGTTAAACCCCTTTTTGAGTTTTGTGTTAATAAAATAAGATGTAATCTTATTTGATTAAGGGTTGTTTGTTTGTCCCCTTGAGAGCTTTTGAGAGTTTCCTCTTCATCTTCAAGCTCTGACGAAGAACGAAGAACGCTCGAACTCCGACGAAGAACGACGCCTCTCTTCTTCGTCCTCGGTGTCAACAAGAGGGAACGCCGCTTCCTCTTCGGACCTTCTTCGTCGGCTTACGAAGATTCGACAACGACTCTTCCTCCGCGACACCGATATTCCACGACTCCGTCAACGTGCGACTATCAAGGTAAGGGTTCTTGAGTTCGTTGTTTCCTTTTTATTTGACTTTCCTCAAGACTTGACGTAGAACGCTCAAGTTTCCGACGAAGAACGCCGCTCCGCTCTTCTTCGTCTTCGGTGTCAACGAGAGAGAACACCGCACCTTCCTCGGACAACCTTCGTCGGCGTACAAGGATTCGCCAACGACGTGCCTCTTCGGACGCGCCTCTTCGTCGTTGAATTTGACGAACGACGACCGCGTCGCCCGACCTCCGCGACGTCGTCTTCCGCGGAACGTAGAACGATCTTCGAACCTTATACCCGAGGTAGGGGATTGTTGTTTCATTCTTTAATTATTCCATTTCTTGAACGTGGATCTGGCATGTCTAACATGAGGCTTTGAATGTTCATGTCGAGTTTTTATTTAACGTGAGGGGGGCCGGACCGCATGAACACGGCCGAACCCCCCTCCAACGTTTATGTTAATTTATCTTGCGGGAGGAAGCAAGTGGCGTGGTGCCGTCGCACCACGCGGATGAACGTGCAAATATCTTCGCGATGCCGTCGCACGCACCATGGTAGAAACAACAGAAACGCGACGCCGTCGCGCCGCGTTGAATGAATATCAAAGAACGGCGAAGGGGCGCGGTGCCGTCGCACCGCGCTGGATGACGAACGCCGCGGCCGGTTCCGGGCCGCGGCGAGACGAGGAGACCGCGGCCGGTTCCGGGCCGCGGCGGAAGAAAAGACCGGCGGCCCGGCCGCCGGCATCGGAAGCCGAAGGGGGACCGGGATTTCCGGTCCCGTTAGAGAAAACCGGCCGGCCAGCTGGCCGGCCGGATACCTTTAAAACCGGGGAATTTAATTCCCCGGCCACCTCAATAAAACCCCCCTCTTTAAGAGGGGGGGAGTTTCTTTGAAGGAGGGGGCAGCCGGCCCCCTTTGGTTCGGCGCCAGCAGGCCCCCCACGTGCGGGGGGGCCGTTCATGAAATTGGCGCGGCACAAGGCCGCGCCGCCAACCCGAACAAGCGGGGGGGGGGGGGGGGGGGCTTTGCCCCCCGTTCCCTCTCAATCAAGCCCCCCACGTGGGGGGGGGGGGGGGGGGGGCGGTTTGTAAAAAAATAAAGGGGGGCGGCTATATGCCGCGCCGACACCCAAGAACCGCGGCGCTTAGCCCCGCGTGCGCAGCCTCGCCGCGGCCCGCCGCCGCCGCCGCGCCGCCCGCCGCCGCCGCCCGCCACCGCCGCCCGCCGCCGCCGTCCGCCGCCGCCGGCCGCCGCCGCCGGCCGCCGCTTCCGGCCACCTCGCCGCCCAGGGGGGGGGGGGGGGGGGTCGGGCCGGGTCGGCCCGGACCCGGACCCCCCGTTTCGAACCAGATTTGGTTTTTGGCCCATAACATGAGCCTCAGACCTCCGAATGACGAACCGTCTGCGGAAACGCGATCCTTGGATCGAGACGGTCGTTTCGGTATATCGCACTCAAGGTTTCGGATTACTTTGAGTTCGGCCGGGTTGGTTCGTTCACGAAACCAACCGGGCCTTCGGAGCGGAAACACTCATATCTTGAGCCACGAACGTCCGATTGACGCGCCGTCAGTCGTGTTGTGTTCCTTTTTGTGAGACAGATCTTTTGGCATACTCCGCCCGAGGTTTGGACGCAGGTGGAGTACGGTCGGGTTGGTTTTGCCTTAAAAACCAACCGGGCCCCGGAGACGAAAATGCCAATAACTCACAGACCGGGCGTCCGATTGACGCGCCGTCTGTTTCGTTGACTTCCTCTTGATGAGACGGAACTTTTGACATACTCCGCCCGAGTTTTGGATGCAGTCGGAGTATGGCCGGGTTGGATTGTACCCGAAATCCAACCGGGCCCCTGGAACGGGAAAGCTGATATCTTTCAGACCGGACGTCCGTTTGACGAACCGTCAGCGGCGTTGGTGTTTACTTTTAGTAACGATCCCTATGAGTATACCCTATGGGAGTTCGGGGTACAGTTGAGATACGGCCGGGTTTGGTTCGCACTCGAAACCAACCGGGCCCCTGGGACGAAAAGGCTAATAACTCACAGACCGGGCGTCCGATCGACGCGCCGTCTGTTGCATTGAGACCCCTGTGACGAGACGGACATTTGAGACACTTCTTCGTGGGACTTTGTGATACTTGGAGTATCGACCAGTAGCTCGTGGAGCGGACCCTCCCGGAGACGAGCGTGCAGAGTACGGAGACCGTGTAGCCGGCTGAGACCTGACGACTGCTTGACCGACTCGACTTGGAGTGAGTCGACTAGCCCAGTGGACGGAGCGCCGGTATTTGGCTGCAGACCCACGGCGGACGGAGCGCCAGGTAGTTGGCAGCAAACCCGCGGTACTCGACAGGAGGAGTACCTCAGTAGGCTATTTGGGCGAGCGCCCGGTATTTGGCGACAGACCCTCAGCGGACGGAGCGCCAGGTAGTTGGCCGCGAACCCGCAGTACTCGACAGGAGGAGTACCTCAGCAGTCTTAGGTTAGTGAGCGGCGGCCTCGGAGTCGTGACAGGACCACTGTACACTCTAGAGACGGAGCTCTTCAGCAGTTACGGTTTCGATAATGAAAATCCTGGTTTGAGCTGAGACTTTTGACCTTGTGTTTACCTCATGATTGAGATGGGTCACCTGCTAACTTTGGTATATGTATGGGCATATACCCGGGTAGTGGTTATCCGTCGTTTTCACAATCCTTGTGTTTCCTCATGCTTGAGATGGGTTACTTGATAACTTAGGTATATGTATGGGAATATACCTAAGTAGGGTTTATCTGTTGAGATCTTCTTGTGTTTATCCTTGTTGGTTTTAGTGAGACCTTGAGGGTCTCGGGGTCCCTACTGAGTATCGTTATACTCACCCCTGCACGGGCTATGCCCGCACCTCGTTGTGTTGGTTGCAGACGACGGACAGAGCTGACAGAGGCCGAAGGTTCGAGGACTTGACGGTACCTGGAGGTGGACTATACGACGAGGCGGTACCCGGAGGTGGACCACTGGGCGGGACATACTCGGAGCGGATGGCGGGACCCGAGGAGCAGAGGAGCTATCTGTACCCACCCTTCAGGTGGGATTTCCAGTGGACATCTCAGCGTAGCAGCTTTACTTTTCAGTCGCTGTTTTCCCTTTCGAGTTGTACTTTACAGTTGGGCTTGTATTTCCGGCCCCTTTTTACTTTTCAACTCTTCTTTTTGTACTTAGAGTTTTACTTCCGCTTGTACTCTGTGGTGCTTGTTTTCTTTATAAAGGCAATGCCTTCCCAGTTATCGGGATTTTACGCCTTTGGTGCTAGTCGCCAGCCCCTGGCCTATGGAAGGCGGGCTTGGGGTAGTCACAGCACGGGCCCCGAGGACGGGTCGTGACAAATTGGTATCAGAGGAGTTCAGTTCTACCGCAGAACTTATAACTCTGATCTTTCTTTCTGTGAAGCAATAGTGTTAAGGGTACCGAGTGTGGTTTTCAGATCAGGGAGTCCAGTGTTGGTGCGGGCGGCCGACGTATCCATACACCAGGACCCTGACAACTGATTTCCAACTTTGTGCACGAAAACACTGATTGCGTGTGTGTTTTCAAAAGTTTTTCCCCTTAAAACAGCTCAAACCAGGTCAGCTCACCAGGTATAATCGTTTGATCGTGTTACGTTGTTTCTTTCAGGATGGCCCCACGACGGCAGCCAGCTAGGGTTCCGAGAATCGAACGTGACGACAGCCCACTGAGCGACGAGGCCTCGGTACAGGGCCCTTTGTCAGGAGTGGCACCGGCGGTAGCTCTACCCGCCGAGCCCCCGATGCTTCCAGCAGCAGCCGCTGACGATGCACGTCGCCTCAGCGCACTGCTTGAGTTTCAGCGCCAGCGACCGCCCAGGTTTCGCGGGGAGACGGATCCCCAGGCTGCAGAGGACTGGCTGGAGGCAGTGGTACGAGTGTTTAGGCTAGTGAGGACACCAGCAGACCTCATGGTGATCCTCGCTGCGAGCCTACTACAGGCAGCAGCAGGTAGGTGGTGGAGCCACTTGTTTCAGTTTTGCGATGAGATGAACTTCGCATGGGAAGACTTCGAGACCTTCTTCAGGGTGGAGTTTGTGCCAGTATCTCTACACCCCGAGCGTGTACAGGAGATTCTTCCTTTACCGCGTGTTTTTTTGATCAGAAGCCGAGTCATCTGTGGTCAGTAGAAAGATGATGCAGAGGTCCAGGAGGACCAGACCAGCAGTTGGGCGATCTCGGGTTTTAGGACCAGTGGTGCAGGGCACCCGGAGTGGGATCAGAGCTAGCCGTGCAAGGAGCAGGTTGTGTTACTCATGCCGCGGAAAGGGTCACCTGGCCCGTGACTGTCCGACTCCTCGTACAGTTGATCCATAGGCTTTTGAGGAGCCACCGAGGTTGAGGCAGCGACAAATGCTTGAGCAACAGTAAAGCAGGCAGACAGGAGAGGAACTAGTGGATACGTCTCTTGTACTTCTAGTTCCATGTTGATGTTACTTTTGTGTAGCATCTTGTATTATGAGCTGCAATAATAAAAGACGCATACCTTTGTGATGTTTTCTTTCCTGTCCTCTTTTGTGATGTTACTAAGAGGTTCCAGTTGACTGTTGACTTGACCCTCACTTGTGAGACATCTACTGAAGGAGACCCAGTTACCACACACTGATGCCGATAGTGTGACTCAACCCTTGGAGGCGAGAGTAACGGTTGGATCTCTTAGTAGTAGCGTCGAGGCCTTACGATGTCATCCTTGGTATGGAGTAGTATCATCCATGTTAGGATTGACTGTTTTAGGCAAAGAATGTGGTTCATCCAGGGGATGAGACCAGGTTTCTCTTATCGGCAAAGAGAAATCTCGCAGCTCTTGTGGGACCAGAGATGGTCCGGGCCACGTCAGAGGAGGTCCATGTCATCCAGGAGCGGATGAGGACAGCACAGAGCCGGCAGAAGTCATTCGCTGACAGGAGGCGGAGGCCACTAGAGTTCGAGGATGGTGACCACGTCTTCTTGCGGGTCTCACCTCGACGTGGTATTCAGAGATTTGGCCGAGGCGACAAGTTATCCCCGCACTTCATCGGACCCTTCCAGGTCCTCAGCTGGATTGGCGAGGTGGCTTATCGCCTGGCTCTACCACGTCAGGTACACCGGGTGCACGACGTCTTCCACGTGTCTCAACTGAGGAGATACGTGCACGACCCGACGCACATCTTTGATCATGGGGAGCTTGACGTTGACGATGGGGCGACTTTTACGGAGGTCCCGGTGGAGATAGAGGATCGACAGGAGCGGGTCCTACATGGACGATCGATTCCTCTTGTGCGCAACAGATGGCGACACAGGAATCTCCAGGAGAGCACATGGGAGCGGGTGGCTCAGATGCGTGCTCAGTACCCTCTTTTGTTTCCCTAGTTTTTGTTGTATCTTTACGGGGACGTAAATCCCTGAGGTGGGAGTAATGTAAAGACCCGTAAAATTTTAATGGAAATTTTTTCTTAATTTTCTTTAGAATTTTACAAGAGCGCGGTTTCAGACGGCACCTGATTCCGAGGCCCGGAGTGCCTGGAATTAATTTCCGAAGTTTGGATCGGGTACGTTCAGTGAACGAACGAGCGGGAATTTCTAACTTTTGATACGGTGCTCGGAATTGAAATCCGAGGGCACTGATGAACTCGCAGCGCCGATATTCGCTTAAAGAGACCTTTTCGGGAGTTGCGTTTGTTGCGAGTTGAAAGTTAGTTTTGGGGTTTTTCAGTTAAGTTAAATAAAATTGTGTAAGACAAATTTTATTTTTAACTTTTAAAAACCTACCAAAGGAGGTTGGAAGTGGGACCCACACCCACTTAACCTCCCTTGGGAGGATTAAGTGTGGTGGGGCCCACACGAACCCCTTTTTCTTTTCAAATTCCCTAACCCCTCTAAACCCCCTCTTAATTATGTAACTCTTCCTTATTTTAATAACTTGAGTTACTTAATTAATTTAAGGGAGTTAAACCCCTTTTTGAGTTTTGTGTTAATAAAATAAGATGTAATCTTATTTGATTAATGGTTGTTTGTTTGTCCCCTTGAGAGCTTTTGAGAGTTTCCTCTTCATCTTCAAGCTCTGACGAAGAACGAAGAACGCTCGAACTCCGACGAAGAACGACGCCTCTCTTCTTCGTCCTCGGTGTCAACAAGAGGGAACACCGCTTCCTCTTCGGACCTTCTTCGTCGGCTTACGAAGATTCGACAACGACTCTTCCTCCGCGACACCGATATTCCACGACTCCGTCAACGTGCGACTATCAAGGTAAGGGTTCTTGAGTTCGTTGTTTCCTTTTTATTTGACTTTCCTCAAGACTTGACGTAGAACGCTCAAGTTTCCGACGAAGAACGCCGCTCCGCTCTTCTCCGTCTTCGGTGTCAACGAGAGAGAACACCGCACCTTCCTCGGACAACCTTCGTCGGCGTACAAGGATTCGCCAACGACGTGCCTCTTCGGACGCGCCTCTTCGTCGTTGAATTTGACGAACGACGACCGCGTCGCCCGACCTCCGCGACGTCGTCTTCCGCGGAACATAGAACGATCTTCGAACCTTATACCCGAGGTAGGGGATTGTTGTTTCATTCTTTAATTATTCCATTTCTTGAACGTGGATCTGGCATGTCTAACATGAGGCTTTGAATGTTCATGTCGAGTTTTTATTTAACGTGAGGGGGGCCGGACCGCATGAACACGGCCGAACCCCCCTCCAACGTTTATGTTAATTTATCTTGCGGGAGGAAGCAAGTGGCGTGGTGCCGTCGCACCACGCGGATAAACGTGCAAATATCTTCGCGATGCCGTCGCACGCACCATGGTAGAAACAACAGAAACGCGACGCCGTCGCGCCGCGTTGAATGAATATCAAAGCACGACGAAGGGGCGCGGTGCCGTCGCACCGCGCCGGATGACGAACGCCGCGGCCGGTTCCGGGCCGCGGCGAGACGAGGAGACCGCGGCCGGTTCCGGGCCGCGGCGGAAGAAAAGACCGGCGGCCGGGCCGCCGGCATCGGAAGCCGAAGGGGGACCGGGATTTCCGATCCCGTTAGAGAAAACCGGCCGGCCAGCTGGCCGGCCGGATACCTTTAAAACCGGGGAATTTAATTCCCCGGCCACCTCAATAAAACCCCCCTCTTTAAGAGGGGGGGCGTTTCTTTGAAGGAGGGGGCAGCCGGCCCCCTTTGGTTCGGCGCCAGCAGGCCCCCCACGTGCGGGGGGGCCGTTCATGAAATTGGCGCGGCACAAGGCCGCGCCGCCAACCCGAACAAGCGGGGGGGGGGGGGGGGGGGGGTTTGCCCCCCGTTCCCTCTCAATCAAGCCCCCCACGTGGGGGGGCGGTTTGTAAAAAAATAAAGGGGCGCGGCTATATGCCGCGCCGACACCCAAGAACCGCGGGGCTTAGCCCCGCGTGCGCAGCCTCGCCGCGGCCCGCCGCCGCCGCGGCCCGCCGCCGCCGCCGCGCCGCCCGCCGCCGCCGGCCGCCGCCGCCGGCCACCGCGCCGCCCAGGGGGGGGGGGGTCGGGCCGGGTCGGCCCGGACCCGGACCCCCCGTTTCGAACCAGATTTGGTTTTTGGCCCATAACATGAGCCTCAGACCTCCGAATGACGAACCGTCTGCGGCAACGCGATCCTTGGATCGATACGGTCGTTTCGGTATATCGCACTCAAGGTTTCGGATTACTTTGAGTTCGGCCGGCTTGGTTCGTTCACGAAACCAACCGGGCCTTCGGAGCGGAAACACTCATATCTTGAGCCACGAACGTCCGATTGACGCGCCTTCAGTCGCGTTGTGTTATTTTTTGTGAGACGGATCTTTTGGAATACTCCGCCCGAGGTTTGGACGCAGGTGGAGTACGGTCGGGTTGGTTTTGCCTTAAAAACCAACCGGGCCCCGGAGACGAAAATGCTAATAATTCACAGACCGGGCGTCCGATTGACGCGCCGTCTGTTTCGTTGACTTCCTCTTGATGAGACGGAACTTTTGACATACTCCGCCCGAGTTTTGGATGCAGTCGAAGTATGGCCGGGTTGGATTGTACCCGAAATCCAACCGGGCCCCTGGAACGGGAAAGCTGATATCTTTCAGACCGGACGTCCGTTTGACGAACCGTCAGCGGCGTTGGTGTTTACTTTTAGTAACGATCCCTATGAGTATACCCTATGGGAGTTCGGGGTACAGTTGAGATACGGCCGGGTTTGGTTCGCACTCGAAACCAACCGGGCCCCTGGGACGAAAAGGCTAATAACTCGCAGACCGGGCGTCCGATCGACGCGCCGTCTGTTGCGTTGAGACCCCTGTGACGAGACGGACCTTTGAGACACTTCTTCGTGGGACTTTGTGATACTTGGAGTATCGACCAGTAGCTCGTGGAGCGGACCCTCCCGGAGACGAGCGTGCAGAGTACGGAGACCGTGTAGCCGGCTGAGACCTGACGACTGCTTGACCGACTCGACTTGGAGTGAGTCGACTAGCCCAGTGGACGGAGCGCCGGTATTTGGCTGCAGACCCACGGCGGACGGAGCGCCAGGTAGTTGGCAGCAAACCCGCGGTACTCGACAGGAGGAGTACCTCAGTAGGCTATTTGGGCGAGCGCCCGGTATTTGGCGACAGACCCTCAGCGGACGGAGCGCCAGGTAGTTGGCCGCAAACCCGCAGTACTCGACAGGAGGAGTACCTCAGCAGTCTTAGGTTAGTGAGCGGCGGCCTCGGAGTCGTGACAGGACCACTGTACACTCTAGAGACGGAGCTCTTCAGCAGTTACGGTTTCGATAATGAAAATCCTGGTTTGAGCTGAGACTTTTGACCTTGTGTTTACCTCATGATTGAGATGGGTCACCTGCTAACTTTGGTATATGTATGGGCATATACCCGGGTAGTGGTTATCCGTCGTTTTCACAATCCTTGTGTTTCCTCATGCTTGAGATGGGTTACTTGATAACTTAGGTATATGTATGGGCATATACCTAAGTAGGGTTTATCTGTTGAGATCTTCTTGTGTTTATCCTTGTTGGTTTTAGTGAGACCTTGAGGGTCTCGGGGTCCCTACTGAGTATCGTTATACTCACCCCTGCACGGGCTATGCCCGCACCTCGTTGTGTTGGTTGCAGACGACAGACAGAGCTGACAGAGGCCGAAGGTTCGAGGACGTGAAGGTACCTGGAGGTGGACTATACGACGAGGCGGTACCCGGAGGTGGACCACTGGGCGGGACATACTCAGAGCGGATGGCGGGACCCGAGGAGCAGAGGAGCTATCTGTACCCACCCTTCAGGTGGGATTTCCAGTGGACATCTCAGCGTAGCAGCTTTACTTTTCAGTCGCTGTTTTCCCTTTCGAGTTGTACTTTACAGTTGGGCTTGTATTTCCGGCCCCTTTTTACTTTTCAACTCTTCTTTTTGTACTTAGAGTTTTACTTCCGCTTGTACTCTGTGGTGCTTGTTTTCTTTATAAAGGCAATGCCTTCCCAGTTATCGGGATTTTACGCCTTTGGTGCTAGTCGCCAGCCCCTGGCCTATGGAAGGCGGGCTTGGGGTAGTCACGGCACGGGCCCCGAGGACGGGTCATGACATTCACTAGTTATTATCCAATAATATATTAGTTTTCTAAGAAGGAATCCAAACCTAGGGTTATTATTCAGATCCTTTATCTAGACGAATTTGAATTGGAAATTAGAGATAACTATGGAGTTGAAAATTTAGTTTATGACCACCATTATAGGATTTCTAATGCTTAGTGTCAATATCTTTGGGAGTTAAAGTCTTCTATTCTTGATTAAAATATTCTCACTACCTCAATTAAGTATCCTTTTTAGTTTATAGACATTTTTAATTTTTTGGAAGCTACTGATATTCCAGAGAATCCATCAAATAAATAAGGAAATATATTTAAATTAGAGCTGAAGTATTATCTTTGGGTTGAACCATTTCTATTTAAGTGATATTTTTATGTAATAATGAGAAGGTGTTTGCCAGAGTAAAAATGACACCCATACTAGAGATTTTTCACTCCTCGCTATGGGGTGGACATCTTAGTGAAGAGAGAATATCTCAAAAATTCCATCATGATGGATTTTATTAGGACACATTATTAATGGATTCAAGGAGTTTTATACTTGGTTGTGACATGTTCAAAAGGCTAGGAAATTTTTGAAGGAATAAAGACTTTCATCTAAAAGGTATTTTTAATGTTTAGATTATTGATGTTTGGGGTTGATATTTTATGGGACCATTTACATCATCTTATGGGAATGACTATATTTTAGCTATTGTTGATTATGTATCTAAGTGTGTTGATGTAGTAGAATATCCCAAAAACCAACCTAATAGTTTAATAAAAATTTTCTAAAAGAACATCTCTTAATGATTTGAAGTTCCAAAAAAATCATAATTGATAATGGAATAGAAATTAAAATTTTAAAATTTAATTCCATAATGGACAAAATAAGGTTCCACCCATAGAATATGAAATACCAACCATCGAAAGTATAGTGAAAATGTAGAAATATATAATAGGGAGATCAAAAAAATTCTGGAGAAAACATTATCAAATTCTAGGAATGAATAGTCTCAGAAATTATTTGAGGTGTTTTGGGATAATAGAAAAACATTTAAGACCCCAATTGGTATATCCCAATTTAGGCTGTTATTTGATGTATGTTATCATTTTTCTATTGAGTTTTATCACAATTCATATTATGAAATTAAGTCTTTTAAAATTTAATTTTAAGAGTTCTAGAGAGAGAAGACTTCATGATTTCAGTGAGATGGATGAGATTAGGAGAGAGACTTATGATAGCTCTAGAATATAGAAAGGGAGTTCAAATTTTTTTTCTTGATTCTATCATCCAAAATAGACAGTTTAAACCCAGATAATAGGTTTCCCTCTTTAATTGAAGAATTATTCTCATTCCTGGTAAACTAGAATCTAAGTAGACTGAACACTTTACAATTATTATAGTTCTTATGAATGGAACTGTAGAAATTGAAAAAGAGGACAACAAGACTATTATTTTTAATGGGAAAGAGTAAAAGCTATATTTTTAATGGTAACCAATGGAATTTCTTGCAATCAATTTGCGGGAAAAATGATCATTAATAATGTATAACTAAAGACTTAAAATTCAGTACTACATGGGAGTCAACCAATGGTTTATCATTGAATTAATATTTTCTTTTATTCTTTTTATATTCTTAATAAAGTACTTCTTTACTCATTATATTGTTATTTATCTTTAGTATATGTGTTCTTGGTCTTCCTACTATTTTCTCCAAGAGAAGTATCCCACTGGTGTCACTAAAAGAGAAAAATTAAGTTTCCCATTCATTGTACAAGGAACTATTAGTAGAGCATTAATGGATAGAATTTAATCATAGATGTTCCTTACTTTTAATTATACATCACTTGTATTTTACTTTCATAGAAAAAAAGTAACCATTAAGTTTCTATTCCACATCACAATAGTGAGTCCTTGACCCACCATTACACTTGATCCACTGTTCCACTCTTGGTAGTGAGTCACCACAATGGCGACACACTGGTGTGGAATTAGTGATGAGTTATTGATTCCTTTCATTTTCATTATTACATATTGAAATTTTTCAAGAAATGTTTTAATCTATGTGTTGGATTATTGAAAATTTATACATCAAAGCTTTTAAAAATATCTTCACTCTTTGAATTTAATTGTAGGGGGTTTTACCCCTTGTTCTATACTTTTGAGTTGGTTTTATTGGTTTTGTTGGGTGATTAAGAATGCATTTTTCTAATCTATTTTAAATATTTTTGAATCAAAATTTTTAAATTTCATACACCCTATTCACAGTATACTCATGTCATATATGGCATTTTGTGAACTAAATTGAAAAATTCCTTCTTCTATACATAATAATAAAATAAGAACATGAATGTGAACCTATTGTATTTTAATCTGTTTATTGTCTCAATCACACTGTTTGAGATTCAATGCTACCCTAAAATATGTTATGAATCTTTTTAGATAAAAATATGTTTTGAGATTTTTTAGTAAAATTGTTTTCTACACATTAAAAATCAACTTTAGGGACAATGATGGGTCTTAAGTGTGGGAGAGGGGTCAATATATGTTGATCTATCCAATTATTTAATGAAAACCCATAAAATCCCTCTGCCAATATTTTTTTTAAAAGATGGTCAAATTGTATTGGAAACTCTATTTCAATTTGAGTAACTTATGTCTTTTTTGCATTTCAGATGAGTCTTTCTTCGGTAAAATATCTTACTATTAGTTAAGAGTTTCCTCGAATCTGAAATTCCGGAAGGAGATGATTGATTAGTGAATTTTCATAGTTTTTTATGAATTTTTTAAGGAACTATATTTTAGAGTAATATATAGGATATATTCTTCTGGAGTTATGATTAAATCCATTGGAAACTGGAAGATTGAACTTCATCCTCAGGGGATAACTTTTTAATTATTAAAAGATTAGTCAAAATAGTGATCTAAATAAAATTATCTTAATATAAGTCTTTTTAAATTGAATTAAAATATACATTTGGGAACCCACAGTGAACTTTTTAGACACTCGACACTATGTGTGTGTGAGTAATCCCACTGTACAATTCTAATAAGTGCATATGAATAGTTCTTAGAAACATTTACATGGCTAGGAAAAATTAAAAAATAATAATAATGTTTCTAGTCAACAAAAAAATTTCATTAATGTGAGGGGGATTTTTAACACCAGATGAAGAATAAGACAATTGATTTATATGTAAATAATTTAAATTTTATCAATAAAGAGATTCCAAAATTATATATAATGTAATTTTTTCTATTTGGAACAGAGGAGAATATCATTGTATATAGTACCTTCTATTATGTTCTTAATTCCAAAAATTATTTACCAATTATCACACTTAGATTTTAAACATGATATAGAATTGAAGTAAGTCAGCAGGCAACTTCATATATGAGGCATTACATCCTTAAAAGTGCATGGTTCTTTTTCTTCCTTGATCACCCAGTGAGTATTTCATTTAAGCAAGATTTCTTTTGAAATATTCCATTAAAAAGTCTAGTACTATAGTTTAGTTACTCTTTTCTTAAATGGATTAACTTGATTTTTTGTGAGCATAATGTATAAAAGAATATATTTTTTCAAAAGCTCATAAAGCATAATATTGATTTAGGAAAATCAATGACTAAGTGTGGGGGAATTCGATGTGGCCATAAATTGTTTGATTTTTCCGCATCATTTTATTTTTTTATTCTTTTAATTAATTAATTTTTTCATTTTTGTTTATTAATTTTTTTGTTAGATTATAATTTAATTCAAAATTAATAATTTTTTATAAATAATTTTGTATTATTTTTAAAAATTTATTAATATTATATCTTGTAGTTTTTCATTAATTTTATTTATAATTATTAAATATTCATTCTGATTTCTAATTTTTTTATATTTTTAATTAATTTATTAATTAATTTATTTTAATTAACCATATCATTAATTTAATTTTTAATTTTTTACTTTTCTTTCTAAAATAAATTAACATTAATTTATAATTGTTAGCTCACACAAAACTCGGAACCCTATCTGGCTGCCGTCGTGGGGCCATCTTGAAATGAAAAAGGTGCGCCACGGTCAAACTGTATACCTGGTGAGATAACACAAAGTAATCACAAATAAAACTTTTGAAACACACATACAATCAATATTTTCATGCATTGAGTCGAAAATCAGAAGTCAGGGTCCTAGTGTACGGATACGTCGGCCGCCGCACCAACACTGGACTCCCTAGACTGATAACCACACTCAATACCCTTAACAATATTACTTACATAGAAGAAATATCAGAGTCATGAGTTTTGTGGTAGAACCGAACTCTTTTGATACCAATTTGTCATGACCCATCCTCGGGACCCGTGCCGTGACTACCCCAAGCCCGCCTCCCATAGGCCAGGGGCTGGCGACTAGCACCAAGGCGTAAACCCTGACAAAAAGGGGAAGGAATTGCCTTTATAAAGTAAAGAAACACCATAGAGTAAGCTACAAGAAGTAAACACTATGTAAAACTGGGTATAATAGTAGTGCGGAAAAGTAAGTGGGCCAGAATAAAACCCAAACTGAAAGTAAAGTACAACTGGAAAGAAAGTATAGCAACTGAAAGCAAATCAGCAATGTCAAGCCTTCCACTGGAACTCCCACCTGAAAGGTGGGTACAGATAGCCTCTTCAGCTCCTCGGGTCTAGTCGTCCACTCCGTGTACATCCCGCCCAGTGGTCCACCTCCAGGTACCAACTTGCTCCACAAGCCTCAACCACGATCAGCATTATCTGTCGTCTGTATCCAACACAACGTAGTGCGGGCATAGCCCGTGAAGGGGTGAGTATACGCTACTCAATAGGGACCCCGAGACCCCCGAAGGTCTCCCAGAATCTACAAAGGATAATCCACAAAGGAAAGATACAATCACGAAGTAACAACCAACACTACTTAGGTATATTCCCATACATATACCTAAGTCATCAATTCCCGTTCGGCTCCAACATCCGAGCCCAAGTTCGATCACGTCCACATAGTAGTACAACCCAATCCACAAAGGATAACACAACCCAATCCACATAGGAAAGCAAGTCAATCATATCAAAGATATTGATTGAAAGTCAAGACTTAGCTCAAAAAGGTATACTTCTTCATAAGGTGATAGAGATGATCAGATATATCCACTGATTCATCTAAGCTGGGACCCAAGTAGGATACTAAACCAGCTAAGCTGTCGGACCCACATAGGATAGAGACCATCCACTCTGCCTGACCCACATAGGATAGCAAGAACAGAGTCAAACACTGCCAGACCCACGTAGGATACAAGAACAGTAGTCATCGTCGTCAAACCCATGGAGGATTTCCGTACGGTCTTCATCACTGCCGAACCCACATAAGATTTCAGTGCAGTATTCATCGTCTTCGAACCCACGGAGGATTTCAGTATGGTCTTCATCACTGCCGAACCCACAGTGGATTTCAGTGTAGTCTTCATCGTCGTCGAACCCACGGAGGATTTCAGTACGGTCATCATTGCTGCCAAACCCACGGAGGATTTCAGTGCAGTCTTCATCGCCATCGAACCCAAGGAGGATTTCAGTACGGTCTTCATCGCTGCCGAACCCACAAAGGATTTCAGTGCAGTCTTCATCGCTGCCGAAACCATGGAGGATTTCAGTGCAGTCGTCGTCACAGTCGCAGCCAGCTCTAGGGTTCCCGCACACAGCATGCTCGATTCCGGGAGGGTCCACTCCACGAACCAAGGGGTCGATACATCAAATGACACGTAGTCCAGAGTTGATGCATCTCAAAGTTCTGTCTCGACAAGAGGAACTCGACGTGACAGGCGGCGCATCAATCGGATGCCCGGTGTGAGAGTTATTGGTTATTTCGTTCTAGGGGACCGGTTGGGTTTTAAGTCAAAACTAACCCGAACACACTCCAACTACGTCCAAACCTCAAGAGGAGTAATCCAAAAGGTCCGTCTCACTAAGAGGAATCCAATAAAGTCGACGGCACGTCAATTGGACGTCCGGAGCTCAAGTAATAAGCGTTTCTGATCCGAGGGCCCGGTTGGTTTCGTGTTCGAACCAACCCGGCCATACCCAAAGTTCTCTGAAAACTTGAATGTAATATACTAAAACGACCGTCTCAATCCAATGATCGAATTCCAACTGACGGTGCATCGATCGGAGGTCTGTAGCCCAAGATATGAGCAAAAGAACGAACCTTCCTGAAAATAGGGGGTTTTGGGCCCAGACCGACCCGGCCCAAGACCCCCTGGGTCGGCCCGAACCGGTTCGACCTGAACCGGGTCCGGGTCCGACCTTTTATGGAGTGGCCCGACCCAATGGGCACGGCCTGGCCCAACCGGCACGGCCCGACCCAGCTGGTCCGTCCCGGCCCATCCGGTGTGGCGCGGCCCAGCCTGGGCTGCCGGTTGGCCTAGTGCGGGCACGGCCCGGTGTGGCCGGCTTGGTGCTGGCCGAGCCAAACTGAAAGGGGGGGGGGACTCACTACCCCACTGATTGAAACCCCCCCCCCACATGGGGGCCGCTTCCTTTTCCAGACGGGGGTTACGACCCCCCGGTTTCCCTTCTAAAATGGTCGGCCTGGTCCGGCCGGCCGGTGCTTCCGCCGCGGGACCCCACGGTCCTACCCCACCAAGGTGCCGGTAGCTAGCGGTTCCGGCCACCCCGCCTTGCACCGGAGCGGCCTCTTCATGGTTCTCCAGTGCGGCGCGATAGCACCGCAACTTTGTTCAGCCTCAACGGCGCGATGCGACGGTGCCACGCTTCTTCTTTGTTTTCGCGCGGTGTCGTTGCACCGCGCTTCCTTTAATCGTGACGTGAAAAACACAACATCAAAAGCGGGAGGAGGGTCGACCGTGATCGTGTGGTACGACCTCCTCCCATTAATCCGATATCAAGCGGATTAAGAATTTGACGTTTGGATGGCAACAAAATATTCATGAACTGAAATCAAACCCCTACCTCGATGAAGTCGCCGAACGAGGTTTGTTGCGCGAAAAAGGACGTCGCGGAAGACGGCATCGCGGAAGGAGGATCGTCGGCGTCGCGGTACACGGCGTCGTGGTACACAGTGTCGTGGAGAAGAGGACCGTCGGTGGTGTGGTACATGGCGTCGCATCGTCGATCTCCAAGGAATCAGTGTTATTCATCATCCTTCATCAGAGGCCGGTGTGTTTCATCAACGACGGTGCGTTCTTCGCATTCTTCAAGGAGGAAGATGAGGATTCCAAGGCTTGAGCAGATCCTCTCCAACCTTTTCACACAACAGAATAACCCTTAATGAAATAAGACTTTGTCTTATTTAATTAACACACACAAGCCAACATTCAATTCAAAATTCAAAATAAATTTGATAATTGATTATAATGAATAACTTAATTCAATTCATTAATTAAGAGAGTTGACTTGGTATTTAAAAGGGGTGTGGGTGAGTTACATATTAAATGCACGAGAGGGAGGTTAAAATGGATTTGAAGGGGTGGGGCTCGTGTGGGCCCCACTTCACTAATATCCTAGCTAGTGGAGTGAGGATATTAGTGGGTCCCACTCCAACCACCAATCATAGGTTTAAACTACCTAGAATAGAAATAAAATTGTAGCACAATATTTTATTTCATTATTTAGTTAACCCATTTAATTAAAAACCTCACATGAGAAAACGTAACTTCGGAAAAGGTATTCCTAACCAATTACCGGCACTGCGATTCCATCGGTGCCCTTAGATTTTGATTCCGAGCACCGGTTCAAAAGTTAAGAAAATCCGCTCGTTCGTTTACTAAATGTACCCGATCTAAACTTCGGAAATTGATTCTGGGCACACCGGGCCTCGGAATCAGATTCCATCAGAAACTACGTTCTTGTAAAATCCCATAGAAAATTAAGAAAAAATTTCCTTTGAATTTTACGGGTCTTTATATTACAATCATGGTAAGAATTAGTAATGGAAGGATCATTTATAACATAACTGGAGGCATTACTTTATTTGATTTCAATCCACATTCTATAAAAATTTTGTGAGTTTAGTGAGATTATTATAGGTTTATATGTAATTATGTTCTAGGTACTGATGAGAAGGAATATGAAGAAACTATATTTTTGGTTTCAAGAAGGAAACATTTTTAGGAATCCACATAACCCTCCCATGTTGAAATGCTTTCACAAGTAGAAGAAACTAAAAAATATTATGAATGTCAACCAATTAATGAAATTGAGGAGGTAGAGGTTCCTTAATAAGTATCCTTACCTACTTATGCTAAAGTAGGTCATAGTGGTTTTGAAGTATCAATTCCTGAAATTGAAGTATGGATAGGTTGAATTATATCCAACAATTCTGAGATGCTAATTTAAATGAATCTTTTAATATATTAATTGTAGAGTCTCATGATTAATGTAATTCCCCGACCACAGAATCTCAAATCAGGGTCCCTAATTTATTTCATTTTCATGATTGCAAGGAATATAATCCCAATGTACTAATCATTTTAGATGTTTTGGAAAACCAGATTACATAAATGACACCCTTATTACATGGGGGTATGGAAAATAAAAAAAGATACATAATTAAATGAAATGAACAACTTCTTTGAAACTAATTCCCTAAATTTATCATCATATATTGGGTAATCAAAACAAAATAATGTGCATCTAAAATGATAATAATTGTAATTTATAACAACTAATTAATAAAAGTTCATTTTCATTATGAAATGGTAAATTATTTAAAGGAATGTCATTATTCAATAAACTGAGAATAAAATGGATCAATAGATCTTCATAGGGAAAATATAAGGGATAATAAGAACTGAATAAGGAATGAAGGATATTCTTAAATATAGTATGTCATGTTTCCCATGAATATTGTACTATTACCTTCATGATCTATCCTTAAGTCATCTTGAAACATTCAGGGTAAAAACCCATCTAATTTGGCCAACTGATTTCATCTCATGAGACTATTGATGCATCAATGGGTTTTTATTAACTGGTCCCCAACCTATGTAATGTATGTCCAAATATTTCAACATATATTTAATAATTAATATAATTAATAAACTTTGTTCCTTATTATTTAATATCTTTAATGAATAATGGATGCAAATTTATAAATATTTCCCCAATTAATCAAATAATTGTCAAATTGAGGACCTAATATAAATATATTATATGGATTTTAAAATTATAATATCCATTTAATGTGAATATGGATATTTAATATATATATATATAATGTACAATAAAAATTATCATAATTAAGTGTTTATTTCATGACAATGTTAACAATTACAAAATAAAGTGATATTGCAAAGGAAACTATTACCACTTTATAATTTTCAAGTTAAAAACCAATGGTTTATATTGATCATATTTAACATAAAATAATATTATGTATGATTTAATCATAATACTAAATAAAACAGGGGAATTATATAAACCCCATTAAAGTGAACTATTGAATATTAACAAACAAGTTTTAGTGGAATATAAATTGATATAAAATCATTTACCTTACATTTCATTATTGGAAAATTCTCTTTAACCTATTGTGTGATTGTTTTAAGTATATTAATAACTTCTTAAAAACCCATATAAATATTTTTTATATCAAATACAATCTCCTTATAATATTTTATTACCTGTTTGTTATAATTGTTTCATTATTTCCACTATTTCATGTGTCAATTTCCATGTTTCTAAAGTATGACTTGACATTATATTTTATCTTCCAATTACATATATCATGATTTCATAATTTCTAGAATATAAAATAGTATTTAATTATCATATATATTCAGTGTATATGAATTTAGAATAATCGATAAAATTTTGAGATATAATAGAAATGCACCGTTCATGGAGACCATAGGCTGTATGTACACATGAATGTTGTTTTCTTTTTTTTTTCATATTAAAAGATTTAGAAGTTAAAAAAATATGTATACGATAATTATATTATAATAATGTTATCATATATATATATATATAATATTTTTACTACAACCATTATTTATAAAATCTATATATAGAGTGAATGAATCACATCGATTTGATAAGGCAGTAGTCTACACACTCAGAAATGATGTTATCATATTCACAACAAATGGAAATCGTAAGAACATTGGTTTTCATATAAGTTATAGATCCTTTATTTTTTAAAATGATTTAATATGGATTAATAGAGTATCAATTTGGTCACAATTTCTTCCGGGGTATTCAGGACTTGTTCAGATCCAAGAAACCAACATCTTGGGAGAAAATTCTCTATCTCCTAGTTAGTGGAAACCATTCAGTGAAAAGAATTCAGTTACTTCTAACCATGCAAGGGTGGAGAATGAGATCCTATAGAACACACAATTATACAAACAATGTTATGTGTCGTTCATGAATATGTTGGCTTATATGTAGTTTAAAATAGTGGGTTGAGACATGGTTTACAAATGATAAGTCAAACCGTGCATGAAAACCTTGTGGGGTGAACCTTTCCTATAGAAAATGGCACACTGTTAGTGAAAAGTTTGGAAAGATATGTTCCCATACCATGGGTCCTTGTAATTTCTGTTATCCTATGAAATTCCATAACATAATCCATCAATCAAACATAATTTTTCATAGTCTTCATTCGTTGGAATATCTTGGATCTTGAGAGCTCATTTGAAGGTGAAATTGTAGTTTTTGAACCATATTCTATGTAATAACTTAGAATCAAGAACCATCTGTGTTTTTTGATTCACGCTAGTGAGTAATAAATTATCTGGATCCATTCCCCATTTAACATCAGATCAACATAGTTATTTTTGTGAAACCTAATAGAACCTATTTTCGAGTTCTTCATTTCTATTCTGATCTAAGAAAAAATAGAAGATAATGGAAAATAACTCTATTACCAACCTATAGTATGTGGTATATAGTTTTCTCATTTTGTTTGATTCTTTATTAATATAGTTTCCATTTTTATATTGTTAAGACCTTCTGTTGTGTCCCCAAAATTGCATTGGTTAATTTAATTAAATTTAATGGAACCTATGATGTATTCTTATTGTTCCTTTGAGATGATTTGGTTGTTGTTTCCAAACCAAGGACACCCCTGGGGTATGAGCCTTGATGTTTCCTTTGTTTTAACCAGCCATGGGTTGAGTTTATCTTCTTACCTAGTTATAAGAAGCCTGAAAATAATTGATTTTAATTTAATTTCTTTATTTGGAGATGTTTCCCCCCTCTTTACATGTGATTCATGATATATGAATTCTTAATTGATGAACTTTCATTTGATATATAAGTGGATAAACTCTTTGGATATGATTGAATGTGAATTATGTGTGGTTATAGTAATAAAACATGAATGTTAATTTTTGAAGGGTTATATATGAAACTATGTTTGATCTACTCAATGGGTTATGAAAATGGTAGATAATTCAGTGGACCATTTCGGCCCTTGAATTCTAATTTTGTGGGATTCCATGGGCTATGATACCCCATGGATCATGTTTTTCATAGAATTATAGTGGATATGGTGGGTAGACATGCTCCTTGATCCCCAAATCAATCCTAATGAAGTTTATATTGAGAAGATACTGGGACTCGAAAACCATTCCTTGGTCCAATATATCTTGATCAATCCATGAGGTGTATGAAATTATAGATTATATGACATGGCCTTACTAAACATGACTTGAAAGGCTATATATCTTGTTCATGATTTTTTAGAAACATTTGGATATACCAAAAGGTCATGATTTTATATGCACAGGTTATATGGTAAGGTCATGCATAACATGATATGTATGAGTGTACAATGAGTTTGTGGTAGTTACTTTTTTTTACTACTTCCTTATAATAAGAGATTGAAACTTATTTTGTGGGGAACCTTGTTGGGTGATACAATATCCATTTTTTTACATATATTCCATTGACACATTTCTATTTACTACTGATTACCTATTTTACATTGAATACTTATTTTGATTTTTTTATTGCATAGCCAGAAAATGTTATAGATCCTTTGTTGGTCACCTATAAGGATTGTATCCCATACTATTATCAGGCTACCTTTGGGTACCAGAACAAACTATATGGGTTTAGGTAGGGACCAATGAATGAATATACATTTTTATGGTTGATTTTGTATCATTCTTAGGAGTAGGGGTGTACGAAAACGTGATGAGGCTCATAATGATACCAGGAGAGATATTTTCTAACATTTGGTATTTTTAAAAATATATTTTATAGTACTGTTGTGTACATGGTTTGACTGTTTTTGTAGATACATGACATGTGCCATCTTCTATTGTATATGAGATCCCTTTTCACATTGTTATCTATTCCAGTTGTTTAACTATTATATGAATGTTATATATTCTTCTGCTATTGACTGTTATTGTTATTCTTCTATTTAACACAATTGTGATGTGTGTGTAGTCTTCCCACGAACAAACCCTATTCCCTAGCTACTAGTAGGTATCAACTAGTGTTTAGGGAGATGTGCTTAAGGCCATGTGGCCAACCAAGATTGAGGATCTGTTGATTGGAATTTGGTTTGGAGATGTTACAATGTGTTATCAGATCCTTTTCCATTTATTGTTGATTATTTAAAGACAATAAACATGGATATAAAGGCATTATAATTTGGAAATGAGCTATGACTAGTTGTAGCTGCTAATTTCTAGATTTTGAGTATTATAGTTGATTTGATTTCACCATTTGTGGATGCTATTGAATTGTGATGTTTTTAGTGATATTATTGAGGGTTCTATTTTTGTTGTAACCCAATGTGACAAGGGTATTCCATCATATAGATCATTTTAGTCACTTTTTAGAAATCATATGTCATGAAGTATGACATACCATATATGATGCATTTCCTATTTCCATAATGTTGTGACAGGTTTTGTGATAGATATACCTAGTATTGTGATATACTTTGGTGAAGGGAATGAGAAAACAGGTTTGGTACTCTGAGTTCCTTCTTATAACTATGTAGTTATTTCTTGATTAGGTTTCAACAGCTACCCTAATTATCCAATTGTGACACGTTGATTCATGGATAATGATTCACATAGATGAGTACGTGTTATGGTGTGGATTATGTGGATGCTATAATTCAGCACATAAGGATTGTGGTCCCTTATGGATTGGAAAGTGACATACCATTTTATTCAACCACTTATTATGAAATGTTAAATTAATGTGAACTTCAATAAGGAAATTGAAATGATAAATAGAGAACTTGAAAATTCCATTACTTTTGAGTTGGAAAGAGGTAGGGTCCCTTGTGAGTTTTTGTCAATTATTTTACCTATCTTGGATTTAGAATAAGGATGAGTGTAATGACACTACAATGAACTCTTGTTGTATTTCAATAGGGTGGAAACGACCATGCTTTGAATATGCTATTCCATGGGCTACCATCAAATCCACCAATAGTTCTAGATATAGAACCAGATGTTGTTCTTGATACAGGTGTTAAAGAATAGTTCCATGAGGGGTTTTATCTCTTCATGAAATCAGTCCATGGAGTATAAAAACATTCCTTTTCTGTGGCTAAGCTAATGGATTTGTTACAGAAGTAACATCCTCCTATTATTTTGGGGGATGGTTGTCCATAGGTGATTGAGTTTTCATGACATGTCAAATTTTTTACGAGTTTAATGTTGATTTATAGTACAAGGAAGGCCCTAGGTCATCTCTCCAGAAGTGTTGATAGGTTTAGAGTGAGTATTTTTAATAAAAACGACTATAATTGGGGGTGTCTTTGAAAACAGTCTTAAAAATATAATGAATTAATTTAACTTGTTTAATTGTTGAAAAACCAAGTGGATTTCTAAAAATATGATAAAAAGGGTTCATTGGGAGTTCCCTACAAATTTTTTATGTTCATTGTACTTTGATATTAATTAGGTATTTATGTAATTCATTGGTTGAAATTAATCATAATCCCGATTACCTTCCAAGATTTTATATCAAATCACGTTGAGCCAAACCTTGACATAAAAAAATATATCCATGGTCCAGATCTCATGCATGGTATAATTACTTCCAAAGAAAATTGAAATCTCAAATAATTGGGGAATAAAAGGATTACCGTGCTATCCAATCAGAACAATTCGATTCACACACTCAAGAATACACACCAATCAACTAAAAGTAAAGAGAATTCAATACGATTAAATCAAAAAAAGTATTCGAACATGAATAAAATTAAGATAATTCTAAATGAAAAGTTTTTAAACCCAAAATAAATCAATCTAGTAGTAGTACAAGATCCAGAACTCCCATTACATGTTGTGTAGCGACCTCACAACGAACACCCACTATTTAGCCCAACCTTGAAAGGATGAAGAAGCTCAGATGGAGCCCATTTTTCATAATTTATCCACCTATTAGGATAGTGGCCTATAGAACTACTATAATGATAAATAGACTTCTCTAAGATTAAGAAATGGATTTTCTTCTGGTTCGTACTCAGAAATGAGGATCCCAAAGAGCCTATTTATAGAAAATGTAGAAGGTGGTTTTGGGAACACAGATTGTGTAAAACTATTTGGACCAATGTTTTCGACCTCCAAAATGACTTATATTGCATTTTGGAAAACTAGAATTTTTTTTATCCACCTCATGAATATCTCCAATGAATTTTGGGATCCATTTAGACAATCATAGATGGAGATATGGACTAAATACAAAACAAAATTTTTGAATTCATGAAGATGTTATTCACAAGAATGATCAGTTTGGATAGTCCCCTTAATGGCCGAATTGTTCTTGGTTTAATATATATGAAATATATACCATTATATTTTGGGTACTTCCACAAAACTTCATCCCATTTGGATGTATGGTTTGGAAGTAGTGTGAAGTTTAGTCCACTAGTATTCTTGGATCCTATACAGTTTGGCACATTTTTCTTGGAATTCATCATGGGCCCTCCAAATCACCTCCACCTACAATGCAATTATAAAAAAAATTAACATTTCACTATTTAAAATTGTTCAAAACAAAATAATTTAATCAAACATTAATTGAAAGTTTTTATTATTTTTAAATTTTTCAAAACAAAACTAGTTTAGCACAGTGGTGTAAGTGTCAAAATGAAATAGTGAATCGCCGCATGATCACACCCCCACACCTAAAGATTTTCACTATTGGTAAATTTAATATTTCCATAAAGTATTCACAAAGATATTCCCAACATCATAAATATTTAACATTGAATGAAAATTTATTCATTTATGGAAATGTGATGAAAGAAAAAATCACACCGAGGAGTTATTCTCAATGATCATAGAGAAAGAAATCTCATAAATTGTGTCAGGTTGAAATTATAAGAGTTGTATGTTACTATTCAAATAAAATAATTCAAAGAATAATAATCCCATTAATTCTCCAGGTGTGTGTGTGTGTGAAAACCATTTCATGTTATCCTACCCACATTATATCTAGTAAATATAGGTATTTTGAAAAAAATTATGCATAAAAGATTCTGTCCAATAGACCTGTCCTACATACTTTACACTCAAATTTCAAGACACAGTCATTTAAGCATTTCTAAAAGTCAAACCATAATCCCCTGACCTATATATCCTCATATCTTTCAAATTTCATCACTCCCCTAATTTATTATTATGATTTTTTTTAAGTTGATCTTGGAACAAATCTCACACTCTTCTCTCAACCTTTTTTATAACTCCTACCAACACTAATTGTAATAGTTATAATAAGGTAAATGGTATAGGATGAGTGGGTTTTTTCCTTCCCAAGACACAAACTATTTTTTAGGGCATAAACTAGTCAGATAATAGGTACACACACATTGGTCAATCCGGTACAGTAATGATAAAGATCAGATGAGGAACAAACATAGGGAAAAATTATTTTCGGTAATCAAGCATTAACCTATCATATATTTAACTTCTATTACATAACAAATAATCATACATAATGGTTGGATGACAAAATTAGGTGGGATATTAAGTGTCATAATTTTCCCAAAAATTAATCACACAATGGGTTAAATTCTTCCCAAAGGATTCAAAATGATATAACCATTTATAACATCATAGAAGGACCAATTTTCATGAGAAAGTCACAACACAATGTTAAATTCATGTTAAAACACACATTTCCTCATTAGTTTTTTTAAATGTTAAGAAAACATGAAATAGGTAAATTCATCATGCATTTTCAATAACATACATGATTAAGCGGGCTTAATATTCTATGATAAAGTGAGAATAAAAATTAACATTCATGCACAAGTGTGATGGTAAAAAATGGGGGGGGAGTGAAAATACTATTCAAAAAGAAAAAAATAGAAAAAAATGATAAAAATTCAAGAAAATCCTAAGAATGTACCCATAGCCCCTACAATTAGATGATGTAGTGTCCTCACTATAATTAAAGAGAATGTTGGTAGGAAGGATAAAACCTGGTGAGTGACATTCATAGATTCCTTCATGAACTTGGTGTTCCTCCATTGGGGACTTCAGAATGGATTCATGGAAGTTCTTTAACCACTGCCCATTGACAGTGAAGGTTTTCTTGGTTTCTTAATTTTGAACCTAAACAACACCAAATCAAGAGACATTTGTAATAATGTATAGTCCAAAACGGCTTGAATGGAGAGTACCTAAATGAAACATAAACCTTTCATTGTAGAGGAGGTCCTTCTTCCCAATGTGGAACTGGCGATGAAGGATGAGGCAGCCTTGGGCGGCCTTGGATTTTTCCTTATAAATCCTAATGTTATCATATTAATCCTTATACATTTCCTCCGACTCTTAAATCTAAAAATTCTTTTGAACAATGGAACACGAAAGATTAGGATTTCATTATTTAATTTCCCAGTCTGCATGGTTCTCAATCTCAACTGGGAGGTGAAAAATATTTCTGAATACAATTCGATATAGTGAAATTCCAATGGGAGATTTATAGTTAGTACGATAAGACCATAATCAATCATCAGTCCAAGATTCCAATATTTTCTATTGGGATGGACCATTTTTCAAGAATTCATTTAACCACTCTTTTTGACACCTCTAATTGACCATTTTTTATTGGTGATAAGTAGTATACACTCAATATCTGACCCCATATAGAAACAAAATAGATTGCATTGTTCAATTACAAAAATGAGAACCTTGACCAATGATATTTAACCTAAGTAATCCAATCCTACAATAAATTTTGGTGCTAAAAAATTCCACAATAGTCTTGGAATCATTAGTCATTATGGAACATGCCTCTATCCATTTGGAAAAATAATCCATTGGTAGAATAATTTAAAGTTTCCCAAATTAATTGGGGAACGGTCCCATAAAGTTAATGCCCCAAACCTCAAAAATTTAATGGAAGAGAAAGGGTTGTTGCGTAATTTCATTTCTTTTAGAGACAATCCCCATTATTTACTAGTGTGGAGAAGATTTAAAGAAGTCATGTGAATTCTAGAATAATGTTGGCCAAATGTGACTAGAATATTGGATCATGCAAGCAGTCCATTGGGGACCAAAGTGGACCCCACAAGCAAAAGTGTGGCAGAAACTATGGAAGGACTGAAACTCACTCTAAAGAACACAATGTTTGATGACATGATCAATTCATGTGACCCAAAGATAGGGGTCATAACAGATGTACCAATAGGACTCATGTTTTAGATGGTCGAACTAGTTTTTGGTGAAATTATTAGTAATGAATTATGCTACAAAATAATTTAAAATTTTAGCATACCAAGGAATAACATCTTTCACTTAGTACAATTTCTCACCAGGAAACATGTCATTTATTGGAATAAAGGGGGATGATTAAATGTCCAAGGATGGGTGGATCCTACTGATATGGTCATCCACCACATTATTTTCTTATTTGTAAACTATAAATTCTAGATTTAATATTTAAAGGAGGAACATCCTTCGAATGAGATGTAGTTTGGCTTCCAGTTTCTTAAGGAGATACTTGAGGGCTACATGGTCTGAGAACACAATGTATATGGACCCTATAAGGTATGAAATGAATTTATCCAAGGCAAACACAATGGAAAGAAATTATTTTTTAGTGGTGGTGTAGTTTTCATGGGCTGGATCTAGTGTATGTGATGCATAAGAAATGAAATGTGGAGCTCGATCCACCCTTTGTGATAAGACAACCACAACTGCAGATTTAGAGGAATCAAATATGATATCAAAGGGTAAATCCCACTGAGGTGGTTGGATTATTTGGGATGACGTTATAATTGATTTCAATTTATGATAAGCTTCAACACATTAAATACAAAAAAACAATAATTTTTTGTTTTGGAGAATTCGGGAGAGGGGGATATGAATCTTACTAAAGTCACAAATTAAACGACATTAAAATTCAGCATGAACTAGGAAAGAACATATATCCCAAACATTTTTGGGTAATAGTAGGGATGAAATGCCATACACTTTTGATTTATCTACTTAGATACCATCCCTAGAAATGAAATTTCCCAAATCTATAACTTGTCCCACCATAAAATGGCATTTATCATAATTTAATATTAGATTATTTTCAATAGAGTGACATAGGAATAAACCAAGAAAACTTAAATATTCATCAAAAGAGGAGCCATAAATATTGAAATCATCCATTAATACTTCCATCTAATTCGCCATGTACTCCAAAAAAATACTATCCATACATCACAAGAATGTACCTGAAGCATTACACAGACCAAATGGCATCCTATAATATGCAAATTTACCAAAGGGGCAAGTAAAGGTTGTCTTTTCCTAATACTTGGGGGAAATATGGATCTGAATATATCTATAATACCCATAAATAAAATAATAATGGTACTTTCTTTATAGTCTCTTCATTAAATAGTCAATGAGTGTAAATGGGAAATGGTCCTTCTTAGTGAGTTGGTTAAGTCGGTGATTGTTTATGAAAAACCACTAACAATTCTTCACAAATGTTGGGACCAATTCATTTTTTTTCATTTTTAATTACTGTAAGATGATTTATTTTAGGAACCACTTGAACTGTACTGACCCATTTGTTTTCAGAGATGCGGTAAATGATTCCAGCAACCAATAATTTTATTACCTTTTTTTAATAACGTCAAGGTTGTTTGGTTTCGATCGACATTATTCCTACCTCACTATTTTAGCATCATTATTTAATAATTTATGATTTGGTAAAATGATGGGATAATACTAGGAATCTCAGTAAGTGTCCATCCCAAAGATAGTTTATACTCCATCAAAAGTGCAAGAAGTCTCACTTCATGATCATGAGGGAATGAACAAGAAATGATGACATACAACTTGTTTCTATTCACAAGATGTTAATATTTTAAATCTTGGGGCCATTGTTTTATTTTCAATTTTGGTGTATTTTGGATTAATGGGAGTGTGTGTGTGAGTGAGAGGTCAATGATCTCATCAAACTACTCAATGGTAAAATCCTTAAATGTGGAATGAGCTTTTACAAGCCTAGTAGTATCATCAATGGTCAGATGATCCTCAGTGTTCAGGAAATCAAAAATTTAAAAACATGCATTAAATTTTTATAAACGACTTCAAAAATAAATGCATGGCCCATTACCTAGATTTTCATTCAAGGATGAAAACATTGAAACATGATTAGGTGAAATAAAAGATATTTTTATAGGTGAAGGGAGTATATCAATTGAATTAATAGAGAAAGATGAATTTTCTACTGAGTGGTGCTTCGTGGAATCAATGATTTTGAAGTGGCCAATCTCACCACCGAACTCTACAGATAATATACCATTAGAGACATTAATTAAGGGTTTGGAATTTTTCAAGAAATTTCTCCCCGATATAACTGGGGAATGTCTATGTATCCTATCATCCACTATTTTCAACACATAAAAATCCGCAGGAGAAATTAAAATTTTCACCCACATAAGAACATCCTTTAACACACTATAGGGGTGTAAAATACTCTGAATTTACAGTTTAACAACAATTCTTATGGGATTCAACCCTTTGACCTACAATTTTGAGTAAATGGAGTGAGGCATCACATTTATAGTTTAACCTAAACCAAGAATAGCTTTGGAAAAAAAAATTCTCCTCTATTGTGCATAAAATATAGAATATTCTTGGATCATTGAATTGGGTGGAAAGTGATGTCTCTATCATTATGGATATATTCCTCCCCAAGCTCACCTATTCTTCTCTATGAAGTTTTTTTCGGTGTTTACACATTTCCTTCAAAAGCATTGTGTATCAAGGAATTTTTTTGTTAAATCAATTAAAGGGATGTAAAACTAAACTTTTTTGAAAGTTTCAAATATTTCATTATCATGTTTTGTTTATTTTGGTTTTCTTGGTTGGGTGTCCCTTTGCGGAAAAGGATGTGGAATGGATGGTCTAGGTGACTAATCAACGAAAAAACTCTTTCCATTGGATGGGTTTCTCTCATGACAAGGTTTTTAAATATTTGGAACACTTTCAATGGTTGGTATGGTGTTTTCCTTAGGATGGGATGAATATAATGGAGGGTTCATTTGTCTTTTAGGTTGAGTTCCACTGCAAATGGTGATGGAACAGACATTTCCCTTATCCCAAGGAGTGACTAGTGGTTTTGAATGTAGTTTACCGAACCCATGGCTTTGGATATCCCCCACTAAGATGGATAGTTGGCCTAATTTGGGGTTTTAGGTCATGTATGGATACTTGAGTGGTTTTCTATAATTTAAGATTATTGGAATCCATTTGTTCCATCATGTATTATTGGATAGGTTTAGAATTTGGAGGTGTTTGATGGAAATTCCTTTGTTGTGGTTGATGATTTATGGGTGGTGGTGGATGACTACTCTTCCTTGGTTGGTTCTTTGGTTGTTGAGTTTGGATTTAATACCCCATTTCGTATAGACAAGGGTTTCTTTCCATCTAGGGTTGGGTGGATAGTATGATTCTTGCCTAAAGGGTTGGATATAGGGGCATCCTATAATACTTTCCTCATAACTCTCAGAAAATTATCTCAATTGGTAGAATTGGTCAGAATAGTGTGTTTTAGTAGAGTATATACTATAATGTATGGGGGGAGGATATTGGGATTTCCATTGGGAAAGATCTAGTTATCATAGAAGGGTACTTACCTCTTCAAAATTTATGTCCACCTTCTTCTAGAACTCAATACTTTTCACGTCATGGACACCTCAAATGGTTGCACAGGACCATGAACTAAATTGTTGACTGTTCTGTACCATTTTCTCAATCTGTTTTCATCAATAAATTGGGGTCTTATCTACTATTTCCCAACCTACAGCATCATCAATCATATTTTGATCAAATGGAATTACACCTTCATAAAAATACGGAATTAAAAGTTGATCACGTATTTGGTGGCGTATGAAACTTGAAAAAATCCGTTTAAATATTTCCCAATATACATGAAGTGTTTTCTATTGTGAATTTATTATCCCAAAAATTTATTTCTTTTTTTTTATTTTAGTGTGAGATCCTAGGAAATTTTATTCAAGAAAAGTATTTTTCATGTCCGCCCAGCATCTAATTGGTGAATTAACATAATAAAGCCAATATTTTTCAGTATCTTATAATAAAAAGGGAAAGTATTATGATATAATTTTTCTACATATATATTATCAGTGTAACAACCTCAATCCGGAGCCACTCAACTGGTGCCCCATACCCGGTTCACCACATGACCTCAAGGGCATTACCCCGAATGCCAGAAGCTGCCGAATAGCAGCGAGGGCCTTGGGTAAGGTAGTTAGCGGAACCATTCCCTCATAGGTTATGAAAAAAAGGAAGAAACAACAAATAACAGCAGAAGTATTAAACAAAATTCTCATCAGAATTTAACAGTGGAAGACTTTATAAAATAATAAATAACTGGAAATGAAGATATTATGCATGGCATGTTATAATTCTAATAAAACGGCCAAACCAAACAACAGGCTTGAAGGAATACAGTTACAATGAAAAGGAAAAACAAAGCAGCCAAACATCTCCTTAGCATCGCAAGCCTTAGCTTGGTCCCATGCTCCCCAACTCCATAGCAAGTCAGGTACCTGGAGTAGAAGGGCGCTTTCCCTTATATATACCCGCAACAACATAGTCTGTTTGGGCCCAAAAGCATGGCCCAAAAAGGATGTGATACAAGGTCCTAGTAGGCAATCACCTAAAAATATGTGCCTAATAGTCAGTGAATATATGATAGGTAAATGTACAGAAAGCAGTAAACAACAACAGCAAAATAGCTGGCAGTAAACAGGATGATACACAACAACAATCAACCCACAAACAACAGTAGCATTGAAGAAAATCGGCTAACACAAACAGGAAACCCTTTGGGAAGTACACGCAGCCATCCCCTCTGGTCCTATCCAAGAAGTAACACGACCCTCTGGGCAGTGCACTCAGTCTAAACCCTCTGGCTCGGTCATACAAATTTATGAGACTCTCTTGGGAAGCTCACCCAGTCAGTTCCCCTTATAGTCTAGGGTAGTCAGGGACTCTCTGAGGATGATCACGTGATCTAATCCTCTTAGCCCCAAGGTCTAAAAACTCTCTGATGAAGCTATCTCAGTCAATTCCTCCTATAGCCTCAGGTATACCACAAACTCTCTGAGGAAGCTCACTCGGTAAATTCCTACTCTAGCATGGTAAGGTTATTAAAGAGAAATCAAACAATGTAAGACTCTCGGAGGAAGCTCACTCGGTCTACCCTCCTGTAGTCTATAAAATCTGAAGGCACTCTGGGAAGCTCGCTCGGTCTATCCCATGTGGCATATAATATCCAAAGGCACTCTGGGAAGCTCACTCGGTCTATCCCATTGTATCCTATAATAAACAGGACTCTCTAGGAAGGTCACTCGGTCTATCCCTTATAGTCTATAGCACCAGGTTCTCACAGCCTTGTGTCAGTCAATGCATGATAATTCTATAAGGCTAAAGTACACCAATATATCTACTTGGATAACGAAATTACACCTATAGAGCTACTTGGCCAACATTCTACTGGACAACAAGCATGTTATGGATCTCACTCCATCCTATAGTCACAAAGCATGGAAAAAGGTGTAACAGCCAAAGGCAAACGAAACCCCATAGTCGTAACCAGAACAAAGCATGGGAAAACATCCAAGAACAACAAAAATATCCTCTAACATGATTAATTTAACACTACACAATCATACAAGAAATGTATGAAAACAACAAGGGAAAAAAGGTAAACACATAATACCCTGTCCACAGGTATTGGTGGAATTTTCACATAAAACTCAAAGACTTTGAACGATAAGGCACCAACCACCTACCTCGAGGTGAGAAGGATGATATAATCGGATGTTGGCTTCCAGTTTGCCCTCGGAGTGGACCCTGGTTAACACACATTTCTTTACCGGTCACAGAGTCGCACGCACTCGAATTTTATATGCATATATATATACCCATACACATACATGTGATGCATATATATAACCTGCAATGTAAACATCAAAATATTGCTAAAACATTGAAACCAATGT
Source organism: Viscum album (assembly GCA_963277665.1). Lineage (NCBI taxonomy): Eukaryota > Viridiplantae > Streptophyta > Magnoliopsida > Santalales > Viscaceae > Viscum > Viscum album. The sequence goes on along the minus strand of OY728134.1, from coordinate 1,043,677,879 downwards.
AGGACCAGATAATTAAATTAGCGTAAAAAGAACTATAACAGTGTAAACACACTTTCATACCCCAATAGTGATAAAACGTAATTGTGCTCGTCCACGGGTGTCAGAGCGTGGTCCAACGGTCCCGACATGTTGCTCGCACAACCTTGAATACCGAAGAACACAAGAGTCTATCAAACCCTAATAAAGAGTTTCAGGTAATTTCAAACGGGCATTGAAACAACCCCAATCCGCAAAAGAGATAATAAGAAATATCAAGAAAATATATACCTTGATGAATCGACCCAAACCAATGAAGAAATCTGGGTGAATCTAAGTGCGAAGGAGAAGCCAGGAAGGGGTTGGTCGCACACCATGGGTCTACCCAGTCGTTGTGTTGCTGTAGTGAGTGTCTTCCAAGGGAGCCTGTGCGGGTCGAGGGAGAAAGAGAACCGGGGAAGAGGGGACTCATTCCATGGGGAGGAGCTGAAGCAAGGCATCGCGCTACGGGCTCTATCCAGGCGGGAGTCAGCTGCTCGGGATCGCACCGCAGAGAAGCCGTGATCCGAGGTCACGCCACAGCAGTTCCGTCATGCCAGGAGGAGCTGTCCGGAGGGAGGTCTAATGCTTAGGGAGGAAGGAAAACATTAATGTGCCAAGGATTAGGAGGAGGCGCCATTTGGGGGAGAAGTGAAGGGGAGGTCATGATTTTATTTTTTTTTGAGGAAAAAAATGAGGTACCACACACTTTGAAGGAGGTGGAGGCCCACGTGATTTAACAATAAAAAGGGTAGGGGGGAGTCACGTCCCCCCTTTCCCAGCGCCTCTAAATATATATATATATATAGTCAATTATATTATGTGAATCCTTCATTGTATTAAGTAAAATATTTAACAACATAAATTACTACAATTATTATTTAAAATAACTCTAAAATAATGGTGATTATTTTACTTATGAAACCATAATAAGAATTACATTATAATTATTCAACTATGATTAAAATCCAAGACCACCAACTAAAACAAGGCGTCATCAAAATAATGCGTCATTAATAAATTGCAATTCTTCATTTAAGGCTAACTTAATTAATCCATCATTATTATTATCCAAATTAATAATAATCACCACCAATAATTTTATTTACATTTCACATTTAATCATATGATCTTTATTTAATTAAATCCTTCATTGCGAACTCGTCACAATAACACCTTATTAAAATAACGCTTCTTCATTAAAACACATTGTAAATTAAAATCCTCTTACCGGTTATTTTAATTTAACATTCTTGTTCACTACAACATCACATTAAATGGTGTTTTACCTCAAATTAAATAAAAACGTCTATGTAATATTTAATAATAATAATATTCCAAAATTATTATTATTAAAACATCCACATTTAATCTCGTTTGACCATGAATTTATTAAACGCATTTTCACAAAATTTAAAAATAATAATCTCTCACTATTATTATTATTAAAACATAAATTAAATCAAATTAATTAGATAACATGTTTTGAAAATCGGTCAACTGCGCGACTTGACCCGCATGGTCTAACTGTGCATGCGTAGCCCGATGTCACCGCTTGAACTGGTTCATGCACTCGGAACCTCATTCTGAAGCACAGTTTTAAAGCTGACCCACCAATAAACGAAAAAAATCTCGTATTTTATCCGGTCTAAGAACACGGGTTCATAAAAACTACACACCTTAAAAACTTTTCATCCCTGAGAAGCCTTCGGGAATCAACAAAAACATAACCTGAACTACAAGGGCTGTGAAGTTCCGTTCAACAAGATCCCATTGCATTCCCAATTCCCAATGCATCTTTAAGCGTTTCCTAAGAAAACCGCACTTGAGCTTTTAAAACTCAAGCCAAAATTCACTTTAAAACTCAAACACCAAAACGAAGCTCTACATCTGAGGCCATTACAGGGACCTCATAAACGAAAACGGTCAATCTCAATAAATCAACATTAAGAGGTTACACATGCTTCCTTGGAAGACATCGCGGACCCAAAACCCACACTTTTCCTTTAACTGATGACATGTCTTTAAAACCATTAGATTACCAACTATGCATAAACTGAAGTCCTGACCTGATCTTCATTGACGTTCCAAAGTCAAACCTTCACAAGGTTATTGAAGACAACTGTTCCTTAGCATGAATAAGGTCAAATATTAAGGAAAACACACATCCCATGAACAACTACCAAGTAGATCGCAAGAGAAGCCTACATCTTTAAAACTTTAGTGTCGCGTATAACTGACGCTATCCTTTTGCCTCTAGCATGAGTTCAAGATGGGGGACATGCGTGTCGCATTCTAGAGAGCGCACTAAGTGGAAACCAAGATCATCATGAAGATCAGTCGTTCTACCAAGTAATCATTGACACATTTATTAATACAAAAGAGACACTACCCACCTTAAGATATTCCATGTCGTTGCAAAAAGAGATCGGCCGCTAACCACCGTGCTATATGAGAATATATTAACCCATGTGTGATTTTCCAAGAATGCCGGTCACCACGTGAAAATATTACATGGAAGATGATAATTAAACTGGTTGGTGTGTCAAAATACCTAAGTAAAAAGTTCTACCAAGCAATGGGATGCAACTTATTCCTTAACACACAGGTCACTCTACCACAGAGGAAACCCAAAATCATACTCAACAGCACAAGATGGTTTACATCAGGGTCGTGTCACATCACACGACAATTGTCTCAGATGATGTTATAACAATTCATCCCTTTAATAAGAAGCAAAGGGGTCAACAACCACCAATCTAAATGAGGATATATTTCTAAACTGAAAAATTTCCTACTAGGAACAACATCATGAAAGGCACCAACCTTAAAAGTTCACAACCAAACCAAGGCATATCAAGCTCAAAGGGTGTTATCTACCATGGGCTATCCCCTTTTGAATCCCACGCATTGAATCTATCTCTTGTTCATGAAAAGAAATTTAAATACTAGGCTCAAGAGCCATTTTCATTTTAACCATTTAATTTTAATTCATTTCAACCCTTAAACATTTGAAAGAATTCTAAAAACACACAAGTATTGTTCACAAAAAGTTTACTTGGTTTTCAATCAACACCCATTGCTAAAGAGGAACGTTAGAAAAAACTTCCTCTTAACATTTAATCATTCAATGTTATTCCAACATTAGTAGGAAATTTAGCATCTAAATTCATTTTACTGAAAAGGCAGCCTCTGAGGGGTGCATTCATTTAATCTGATTTCTTAAAAAAACAACCCTAATATAGTTGATTTCAATTAAAAAAAATCAACAGGTTTATACGTATAACCATTTTAAAACACACATAGTTATAAAATCCTCAGTCACATGGGTGGCCACATATCAATCAATAAGGCACTCATACACCTTACTTCTAAAATTTGGCTCCCATTCAAGATCAATTCACTTTATGATTTACTTTAGCATCCTTTTTCATAAGTTCGAATACACGGGTTACCCTTTTTCCCAGTTATAAGGCGCCCAGACACCTTACAACTAAAAAACCTGGTTCCATCATATTCGAAACCAATAACATTTATCCATAACAACCTATCATTTATCAGCATGCTACAATGTCACTTCAAATAACTTTCACAACACAACATGTTTAAATCACCAAAATATGTTATAACATAAAAGCTTGGCATATAACAAGATAGGAAGCATGGCATTTTATCATAGAAGCATGTTAATTTTATCACCGAAACATGATATCTAATCAAGACATACTAAATAAATACAATACCTGTCACATATTCAAGGCACAAAATCAATATTAGCAGGAAATTTTCCAATGCAACTACATGGCATGGAACGTATGCATGCATATGAATCTCTAAGTGCCTAATATGATGCATGTAATGCATATTTTTTTCTTTACATAATAGGCCAAGGAAAAGTTTCTTAAAACTTTTCATAATCAATAAGCAGTGGAAAGTAAAACATTCTCCCAAGGTGAAATCATATCAACTGTAACAGCAACCATTATGAATATAAATCCCAACCCTGGTCACTTGGTTATTTCCCGTACATGGGGTGATCAGTCCCAAGCACGACTATTAACCCAAGCACCGACATATTCTTGGTCTCCTATATACCAACCCAGAAATAGTAATACAAAAGGAAAAGAAAGAACAACCCTCCTATGATACCACTTTGTAACCACCCAAATCCAGAGACACTCAACTGGTGCCCCGTACCCGCTTCGCCGCATGACCTCAAGCGCATTCCCATGAACACCAGAGGATGCCAACTAGCAGTGAGCACCTTGGGTAAGGTAGTTGGGGGAACTATTCCATCATAGGTTATGAAAAAAATGGAATAAACAATAAATAACATCGGAAGTAGTAAACAACATTCTCATCATAATTTAACAGCAGAAGAATTTATAAAATAATAAATAACTGGAACTGATGATATGATGCATAGAATGTTATAAGTCTAAGAAAACAGCCAAACCAAACAATAGGCTGGAAGCAATATAGTAACAATGAAAAGAAAAAACAAAGCATCCAAAAGTCTCCTTAGCATCGCAAGCCTTAGCTTGGTCCCATGCTCCCCAACTCCACAACAATTCAGGTACCTGAAGTAGAAGGGCGCTTGCCCTTATCTATACCTGCAACAACAGAGTCTGTTTGGGCTCAAAAGCATGGCCCAAATATGGTGTGAGACAAGGTCCTATAGGGAAATCACCCAAATATATGTGCCTAATAGTCAGTGAATATATGGCAGGTAAAATTAAAGTAATCAGTAAACAACAACATCAAAGTAGCAGGCAGTAAACAGGATGATACACAACAGCAATCAACCCACAAACAATAGCAGCAGTGAAGCAAATCAGCTAACACAAACTGGAAACCCTCTAGGAAGTACCTGCAGCCATCCCCTCTGGATCTAACCACGATGTACCACAACCCTCTGGGCAGTGCACTCAGTCTAACCCCTGTAGCTTTGTCATAGGAATTTATGAGACTCTTTGGGGAAGCTCACTCGGTCAGTTCCCCTTATAGTCTAGGGTAGTTAGAGACTCTCTGAGGAAGATCACGCGTTCTAAACCTCTTATTCCCAAGGTCTAGAGACTCTCTAAGGAAGCTATCTCGGTCAATTACTCCTATAGAATCAGTTATACCACAGACTCTCTAACGAAGCTCACTTGGTCAATTCCTCCTCTAGTCTGGGAAGGTTCTTAAAGAGAAATCAAACAAGGTAAGACTCTCTGAGGAAGCTCACTTGGTCTACCCTCCTATAGTATATAAAACCTGAAGGCACTCTGGAAAGCTCGCTCAGTCTATCCCTTATGGCCAATAATATCCAAAGGCACTCTGGGAAGCTCACTCAGTCTATCCCCTTTTAGCCTATAATAACCAAGACTCTCTCGGAAGCTCACTCGGTCTATCCCTTATAGTCTATAAAACCATGTTCTCACAGCCTCGTGCCAGTCAGTGAATGATAATTCTATAAGGTCAAAGTACACCTATAGAGCTACTTGGCTCACCAAAGTACACCTATAGAGCTACTTGGCTAACATTTTACAGGACAACAAGCATGTTATGGATCTCACTCCATCCTACAGTCAGAAGGCATGGAAAAGGTGTAAAAACCAAAGGCAAATGAAACCCGAAGGACCTAACCAGAAAAAAGCATGGGAAAACATCCAATAACAACAAAAATATCCTCTAACATGATTAATTTACCTCTACAAAAGCATACAAGCAAGGAATGAAAATAACAAGGGGAAAAGGTAAACACGCAATACCCCGTTCACAGGTATTGGTGAAATTTTCACATAAAACTCAATGACTTTGAATGGTAAGTAACAAACCACCTACCTCGAGGTGAGAAGGACGATATAATCGGATGTTGGCTTCCGATTTTCCCTCAGAGTGGACCCAGGATAACACGCATTGCTTTACCGGTCACGCAGTCGCATGTACTCGACTTTTATGTGAAAATATATATATATATATTCATATATACATATATATATATATACCCATACACATACATGTGATGCATATATATAACCTGGAATGTAAACATCAATATATTTCTAAAACATTGAAAACAACGCAGGACCAGATAATTCAATTAGCGTAAAAAGAACTATAACGGTGTAAACACACTTTCATACCCAAACGGTGATAAAAAGTAATTGCGCTGTTCCGCGGGTGTCGGAGCGTGGTCCAATGGTCCCAACATGTTTCTCGCACAACCTTGAATACAGAATAACACAAGAGTCTATCAAACCCTAATAAAGAGTTTTAGGTAATTTCAACAGGGCATCGAAACAACTCCAAACCAAAAAAGTGATAATAAGAAATATCAAGAAAATATATACCTTGATGAATCATCCCAAACGAAAGAAGAAATCTGAGTGAATCGATGCGTGAAGGAGAATCCAGGAAGGGGTTGCTCGCGCGCCACAGGTCTACCCGACCGTTGTGCTACTGTTGCGAGTGTCCGGCAAGGGATCCTATACGGGTTGAGGGAGACAGAGAACCGAGGAATAGAGGACTTTCACCATGGGGAGGAGCTAAAGCAGGGCGTCGCGCTATGAGCGCTGTCCAGGCGGGAGTCAGCTGCTCAGGATCACACCGCAGAGAAGCTTTGATCTGAGGTAGCGCCACAGCTGGTCCGTTGTGCCAGGAGGAGCTGTCCGGAGGGAGGTCTAGTGCTTAGGGAGGAAGGAAAACCTTCATGCACCAAGGATTAAGAGGACGCGCCGTTTGGGGGAGAGGTGAAGGGGAGGTCACAATTTTCTTTTTTTTGGAGGAAAAAAAGAGGGGCCATGCACTTTGAAGAAGGAGGAGTCCCACATGATTGAAGAATAAAAAGGGAAGGGGGGAGTCATGCCCCCCCTTTCCCAACGCCTATTAAAAAATATATATATATATAGTCAATTATATTATGTGAATCCTTCATTGTATTAAGTAAAATATTTAACCACATAAATTACCACTATTATTATTTATAATTACTCTAAAATAATGTTAATTATTTTACTTATGAACCCATAATAAGAATTACATTATTATTATTCAACTATGATTAAAATCCAAGACCACCAACTAAAACAAGGAGTCATAAAAATAAAGCGTCATTAATAAATTGCAATTATTCATTTAAAGATAACCCAATTAATCCATAATTATTATTATCCAAATTAATAATAATCACCACCAATAATTTTATCTACATTTCTCATTTAATCATATGCTCTTTATTTAATTAAATCCTTCATTTCAAACTCGTCGCAAAAACACATTATTAAAATAACGCTTCTTCATTAAACCACATCGTAAATTAAAATCCTATTATCAGCGATTTTAATTTAACATTCTTGGTTAACTACAACATCACATTAAATGGTGTTTGAATTCCACTTAAATAAACACGTCTACATAATATTTAATAATAATAATCTCCCAAAATTATTATTTTTAAAACATCCAAATTTAATCTCATTTGACCGTCAATTTATTAAACGCGTTTTCACAACATTTAATAATCATAATCTCTGACTATTATTATTATTAAAACATCCATTAAATCCAATTAATTAGATAACACGTTTTGAAAATCGGTCAACTGTGCGACTTGACCCATATGGTCTAACCGCCCATGCACAGCCCGATGTCACCGCTTGAACCAGTCCGCGCACTCAGAACCTCGTTTCGAAGCGCGGTTTTAAAACTGACCCACCGATAAACAAAAAATAAAAAAAATCTCATATTTTATCCAGTCTAAGAACATGGGTTCTTACAATCAGGTTTTAATTTATAACACACAATATGAAATTCCTTTAAATGCTTATGTGGGTCTTCTCCAATATGTCCATGAAATCTTGGAAATAATTGAATTAGTCAAGATTTTAGTTCAAAATTGGGTACCTTTCCTTATAATTGAATGTATGTAGATTGTATATCAACTATAGAAGAGGTTAGTTATTTTAATATCCTATTATTTTCAGCCATATTATTGATGTTAATTTCAGTTTCTAATTTGGTTTCAGAAGAAGAGGATTTTATAAAACTCTTGAATAGAGTGTCCTCCTTTAAAGGGTTGTCTTGTGTGTCCCAGTGTCATTGATGAAGGATCCTTTCTAGTTTGGGTTCAAAAAAAGGTAAATCTTCTAAAGAATAACGTATCATTCATAGAACCTAAACAATGTATAGATCAAAAAACAAAAATATAGGGAAATATAGAAGATAAAACGAATAAATATTCACAAAATTAACAAAAATATTATAAAAAATGCACTAAAAACAAAAGCTCTCGCCAGCAACTCCACCAATATGTGACCATTTTTTCCTGACATGTCAAATTGATAATGATTTTAAGGTTGATTTATAGGATATGAAAGATTATGGGTCATCTCTCAAGGAGATTTTTTAGGTTTAGAGTGCGTATTTTTAATAAAAGAGACTGAAATTGGGGGTGGTTTTGAAAACAACATAAAAAATGATTTAATATAATGAGTTTAATAATTGAAAAACCAATTGGATTTTAAAATATATGATAAAAAGGGCTCATTGTGAGTTAACTACACACATTTCATGTTCATTGTTCTTGGATATTAATTATTATTTGATGTAAGACATCAGTTAAAATTAATCAGAATCCCTATTACTTTCCAAGATTTTATATCAAAGCATGTTGAGCCTGACCCTGACATATCAATCATATGTCCAAGGTCTAGATTTCATGTATGGTATAATTACTTCCAATTCATATTTATATCTCAAATAATTAGGGGAGAAAATTATTCTTGTGTTTTTCAATCATAACAACCCAAGTCACACACTCAGTAGTTCACACTGACCAGATAAAAGTTAAAATAATTCCATTCAATTCAATCAAACATAGAATTAAAACATGAATAAAATTAAGATGATTTTAAATTAAATGTTTTAAAACCCAAAATACATCACACCAACATTATTATAAGTTCTGAAACTCCCTTCACAAGATGTGTATCTCCCTCATAGTGAAAGCCCACCATTTTTTCCAACATCAAAAGGTGGAGAAAGCTAAGGTGAAACTCCTTCTTCATTATTGTTCCACCATAGGAGGACAGGGGAATCAAGAAATTCTAGGATTATTAAGAGAGAACTCTAAGACTCCAAAATGGTAGAGCTTTTCTTCTAGTTCAAACTCACAAATAAGGATCCCAACGTGCAAATTTTTTAGAAATGTGGAAGGTGGTTTTGGGCACATAGATTGTGTAAAACTACTTACACCATTTTTATCGACCTCTAGACAGTCTTATCTCAATTTTTGGAAAACTATAAAGTTGTAGCCCCACCTACTGAGTATCTCTAATGAAGGTTTGGTTCCATTTGGGAAATCACATTCAGAGATATGGACTAAATATAGAACCAACTTTTTGACATTAAGTAGATTTGTACCCCTGGATAGATTAGTTTGGATGGGCCCCATAATTAAAGAATTGAGCTTTGGTTCCATCATATAAAATGTATCCCATAAATTTTTGGACCATTTCACAATGTTTCAGACCATTTGGATGCATGGTTTAGTAAAAAGATGCAGTTTGTTCGACTGGTATGCTTGGATCCTGCACAGTTTGACCGATTTTTCTTGGACTTCCTCATGGGCCCTCCAAATCACCTCCACCTACAATGAAATTATCGAAATAAGTAACATTTAACTTTTTAATAGTTATAAACACAAAATAATTTAATCAATCATGATGTGAAATTTTTTTATTATTTTTATAATTTTAAATACATAACTAGTTTAGCACCGTGGTAATGGTGAAAAAATGAAATAGTCAATCACTACACGATCAATAGGCTACTAAGATGTGGCTTGAGACTATGCTATCAATATTCAAGAATCTTGAGACACATCCTAAGAGAAGAGTGAAGGTTGATAATATTTGTTATGTGGAGAAGAAAATCACTGGTCGGATATACCAATCAAAGATGATAAGTTGTGAGATATGGTTTGGGATGACATCCAAAATAGGTTCTACAAATACTTTTACCTCGAGACTTTGAGGACATAGTGGGATAGTGATTTCAAAAATTTGGAAAAGTGAAGTATGATAGTTATAGAGTACTCAACATGCTATATAGATTTGTATCATTTTTTATTGATGTACCTTGGTGACTAGTTATCGCTAGTGAGACTCTAATAGAAAGGTCTCTGACATGCCATTCGATATCAGTTCAAAGTGATTAGATTGACCTCTATTACTGAGATAGTAAATCGGGTTCTGATTTCAAATTGGAACTTGAGAGAATTTGGTTATAGAGAAGAGCAGTGTAGTATCACAACCTAGTTGTTCAATATCATTAGGAATGAATAACCATGTTGAGGCTTCCTATGAGATGAGTACCAACTAGGTTGTTAGTGTTGGATGTTCCATTTTCTATAATCAACAAGGAAGACAGGGAGACATTATGAATTATTTTGATTATGACATTGTCAAGTGTCAACCTTACTATAGGGTGGTCCAAGAGAAACATTTCCATAGTAAAATCCCTACAAAAAATTTCGGTATGAGTTAATCTTTGAAAATAGGTTTAGGAATGGTTTCACTGCTCCATGTTAGGCATCGAGCGGGAGAAGTACTAGTCAATCAGGATATAGTTGTGGTGGTCATGGACGAGGAATATAGGTACCAGTTGTACCAAGACAACTGAGAAGTCCTACTACGAGCAGTGAGGTTGTGTCACATGGTTGCGGTTCTAGAATGATCTATTATGTATAGCCTACACCTAGGAGTAGGGCTTCATACTTTCTACAGTGAGAGGTACCATCTTAGTAGCCTAAAATATCATATCTTGTCTTTTTTGGTATAGTTTAATCAGTTTTTTTATATTTCTACCTATTGTAGATATTCTTATACTTTAGGATTAGTCTTATGATGGTTTTGTGACACTTAATATTCAATTGGGAATCAAAATAAAAGATATAACTCAGTGTAGAGAGTTCCCCCTTCAGTTTGGTGCATTTCACCTCATTTTTAATCTGTTTTTATTCAAGATAACCATGTTTGATGTCATACTCGGGATGGACTATCTAGTATATTACCAAGCTTACATTCACTAATATCATTAGAGGACGACTTTCACATCACCAAAGGGTGAAGTTTATACTAAAAGGGTGAATGGTTTTTCTAGGAGGACTGTGCTAGATGAGAGCATCATGGGATGGGCAATATGGTAGCCAAGATTGTTAGTTTGTATCTGGATGATCAGGGGATGAATTAGGAAAATGTTCCTCTAGTGGTTGATGATTTCAAGGATTTCCTATTGGATACATTTTTTGGTTTACCTTCAAAGGGATAGGTTTAGTTATCCATTGATACAGTTCCAAGAGTTTTATTGGTATCCATTTCTCCTTTAAGGATGTCTACGAGGGAGTTTACATATCTCAAGAGGCAGCTAGAGGTTTTGGAAGAAAAGGGGTTTATTCAAACAAGTACTTTTCTTTGGGGTTATTCTGTCCTTTTTTCAAAAAAGGTGGACAATACCCTTAGTCTATTCATAGATTATAGGAATTTGAACTAGATAACTATTAATAATTGATATCCCTTTCATTTTATAAATGAATTGTTCGATAATCTTTTAAGAGATCAGGTTTTCTCAAAAATTTATTTGACATTTGGATATCATTAAGTGTCAGTTTGACCTATAGACATTAATCATACAAACTTGTGTAGTAGTTATGGTCTTTATGAGTATTTAGATATGTCATTCGGTCTCATGAACATGACAATGGTTATTGTGTTACTGAGGGAACAATTTTTCTACCCTTATCTAGATTCATTTGTTGTGGTTTTCAAAGAATATACTTTGGTGTATTCTCATAATCAACACAACCATGAGAAATAACATGACATTTTTTGGATACACTGATATGGTATCATTCACATTCTAAGATCAAAATGTTCCACATCTGTATAGATTAAATTCACTTTAAGGGTCATATCATCTTATTGACACAAGTCTTAGTTTAACTAGTGATGTTGATTGATTTATTTTCAAGGGAGAAACCCAAAAATGTCTTTTATTTATAGAGCTTCTAGTGGCTAGTTGGAAATTATAGGAATTTCATATAGGACATCTCACACTTAGTAGTTTTATTGATTGATTTAACTATAAAGGGTGTTATGTATGCATGGTTATATATATGTAGGATATAATTTCTAGAGCCAAATGTGAGATAGACTTCAACACCAGTCCTGATACTACCAGAGCAGGGTAGGATATACAATTTGTATTGTGATGCATTAGGTATCAGTTTTGGAGTAGTTCTGATGTAGGGAGATGGAGTCAAGGAGAATGGATCTTGGTTTCTATGGCCACATGAGAGGAACTACCCTATGAACAATCTCTAGTTAGCTTTAATAGTTCATTCTTTATGCTATTGGTGGTACTATTTACTGTGAGAGAATTTTTTGGTGTACATGGATCACAAAATACACAATTAAATATTTACATAGTGTGATCTCAATATTATGTAGTGAAGGTGGGTAGAGTACCTATAGTTTTTTGACTTATATCATTCCTACACGAATGGGAAAAGGGAATGTAGTGGTTGATGAACTATGAATGAGGACTCATATATAGGTAGTTCAATAGGCTAGTAGTGAGTGGAAGCTTAATGATTTGTTCCCTGAGATAGACTTGGAGGTTCAAGACAGTTATGGGCATACATGTCTATCATCTTTAGTTGTGAACTCTACCCAAATGGATAGAGTGTTAATGAGGCATCTATTGAATTATAATTACATAGTCTTATATGAGAGTGTGGTAGGTGAGGACCAACCTCTTGGTTGGACCGTATGTGAGGATGAGGTTTTGTGTATCCATTTTCATATTTGGATTCTAGTTTACATATGTGAGGAGATGATGCTGGACTTTCATTCCTCAGTTTGGGTAGTGCATCCTAGCATCACTAAGATGTGTCGTGACTAACGATATTTGTGTAGTGGATGAGTATGTAAAGAGATGTATCTGGTTTTGTTACAAGGTGTTCAACCAATCAGTAGTTGTATGTGTAATATCAATGACCAATATGTCTTTTATAGTAGTTACCTATCACATGGGGGATGTGGTATGATGTCATGATTGATCTCATGACTGATTATCCAAGTTATCATTGAGGTAGTGATGTTATGTGTGTTATTGTTGATAGGGTCATGAAGGATTGTCATTTATTTCAGATCGATGAGACCTTAATTTTATAGGAGTTTGGGAGGTTTTAAATCCATGAGATAATATATCCTTCACCGGGTCTTATGGACTATAATTTCTGATAGTGACCCTCGATTTACATCTCGTTCCTGGAATTTGTTTCATTAGATGGTAGATGTAGAGGTGACATTGAGCATAGTACACTACCTTAAAATTGATTTCCAGTCAGAGCATACGATATAGGTCCTTGAGTACATGCTTCAGGAATGTGTCCTATATTTTGGGGGCTCTTGAGAGAGTCATGTACCAATGCATGAATTTTATTACAATAAAAATTATCAGGACTCTATACATATGGTACCTTATGAGGATTTGTATGGTAGGCCATGTCAACCACCCTTGTGCTAGTTAGATGTAAGTGAGGAATTTTTACTAGGATCATGTATCATGTAGGAGTCTTTCGAGTAGGTCTAGTTGATTAGGAAGTGGAAGGATGTTATACAGTCTTGACAGATATCGTAACCTGATCGCCACAAACAACCTCTAGAGTTCAATTTCAGGGGTTGTGTCTTTTTATGTGTTTCACTAAGGCTAGGACATAGACTAATTAGGATATAGGGTAATATTTTACTACGATATGTCAGGCCGTTTGAGATTATAGGGATACTCGATCCGATATCCTATTAGGTATAATTAACAAAGAGGTACCAAACCATGCATGATGTATACCATGCATCTGAGCTGCACCATCATCATTCATACTGGTCACTTGTTTTCAACCTATGGAGGTTGAGTTTAAGGAGATGAATCCTTTGAAGAGCATCTAATTACTATCATTGAAAAAATATTGAAAGTTCTCCATGGTCGGTCAGTTCTTCTAGAACAGTTGTTATGGAAGCACAGCCATTTATAGGATGATACATGGAGTCGGTAGGCTGACGTACGAGCTTGGTGGATGAATATTTTCTATATAAAATCATTACTACTTTATAGAAATAAATTAGTGGAATAATTGATTGGGGGGTTGTAAAAAACATTATTTTCGTACTGAGTATTGATCCTTTCATCTTCAGTTGAAATGATTAATTATGACCTAAGTGAGTACCCATTTTGATCATGAATATTTCATGGGAATCTAACGCTTGTCCAAATCTCAAAACATAAATTTTTTGGAGAAAAAACTATGTTTCACAATTACAAGAAACCATGTGGGGTAGGTCTCATGGTTACAACTAACCATGTGAGGCTGGACAGTGGGATCCTATTTTCTACAAATTTAGAAAAACAAGACTATGTGAGGCACAAGACCTTGTGGGTATGTATGTACTTATTTATAGTGGATTGAGACATGAGTTTTGTATGATTAGTAAAATAGTTCATGAAAACCATGTTGGGTGAACCTTTATATAGCAATGGTCGCATGATTAGCATATATACTGAACAGCTGTGTGGCCACACTGGTCACACCAGTAACATAGGTGAATTTATGAAATTTCCCTCTCTTAGTAGTTATTTCAAGACAAACTTGTCCCATTATAACTTCTTTGGTAGCTCATAGCTCTTGAGATCTCTTTTGAAGGTGTATTTGAGTTTTTGATCCATCATCTAAATTTGAATTTTGAATCAAGCAATTTTAGACTCATTGGATCCTCTCTGATTCATAAAAATTACTCTTGAGTCATTCTCATTTTAACTTAGGATCTATGGAGTTATTTAGTTTCAACATAATATTCCCTATTTTTAGGTTCTTCATTTTTTCATTTGATTTGAGTCAAATTAGAAGCTGATACTAGATAAGAACTCTACTACCAGCCAAGGGTAGGTGTTCTATAAATTTCTATTTTGGTTTGGTTCCTTATTAAAATATTTGTCATTATTCTACATGCTGAACCTCCCAACACAGCCCAAAAATTGAATTGGTTCATTGAATTAAATGAAATGGAACCTATTATGGACAACCTTGGTTCCTTTGATATGATTTTGTTGTTGATTCCCTAAATAATGCCACCATAGTGGTATGCCATTTGATATTTCATTTGTTATAACCACAAATGGGGTGTGTTTTGTGCATTAATTATTATAATAGGAACAAATATAATTTATTTGAATTGGAATACTTTAATTGGATATGTTTAGCCTCTAATTGCATGTGATACATGATATCAGATTTTTTAATTTTTTTAATTGCGATTTTTTATATGAGTGGGTATAATATTTGGATATTATTGAATGTGAATTTAGTTATGAGTGGATGTACTCATATAACATGAATTTGAATTGTTGAATGGTTATATTGGACTCCATGTGTGTGACAGTCCATGGGTCTTTGAAATGGAAGAGAATTCATTGAACATATGTGCTCCTTGGATTCTGATTCCATGGGATTCCCTGGTCCTTTCTCTCCCTTAGATCTGGTATTTCTAGGGCACATAATAGACATGGATGGTAGACATGCTCCTTAGACCCCAACTCAAACCTAACTGAGCTTCTATTGAGATGATCCAGTGACTCGACAAGGATGCATTTGTCCACTATACCTTTGATCCTGCCCATAGATTTATAACATTATATATTATATGGAATGGATGTTGCAAATGTGGCATGCATGAATATATGGCACATCCATGGGTTTTATGAAACTTTTGGATAGAAGAAATGTTTATTATTGTTGATTCCCTAGTTATAAGACAAGGGAATGGTTGACATGATATGTTTGGGTGTACAGAAATGATGTGGTAGTTATATTTATTTATTGTTTACTTGTGATAGGATACTGACACATGTGTTGTAGGTATCCTTGTAGGGATATAAAATATTTGTTGTTGTGTTACATATATACCATGAACACATTACTTTTTACTTTTTCTTGCCTATTTTACAATACATAGTACTTTCCATTGGTATATTGCACATCCATGACTGGTGACAGATCTTTGGGTTGTTACCTGATGGGAGTGTAACTTACACCCTATTCGGGCTATCATTAGGTACCCGAACATGCTATTTGGATGTAGGTAGGGATTAAGGCTAGTTCCCACAGTTTGGTGGTCAATTTTGTTCCATGCTTAGGAGCAGGGGAGCATAGTGCCGAGCTGATGGTCATGATGCTATAAAAAGATAGTGATTTTTTATCTTTTCATATTTTGATAAATGTATTTTTGATTAATTCTATGTTACTATTTTGGAAGTCATTGAAGAAAAATTACAAGTACTATCATCTATTTAATATGAGATCCCATTTTGGAATCGTTATCTATTCCTCATATTTATCTATTATCTGCCTGTTATATTTGCTTGTACAATTGTATTTTATTTATATATCATTATATTACACTATGGTTATGAGGGAATATTCTTCCCATGTATTTAACATTGGCCCTCACTGCAATTCATTAGCCTTTGGAATCTAGGGAGATGCACTTGAGGCCATGTGGCCAGACAAACTCAGTGCACTATTGAGTGGAATCTGGGTTTAGGACTTTGTAGAAATCAAGAATTTATGTTTCAGATAATAACTTAAGAAGCATAAATACATTATAAATTTCATATATATCATATATATACTATTAATACATAATTATTTCCAACCATGAATGGTGGTAATGGATGATGAAACAACATCAGTTTACGATGTGGTAGTCTGACGTACACATGAATGATGATTGTGTATCTCTTTTGATGGAAGAATGTTAAAGTGTAAGTCAGAACCATAACATAAAAACAAGTTATTATATTAAATATATTAATTTTATTATGTAAACATTATATACAAATAACTTAATTGGTGGATAATGTAATAAAACTAAATTGCGTGTTGAAGAACATCACTTCCTCCTTGGGTAAATCCTTTTAGTTTATAGAAAAAGTCATCCCTAGTTTACTTTATGTACAAAATTAATCTTCTACTATGAGGTAAGTGATTTTGAGAGCTTATTTGAGAAGGTTTCATACACACAAAAAATATTTGTATGTGTGAATAAGATGGAAGGTTGAGTGCATTTTTATAGTGGAGGAGTGACATTCTTGTAAATATAAAATGATGAACACTATGGGGAGGTCTCCCATGCATCATGTGATTTAGATAATGGACCCAATTATTTAGAATGTGGGACTTGGTTGAAATAATTTCATAAAATAGGTTTTATAAATTTTTCTAGTTAAATTGGACTCTTATGATTAATGTTTAACCACTATGTAAACTCATTTTCACCCTAATCGTTGTAATTAGTTTCATTCACTTTCATTAATATTTTTTGTGAAAAACTAAGTTGAAAAAACTATAAATTAAATTTATTATATATTTTAAAATACAGAATACAGTTGTCAAAATTACACTCACAGTTGAGTAAGACATTAATTTTAAATTAATTGTGTATAAAAGACAACAGTGTTTATTTTTAAAGTGAAAATGTTCAAAATATTGAATTTTTTTTATATCCAATATCAATGTGAAATTGTTAACAATGACCTAAATTGGAATAATTTATCTATACATGGTATATATATTTTAAAACTAATTCAATATAAAATTCAACAATATAAATTATTTAGATGAAAAGGAATTTTTCTATTTAAATTCACTATTTTTCACTATTCATCAAAAAATGAAAATTTATAGAAAAAATACCACAAATGAACCATAGTTTAATTTTAATGTTACTATATCAAAAATTATCTTCATTATTAATTTTAAAATTTATAGAATTTACAAAATTTAGTTTTAAAATAGGTTCACCATTAAAAGACAGAAAAAGTACTATTTTTTATAAAAATACAAATTCTAAGCATAAAACTAGATTTGTTATTATCTTATATAAATAAAATATATTGGAAGAATATCAAAAATATTTTGTTGTATATATAATATATATTTTTCATTTTAATAATTCTATAATGGCAATTAGTTTAATTTTTTATGATAAAATACCTTAGTGTTCATAAAAAATACATTTTCATAGAATCATTTCCTTTGTATTTAATTGGTTCTTATATTAATTTATAATTAATTGGTAACCATTAAATTGAATCATATATCCTTATATTCTAGTTAATACTATTCATAACTCACAATTTAAAATCTAGTATTTAAATTATTATATTAAATAATAATATTTTCGTAATATATTGTTCCTTAGTAAAACTCAGTCTTGTGTGTCATGAAACCTATCAAACAATGTATTTTCTTCATGTGATACAAGATAACTATGTTTTGTGGGTAGAATAATATTGGTATGGTGTTGTGTATAAAAATATCTGTCAGTAAAATTAAATTTATTCTCACAGGAAAATATTGTAACATCTTGGGGTGTTACATTCTCCACACTATAAATAAATTGCATCCCCAAAATTCAAACATGATCTCGATAATCAGGCAGCTGATATTAGATAATAATATTTTTGAAAAAACCCACATCATAAATAGGGTTAATTTTACATCTTATTAATAACATGGAAAGTAAATTCGATGGCCATAGAAAATAGTCTTTCTAATGGGATAAATTTAGTGAAAACATGGTCATGGAAGAAAACTCTAACTATCATGTTCTGATAGAGAGTTATAGAGAACATGCTCGTGATATAGTTTTTCACAACAAATAAACAAAATATAAGTGTGAAAATTTTCATTGATATCATAAAAAATTATGAAAATTGGATAATAGTTTTGTTATAGGATTCATTTCCTAATGTTGGGGAATCCATTCACTCTATAAAAATGTAATGAAAAATAACTACATCATACGTTTCTATTTAACATGGACATTATTGTCCATAGTTTGTTCTTTGAACTATTTCTACATCATATCCTCACACAAGTTTCACCATAAGGTGAATTAATATATTAATCTCTATGACCAAATCCAAAGATCAACTTAAACCATTTCATAAATGGTTATCGTTTCCAAAATATTATGATTACATACATTAGAATATTTTCCTTGAAGTTAGTATTATAAAATTTCTATTTATCCATATAAATCATATCTTTACCATTATCTCAATAACATTAAAATATTACTACTTATCATTCCATCAACCATGTGTTTTTTAAAATGTTAAACTTTCTACTGAATCACTTATCCGGAAAACATTCAACTTATTTTCTAAAATATATAATGAAAAAGTAATGTAGTATAGTCTTTAAATACTTCATAATTCTTGTAACTAGTACATCATTGATAAAATTAAAAAATGACATAATTCATGAATACAAACACATAAATTTTAATCATTCTACTCTGGTTGTATCAATGACCTAAGGTGTACTTCGATCCGCTATTTTCATCGAAGGAATTTTCCATTAACGCATGAGGAATTCATTTATGTAGTTTCTTATCACCCTAAAGGTGAAACACTAAATAATGGTTTTTTCCTTATTCCCCGTGAATTCTATAACCTAATGACCCTTTCATCCACACTTATGGTAAACTATTAATATCTTTAAGCATTTCAAAATGTGATTTTTTCAATTATTATCCAGAGGTGTGAATTATTTCATTCCATTCATCTTCCCTGAAAAATTTCATTTTTTATTGTGGCTCAACGAGCTATTCATCTCTTGATTCTATTTTAATTTATATAGCTTTGGGAAATAATTCTCTTTATTTATAGCACATAAAAATATTTCATCATATGAAGAAAAATGTTAGGATACCAATGCCCTTCATAGACATGAATTAATACCATCAATGAAATTATAAATTTCTCATTCCTTATTGCATATGAAATATATATCATACCTTACAATATCTTTAAAGGCAGCTTCAAACTATGAAACAAAATATTTTTCAATTTTATTTAAGATAAATAATTTTTAATTCATCCTTGTTTTTTTTCAAAATTAAAATATGTTTCGAAGAATTTATCCCTAAAATATTACCATTCCACAAATTCTATTTTCTATTCCTCCATAGTATTCTAGATCCAATATCACCATAAATCCATTTGGACATTGAGAAAATACACTACAAGTCTAACTCTTTCCTTTTCACTACATCCCAATTCTATGTATATATATATTCCAATGAGATAATGCATTTTCCTAGTTTTCACTTGATCAGTAGTCCCAATAAATGTTGGGGGAATATTCTAATTAAATTTATCCAAAATCATTGAATCTCCCCATAGAATACGTTTATCCATTTGGGAAAGGTTATTTTCACCGCATGATTAATCTTTACTAATATATTCAAAACATTCTATGTTTTGATACCAGCTACATCAGCTTCCTCAGCAGGGCATCCACTATAATTTACATGAGTAACGATACACTTTCTATTTCTTGATTCCATTTATAAAGATTTAATCATACCAGATTAGCTCATAAAATTATGAACATTTTATAATTCTCAATATGGAATAATAGAAATTGTAAAATTTATGCATAGTTAATCTCATAGTCATAAAAATAGTTTCATTGGGGATAACATTACATTCAAATCCTTTATAATGATTTTTAAATAAAATTTGTAAATTCCTAAGTGTATACCCCAGAAGTGTAAAATTAGCTATGTAGTAAGCCCTACATTCATGTACCAGGTTATCCTTGAGTCAATCCTGAGACACCTTTTTAGTGTTGTTACCCCTAGGTACATCTGTGTTAGAACCACATCCATTTGTAGTGTCTAAATAGGGATTTATTCTATGGAAGTCACAAATAATCTCTACCTTACCAAAAATTTAAGGTGTTATTTTATAGTTATCCTAAATGTTTACATTAGTGTTATTCTCCCTAATATATGGTTCCATAAATCTAGTTTCCTAGGTTTCTATTTAACTTCCTTGGATTCCAACTGTAATGACCAAGACCCAAAATCTCAGATCTAGTGCCTTACATTATTTTATTAGCATGATTATAATGAATCAAATACCCTAGGAATAATTAGTTTAGTAGTTTTTTTAAAACCATATTACATATATGGAACCCATATTACATTAGAAAATAGAAAATATAATCTGATACATAACAAATGAATTGAATATATTCCTTGAAACTCATCCCTAGAATTAATATTCATACTATGTGGAAAGGAAAAAATTTGTCTGTTATCAAATTCTCATTTTGGTAATGTAAAGAGTAATAAATAACGAATCAATGAAATAATCAATAAAGATTTGAAAAAACCTGAAAACTACAACATTTAGTAGATAACATGAAAATAATATGCATACATAGATTCCTTTCCAAGTAATGAACTCATTAATAATAATTATTGAATAATAAATGTAGGAAATGCTTAAATCTTGGACTTAATTTTTTGAAAGAGCATGATACATTTACCATCATGATTTATCCATTTCACAGTTTAAAACATAATGGCTAATTACCTTTCTAATTACAAAAACGGAATTTAGTACATAAAAGAACTGATGCATCGAGGGGCTTATATCAACCGGTCCTTAGCCCATATAGTGAATTTCCAAAGAATTACTCATATATAGAACAATATATTTTATTAATATATAATGTTCCTTATAATCAAATATCCTTATTGAATAAAACATACATATTTATCATTATTTCCCTACTTAATAAAACAACTATAAAGGTAACATCATATGTAAAAATTTTATATGGTTCAGGAAACTATAATATCCATGTCATGATATTAAATGGAATATGGGTATTATATGCACCACATTAATGGTAATTGGTGAATAATAAAAATTAAGCCTCAGTCGAATGCGAATAGAGATGAAATCTATTACCATACTCTTCCCTAGGGTGAAACTCCATTTAACATCATACATAATTGTTTTAAGCTAGTTAACAAATTATTCTAGAAAAATATTAATATTTATTATATCCAATTTAATATTTTTCTATTACTTGAATACCCATTTGTTAGTTATAAGTAATTTATTTACTATTTATGGTGTTAATAACCTAGTTTCAAGAGTATGTTTTGATGTGCTATTTTTTGTTCCTATTGCTTAGTTAAGGATCTCACCATCTACATAATTTAAACCATGATGTACTTATAATTTTTATATATAGTGTATATATATTTATAATAATACAAAGAATTCAGTTATAGAAATAAAATTCATCTTTCATGGAGACATTTGTCTGTATGTACTCATGAACGTTGTTTTCATTTTCCTGTCATATTAAAAGAATGAGAAATAAAAAGTATATATTTATATTATAATTCCATTATAATATATATATTATATATATATATATATATATATTAGTTTTATTAAAACCATCCTTTATACATTCCATGTATACTATGAATGATTCACATTACTTTGAGTAGTGATTAGTTCACACATACAAAAATAATGTTATCATATTCCCACAAAATGGAAAGCTTGATGGTATGTGTTATAAATAATCAAAGAATAATTAAAACAATATGAATATAATATATATCATATATATACTATTAATCCATAATTAATTCCATCCATGAAAGGTTTTCATTGTAGAAAAAAAGATATCAGTTCACGAGGTGGTAGTCCACTGTACACACGAACAATTATTGTGTATCCCTTTTGATGGAAGTGAGTAAAGGTGTAGGCCATAAAAATAGAATAAAAAAAAATTCATTATATTTAATATACTATAGTTATTATATAAAAATATATATAATAATAATTTAAGGGTTTTCGGATGAAATAAAACTAATGTGATCACTAATGAACGTTTCCTCTTCTTGAGGAAACTCCTTTTGGTTTATACCAAAATTCTTCATTGGATTCATTTATTAAAAAATTGACTCTTCTAGAATGAGTGTAAATATGTTAGGATATTATTTTGGAAGGTTCTTTACAATCCAAAAGGATTTAGATATTTGAATAAGTGGGGGGGGGGGGTGAGTTTCTTTTTATAGTTGAAGAAGAGTGGAATTCTTCTAAATATAAAATGGAGAACACTATTGGGAGGTATGCAATAAATTATTTTCCTCCAATAATGAAAAAAATCAATAAAATATAGGATATTTTAGAGATATGGATAGAAAATAGGTTTTGGACATTTCCCTAGTCCATTTATCCCCATATGATTAAATTTTAACCGCTATGTACACTCATTTTCACATTAGTCACTGTAATTAATTTTAATCCCTTTGACAAATATTTATGATAAAAAATACTAACCTTTCTAGATATTATATATTTTTTTCTTCAAATATGGAATAAATTTTTCAAAATTCCACTCCCATATCTGGTTGAAATTAATTTAAAAATAATCTCGCAGATGAGATGATAAATCAAAAATTTAAGGTGAAAATGATTAAATGTACGAAATGTCTTTATATACAATATCACTATGAAATTGAAGAAAAATACCAAAATAGTGTTAAATTTTGTATAATTTGATCTATTGATAAATTTAAACATATTAAAAATATAATTTATCAATATAATATATTGTGAAGATAAAATTAGTTTTCAAAATAAATTTAATATGTTTTATTATTACCCAAAAATGAAAAATCAAAGAAAAATACAAAAAATCCACCCTTAGATATTTTTGATGTAACCCTTTCCAAAAAATTATTATTATATATAAATTTTATAAAATTTTTAATATTTAGTTTTTATATATGTTTTCCATTAAAAGGTAGAAACATTTTCATTTTAGAATAAATACAATTTTTAAGCAAAAACCTGATTTATTATTATATTAGGCCTATAAAAAATACTTGATGAATATAAAAATATTGTATTGAATATAATATATATATATATATATATATATTTCATTTATATCATTCACTATTAGTAAATAATATAAATTGTTATTATAAAACGTGTTGGTCTTCATAAAAATAGTTTTTATTGAAACATTTCATTTATATTTAACTAGTTTTTATATTCATATTTAATTAATTGGTTACCATATAATTCAACCATATATTGCTATAAGATATTTAATCATATTCATAACCACCAATTTAATTTCTAGGTTAAATCATATTATTGTAAATAATAACATTTTCAAAATATTTTTTCTTTTAGTAAACTCGTTCTTGTATGTAACACATGCTTAAAACAAAGTTGTTAGTGTGTGTAACATAAGCTATATTCATGTTTTGAGTAGTGTAAGGTAACTTGGGTTTACTTATAAATAATGCTAATCATGAATTTAAATTTATTATAAAAAGAAAAAAATTGTAATGTCTTGGGGTGTTAAACTATTTTTTTGATGCTATTGGAAAATTCAACTTCAAATAGATTTGTATACCCTTAGAAAAATGTTACTTAGTTAGTTCGAGTACATTAAAAGGGCACCCACTTCACAAACTGATTTTTTTTCTAAAAAAAGGATTATTAAGGGCACAAAATCATTATCAAATATATTTTTGATAATTATTCATGGGATTATTCTATGTAATCCTGAGATTAAGGATCATTTGATGAAACTATAATAAAAAAGATGATGGAAATCGTGTGTATAGCACTGATTCCTCAACCGCAAAAATTTCCTCATTGAAGTGTGAATTTCCTTCACCAGATATCATCTATGATGTTAAGTGAATTTTTTTCTATGATTCCAATAATTACAATTAGTAATTATATCACCATCACGGGTATGGACTCGTATCATTCATATTAAAGAAATATTCTTAGGGAAAATCTTCCAGCTATTAAGGGAAAATTGGTACAAGATTAGAAGGATGTGAGAGTAATTCTCATAGTACTCAAGATAATAGATGAATATTTATTCAATAAATTTTCTTTTTTGTATGAATTTTTTTTACCTACCATTAGTTAGTTTCATATTCAAATGATAACAAATAATTCTTCCAGGTAATAAGATGTATTTACAAAAACCAAAGGATCATCAGGTTACCATAAATGTCAAATAAGTTATTAAATATTACACATATCATGTTGTCTGGTGTTTTTATTTGAAAAAAAAATCATTGAGTTTTTTTAATTACCATGTTGATGATTTAAATATTCTAATCCTTAGTTCTATGAAAATGGGTGATCTGTAGAACAAGTTCTCCATCTTTACTCATATTTCATGACATGGTTTCAAAACCATGATGAACTATTTCATGAATGATGTTATGAAAAGTATTGACATGGGTAATGATGCATTGAATCATTTTCAGGGAAGATGTTCTCTCACATATACTATTCAACATATCCTTCTTTTAACATGTTAGATGTTCAAATAACTCTATAATCCTCTAGATATATATTCCAAATCGAAATTTTTAATAATGATGTTTAAATATCTCCAACTTCTCCAATGACAGAAACCAAGATTCCTTTCACTCCCACAGATCATTATGTTATAACAGAATCTCAACAAGAATATTTTGCTGTTCAATTATGTATTATAAGGAAAAAACCTCATGATAGAGCTATACTTGGAGGTTCTTTTGGCTTGAATTCCTATTGGGGTCTATCTATGGAGAATGTGTTAACTTCCCTATGTCTACCACATTCCAACAATAATCCACCTTCAGCCCTTCAAGAAACCACATCATAAGAATAATATCAAGGTCCCAATGATGAATAATGGATTTTATTTCTATATCATTTTATGATTATTTAATAATTTGTAGTCTCACCATAAAAAATTTAACGGTTGTTTAATTTCTTTTAATTACATAAAAATTTATAAGATGTTTACATATTTTTATTTCACTACATTCCATTAATTTTTTTATAATTTCTATTTTATAATAATTTGTTTCTCTTACATTATCTTATGTTTTATTTGGATATGTTTTATTTTCCTTTCTAGTCAATTAAAAATTATATTCATATTCAGTATCTACTATTTTAAAAATTCACACTTGTTCATGTGAAACATTGTATTTGTTTTTATTCTTACTCACATAATTTTTGATTTCAGAAAAATGTGGAGAATAAACCCTAATCTCTATAATAGAATAAATGAAAAAAACATTCAAAACGTTTTCTTTAAAAATTCTATGATTAAATATTACCTTTTCATTTTCTAATTATGGGTTTTGGATTATCAAAAAGCTAGAGATTGGTGAAGAAGTTATGTTTTTCCAATATATCAGAGTAAAATAAATGTTTTGATTATAAAAAAAAATATTTATTTATTGAGGATTTTATCTTAAGTGTTTTAGTATTTTATATTTTTCTATTTTTAAATGTTATGATTCGTTTGTTAAAAAAATGTCAAATAATTTTATCTTACATAGATATTGTGTTAATTCTATTTATCCAACATGTATAAATAAGTCAATTATTTAGATTTTGGAATTCAGTTTTTTGTTAAGGGAATTTATTTTTTGTGAAAACATTTTCATAAATGTAAACTAATTATCATATAAATCAGATTCATTACTTGAGCTAAAATATCAAGTCTATGCTAAAATATTTTACATAATAAAGCATAGAAAAAATTATTATCTTGCTATGTATATAAATTGTCTTATAGGGTAGATAAATTTTCTTTTTTAGAAGTCAAATATTAAAATAAAATATTAGTAAATTCATTTATCTTAATATAAAAACATTCATATATATATGTATATTATATTATATACTTTAAAGAGAACCACAGAATTAAATTATCTTACAATATTTCATGTTATTCATTTGATATTGGATAAGAGATAATTGAATTATGATAATAGTAAATCCAATTTATTTATCTTATAAACTAAAGAATCTAAAGAAGTGATAATTGTTTTACCCAAAAAAGCTGTATGATGGAATTATTTTATGAGAATAGTAATATTGAAATTTTTAATTTTAGAAATTAAACTATCTTAAAATTTTCAAGATTCCTAATGTAATAATTTTATGATAATAAAATTTATCATTGGTATTACTTTTTGATAATTCAACATATGAAATTACGTGAATTAGAAAATGTGTTGTATAAATGTGGAATATTTTATTTTCATAATATGAATTTTTTACCAAATGGGAAAATAATATAAGAAATTTTTTTGTTATCCCTTCTCAAATCAGTCCATATTTAGAAAATAATATCACCCAATAATTAAGATAATGTAACATCTATTTTACAAGAGGATTATTTTCTCTACCATTGTAATAATAAAGTGTAATCTTGATGAAATTCAAAATAGGATACATAAATAGAATAACATTCCATGAAATCAATATATATGTATACATAGAAGATATACAATACATGATTTAACCATTACATGATATACAAACTCAATTCTTCCTCTATATATTTTGTGTAAACATTTTTTTATTTTTCAATTGAAAACCCAGTAGATATGCTCTATGAAGATACTCATTTTATATAGATGTTCCATTATCTTAAGTCGGTTACTTATTTCAACTATGTGCTTAATTATGTAAACTCTCGTTATTCCTTCTTATCATTGGAAGTGAGTACTCCATGTACATAATGTAGAAAGATGTTTATTTTGTATCCATTCATTATCCAAGTAAAATATTATGGATTTTTATCAAGTGATTTATTTCTTTCACTTAGTTGGGAAGTCCCTGGGAAAATAATTAGTTCTATAAAAATCATTAATCTCTTGGAGATAGGAACTGTTAGAGTTCAATAGGCGATTTATGTTCCCTAACCCACTATAAATCCCCAATTTTTCATATTTTTCATATTTATTTTATTTATTATACTTACTTGGGATAAGAAAGGGTCATATTCAATCATACCATAAAATATGGTTCTTTAAATGAATGATATTTCAATAACTCAAATCACACCTCTCTTGAGTATTAGTATATGTATTCTTTGACTAACACCATGGATCATATTTTATAAAAATTTAAAATCTAAACTCTATCATCTTTCACCACAATATATGTATCATCTTGTAATTTTTAAATATTTCACCTTTTCCAGAGAGAATGAAGCAAAAAGTGATTTTACAATAGCAACAAAATTGGGATACATTTTTGCACCCTATATATATATTAATATTTTTTTCTTTTTGTAAATATAGAAAATATTTTTTAATAACCACTATATGAACATTTTAATACTTAATTTTTCTAGCTATTTAATAAAAATTATTTTTATTTAATGAATTTTGAAATTATAATTCAAAATAGCATTTTTGTAATGTTTTGGAACTCCACTATCATTTACATTATGAGTCTAATGTTTTGGTGGTTGTATAAGGTAGTTTCTGGAACAAAACATATATATATAACTAAAGTTTTAGTTGTATTATGAGTTTAAAACATGATTTTTTATATTTAGAATAAATAGATTCTAGGAATATTATGGGATTCTATTGTTTATCAACTATAAGGTGAAGGGGATATTCACAATGTAAAAATTTTAGGTTGAGTTCCTCAGTGTTCCACATCAATAACCATTTACTATATGAAGAACATGATCTTGACATGAATGGATTATAGAATTTATAGATTAGTTATCTTTAATTTCATCATAGGTTATTTTATATGGTTCTTGGAATGAAGGCCTAGGTCAAACATTAATTGTTGTTTTTCTGGAACATGAGCAAATTTAGGATTCATACTGGATTCCATTCTTTTAATTCTTTTTACTTTAACCCTAGGTGATAAGGTGTGCCCATTTTGTGCTCTTCTTTCATTCATTTATCATCCATTTACAAATTATATAAGTGAACAATGTTCTTTATGATCTAATATGAGAACTCATCCTCTTCTCCTTCTCTTTCCTATACTCTTCCACCTGACATTATGGGATAGTGGTGATGATTTGGTTTGATGTATTTTATGACATGGAAATGATGAGAACTTCTAGGTATCCATGTTTTTAAATTGATTATCAAATTACTTTGGTATTAGGATAATATTCTTCTCATCAATTGCATAGTTATTTTTTTAGTGTTAGTAGAGGTAGTGGATCATGAGGATTTTCTTCTTTATTCTCGAATGAATATGATTAATATGATTTTTTTCTCACATGTATAATACTATGTTTCATTTAATTTTCAATTTTATATTCTCAACAAGTGTAATTTGGTTTATGAAAATTGGGAGAACATATAGAAAACATAAACTCTTAGAAGATTTAAATTTAATTGAGATGATAAATAGTATATGGAGAGTTTGGTGTAAATTTGGATTTCATGATATTATGGTGTACTAATTACTTTTTTTATTAATCATTTTCTTAGAAACTTGTTCATACAGTTATCAAAAACCAAGACACCAATATAAATAGATTAATAACTTACTTATTTTAATGGAAATGGAAATTTTTGAAACCCAAATTTATAAGACGTATTCCTAAATATGATTATGTTAATGATGTGATAGAGAATGTTTATATTTCTCATAGAATTAAGAAATATGATTCTAATATATTATATGAATTCATGAAATGAAGTTAAAATAGTTGTTAAGTAATTATTGTAACTAGAAGAATCTAGTTGAAGTAGAAAACTAAAATTAATAAGTTAAAGGATTAAATGACAATGTTGTGTATAATGTTGTGCTTGTCTACTATTTTTATTAAGTTTTTGATGAACCAGTTTATGGGTTGATAAATTAGTATAATTATATTTTAAAAATTATAATTAATAGGTAATAAATTGTAAATAAAATCTATTCTTAACTACTTATGTTATGTCTTGTGGTAATGTCTATGAAATTAGAAATGGGGTGGATGATAAATATGATATTTGGTTGATTACAAATTGTAAATGGATCGAATTGAATAATAATGGGATATACATAATTTGTTAATGTTGAATGTTTAAATATTGGTAAATTAATGTAATAAATTATGTCTCAATGGAGTGAAATGTAATGTAAATTAATGAATGTATGGAATGAGTTTTTGATTGGCATAATTAATTAATGAAACTTTATTGGACTATTTGATGATGTTATATTTTTGTGATTGGGTTATTTTTCAATGTGACTTGGTTTTCCTAGTATATACGGATGAAATTATCTGGTGGTGACTTTGAGAAAATAGACATGTGGTGGGGAAATTTCATTGGGATGTAATTTATAGAGGTTTTCACATTCTGGACTGATTAAATGGAATGAATATATAAGTGTGAAAAATACTAGAGGGTTTTATTATGTGGTTATAATGGTGAAAAATTATAGTGTTAATACATTTTGGGGGGACGGAACAAGTTTGATATCCTAAAAGTTTATGATACCTTGTAGTAAGGATAATGGGGATTCATTGGTGAAGGATGTACATGGAAGGAGCAGTGTATAAGATCAATGTATTTTAACCCTAATTACCTTAATAAATTATGTTTTAGAAAGTAAATATTTGATGTATGAGAGTGATAATCATCCATTGTATAATGAAAAAAATACTAATATAGGATTTCATTCCCTATAGGAGGTTGGGGTAAGTAGGGATGTAGTTTTATAAAATTTAGGCGAGGATACATATATATGTAATATGTGGTTGATGTAAGGGAGGATTATGATATGTTATGGTTTCATTCTATTCATATATTCTTGATCATAGGTAGATATTTCATCCTTCTAGTTAGCTATTACATATAGGGAAAATGTCTATGCTAATTGAAAAGAGAGGTGCTAAAAATAACTTGGACTATGGTTGTGGGATTAAATTGAGGAGAATGAATGGTGGGTTAATTTGGTAGTTGATATTGTGAGGGGAGTTGTTGTATTGTAAATGTTATTAAATGGGACGATTGGGTGGAATTTGGTGATGGGGTTTCTTGTTTCCTTTTTTGTGTGTTTCCTTATGTGTGTATGATTATTACAATGTTATCATGGTTAATTTCTCACATACTTATTCATTAAAAATTATTTCATATGTATGATAATCTATTTAGAAGGATGGTCCTAATGAGTAATCCCATGTGGTATCCCCACCATTGATTTCTAGTATATTAAATATACACCATTGAGGATTGAAGTTGTCATTTAGGTATCTATGATGTATTTGGAGGATGTGTGTAGTTTTCTTAGTTTTCGTTCAAATATTTTATGTTTTTTATATCATTTACATGCCATTTGGTTTATAGGAATGAAATTTTAAATTCTTAGGTTTATCATCGATGTTGTTTTTGGTTTAAAATTATTCATTGGTATTATTTTGATGGTAAGGTAACTCATCTGTATGTTTTGTACCCTCATTGATAGTATCGAACCCGATCCCTATTAGAGGTGACATTTAGGGTTTTACTCGCATTTTTTTCTATCCAAGAGAGGTTTCAATAGGTGAGAGTAATGATAGAGTGGTACCTATGTGATTGGTATCTAATTTTTGTTATGGGAAATACTAAGGTTGAAGAAAATAGTGAGAATCATTCAAGGATTTCATAGGATTTATAAGGAAATGGTTAATCTCAAGTTTATCATTTTATGTGGACCAAATTGACTAGCTAGGAATAAATATTTAGGGCTGAATTTGATTCAATTCATGGACTATGAAAACCAACCCAATATGTTTGGGTGTAAGTGTCTCATATGAAGTTTTGAATTCATAGGGACTGAAATGTTTTAGGGTTGTATACCCTTGTAGGGAATTTAATTATCGTAGCTAAATATATTTGGAATACAATAACCTCATTCATATGAATAAGGGAAATCAACATCCTTCAAACAAGGAAATATTTCTCCCGTGATAGAATTTATAGTCATTCAGTTGAGTTAGGGATTCCCAAATTGTATAGTATTTTGGATAAATGCAAGAGTTCTTGTGATTTTCCATGTTACAGAAACCATTTTTTATGGGAAATATTTGGTTGACATGAATGGTTTTCTAGAAATTTTTTTGAGATATAAATATTTTATTCCTATTCCTTTTATGACATAATATCCCCTAAATTAAGTTTTTTACAATTTTCAATGTGCATAGTATGCATACACGTTTTTAAATAGTTTGAAATTGATTGTAATGAATGAATAATGTTTCATTGTAGCATGTACATGTTGAATTTAGAAGATATTTTTGTGAAATTTTTTTTAATAAATGTATTTCAAATTTATAGGATACTTTTTATTTTCACACATTAAGTATTGTAATAATGTGAAAGGATATTATTATGAGATTTAATTTTCTTAAAATTCTATAGATCATAGAGAATGAGAATAATACTTCAAGATAACTTATTTATTTTTTAAGGCTTTCACATGAGGTAACTCATATCTTCTTTTTTAAAAGATATCTTTTTATACAATTAATCTATTTATATGTTTTAGGATTAAGAAAATAGTGATACTAAATGTTTAATTGTTGGGATATAGATAATCCTTTGTAGGGATGAAATTTTAACTGTTTTGAAGATCAAATTTGGATATGTTGTGATATTTTTGAATTCTATAAATTATTATGATAATTTTTATTTTAAAAAATAATATTGTATAATGATAATTTCTTATATATTCTTTGAAAGAGAATAAATTAATTCAATTTATCATGTATTCTCGTTTTTTATTATTAATTATTGACTATTTTCAGCATAATCAACATGAATCATGAAAATTAAATAATGTGTAGTTTTAGTTTTAAATTTATAATCATGTTTCAATTGTGATAAATTTTTTTATTAAAAATCTAATTTAATCATTAATAACAAGATTATTGAGAACAAAAATATTGTAGTTTTTGTTTTACTAAATGCTTGATTCCTAAGGGATAAGATATTTTGACTCCTCATGTTGAGAATGATTAGTATCGAGACAAAATGTGTAGATTAAATGTTTTCCTCAGTACTATGTAATGTTATACCAACATTATGTATGCTGAATTTGCTAAAATAAATGACTTAGAAATGTTTATTATTATTTATGATTACATTTTTTAATGATTGATTTCATTAAATCCGTGAATTTATTTTCATAATACATATTTAACAAACTATTATTTGAAATTTTAATTTATGATCATGATGTAGTTATTCCATAATGATATATATTCGTAGAATATATATATTCTTTATGTGGAATTATATGTGAATTGATTATCTATGAATGTAATTTCTACAGTTGTGCGAATTCATTCTTTCTAAGATTGTATTCTATGTTGAAAAAAATTAGTTTTATAAAGAAGATAATTACACAAATATTCTAATAAAAATAATTTTTTGAAGAAAATTGAAATGAGTGAAGATGAACTTGTTATACATACAATAATATTTACTAAGAAAATGAACGCATTGATTTATAACTTTTTTTTTACTTTTATGTTATGATTTATATATATTTAATGTTGTTATTTATGGGATATTAATTTATAATTATAGTAGATAGTTTTTACTATTGGATATTATCAAAAGAAAGGCTATGACTATTTTCTTTGATGGGTACTGTCAATTGGGTTTGTGGATATTATTATAGTGAGGGGTCAATTCCATTTTTGGAGTATCATTTTCTGAAGTAATGTTGAGAGTTATAAGGTGTATTATATGTTGGGATGATATTACTAATTTTGATTAATTACGAAGGTTGTGTGGTTTTTGTGATGTTTTATGGGTTGTGATGACTATTGGATGACGTGATAGTTGTTGTATGGAGCTGTTCTTGATAGTGGGTGATGATGTGGCAACACAGAGCATGGTGTAGGTGTGTTGGTTTGTCAAAATAGTTTGTGTCATAAGTTTTTCTCTGAAGTATTTTATTATCACTAGTATATTTATGATGTGTTTCTATGTCTTAGTAAGAGAATAATGTCTCTTGATTTAAATAAATGTCATTGAAACACCAATAATATATTGATCATGATATGGGTAAGTAATAATATAGGATAGAGCATTACTGAGATTCTAGAGAAATAAGTACAAAAGTCCTTGGTTGGGACCTCCCACACTAATGAAATGGATTAGTTTGTGGTGGTTGAAATGTATTTAAGATTTGTGGATCCTCCAAATGAATTTTTTGTTGTATTGGAGGTTGCATTATTTGTAAATGTTACTTAAAGTTGGTGGAAGATAAAGTATGTTAGAAAAAATATATTCCCTCATGAGAAATTAATTGAGTTCATTAACTGAGAAAATATGTGTGATGATTTGAAGGAGAATAAATATATTTAGTTGAGATAAGAGATTGAATAATTTTTCAGTCCATATTGTGGAAAATATTAGTTGGGGTTGTGTTTTATGCTTGATAAGACCAATCAAGTGCTACATTTTTAATCCACTCTGAGGTAGTAGATTCAGTGGTCTGTCATTTATCTTTAGTTGTAGTCATAAGAAGTGATGAGTGATATTATTTATATTTTGGATAGTATTTTATTTTTTTAAAAGGGTCTTAATGTATGTCCTTCCATGGGGGTTTTGAATTTTGATTTGAATGATTTTAGCAGCGATACTTAGGGTTCCCAAATGATGTCAGTAAGGCCTTCGGTCCACCTCATGGGCTTCAGGCCACCTTAGTGAAGATTAAAACCAGAAAACCTACAAGAAACAAGATCTACAAGGAGGATGAGCAAGGGGATTTCACCATAGCAGAAGCTAAACATATTGCAATAATGAGAGGGTATGGCATCTGCCATCGGGAAAAGCCTGTTCATGCATGGGAATGCCCAGCCGAACAACCATGCGAAGGTGTAGAGCTGATTTCACGATGAAGATGTTGGGGAGGAGTAGTTCCAAGTAGTTATTATGGGTTGTATATAATTTTTGAGGCCTACAGGAATTGAATTCTTCTAAGGCCTATGGGACATGTAATACGTAATCCTATAGGCCTTGTAAGGGTTCCACCTCACCCCTTGAAAGGTGTATTATCAAATTCAATAAAAAATGAAGGCCTTAGGGCCATTAGAGGGAACAAATTTAAGCCCCGGGGCCTTGTAGCTTAAGGTTTTGTGTGTATGGTGAGATAATTTTCATTAGATGTAATATTATATAGAACAAGCAATATTAATTTCCAATGATTTGATATTTAAGTGTATTCAATTAATATTTAAAAGAGGAAAATATAAAGGTAGATACTACTATTTTTATTTTACCATTGTTGGTTATTTTGGAATTTCCTTATTAGTAATATTTCAATATTTTATAATTTAACAACATTTATCATAATAAAATTACAAAAAATAGAATATTTTTGATTGAGATTAAATGTTTTTTGAGAAACATGGGGAAACTATTTTTAAAGTGTAGAAATCATGAAACTTAGTTAAGGAGAAAGCAGTATTTGGTGAGAATTAGTTATGAGAGAGGAGGATGGGGCCACTTTGGATGATATGAATACAAATATCTATTTTATAGGTATATCCAATGATTTTTAGGGTTTCTATGTGATGTTTTATATGGAAGATCCTAATTTATATCTTGTTGAGTTCTCTAGTATTGTCATGTTTCTGTTTGAGAGTCATATTCTTAGAGAGTGTGTTGATAGTGGTCTTCATACTCATGGGGTTTATTTTGATTATCAAGGTAGATAATAATTTTAGAGGTATCTTATTTAATGAAACTAGCCTTTTTATTTGATTACTTTGTGACCTCGAGGTGCTATAATATTCCAAGGTATTGTTGTGATGGAATAAGTCAAGGTAGAGTAGAAATTCCATTAAAAGAATAAATTCATGAAGTGAATATTTATTCATAGCCAGAATATATTCATAGAGTACTGAGTGATTTTAGTTTTATGTAGTTCACAACATAAAAGGGAGATTCATGTCATGAAATTTCCAAAGTGTGGTTTTTGGGTTTTGTCAAAAGCACTACTTATAATGTGAAGAACATGTTTATGAAATTAAATGGTTCTATAAATTATTAGAAATAATCCTTAAATCTTATTTGGGGGTTTTCTTTATGAGGGTTCATAACACGCAGTCCATTTTCCTTCCACGAATGATTGTTTTATATAACCTAAATAGATTATATAATGAAACATAATTCCTTTATTTCCCATTCTTTTCCCTTAGACCCAAACATTCATGGGGTACGTATTTGAATCTCATTGTTCCCACCTCTACTGGCCTTTGATCATTCATCCATAAAAATACTATACCTTGTGATCTGTGTTGATTATTCTTCTAATTCTTTATATTTCTATACTATTCCTTATCCTAAATGTTTGATACATCTTTGAAAATTTAGTTTGAGATATTTTGGGCCATAGAATTGATACGACCTTTCTACAAGCCTTGTTTTTTGGGTAGTAATCATATGGATTTGGTCTTTTGTTCATCCTCTTATCTTCAATTATAGTGTAATTGTTAATATCCCTATTAAGGAAGGGGGTCTCAATAATTATCTTTCATCTTTTGAGGATTAATGTGATTGATATTATTTTTGTTTATTCTATTAATTATGAAACAATGTTTCTTATAATTTAACATTTTCAATGATTTTCATTTCGGATTTAATTTATAATTAATGGAATAACATATTGGAAACATAAAATATAATTATATTGTATTTTAATAGAGATGATGAGCTGAATATTTGGATTTCAGTTTTCTTTACTATTTCCTTGTTGTTATGAGGTATATATTTTTATAGATTAATTTTTTATGTTTTCTTGTTATATATCTCATTAGAAACCATGTCTCCCTTATATATAGCCTAATCACTTTAATATGGAAAAAAGAACTATAGATTCTAGAAAAAAATTAGATTTTGTATTATTGAATGTTTCTATGTTAATGATGTCACATCCACTGTGTTAAAATATATTATAAAGGGGTTATGTGATGTTAAGGTTCCTATGAGTTAATTAAATGAATTGAAATTAGTTTTAAAATAATGATGGTAATTCATAAAATTGTGTGGAAGTATAAATGTTTAATTAATAAGTAGAAGTATATTATGTTGATGTTGGAATTAGTGTTTTACTTTTTCTTGTTTTTATTATGTGTTTGATAAATCTTTTATGCTAGAATTAATAATGAAATTATGGTTTAAAATATAATGTAAATGGGTGGAAATTGGAAGGAAGATACAATGTTAACTAATTGTAAGATTAATTATATAAATGAACTTTAAATCATTAATATAAGGGATAATTAATATGATGTTTGTATGGATATAAATTAGGAATGACAATAACTGAATAATTGAGGGCTATTAATAAGCAGTTTATAATAGAATTTTTGAATCTTATAAAATTAATGTGATAAAATAATTTTACATGGCATGAAATTGAATATTAAATAAATAAATGATAGATGATTATATGTTAAATGGAAGGAATTTAATAAGAATTGATTGTGTTTCTTGATGATGTTGTGGTATTTTTGGATTTTTTTTCAAAATGAACATGTTGTATTGATAACATGTTGATGTAGTTTTTGAGAGGTTATATAGAGATAAAGGAAATGGTGTGGGGTAAATTCAGTGGTATGTAATGGTTTGATATAATAATATACCCATGGGATGTATTGTCTTGAATTTAGAAGTTTTTAAAATAATAGATTATATGGTTATGCAATTATGATAGAGAAATATGGTGGGTATTGTTCATTATTGGGGGATGGAATAATGTTAATGTCCAATATGTTCATGACATGTTGCCATGAGAATTACTAGGATACATTAAAGGGGGTGCACATAGAGGTAAGAGCGATAGAGGTTGATATACTCTTTGTTTACATTACCGTACTAACTTATGGTTTACAATATACATATGTGATAGATGTTGTTTTTTTTGTGGTGATGCTAGATTTATGGAGACAATGAATTTACGTCCTTAAGGAATGCTGGGGTAGGTAAGGTTATGACTCAAACCATATTATTTGTGGATTTAGATATATATAATATATATTTCTATATTATGTGGGCGATTATATGTTTTGGTGATGTTCTATTATAATGTTCCTATTCAAATTGCGAGAGGTCATCATGATGGTCATCAAATGCATAGAGGAAACATGTCTCTTCTTATAAATAAGAGAAGTGTTGAAAATAACTGAGCCAAGGAAAGGTCGTATATTATTTGTGAGAATACATTGTGAGTTTATTTATTAATTTATATTATGGTGGAAGTTTTAGCATTGGAAATGGTATTGGATGCATCGATGGTGGTGGAGTTTGGTTTTGGTGCTTCTTTCCCCATATTCTGAATTATTCCTTTTGTTTATGTGATTGTTACTCTTCCTTCTTGGTAGATTTCTCTGTTTCATATTTTTCCATATTTATATCAAATATATGTTGATATTTTTATAGGTTTTATCCTATCTATTGCAACCATGTGTTCAACCCAGTAATACTTCATATTTTTTATTGGATAAACCAATGGGGATTAGAGCGATTTTTCAGGTTACTTGGTTGAAATCAGATTATATTAATGCTATTTTTATTTATATCTTGTATTTTATGTCTATTTTATAACATGTATATGAAATTTTTGTTATAGAAAATTAATTTTAGATTCATATATTTATCATCTATGTTTAACAATAGTTTTTTTATTTTTACTAGGGATTTTTGACGGTATTACCTCACATATATGTGTTTAATACCCTTGAAACTAGTTTTTGACCCACATCCTATTACACGTAGGCTTTATATGTAACTCTTACATTTTCTACAAGAATATGATGGGTTTTACTGGGGGTATTTGAGATACTTATTCAAAGAAACATCATTTTTTTCAGTTAAATAACAAAAACGGTAGAAGTTTTATTTGGTCAAATGATGTGAAAGAACATGAAAATTGCTAAAACATTATTTCACCATAAAAAACCTCACTATTCTTGAATAATTAAATAATAGGGATTTTTTGGAAGCCCTTCTATAAATATTATTATTTCATACAAAATTATTGTATTAAATCGTATATTAAATACTATTAACATAATATTATTTTTCATGTAGGGAATGAACATTATATAATAAAACACTAAAAGTTAGTTTTCTTATATGGAGAAGTCATTTTCTTCTTCAATTTCATTTATAATTAAAATTTCAAGTGTCTTATTCATTTAAGAGGGATATAATGTAACATCCAAAAAATTTATTTCTTCCTTTAAATAAACAATATGGTTTAATATATTATGGAATTAAAAAAATTGATATATTTTCTAAGTGTACATAGAAACCCATATTTAATCATGAAAGAACTCAATCTATAATTAAAAAAGATAATGAAGATACAACATTTAAAATATTATCTATAAGAACAATAAGGCTATAATTGATGATAAAAATAAAAATTGGAGAATTGTAGAATACATCATCATGGTTGGCCAAGAATATTACAACTATGAAGATAATTATAGAGGGAATACATAAAAAAGGAATTATAGGAACCATTTTATTACTAAAGTAAGGGGATGGGATGAATAGGTATTTAATGAAATAAAATGTTATTGTTTCATATCATTGTGGTGTTATCAATTCGATAGAAGTTTCAAAAATTAATATAAAAACTTTTTTGGATATCTGATATGATATAAGATAAAATAGTTTAAAATATTTATATTATAAAAGCACTATATTAACTATATTTTTCATTATTTCATAGTCAAAATGGTACTGTATATATGAATTTTCATACAAGTATGATCTTAATGAAATTAATTATTAATTAATTGAATTTCCTTAATGGGAAATGATAGTGAAAGACAAATATAAATTTTAATAATGATATAAAATTTAATTGGAATTATAAATTTGAAATTAATATATATAATAAAATGATTGTTAAAAGAGAAATATATAAATTAGACATGAATATATTAATTAAAATTATAGGTTCTTATAGTAATATAACAATTGTTATGGTATATAAATATTAATTAATATAATGATAATAAATTAGAAGTTATACATAATTTACTTATGAATTGGAATATATTGAGATATATATGAATATTTAAAATGTGTTAATGTAGAGTATATGGTAATTGTATATAATTAATTATCTGCAATTAAAAACCAAGTAATGGATTATAAGGGTTATGATATTTTTTCAAATAAAAAAAATATAATGACACTCTTTGAATATTTTATTTTATAGAATTTGGATTATAGTATAATAAAATGATTGTTAAAAGAGAAATATATAAATTAGACATGAATATATTAATTAAAATTATAGGTTCTTATAGTAATATAACAATTGTTATGGTATATAAATATTAATTAATATAATGATAATAAATTAGAAGTTATACATAATTTACTTATGAATTGGAATATATTGAGATATATATGAATATTTAAAATGTGTTAATGTAGAGTATATGGTAATTGTATATAATTAATTATCTTCAATTAAAAACAAAGTAATGGATTATAAGGGTTATGATATTTTTTCAAATAAAAAAGTATAATGACACTCTTTGAATATTTTATTTAATAGAATTTGGATTATAGTATATAAGATTATATTTAAAATTTTCATATATTATATCAGATTATCAAGTTAATATTGAAATTTTAACTTTTCTATAAGTTTTTTAGTGGAGGAATTTATAGTGTATTTGTATCAATATACATCTAGAAGCATAATCATTATGGAAAATTAATCTGTCCACAAAATTAGATAATCGGAGCCAATGACTTCAAAAGTCTAGAAGAAGGGGTCGATATCAGGTTAGCATTGAAATGTCATATATTTGTATCTATGAGAGGGAAGGAAAGTTCACATTAGTCAATTAAGTACAAAGGGACTTTTCAAGAGTACTCTACATCATTATAGGGTAGAAGGGTATATGATTTTGACTTACATACGATCATATAATTGGTTGGCATGGTACATTTAACAACATTTTTAATAGTACACATGATTTGTATCAAATGACTCCCATCTTCATCTTTCTCATCCTACAGTGAAATATTCTTACTGGTACCATAGATCATAATCCATAAACTCTATACACAACATAAGAATATATTTAATTAATTGGATTCAGAAATAAGTTGATCAATATGTATTATTTTATATTTGAAGCAATATTTGGGATCTAATGATTTTAATGTCATAGGATATGACTCAATTAGGTTGGGTTATATATATACACATATATATTTATTTATTTATGAAAATAAATACACACAAAGATAAATATATTTTTCATCATGATACCCACACTAAGAAAATTCATACGTTAACACCAATATATTTGAAGGATGGAATAGTACATATCAAGTAGGGACCTGTGATTTAATAAGTTACATTGTTACATTTGGAGGGTTCACATGATATGGTGGGAATATTCAATTATTCAGTGAATCCATTTCACCATGAAAGCTACATGAATATATCATATAAATGATAAAACAATAAGAATAATAATATCACCTTTGGAAAATATCAAGATCATATCTATGTAGTATACTCTCTCTATATAAATAGTTTAATATTTGAAAATATAAAAAAATATTTATGGTATATTAGGAATCCATCTTTTAATTAGGTTCATTGCATGTACATTTTTTGACCAATAACCATATTATTATAAATTGATTAATTAGTTATATATAACATAACTATGTGATTAATGATAGATATTAAAGGGGATCAACCATTTTGTTCACAATGGATTAAGTCTTGTCCAATCCTATTTCACTAGTGATATTAATTGATTTCATTAGTTTTGGTTTCTAAAGAAGAAAATGGGAGTTGGAGAGTGACGCATTAGTGTTTATGTGAAGTCTTGAATCCAGATTTCACTCAGAGATCCCTCGTACCAGGTCGGCCACAAGGCCATAAGTGCATTTCCCTAAATGCCAGAGGCCGCTGACTAGTAGTGAGGGCCTAGGTGTGATGGTGGGGAAACTATCCCTTCATTTTTAGAGTATAACACAACAGAGTTAACAAAAATACAATAGAAGAAGTTGTGATACCATAAAACATAAGTAAACAATTAAAGACTGATAATATTAATAACTAGATGTGATATCATACAAAGGATGTCGCTTCTTGTCGCATGTTCTAAGAAAATATCCAAAATAAGATATGATTCAGTAACACACCATACAAGTATCAATGTACATAAATTTGAAAGATAACTCAGAGGAATTGTAAGCCTAGGCTTGGTCCCATGCTCTCTTTCTCCTAAACATCATATCAAGTACATGTAGAAGGGTGATTTCCCTTATCGGCACCTGCAACAATATAATCTGTTTGGGCCCAAAAACATGACCCAAATAGGGTGTGAGAAATAAATCCCAGTAGGCCACCACCAAAGGTATGTTTCAATTTGTGAGTGAATATATATAACAGGCAGTGTTCAATAGTGAAAGTAGTAAACTAGAAAGTACTCAAAAGTAAAAAATACTAAAATAATTGGTTTCAATTTATATTTGTTTCACATTCATTATCAATTAAATTACATCAATTTATATATGTCTCAAGATCTGGCCTAAGCTAGTAAATCCCCCTTGCAAAGTAAACAAAATAGATACCTCAAAAGGCTATCTAAAAAAGTAATGTGAAGACTGAATCCTAGATTTTACTTTTGGCTTGGCATATGTGTCATAAGTCATTTCATTTAAATATCCTATTTATAAACTGAGTCGACCCTTGACATTGCTATGTTTGAATTCGAGTATCACGCCTAG
Source organism: Viscum album (assembly GCA_963277665.1). Classification (NCBI taxonomy): domain Eukaryota; kingdom Viridiplantae; phylum Streptophyta; class Magnoliopsida; order Santalales; family Viscaceae; genus Viscum; species Viscum album. The sequence goes on along the minus strand of OY728134.1, from coordinate 1,043,635,358 downwards.
CATAAAACTAGCTCCATCCTATGATCCCATCTGTATAATCCTCTTTGGAAGCTGGTCTCACTCTTGGTGTGGTGTGAGTATATGTCAACTAAGCCTTCCTTGGATCCTAAATATAAGACCCAAGTATCTCCCAAAACATATAAAATTTTTCCAGTAGGACCCATCCATTGTGCCAATAATTCCATGATTCGTTCGACCTCTTTAAACATAGACTACATGAGCCCAACCTCTACATATATAGCTCAGTTTCATATTTACATAAAAATAACCCCATTGATTCCAATAGTGTCTTCCCTCAATGAATCCCTATGTCACCCAAATAATAAGGTAGAATAGTCACATGAACCCATATGTGGCATTCTTGACCTGAATCCATGTTCTTTCCATTTCTATTTACCCTTTTATCATTCATTTCACATGTGAATGTCAAAACCAAAACACCCTATATAAACTAGAAAGGGCCAACCTCAAGAGGCCTTTCCTTTCAAAAATCATGTGGTAAATATTCACAAATCAAACAAATCATGTGAATTAATCTACCATAAGGTTTAATTAACCTTAACTCACATGGGAACATATCATATATCAAACAACACATGTTAAATAAACTATCACGAAGTTTACATTTATAACTCACATGGGAATGATTCCAATAAAAAACATGTAAATTAAACTATTGTGTGGCTTACACATTAATCAAATCATGTGGGAATTAACCAAATCACAATATAATCAAGTAATCTAAAAATTAAAAGGCTTAAAAAATTACACTCACATGGGAAATTTATATAACCATCCTAAAATGTGAATTAAACTATCACAAGGCATGAAAATTAATTTTCTCATGTGGGAAAAACATTTAATATAAAAATTTCATTTTAAATAACCCATAAAAGAGAATCAAAGGCATGGCCATAGGAATCCTAGTCCAAACAACTAAAATTTGTCATCCAAGTGAAAATTCACCCACAAGGTGTGCCTTAATAAAATCAAACAAGATCATACATGCTTCAATTGATTTAATCAATTACCAGGACACCATTTGGAAATAAAACAGTTCAAAAATAAATCAAATTGACACCCAAAAATGGGTGAATAGAAATTCAACACATATATTCATCTCGAAAATTAATGAGAGGCACAAGTGACCCTACCACATAGTTGTATGACTCTCTTCATCTAGCATCAGCCTGTAATTCAACCTAGAATGTAGAAGATCTATAAAATGAGAAAAAACTCTCATCCCTCAATAAATAGGCTGAAAGAATAAACCCCAAATGATGGCTCAAGAGGAATTAAAAACTCACTTAGTGGATTCTAACACATCTAACATTGTTCGATTCAGAGTTCGGATGGAGAAACGAGTTCCAAAATGACCATATGGCACTAAAAATCTAAAATCCTGGTTGGTGAGCCTCCATCCATTTTTACCAAAAATGAGGATACTACCTGTTTTATAAAAAAAACCTATTGGGAACGTACATAATGTGTAGGCCTTGTACATGTCATGTACCTGGCCTGGAGTGAGTCTTCATTCCTTTTCTCCCCTTCTTTTCTAAGAACAACCCAACTAGCCCATGGCCAAGCTTAGGGTCTAATACAAAAAGTAAATTAAAAAACATTTAACCCCAAAGGAATGATATTTACATCAATAAAAACCCTGAATCTTACAATATGCTTCCCATAAAGCAATTTGACACCAAATTGATATTTGAAGGGTGGTAAAAATTCTTCTGAAAAAACACCATCCATCTAGCACGTACATCGGCCTCCCACTCCCATGTCTCATCCAGTGAATAGACTTTCTGCCATAGTAACTATACTAAATGAATTGAATTTCCTCAGAGAACCTCCATTATCCTCTCAATGATATGAATCGAATGCTCCTTAAAGGACACATCGACCTGGAGCTCAACCTCCCTAGGCTGAAAATCATGAGATGGATCTGAGTGATAGAGACATTGCTATGATATGTGGAAGATGTCATCCATGGATTGGTACCTTTGAGGTAACTGCAACAGATATGAAACTTACCCGACTCTCTCCAAAATCCCGATTGACCTAACATATTGTGATGAAATCTTACATTGTCTCTTTATCTTCTTGTGTCCCAACCTTGATGAAACATGTTAGGAAACATGATCCCTGAACTATAACTCTTGAGGTCGTCTGTGGTGATGAAAATAACATTTATAATGAGACTAGGTAGTATTCAACCTTTTTTGATTCAGCCAAACCTCCTCCGAACTCTACAACCTGATACACAGTCCTAGTAAAGGTGATTTGCCTGCCTCCAACCAACATCCGGGAGAATGGAATGAACTACTATGTACATCCACATAAGGTTACATCTATAAATTCACCTATAAAATATTACAGTTAGATAATTAAATCAGGGGATATGCTTCTCCCAAGAGCCCCAAAATTCTAGGACGCATGCACGTAGTATGCCTTCTAGAACTTGTATCGTATGCTCTAACTAGACTTAAGTCTAGGGGTGGTATGTTGTTCTCAAAAGAACATGTGTACCCAAAACCCTCTAAAAACACTAAAAAATGAGACATAAAGAGGGTGTCCCAATCCAAAATAATAGTGCATGGGACCACATGGATTTGTACCACCTCCCAGATGTACAACCTTCCTAACTCATCAACACTGAAGGTCTCTATCACTGATAAGAAGTGAGAAAACATTGTAAGTATATAAAAAAACCCCACAAATCATCATTAACTCAAGGATACCCTGGTAAACTAGTCATGAAATCCATCATGGCGTCATCCCATTTCCATTTTGGAATAGGTAAATACTGTAAAAGCCCGGTCGACCATTGATTTTCCATATTCACCTGTAGACAAGTGGAACAACTCATAAAAAAGCCAAATACCCCTCTCTTCTTACATGGCCATCAATACTGATGTTTCAAGTCATAGTACATGTTGGAGACTCCAGGGAGAAGTTCCCAAGATGAAGCATGAAACTCTTGCATCACCTCCTTGCGTATATCCCCTGGAACCCACACACATTCATATATGTATAGGATCTCATCATCGCCTACCATCCAACTAGGAGGAGGTCCTTCACCTTCCACACTCTCCCATAGTACTAAGCCTGATGAATTTCATAGTTAACTTATCCTATCTTTTTCAAGTAGAGTATAGGTCAACGCAATAGATGAAAGATAAGTCTGCTCCAATCTGTTTTTCACCTCTAGAGGCATCTCAGAGAACAATTCTATAAGCTACCACTTTCTTCTGGCATGTTGGAAAACTTGTATCAGAGTCCTCCTACTTAGTTCATTGACCACTGTATTTCCCTTACAATACATATAGGCAATATCAAAATAGAAGGACTGATGGTACACCACACACCTTCACTATCTTCGATTTAGATATCTTTGTTTAAAGATCAACTCGAGGTTTTTCTGGTTCATCCACACCACTAAATTATCTCCCACTAAATTGTGTCTCCAATATTACAACACATACACAATAGTAGTTAACTCCAGATCATGCATAGGGTAATTCCTCTTATAGGGCCTTTGTTGCTGAGACCCATATGCCACTACTCAATCTCCCTAAATTAGCATATACCCTATTCATATACATAAAGCGTCACAATAAAATGTGAAACTTTATCCATGTATTGGAAGTATCAGGATTGTTATTGATGTCAACCTCCCTTTCAACTCCTGAAAGTTTTTCTCACAAGGTACTGACCAGACACACTTCATACCTTTTTTTTCAAGCTCGTTGAGGACACTGTTAAGCATGAGAAGTCATGTATAAAACACTTGTAGTAACTAGATGGACAAAATAAACTTCATATGTCAAAAAATATATTGGGCTGTTCTGAGGAAACTACTGCTCTCACTTTCTCTGTTAGGTCCACAAGGATGAATACCCTGGGAGGGGGGGTGAATCAGGGTATGAATAATTTAAAATTAAAGCATGTTCTGAACTTGTTTTTTTAAGAAAAACAGTCTTCTCTCTCTTTCATGTTTCACAATATAAACAGAAAGTGAAGAAAGCATAGGACACATCATTTTTTACTTGGTTCACTGCTAAGGGATACATCCAAGGAGCATACGCCGATAGGTTGTCGGTCGTACCAAATTCCACTAAACTTCACTAGTTGTGGATTAAAAAGTTCGGGCACAGTCACTATATCCCAGGCTCACTGCCTTTACAAGGTTTAGGTTTAGCTCACTTCTTTCCCAAGGGTCACTCCCTATTTCTCTCTCTCTGGATCATTGCCAGTGGAGAGGATCACCTCCTTCCTCTTCCTTTGCTCACTGCTCCAGAAAGGATCCACTCACAATTTATAGACCTGTAGGTCTCTTCATTATAACTAAAGAATATATCCTTTGTTGTATGTGGATGCTCTGTTGAAGTTAAACTTTCATCCGTAGATGAATCTCTCTTTGCACCGAAGGTATCGGGAAATCCTCCAACTTCCACGCAGCCCTAAATCACTATTAGAAATCAACCTTACTTGGCGACCTTCTCTAAGCTGGCGCGCAGGTCACATCGTGCAGGCCCTCCTCAACTACCTGCACGAGACAAGCCTCTGCTCCTCTAAACTTGCGCGAAACAACTCCTTTTATTCCCAAACCAATATTAGCGCGCAAAAAAAACCGGCGCACAACTTCAAACAATGGCCCGCAAGTCCACCTGGGTGACCATACACCACTTGCATGACCACCACACCATCGCTACAGGAGCTCTGATTTTTTAAAGTGTTGAAATCCGTTAAAAATGAGGAGGGGTGGTCCTGTATTTATAGGCAATTGTTTAACCTACGCATCAGCGCACAAGTCCTGGCACGCATGATTCTTCCCCTAAAAGACACATGTGTGACCCTATTTCCATTATCATATTTCGAAGATCTGATCTTGAAAAACATATGCCGCGCAACTTTCCAACCCTAATAAGAATCGGCACGCAGGTCCTTTCACGACACGCAAGTCACCTGCGCGACCACATCAATACCTACACGACCCTCTTTCCTTTGCCATATTTTGACCTTTTGATCTTGAAAAACATTAGGAACACAAGTTTTATCTATTATTTTTTTAATGCCTCTATATCATCCATTCCTTTGTTGATGTTCTTGAATCGAACATAGATCATTGAACATAGCTCTTGAACTTGACATTCCACCATGAAATCCCTTTTGTCAACAAATTTTTATGTCATTGTTTTTCTTTGTCGACAATCACCACACAGATGTCCACATTGTCAACAAACACAGTCACCTCAAAAATGATTCAATGATACCTTGAGGGATCTTTTCCCAACATTATCTAGATCTACAGATACTCTATTCTCCAAGATAACATGACTTTGGATGTGAATCTGGTTTGTCCAAAAGTGAAACTTTGTGAGCTTAGCATATAAAGGATTCTCTCTTAGTGTATTCAAAACAATCTCAAGATGGTTAACATGGTCGTTCTAAACATGGGAATACACCAAGATATCATCTAAAAAATCAGCACAAAAGAATCCAAATAATTTTGGAACACTTGGTAAATCATCATCCTAAAAATTTTGGGTATGTTTTTGAGACCGATCAACATAACTAGATACTCATATAGACCATAAATGCTATGAAATGTTGTATGAGGAATGTCTATAGTTCAAACATGCACACAGTGATATCCTAACGTCAAGTTGATTTTAGTGAACACTCAGGCTCTTCAAATATGATCAAATGGGTCATCCTTCTATGGGAACAGATATCAGTTTTTAACGGTTTGCTAGTTCAATTTCTGATAGTCCAAGCACGACCTGAGGGTACCATCTACCTTTTTTAAAAAAAGGATCATAGAAACCCATTGAGAGGTACTATGTCTAATAAAAACCATTTCCTCAAAATCTTCTACCTACCTATTGAGCTCCTACACCTCTTCCATAGCCATCCTATAAGGAGAAATGGGTAATGGTGGCACTACAAGCACTAGCACGATGGAGAAATCCACCTATATATCAGGAGGTAAAAAAGAAAATTCATCAGGAATGATGTCCATAAAGAACTCAAATACTGGAGGGAAGTCTCCACGACTCACTCATAGGTCATCCATATATAAACTTGCAATCTTAGTTGTCATCATACCAAACCCACAATGCCCGGGTCCCAGTCAGCTTTCTTGGAAATCCCATTCACCCTTGTGAATAAACATTGCACCCTTTGGTGATTTTAAAGTCACCCACTCATGATAGCTGTCAAAATATTCTTGAAGAGCTACTAGATAGTGCATATTGAGTATGATGTCAAACCCTATCATCTCAAGGATATACAAACTCCAGAAGAAGTGGCACCCACCAACCTCAAGGGGACACTCCATAAACTAGTGTACATCACCCATACTGATTCCAAATGATGTATCTAGCATCATAAAACCCAAAGAAAGCAATACCACAATCCCACATATTCTAACCAACCGCAAAAATATAATGTTCTAGGATGCACATATATCTAAAAGAGAAGATGCAATAGTAAAAGAAACTAAGATCATACCTCTCACTGTAGATGGTTTGGGATCCTGATCCTGTTGGGTCTGTTGCATAGCATAAGTCTAACTTGTACCACGTCCCTATGAAACCGCCAGGATGACATGAGCTGATCCACCCTACTGTGGCTGAAAACATGGAGTCTGGCTACTATGTCCATGGCCACCACCTCATCTTGAATGCCATGTCATACCCCATCTACCATTATGATGAGGTTCTACTAACCCTTCCTCTGAACATGGAGTCAGTGCATACCCTCTCTCACTATCTACTAGTGGAAACGCCCATTAGAATAAATGAAGACAACCCATATTTCCACAAGCTTGTCACTTGAATGGGTCCTTCAGACATTGTGTCCTCACATGCATTGGACTACCGCACTGGTAGAACCTCACTTGGATACCAGAAGAAACATTATGACTACTTATATAACCATGAGAAAGCTTCATACGATGCTTCCTACAAGTGATAGAGATGGTACCAGATCTTGGTGCCAAACCACCTTGGATTTAAAATCCAGATTCCCTTAGATTATACTTGGTAATTATCACTAGATTCAATACAACATATACAGATGTCATATTGAATACATTCATCTATTATTAGATGTAATACGTGATACCATCCTCGAATATCCTAGCCTTTGATTCATCGTCACCCATCATAGTAGGTGTGAATCAAGGAAGCTTAGTAAAATAGAAAGAATAGAACATAACTGATAGTGTTCCCTACTCTAGATGCATAAAATCTCATACTAGATCGACCCTCCGCATCTTAAAAAATAGTAATCATAGAAGACTATTTGAAAATATCCCCATGATATATCATGTTGACGCTCAGTCTGAGCGGTAACATCCCAAAATATCTTGGAGGAATCATGAAGTATATAAATTTTTAGATTTTTCCTCCTCTCAAGAGGCATCTCTAAATGGTCAAAGATAAAAAAACATAGCCTCCATCCATGACTCCACTGCCTGTAGTCCTTCATCACTCTAGAATGTGGGTAGATGCTGCTTCTGGATCACTCACGTCAACTCTTACATAGACATGGAAGGATGTGGTGACCCATGAAAGGTTTTCATTAACATCATAAAGCCTTTACAGAACTGTGCATCATAACCTGTTGCTGGTATAATAGCTGGTGTCACAACTGGGATTACTAGAGAATTCACGGGTAGCCCATGACCTACCACCTCTAAAGAATGATCATCGCCACTTTCCTGGCATACAACTTGAGGTCGACACGGAGGCGTGACTCTACAAGGTCAAGAACACATCTCAGTTCAAGTTGGTTATCAAAGATCATTGTTCAAGAATGCATGAACTGCACAGGAGAAGAAAACCCTCCAAAATTAACAAAAAAGAAGTAAATTACATGTAGAAACCATAGACGATGTGTCCCCTCAATCTCTTACAAGATCTTGTACTCTCACCGGCCGGGGCATGTAAACCCCCTAGGTACACAACTTGTTAGTCAGGTTTCCAAATATAATGTCTCCACATCTTCCCAAAAACCCCAATTTTTAGAAAATAAAACCAATGGTATACCAAATTCTGATCTGTGGGGGGGCCATGCTTCCCGTGAATCAAAGTTTGGAATCCCCCAATAGCACATCATAATAAAAATCAATATAATACATCAACATGATCCACCAAATTCAAATTCAACATGGCATATACAACTTAGGGATCAATGTTTGGCATCCATCAAAAGCATATCAAAACATTATTCAATACAATTCTGAAACATGGTCTACTAAATTCCAATCCAAGAGGTACCATAAACCTCAAGGTTCAAATTTTGGTGTCCATCCAATTTAAACCATAAAACACACCAAGACGCCTATCACAATAGTAGGAAAGTCAATCATGGTACCATCCACAACAACATGCATATCTAGCATGATATCTATCACAATAATATTAAATCAGTAATGCTCCTAAATTGCATGGAAATAATGAATGACCTATGATTTATAACAATTTTTTATGTGAAGCATGATATGGGATACACTCATCTCATCAGGTTGCATCCAAATAGAACCATAATGATATAGATAATAATAGCACAATATGATTGTGTCACCCAATGGTGAAATAATATCAATTTTAATAGTCAAAACTAGAAAAAAATAATTCAATTCGAGGAAATTTGGATTTTCACTGTACGTGGGGTAGCTACTCCCAGGCATAGATTAGTAAAAAATACCTTGCATTTACATCTATGTCGGTCATCCCAAAACAATAAAGGAATCCAGAAAAGAAACCCTATTATACCATTTTTTAATGTCCCGAATCTGGATGCCACTCAAAGGTGCCCTGTACCCAGTTGCCCATATGGAACCAAAGAAATTTCCAAAAACACTAGTGGTTGCCGACGAGTAGCGGGGGCCTAGGTGTGATAGTGGGGAAACTATGCCCTCATTAGAAGAGTATAACACAATGGAATTAATAATAATACAAAAAAGGAAACGGTAATATCATACAACAAAAGTAAACAACGGAAGACTCATAATATCAATAACGAGATGTCAAAACATACAAATAATGATGTTGTATGTCACATCCTCTAAGAAAACAGCCAAAACAGGATACAATGCAATAATACATGATTCAATTATCAAGGTACAAAAATAAAAATGAAACCATAGAGTCATTGCAAGACTTGGTTTGTTCTCATGCTCTCTTGCACTGAAATAGCATATCAAGTACCTATAGAAGGGTGTTTTCCCTTACCGACACCAACAACAATATAATATTTTTAGACCCAAAACACGACCCAAAGATAGTGTGAGAAATAAATCCTATTAGGAAACCACCCAAGGGATTTTCCAATCTATCAGTGAATTTATATAGTTGGTAGTGTACAATAGTTAAAGCAATAAAGTTGGAAGTACTCAAAAGTAAAAAATTATAGAAGAAAGGGTTTCTATTTATATTCAATTCACATTCATTTGAAATTAAATAACATTGAATTATATAATTCTCAACATCCAACCTATGCTAATAAATCCCCTATATAAATTAAGAACAACAGATGCCTCGGAAGGCTGTCTAAACAAGTAAAGTGAAGTCCAAATCCAAGATTGTGATTTTTCTTGGCAGACACGTCCTAATTCATTTCTATTCAATATTAAATTTTTAAACTAATTCGAACCTTGAAATTCCTAATTTGGAATTAAAGTATTCCAAATATTATAAAAACCACCTCCATCCTATGAGCTCGCCCGTAAAATCCTCTTAGCACTCCGGTCACACTATAGGTTTGGTGCGAGTATAAGTCAACTAATATTTATTTGGATCATATAAATAAGTCCCAAGTATCTCCAATGACATATAAACATTTTAAAATAGAACCCATCGATGGTATCCCTCATTCAATGATTTATTAAACCTATTTAAACATATCTTACATGAGCTCGACCACTACATCCATGGGTCCCTCACAGATTTACATAATAACCACCATGTTGATTTCTTCAGTGGAATATATCAATGGATACCTTAATCACCCTAGAAATATGTCACGATAGTCACATGATCCCTTCCATTGAATTATTAACCCCATTTCAAGTTTCTCCCATTGGAATTTATCCTTTTATCATTCATTAGGCATGTAATGGTGAAACCCAAAAACATCCAATATAAAAAATCAAGGACTAAACCCAAGATGCTTATCCCATCAACACTAATGTGGGAATGATTCACAAATCAAATAAATCATGTGAATTAAACTATCAAAAGGATTAATCAATAGTAACTCACTTAGCCACATATCATATATTAACAAACTAGTGAATTAAACTATCACATGGTTTAACATTTATAACACACGTGGGCATGATTCCAATAAAAAGAAAACATGTAAATTAAATCATTACATGGCTTACACATTAAAAAACTCACATGGGAATTAATCACATCAAAATCCGATCAAGTAATCTAAAAAACTATAAGGCCTAAACAATTAAACTAAAGTGGGAAATTTATATAACAAGAATAACATGTGAATTAAACTATCACAATGCATAACAATTAATTATCTCACGTGGGAATATCATTCAATTAACCAATTTCATTTTCAAACACCAAAAAAGGTAATTAAAGGCATACCCATAGGCCTCTTAGGCTAAACAACTAAAATTGGCCATCCTAGGGAAAAATCACCCATAGGGTGGCCCTTAATCAAATCTAAAAATGTCATACATTCTTTAAGTCATTTAATCAATTACCTAAACATCAATAGGAAGTAACATGGTTTAAAAATAAATCAATGTGACACCCCAAAATGTGTACACAGTAATATATAACATACATTCATCATGCCAATTAATGAGAGGTGCAAGACCACCTACCTCATAGTCATATGACTCTCCTCACCCACCGTCAACCTCTAATTTGACCTAGAATGGAGTATATCTAAAAATGGGCATAAATGGTCATTCCTAGATAACTAGGTCGAGAGAAGAAATCAGGAAGAATAGATCAATAAGAATCCATAAATCAATGAGGGTATTCCAACTCATCCAACAATGTTTGAATTAGAGTTCAGATGGAGAAATGAGAGCCAAAACAACCCATTTGGCACAACTGCTTGAAAATCACAACAGGTGAGATTCTGTCTGTTTTTACAGACAATGAGGCTACTATATCTTTTATAAAAATACTCTGGGAACGTACATGATGTGTGCATCAAGTAAACAATATTTAGGTACATGATTTGCAGGCCATGTGCACGACATGTAGCTAGCCTATATCCATCCTTTATCCCTTTTCTCCCCTTATTTCCCAATAACAACACAACCATACAAGGGCCCAACTTAGGGTCTAAGCCAAAAAGTAAAGTTAACAACATTTAAACTAAAATTACATATCCATACATTAGTAAAAACATGGGATTTTATAGATTAACAGCTAGAAAATAATTGAAATAAGGGATCAACATGTATATGGAGTTAAAATTTATAATAGATTTTTTCATTTCCAAAACTATCATTTTATATTTAATGTATTATATTTTTAAGACTCCTCTTCCTTTTTATTTTTATCAACAAACCACTTTTCCATAAAAAATATTATCTCTCTACATTTTAAATTATTTCCAAAAAATTATTTATTATTATAAAATATCCTTAAAAATAAAAACCTTAATTTGTATCATCATACATGAACAACATTTATTTTGTGAATAATTTTTCTTCTCATTTCAGATTAATGATTTATTTAAAGGTTGATTCAATGAAATTTCTATTTCTTATTATAAATATTATGTTTATAAGTTATATATTATTTTACTCTTTGGAAATATTCTTTGTATAGTTTCCTCAATTAAACATGAATTTATTTTTATATTTCTTATCTTTGAATTAATTTTTAGAAATTATGATATGGAATTGGAAATACTGATTTAATATAATTTATGATGCAAATAATATGTTTAAAAGTATTTTTATAAAATATGGCACATTGTGATAAAATATGATGACAATGATGGAGACTAAACCTAAGACCATAAAAGTACTTTTCCTCTTTGTGATAGGTTGGAATAGAATTATCCCGTCCTCAAATTAATTGTGTAATGTTTTATGAATCATGTGATAATATTTAAATATAATGAGGAGTAACCTCAATCTATATTCAACTCTTTCTACATTTTGAATCTGATTTTAATGATAAGTATTGACATAATGTTATTTTATATACAAAAGTTCCTTAAATAATTTTATTTTATTTGTAATGAGTTTTGATAAATATTTGGATTTCATGAAATGGTGAAATGGATTATATAAGGAATTATTATTATATATTTTTAAATTAAAATGTAAGAATTTGAAAAAAAATTATTTCATAAGTATTTATGGGTATTTTATTTCTAAGAAGTGGTTGTCAAGATTTTCATGCTTACTCTATAGTTTTTAGAATGAATTCGCTTCAATTTTTTTGGATTATTATTTTTTTGAATGAAGATATTTTATATTTCCAAGTAATTTTTATGTATGAATGATTGTTTGAATAATATAAATGAATTTTTTATTAAACTATATTATAAATATATTCCATGTATTTCAAAAAACTATAAAGTTTTCTTAGTCTTTAAAACCCATTACTGAGATATTTTCACTCACCCTATGTTTTTAAATTTCATTCAAAAATACAATGGATGCATGTCAATGATTGTGTAAGGTGTTTGTTTTAGCTCTATGGGATGTAGGAGTAAAATGTGAGTAGTTTTTACTGATGAAAAAAATAAAATTTTAAATAAAATATTATCTCTAATATGTAATAGTATTCAATATTATCTGATTCTTTAAACTAAAATGATATTGGGTATACAAAATGTTACATTGTCTATTTATATCCATGTAATTATTAAAGGATAGGTTTTGGGTGGTCACATTAAAGATACCAAAGATGTACAACGGGTTTAATAGTGGTAATTTTGGTATAGTTTTAAGAGATATCCAAGGGAAAAGAGTGTCTTGTGAGGGGAATAGTATAGGTCCTGTTAAATGTTAAATTTAATTGGTATTTTCACAAATACTCATTCACTAAGGTGTAAGGTTTTAATTTCACATTCAATATGGATCATAAGTTGAAAAATAATATATATGGGTAATTAATACCCTTATACACAAACTTTATATCAATGTAAGAGATATTTTATGTCTCTTCCCATTAATTTACCTCTTTTATCTCAATTTACCCTTACCATAGAAAATAAATATTTACAATGACCACTTATTTTTTTAACAAAAAATTAAATTTATTATATTTCCCAATATCAATTTGAAAATTCAAAATTTTAACACCATTTTAACAAAATTATATTTCTAAATACAAGAAATTTAACTTTTAAATTAAAACAATCAATATATAGAAATCTTTCATTAATAAAAATGAATTTTTTAAACATCAAGTTTTCATAATCATATGTTATTGATATTTCTAATTAAATGAGTGATAATATATTGTGCATCTATATATAAACCTTAAATTTTTCCAATCATAATTTTAAAGGGATATATTAATATTTTTCTACTAAAAATATCCATTAATCAGAAAAAAAAATTCATTGAAAAATATCACATTTTAATAGTGAATGATTTCAATCAGATCCCATTAAGATTTATTATTAATCTTATAATCATTCAAGTTATTAAATACTTTTATATTTGAAACATTAATTTAATTTTATAATCACATTTGACCATTCATTAATAATAATAATAATACATAATGAAAAAATATATTTTTATAACATAGTGTTTTGATTAATTATTACCTTTTTTATTTAATTAATTGTTTATTAAATTTATGTGAAATATATAATTTTTAAATTTATACTAATAATTACTACACCGTATTATACCTTCTTTATACATGTTTATTCAATGTCTGTATATCCAATTATCATATATGCAATGCCCATATGTTCAATAAAGACACGATAAAAAATCATATATATAACAATTATATTATATCCTTATATACATAACCTAACATAAATATAAAAAAAATCATCACATTATATAAATTCATTTCAAATATTTTTATAATATTTCTAATAAATTTTATTCTTTCTATAGTTATCATATGATTTACGATTATCATGATTGATCATAATGATTATAATTGAAACCTCGTGAAATCTTTATTTACTTACAGTTTTATTCCTTTAGTAATTTTACTAATTATGTTTAAATTAGAAATATTTTAATGTATGTCATTGTTTTTTATAATAATATGAAATTTTGAATTAATTCATTGTTCATTTTATTTAAGTATTTCATGTATCATAATCTATCTAACTCATAGTATTTTTAAAGGAAATATGCAACAAAATCATAGTGTGTTGCATTCTACCCCACTTAAAAGAAGTTATCCATAATATATTTATTAATAAAATGAAAAAACGAGGGTTACTTTATGTTATTAAATTATCATGTTTCTACATTTTTTTCGCAAAAGAAATATTTATTTTGAAGGATTTAACACAGAGAGTGGTATTGTTTTGTATTACATTACCACTATGATTAAATATATCTACCACTTTTCAAATATAAAGGATTTTGTGTTCCAGTTCTACTACCTAAAAGTTTGGAACATGTAATGGATTGTGTATGTACAATGAAAAAAGTGATTCATGGATCATATAATGAACATGTGATATGTTTGTTGGATGTTTAAGATTATAATATAACAACCCCAAATGATTAAGAATTTCAATGGTGGAAATGTATCTTGGGTAAAACATTCCCTTATTACCATATCTCATAATAATCCTCCATGTTGATATTTAAATTAATCCCTTATCACCGAATAAAAAATATAAAACTCATCAATGATTATAATCATATATGTTTCACTGTATTTTAATATTTTTAAGGTACCATTGATTGTTTTTAATCATAAATAATATTTATTGAGAATAATGTTTTCACAAAATATTATACAATCTAAATTTATCATAAAATTTTAATGTTCTAAACCTATTTCTATTCATAGAATAATAACATACCATTTGAATTATAGAGTAAACTATTTTTATGTGAGAAATATTTTAGGTAATGGGGTTGATCTTGACCTCATTTGAAATCCATTGAAAAGGTTCTCAGCATGTCCTATAGAGTTTGAATAGTCCTTTCATATTGACTATCAGTATATGGATTACATGAAATGTTAATGTTCAACTTTTTATCCAATTCTATCAAAACACATATATAGAACACTGAGTTAAACATTATATCATGATATTATATAAGATAAATTGGCTCTCCATACAGCCTTACCATGTCCTTTATATATATATTAGAATGATTATGGAGCAATAATACTTCTTGATGGATAATAAAATGTGATAATATCATAAGGATATTGAGAAAAACCCAAATAGATATGGTCCATAAAAGTCTTGGTAATTCATATAATGTGGTCCATAGTGATTTTATACTATTTGCATACAATAATAGGTAATTTTTTAATTATCTAATTGTACTTTTAAAATATATAATTAAATTTTCTGAAATCCATGAATCATGATATATACTCTAAAATATATAAATTCATGTAATCCCACATGAAATTAACCATTATATCTTTATGAATATTGGTTCATTATTGATGGATTGGGAATGATGATCCATATGCAGCAACCAAAATCTCTTTCATCAATTCTTATATTTAATTGAAATATATTCATTTATAAAATCATTTTATTATATCAATTTCAAGATTAATATATAGAGTATTATTTATAATATGATATAGTTCAATAATCTCTTTACAAGTATCCTTCATATTATGGAATGATGCATGAGTAATATCTTGTGAATTATAGGACATTTACCCTTCCCATATGATTTATATGTGGATAATATTCAAATCAATGATTATTGGGTCTTTTTTAATCAACTTCTTAGATAAGATAACATGTTTCTACTTTCTAAGATAATCAACCACATTGTTTGTATTCTCATGGTTCTAATAAATTTTACAGTCATAGTCCTTGATCTAATAAAACTATATCTATTAGAAAATGTTCATATCCTTCTATGTGAATATATAAATTAATATATTGTGATAAGAATATATTTATATTTTTCAAATAATATATAATTCCACTATATCTTTAATGAAAATGTTATAATTTCTTATTCCAAATTATCCATTGGATTTTTTTTCTCATGAATAATGGATTAAATAAATTCATTAGCTAAAGAATTTCACATTTCCATATGAAATATAATAATACTTTCATTTATTAATCAATTTATATCAAATAACATTCTATAATACATGTTACTGTGAGTACATGTACAATGACCAACCATCCCCTAATAACCTTGAAATCGGCTTCAAACCTGTCTATCTAGAGGAATGTAACTTTCTTATATGTTGGAGTGGATAATTGATTTTATAATAATGAGTAATTTCATTAAACACATCAATGTTATATAATTCATGAAAAATATAAATATCTATTAGAGTGGTTGGTTGGGACATTATAGAACCATCATAATTTATAAAAAATAGAAATATGAAAATCCTAAGATGAAGAACTTTGTAATATAAAACAATTATAGATATTATCTTAGTGTTGTTTCTTCAAAAAATTAAATTCAATCAAGTCTATTCTAATAAGAGTATTTTATATTAGAAAAAACAGGTTAATGTTCTATTAAAAACTCATCCTCATGATTTGAATGATTACCTTGAAAATTTTCAATAAATAAATATTCATATTCATGAGAAATATACATATCATCAATAATGATCTCTTCATTTAAAATTTTTTAAATGAACAGTCCTATAATGTTCAATAAGGGTGAATTTATAGACATGGTATACAATCATAATTCTACTTCATGTTTTCAATAATAATTCAGAACCTAATAATTGATTATATGAAATAATAGAATTATAAACTTTTCAATATATGAAGTAATTCATTAAACTAGTCTCAAATAAAATGGATTCAATATTTATATTACTTATCAGAATCAAAAACTCATTATTAAACTATTTGTCCCATTCCAAATCCATAATATATAGTGTGTTTGTCAAAAAATATCATTCATCATATGAAATCATATGATATTGAAAATAAATGACAATATATCACTAATTATGACCCAATAATTTCATACTATAACATTTTATTCATGACTTTCAGCACTCTTATTTCATCCTAAACAATTTTGTTTCAAATGGTGGTAAATATATATTGGATCCCTAAATCATGAAATACAACTAAACCCTAAAATAATACCAACTGGTTTGACCCAACCATAATAGAAATACATATTATATCATTATACATGATTATTCACTACATATCACAACAAATCACAACCATGAACATATATTTTCAATGTATTTTTAGGTTAGATACATAGAATATTTATTAGGAAACATTCTTCAATAAATCCAAAAAATAATCTAGACTCAAGATATACTTCTAAAAATATCGTACATAATAATATTATTTATTTCATAGGAATTTTAAATGTATAAAAATTTTATCTTACATTCTCAATGAGTGGTGACCATAAGATATATCTATTAAAGATCATAATAACATTTAAGACAAACATATTGGTATGAAAAAAAATCAATAAAAATTAAAATAACATAAGGAAATATTTCTTAGTGAAACATGGATTATAAATCATAAATCATGACATATGGATTTTGAGTTAACATGTAAATTGAGGTATAATAATATGAAATCATGATGTGGTTATCATAATCCTTTACATGGGAATGTTGCGTAACATATAAATGTTGAAAAGAATATAAAACCTAAAAAATAATAGAAAATCATTTATTAAATCAAGGATCACTACAAAGAACTTCATCATATATAGGATAGAGCCTCAATAGTGTATTGGGTTCACACTCTATTCCTATAAATATAGTGGATAGATACCCATAGTGGATTAATTCATTTCCAAGTCCAATATTCTTAGTGGTAACAGTAAAAGGGTGGACTGGAATCATTCCCTAGTCCATTGTAATTAACCTTATTTATAATAAAGAATTATATAATTCATTTTAATGTCATGTAAATCCTACCAATTACATTATGATAAACTATATAAAAAATTTCCACATGAACATGGTCAAAATTAGAAATCAATGATTGGTTATAAAACCCATCAGATGAAAATTATAATCGTGAAAATTTACATAATATGTGATCATAATTCGTCCATGAAATTAATGTGTATGGAATCAATTGAAATTATCCCCAATGAAGAATTAGAGATAGTAAAGAAATATAGACATAGATAAAATACAATTTATATTGGGAAAAGGGAACTTATTTGAAAAATATTATGAAATATAAAAAATCATCTGATAACATTAATTTGAAAATTATGTAAATAACAAAATAATAGTTTTTGAAAATTAATGAACATGTAAATAAAAATTACCTTATGGAATAATGGAAAATAAATCTTGATAAAGAAATTATATGAAAATGGTAGGAGAAAGTGGATGTAGGAAAAACTGCAAAAGGATTTATTTCATGCATTATTAAAATGAAGTAAAAATAAATGGAAAATTATCTTAACAAATAATAAAATTAAGGAAAATCAAATCTATAAAGAACACTAAAACCGAGGAAATAGAGGATAATGAATCCAAGCCACAAATAATAGATAAGTCCTTCTTAATTTACAAGATTACATTCAATTGAATTGTGAAACCAAGGTAGATGAAGTGATAAATATATATTTAAACCCAATAAATAATATAAGTAGAAGAAAATAAATTGGTTTTTATAATGAATTTATATACAATATCCCAAAACAAAAATTTAGGCATAGATAATCTATATTTAAAAGTGATATTGAAAAAAACCATTACCTTACCTTACGACTTCACTGAAAATAAATTAAACTCCTTTATAATAAAAATAAAAAACCTAATAACATTTTTTAGAACCTTATATATATAAACATTTATATTATTTAATAATAAAAATTTAATCTACATATAAAAGTGGGTTGTGGTTTATTTTCATCATCGAATAATAGTAATTTTTATTTTTTTGTAAATGGTTTTTAATGGATATGTCAATCCTCATTCATTGATAATGAGTTCATCATTACCATATAATTCAATGTAGAGGAATTCTAGTGTTCTTATTATTTATTAATTACCATGCTTGTTTGATGGTATGTAAGAGTATTGTTTTTAAAAATTTAATTTATGATTATTATGTTTCATGTAATTTACATATATTAATGTGTTACCTTATAATGACCATTCATTTTCATGTCACACTTATGTAAAAATATTCATAGTATTTAATTACTCATTAATATCTTATATTATAAGTATTAATGTTCATACTATCATATATGGTAAAAAATACGGTCATTGCATAACACTATCCATGTAAGTGGTTAAAGAGAAATAAACAAGAATGTGATATATGATTGAATGAGTTAAATTATAGAGTTATATAGTAAAACATATCATTTTTTGAAAGCATGATGATATAAATGTATTAATTTAAGACACATCATAGAAACCATATGCTAAAAAATGCCTTATACTTAATTAGGATAATGAATTAGGGTTTTTATTCAAGAGATAAATTTTTTTAATATTTTGTTTGAGAGGGATACATGAGTTGTGTATTTATATTTGAGTTTTTAGTGTTATTTAAAAAAAAATAGTCATTATATAAAGTTTTAGGAAGTCATTTTAAATCAAAATTGTATGAAAACTGAAAAATAATAGATATGGGTATTTAATCACCTTATACACAAATATTATAGAAACATTTATGGACATTTTAGCCTTTTAACCCTCAATTTAATCCTTTTAACACATTTTACAAATGTCGTGTAAACTCTTGTTTTACCTCAAAAATAATATTTTTGCTAGAAAATATATTTTACTCTTACAAAAAACACTGATGTTATAATATTTTATATGTACTCTATATTATGTAACTAAATTTACAAATATTAATAATTTAACTTTTAATTGATAACATAATATATATATATAAACTATTTTTATTGAAAAATGATATTTTTAAAACATCTAAGGTTATTAATATTATTTCATGTAAATTACTAATTAAATGAGTATTAATAAATTTTTTATTCATATAAGAATTACATTTTTCTGAATCATGATCTTAAATTTATATATTCAATTTATTATGATAGAAATATATAAAATAGAAAAAATAAACACATTGAAAATTTTCCAATTAAAAATTTAATTATTTTAATGAAATATCATTAAAAATAATTATTTATATTCTTAACATTAAATTTTTTCAGTCCATTGATATTATAATAACTCTTTGAATTTTATAAATTAACCAAATCTATTAATAATAATATTATTAACAATATGTAATTAATAAAAAATATATTTTTTTAATAAAACTTTTTATTCAATTTTATTCTTTTTTATTAGATTCTAGATTTATTTATTATATGTGAATTATGTTGTTGTAAAATTTAATTTTAAAATGACTGGTATGATCCTAATTGAACAACATAATGATATGAATTTCCATACTATAAATATTTTATTTACTTAAGATTTTTTTTCATTTTTTAGTTTTACTAATTCGATTTAAATTTGTTATTTTGTATTGTATGTCATTTTTTATTGTGATTCTCTACCATAATGAAAAATTCATTATTCATTTTATTTTAGTGTTTTGTGTATGAAATTTTATTAATCATATATAATTTTTTTAAATGGATGTATATTTTAAAATCACGAGTTATTAAAATAATTAATTCAAACTTGATTATCAAAAAAATAATATACTTGTGTAGGATGGTTTTTACCACTTGTTAAATTATTTTTCTCTAGTGAAATATTCTGTTTCATAGAAACCAATGGGAAACATTTACATTCTTATGCATCATTAATGTTCATTTACTATTTTGAGATTTCCAGGCATGTAATACAAAAATATTTAGAAACATGTATAGATTTATTGGATTACCCAAATAGTTTTACTGTGTAATTATGTTACCCACATTAGGATGAAACTAATGAATTCCAATTTATTTTTAAAATAACTCACCCCCAAAACTAATAAATGTTTTTATTCCATGGATTATTTTTCATTATTCTTAAATAATTCCTATTTTAAAAATAATATACTTGGATTTCTCATAACTATCAATGATGTGGTATTTTCTTCAATTATAGAAGCATATATTATTTGGTGTAGCTTCTTCCTTTACATTATAATTTTGTTTTGATTTTTTTTGTTGGGTATCTTGTTTTTACATACACCAAATGGTTATATTACAATCTTTAATCATTTTATTTATCTATATATTTTGTATCCTCTATCCTATAATAGTATATAGTCCTTGTTTTCTAGGTGTAAACCAATACCCACAAACATAATAACCACTTTCAAATCAATTATTAAATAAATTCTCATGATATTAAAATCTAATCGAACTAAACTAATTTATATTGTTTCAGTAATTTTCCTCACTCTAGAAGGACTTTTCATGTCTTCTACTTTATTACCATTAATATGGGTCTTTATTATCTTTTAATGAATAATATTTATGACTACCATCAATGGCCTTATGTATGAACTTTTTAGAGCACTAAAAATATCTGAGAAATCTTGTTTTCATTCTTTGTGAAATACTTTATCCAAGAACATCACCTTGATTTTTATTGACTAAAAAACTACAATTTTAAACTATTATTATTGAAAAAAAATTCATACCATATTTTACATATCCATATGATTAATATTATGAATTATAGAAAAAATTTCCAACCTACATACGTCGAAAATTTATTTTATAACATAACCATTTCAAGGATATATTATTAGTTCTCAATATTTTTTATACGGTAGGGGAAATTTTTTCCATGAACCAATAATTTATTTTTCCATATATTATTTCAATATCATATTTTCCTTAAAATTAATCTTTTAAGAAGTAAGACACTTTTTATAAACAATATTAGAAGAATATCATATATTATATTCATCTGAAATTACATCTTTAGAAACATTCATTTTTCTCAAGTTTATGTATAACTCGAGACACTTTAGATTTGAGGGAATTTTATGATCCTAGAGATTTTTTAATAAGTGTTAAATCTAATTTTTCATATTTTCAACTTATTCATCATGAAACATGGACTATTTTAAGGTTTATCAATTATATTAATTCGATAATCCTGGATTTCCAACAGAACATCTTTGGAACTAATTATTTGATTTGATGCTAGAAAATTTTCTTTAATGATTTTAATAATATACATTTTCTCATCACGCTTAATTTTTAATGCTTCTACATTAAGGGAAAACCATTATTTCAATAAAAAGTCATTTTCTTGAGTTTTACATGTTTAATGGGAGTCATTTACTTTTAAAAAAAATTATCCATTTTTTCTCCCCAATAATTGAATATAATTAAATATTGGTTTTTTATTAAATATATCCTTAATAAACTCAAATATATAAGTGAAAAAATCAATAATATGTTTTTATAAATATTTATTACATTTTAAATGGTGTATTTAAATGATTTAAAAATATCATATTATTCATTTTATGACCCTTATTCTTTCTTAGGATTACTATTATAATACATGGTAGATATAATGACAGTTTTCTTACTTTAAAAAAGATATGTATTAAAATTTTCTTGTTTCAAAAAAGTTTTGTTCCTTATATTGTTGGCTTCCTTTTATTATTTATCTTAAGAGATTTCAAAAAATAATATCTATTTTAGTATTAACAGGGATATCATTCCAAAAATTTTTGTGGGGAACCTCGATAACTTACTCAAATATTCAGTAGTTATAAATTAGTTAAAAAACTTTTAAAAATATATATAATTCCAATTATAGGAATTATCATGTAATCTGATACAAATTTAATCATCCATTGGATTGTATAGTCACAGTAGGAGAGATAGTGAATGATTTCAGACACTCTTTTACAAATTATTTTATTCCAAAAACATTAGTCATTTTACTATTGAAACCATATCAGTTATTAGTTTTACTAGATCACATATATTCAGTTACATAATCACACTACATGTATGATATAAAGTAAACATGGTAAAACACATGGAATTTTTACATGGTTTGATATGGAAGTGGGTATGTAATCAATGGTATGTTATGCTCATATCAGACAATTTAATATTATAGTATTATCAATAATGAATATATGTGAGATGGAAAGGTATTGTACTTTACCTAAGAGTCTTTATCCTAACATTACCATCACTATCACATTATAGTTAATTGTCTTTATAGAGTCTTTTTATAGAAGATCGTGATAGTTCAAAAATATACTCACAAACCTTAATAAGTGATATCACATTTTCTCTATGATGATTTAAAAAATCATTTATCTTCCTATGAGACTTTAGTATTTTTTATAGTGGTCACTTTTGGATTTCATCAATATCTATAACATTAAGAACATATAATATATATATAGATTCTCATTCTCACTCATTTCTAGTTTCATAGAATTTAGAACTTATGAAGGATATGGATTTTTAATAATTTACACTTATTCTAAAATGTCACTACATTTGTAGTTACAATGTCATTTTTTGGATTTTTGAGTGAGATGAAAATCCTCTACTTGTTTTAATTTTTTTTGGTTGGAAGAACATTTCCATTGACCATCAGAACATAATTCTAGGGGATTGATTGACCCAAGTCCTTTTAATTTTATGTTTTTTAAGTCTCATCAATTGATTTGGGTTTTGATGAGTATGAAATGAGTCAGTCCCTAGAAACATAGTTTCAGGAAATCACAGGCAGAGGCACATTTTTAGATTTAATCGTTGAGTATTCCAAGAAAAATTGTGAAACCCACCTACAATATGGGAATTTTTTTTGAAACTATGTGTTTGGGGGGCACATGAATTTGCATCACCTATTTTATTTTTAATAGAGTTCATTAGCATGTTATTTACATGGTTTTGAAAATTGTCTGCCTCACTGTTCATTATGTGGTTCATGGATAGTGAGTACTACAAAACTCACAGCTGGTTATCCAAACCATGTATCTGAACCATCTGGGTCTTTAAAATGGGATAAAATACGATTTTAACCTCCCTATATTTATTTTTCTCCACCACTTTTCCTACTATTTTTGAGTGCGACAACTCTTGTCTGTTTGGAGCTCTTCCTTTCCTCCCCCTTTAAGATTTCATCTCTACTCCTCATCTGAGCTCTAATTGAAGCTATGTTGGTGCCTAGGGATTCATATTAATATGGTCTTAGATAAATTTTCTTCTAATTGTCTTTTATTTTACCATATATTGTGATAAAGCCATATGATATATTTTTACCTATTTTTAGGGTGTTTATTTAAAACATCGATATCACTCGTTTTAGCTCGTGTTAGAGTTTAATATCATACAATAGAGTGCATACTAGCCTATAGTTTGTTGTTCCTGGACTTGCCCTTGATTTTTCAGAAGTTTTGGGGGTGATTATAAATACACACAATTTGGTTATCTAAGAGATATCATAATTAATTAATTCTTCATTTAAAATTTTCAATTATTGATATTACATGCCTATGGGCATGCAATTGCTAAACTCTAAATGGTTATGTCAGGTAAAAGGATTTGAAGATCCCTATATGGTTAGGTAGGCTTGGTGTTTTTAAATAATTAAATTTTTATTTTTATTTGTTGTGTTTGTTGGGAATTTGATGGTCTAGGCCTGAGGATTTAGGTGATGTTTATCACCTGGGTTGAGTTGACAAGGTCATTGGGTTGAGGGTGTGGTCTGAGATATATCTGGTGATGATAATCACCAGTTCGAGGTGACATGGTGTTCAGATTGAGGAAAAGAGGTTGTTAGGATTAGGGAAAGGATTGTGTGATTGAAAATTTTGTTGAGTATCATGATATAGAGACACGACCATAAGGGCATGAGGTTCAATAATATGTGGCTTTGGTTATTGTGGTATTGTCGCTCACTATCTTGGTCGGTGAGCCACTAGAGTCATGTGAATACATATCAGACTCAGTTGATGTGGTTTTGACCACTCGTTATCTATAGAGGCCCCTACATGTCATTTGTATTAGGGGTTGGTGTTGACTATAAGATATTATTGGAGGTTCTCACAAGATAAAACCACATTGACATTGATGGACCATCATTTTATGGTGTTAAGACTATTAGTTGGGAGTTTAGGCTCACCACTGCACTTGAGGATGTGGTTCGATATTATGGGAGGGTGGATATAATTATACCTTTAGATGGTGGCTATAGATATTATTGTAATTATTTATTAGAGTATGTACATTTTCATATATTAGAACATTATTTTGAAAGCCAATGGATACTTTTTAGTGGAGTTATGAATAACCTTGATCATGTTGATTGGTCATGTTGTTTGGATGAAGGGTACATTTTTGGTAACCCATGACATATCAATTGGACTTATTTTCTAGTTGATATTATTATAGGTGGATCCCAAGGGTTCCCCTAGTATGATATTCTGTTGGGGGATTCCTTGAGCACTAAGCCATGGGTCCCTAACACTACAAGTATATATATATATATATATGAAATGTGATATATACCATATATATATATTGGGGATACATTTAGAATTAAACAGACAGTGGTCGATGAAGGTAGAATGATCACCTGTGGAGTTTGAAAAAAAAGTAGTGCATGTTATTTATTAAAATGTGTCTTCAATGCCTTTCTTTTATATTCAACATACAACTTCATAATTATAAATGTATGACAAAACCCATTGGTGGTGGCCCCCTGAGTTCATTCTAACACAATACATGGGCACATTTGGTTATGTGTAGACTTTATTATTTTGATATCATATTAGGATTCTTATTCATGGGTCAGTACACAGTGATCGAGTTATACTATTTATCATTTGATGGATGGCATTGGACCGTGGTGATTCATCAACATCAACTAGAGATAGTATTAGGGAGTTTCATCCTTTATATATGTATGTATTGATATGTTAGTCTATAGGATATTCTTCATATCTTTATTTTATGAAATTCTATGACATGTTTCTTCTATAAATTGTATCAATATTCTGCTTCAATTTCATTTTTCTTTCACTAGATTTTGTTATTGTTTTCATTGTGTTATTGTCCGCTTCCAATATTTTATAAACATATGGACCATTATTTTTTTCACCACTTGAGGGTATATTTCTCCCAACTATAACCTAATTAGGGTTTCACTACTAGTCGGTAGACTTTAGAATATTTGGATGTTTTTCTAATTCCTAGTGGGAAACTATCATGGAGCTATGTTTGTGTGAAAATTAGGTGGATGCTATAAATGGAATCATAATATGTTTTTTGTGTTTCCTTACAACATAAAAACACTAAGGTATTTAAAAGTAACTATGTTAATAAAGTTATAAAGATTATCAAATGTCTTATTTTCTACAAGGACACATTGTTTGTGCTTTTTTAGATAGGAGACTTTGATGTAGTTAGAACTCGGTAATAATCTTATTTTTTGGTCCCTGCAGCACAATTCATAGTGGATAGACCATGTTTTCATGGGTTGGAAATTTATGTTCCATTTTATTCTTTTACAATTTATTTTTTTAACACCACAGGTTTCACACATGGGTGTGATGGTTATCTATTATGTGTCTTTTACCCTTGTTATGGTATGGCGTGGGAGGATTTTCCATATCATGATAGGAACATAGGATCATATGATGTGTGTTTTTCTTGGGATCCTCATTGGGAACCTATAATTCCCTAATAAGGTTTGGGATTTTTAATGTTTCAACAAATATTCTAAACATTTTTTCCATACTTATACTCTTTGGTGGGATTATATTCATCCATCCTAGGTATGTGGTCCCTGATGCCATCATATGTGATGATATGTGATTATATAATCATGTGATATATGGTCCTGGCTACATTATATGTAGGATGTTATGGTTAAAGGGGGATATTTTTTCAATGTGAAAACAAAGAAAGTAATTATTTTTTCCCACTATAACTTCTTTAGTGGCATTCTACTTAGGCGCCCTTGGTTGATGATATGTGAAACATGATTTCTAAACCAATTATTGGTAGGGAAGGGTTCATGGAGCATGATTAATTATGTTTCTTGACTATGATTTATAAAGGTTGGGGTCCATGAGGAAAAATTATTTATGATAACTGACCTTTGAATGTTTTGGAAAGGGATTCTGGGATAAAATGTCTAGTGATATTGGTGTGATAGGGGAGTGTAAGTTTGATGAGATGCATTACCTATTATAGATTTCCCCATCTACAATATATACATATACCATTATTTCATTTAGACCATCATGA
Source organism: Viscum album (assembly GCA_963277665.1). Lineage (NCBI taxonomy): Eukaryota > Viridiplantae > Streptophyta > Magnoliopsida > Santalales > Viscaceae > Viscum > Viscum album. The sequence goes on along the minus strand of OY728134.1, from coordinate 1,043,608,009 downwards.
TTAATATTTAGTATGATGCCACCAATATGGGCTATAGTTTTGCATCATGAGGGCATAGATATGGTGACAATGAAATTGTATGGGATAAGACACCTGAGCTTTGGTATGGGGCCTAGTGGGTTGGGATGATCATGAATCAAGGGTACAAGATTTGGTACAGGTTTAACAACTACAAAAATTGAATACTTTGGTCCATGGTTAGACGAGTATCTTAGTGTGATCATTGTTTCGGTTGCACGGTCTATTGATTGGGGATTATGGAGAGTGATTCCATATATGGGGTATCTAACTTGTGATTTCAGTTCTCAGCACCCACAATTATTCCAGTGAGAGGGAAGATTTCATGTATCAAATAACTTGATCAAATAAATTAAAACAATCATTGATTAGATTGATACACCCCCATGTTGGAGGTTGATGTTAGTGACTTACATGAATATAGGATCACTGAAAAGATGGTGGGATGTAATGTTTAAGGAGGGAAGGCAAGAGAGGGTTTATAAGTAGTATTATGAGGCTAGTTTCTCTAATCACTTAATTATAGAGATGCAAAGGTGTGATTGACCCTAGGAGTTCATGAATCTCCAACAGGTGGATACACATGTCATGGAATGTGCAACTACTTTCACATACCTATCCCATTTATATATTTTTATGGTGGGAGACGACATCTCAAAGGTCAAGTGATTTGAGGATTTCCTATAACATGCCAAAAAATTTCATGCCATTAACATTAGATTGTATTGTTCATAGAGGTAGTCAATTAGGTGCTGATAGAAAAGTGAAATTTGACATTCCAATCTTATTTTAGCTAGTTGATATTGTGAGGTGAGAGGAGTGGTGAGGATTCAGGTAGTAGTAATATGGGTTTTAAAGAATCTTAGAAGGTAAGTCAGGCCAATGATTTATGTAGACCTCTAAGGAGTGGGTTGTCCCCTGTATACTTCTAATGTGGGTAGCAAGGGAAAGTCCAAACTCGGTGCAAGAAATATAAAATAGAGACCTTTACTTGTGGTTAAATGGTACATCTATATGGGTTCTGGAGGAATCCTTATCAGACAACAAGGAGATATAGACCGGGTCGGACATAGGGATCTGAGGTAGGACTGAGAAGAACACTTGCATCTGGTAGCTAGGATTTTTCTACGTGAATATGTTAGGGAATAGATAGAGAGACCAAGAATTGGGGTCCGTTTCTATAGATTTTTTAGTTCACTAGGTAGGTTTTGCCTCTGGAATTTGGGCTCTAGGATAGTTTCATACTTTTGAGCCTCCAGTTTTCGAGTTGGCCAGGGAGCTGATAACAATTAGATGTATGTCTTCAGTATGATGTAGTTTCTTTTTTGGGGGGATTTTGAAATTTTATGTGAATGAGGTGTAAAAGTATTATTTTGTAACTAACCATGCACTGGTTAGTATGTTTATATTTATTATGTTTTTTGATATATATACATGAGTTGTCTGGGCACCACGAGTTTTTGTGTGGTTGATATTATGCAGGTTTGATATAATGTATATATGAATTGGGATTATGTTGGGAATGAATATGTATATATGGTTTGTGTTTATTATGGGAATCTAGTGAGGTGTGGGATTTTATGAGTGTCATTTATGAAATAGTTACATATAGGCATATAATAAGATAAATGATTTGATGGGTGTTAGATATGTGACATACATAATTTAATCACATGATTAGGTATAGGGATGATGATGCATCATGGGAGTTCTTTTTCATCCATAGAAGGTTAGAGGGCCATTAAAAAATGTTGTTAGGGTTATAATGAAACTATGTAGGTAAGTCCTATGTTTGGGAGAACCTTGAGTATATTTTACCTCAGTTTGAATTTTTGAGGTAGATTGGGTTAATTTAAGTGAAATGGGAGAATTCGGTATAATATCTAGGTAAATATGGATATCTCGAGTATGAAATATGTTATTTTTGGGAAATTATAATTTTTAAGGTTATTGGGAAGATCAAAAACGCTCTTCCACATTGAATTTTTCTTCTTGGTTGTCATATCGACCTTTCTTTTGATTTTCAAAACAAAACTCTAGAATAATTTTTGTCCCATGTACTTTTTTTCAATAGGTTTAAGGATGAAGACGTTCTTCAATGTTTTAGATGAGTTTTGTTCATGTGAATCCTAAAAAATTCAGTTTTGGGAAAGCGTATTAAGTGGTGCATAATTAGATATAATAGTGAATATTACCATGACAAATCATGCATCCCACATACTACATTATAAATGGTTTTTAAAACAATGAAGATGTGGGTGAATGACTATACGAAACCTATATAGTATTTTGCAGTGCTGATATACATAGTCTGATCACATTTTGGAAAACAATGTGCTTAGAAATCTACAGTGTGGTTCTTGGATGGTGATTACCATATGGTTAGTGTGTGGTTAGCCAAACTATGTGGCCAAACCATGTGGGTCATTACAAGGAAAAAACTAACATTATCCCTCCATCTATTTGTCTTTTCTCCTCTTTTTTATATCCTATTCACGTATGAAGGACCTCTAGTCAATGAGGAGACATTCTTTTCCTCATCCACTATTATTTTCCTATACTCATCATCTGAGGTCTGATTCACACTCCCTTAGTGTCTACAGATTCGCCTCAGTAAGTCCTTCAGTCTGTTAATTTCTACTTCTTATTTATTTTTTCATATGGAGAACGAAATCCAAGTGAGAACATTATACTGATTTCTAGGGAATTTTTCTAAAATATTAATTTCTATCATTTTGGTTTGATTTAGGGGATCATAATATATGATATAGTTGATACTGACCTAATGTAGCTGGTTCCTTACTTTATCATAGATTATTTGTTGTTTTGGAGGATCCTTTAAATAAACCCATGCGGGTTGTCTAATTGTGAACTTAAATGTTTAATATTTCATTTAAATTATTCAATTGATGATATGAGATTCCCATGGGCATGCTCTTGCTATACTAAAACAGTTAATATATGTAAAGGGAATATAAAAAACTGTGATGATTAGGCCATTTGGGTGTTTTAATTATTCAAGTTATTTATATTGATTTCCTATGTTCCTTGGGAATGTGATGGGGTAGGAATGAAGATTGAGGTGATGATGATATCCTAGGATGTGGAGACATTATATTCCGGACATTGGGTGTTTCCCAGGATATATGGGGTGATGATAATATATAGGTTGAGCTAACATGGTAAGTAGATTAAGGTGAATATGTCGTTATGATGATGGATAGGCCAATTTGATTTGACAGGGTTCTTACTATCAGAATTTATTGGCCCGGTCAAAGAGGAATGAGGTTCCAGATGATGTGGAAGATGTTTTTTGGTTATTTCCACTCACTGTTGTTGGCCGATGTGCCATTGCAGTCATTTTCACAATGATATTTCTCTATTGAGGCAGTGTTGATTACTTGATATGGATTGATTCCGTTGTAGATTATGTGAAATATGGGATGTTTTGACCTTCAGATATTTTGTGGGTTCACATCATAAAAGGAACCGTGGATGGTGATAAACCATCAGTGGATGGTGTTGAGACAATTACTTAGGGATGAGGATCACCATTACACATGAATCCATGGGTTGGGATTATGGGAATATGGATATCATCATACCTCACAATGTCAGCTCTTAAGATGAATGTGATTATTTATTAGTGGAGATACATCATCACACTTTGGGATTTATTGTTGAGGGATGATGGGGAATTGTTTTTGGAGGTTTGAGGGTCAAGAAAATTCAATAGAATAAATTTCCATCCTACATGTACCTCGTACACTTATGTACATATAGTGTGTGGTTTTAATGTCAATGAGAATCAATTTTCATCGAAGAGGAACATGAAGATTTTTTTAAAGAATAAAATGCCAAGAAGTAATAACTTCAAACAAGAAAAAACAAGAAGAAAATATATCTTCAGCAATAAGAAAAACATGAAACACAATTTCTAACAACCAAGAAATCTAATAAAATTTTTTAATTAGTATTAGAAAATTAATGACTCACTGAAAATGGCACTATTGAGTCGTTGTTGAGTGACTTATTGACAACAGTTTATCAGTGACTCTTGTGTCCTGTCGGAGTCTTATCAGAGAATTATTGTTAAATTTAATGGAACATAAAATAAATGTAGAATTAAGAGTAATGTACATATATAAATGAAATGTTTGTAATTTATGCTTCATCATTGGAATTCCACTCCTTAGATGACACCAATAGAATATTTATAACTCAAAAAACAAGATTCAGGAGAACCTAGAAAAAAATCTAGAAAATACAAACCATAAAAAGATAATAGAAACAACACATTATTGAAAGTAAAATAATAACAAGAACACAAGTAATGAAAAATAAAGAACCATGGGTTGATTCCCATTACACACTTAATTTAAAGTCATTATTTAGAATTTATTTAGAACTAGCTTTCCAGCATAGTGAAGTCATCAAATACCATTGGTTGTCCTTCAAAGTAGAGCTTAACTCCATACCCATAACCAGTATGGGTTTGTATCTTCTCCTACAATCTCAACAGCACCATTCATTGACATTATGACTATAGTAAATGGTCTACACCACTTATACTTCTATTTTCTAGGAAAATTTTATGTCTTTAATTAAAGATTAGGAACTTCTAACCATGTTTAAATTCATTATTTTTTATGACATAATGATGAAATACTTTATTCCTCTCTTTGTATATCCTTGAATTATAAAAATTTCTCTCCAAATATCATCTAATTCACTTAGATCAAGTAATATTCTCTCACCAACACTCTGAAAATAAAAATTCAATGGCTTAACTTCTCAATAGTATTTGTGTTTTTACTCCACAAAAAAATGTCATCAATTCCCAAATAAAAACCTATATGAAGACATACCTATTGGGGTATTAAAAGCTATTCTATTTGACCATAAATCATAATATGACATGAGTGAACAGTCCTTTATAGGATTTGAAATAGTTTTCTCAAGAATTTGTTTCTAGATTTCCTCCTATCCACTAGATTCTGGATGGTAATCAATTCCAATTTTATAAGAGAAACCATACCTTTCCATCAAATCCTTAAACATGTAATTTTTAAAGTGTGTACATTATTAGTAATTATGTCCTTGGGTACTCCAAATATTGAAAAGATATTCTTTTTAAAAAATTTAATAACATTGTTGGCTTGATTGTAGGGAAGTGTTTTACCTCAGCCCACTTAGAAACATAATCTATAACAACTAAAATATACTCATTCCAATGAGATGATAAAAATGGACCCATGAAATCTAGACCCCAGAAATCAAAAATATCAACTTCTAGAACAATCATTTGGGATAAATCCTTCCTACCAACATTGTGTAACCTTTGAAACCTATCACAACCTACCAAAAAACTCCTAGCATCATTGAATAATGTGGTTCAATTAAAACCATATTGATGGACTTTATAACTAGTCCTTTCCCCACTATGATGTCCTCCCCAAGGTGAGGAGTGATAAATATCTAAAATAGGTAGCATATCTTCTTCTAGGGCATTCCTTCTAAGTATTCCATCACTACACCTTCTATGTAGTAAAGGGTCTTCATAAAGGTAGTACTTATGTTCATAAATAAATTTCTTCATTTGTTTATTCAGAAAATATTTTGGAAAGACACAAGCTTCCATGAAATTGGCATAATCTGTAAACCAAGAAGACTTCCTTATGGAGAAAATAAGATGTTTATCATCTAGGAAGGTATATTTAATCCATATTGGATCTTCAGATTGTGTGTTAGGAATACTAAAAACATGGTCTACAACTAAGTTCTCATCTCCCTTCTTATATCTTATTTCTAAGTCAAATTCATGTAGGAGAATAATCTGTCTATTCATTCTAGGTTTGGTTTCTTTATTAGACAACAAGTATTTCAAGGCAGAGTGGTCATTGAAAATGATGAATTTTGAGCCTAGAAGATACTACCTAAACATCCCACGAGAAAACCCAATATCTAACAATTCCATTTTTAGTAGTGGTAAAATTTCTTTGATCCTCATTTATCAATCAAATAGCATAAAAAATCACATGAAGGTTCTTATATATCCCATACCATAGGATAACACCTAGAACCATATCACTAATATCACACATTAGTTCAAAAGGTACTTTTGAATCAGGTGCATTGATGATAGGTGATGTAGGGAGTTTTCCTTAAAGAAGAATAAATGATTTTAAACAGTTTTCATCAAAATTCAAGGGTGCATCCCTAACAAGAAGAGAACACATAGGATTTGTGATTTTGGAAAAATATTTTATAAAACTATGGTAGAAACCTGAATTCCCTATGAAACATATAACACCTTTTACATTTTTAGGAGGAGGTACTTTATGAATGACATAAATTTTAGCTATGTCAACCTCCGACACATTATTTGAAAATTTATGTCCTAATACTATCACTTCCGGGACCATGAATTGATGCTTCTCCCAATTAATAAAAAGGTTGGTTTCTATGCATCTCTCAGAAACTAATTCATGATTTAATATGTATCAAATGTACTACTGAAAATAGAGAAATTATCCATCAAATCTTCCATAATACTCTAAATAATGTCAAAAAATAGCCATCATGCACCTTTGGAAGGTAGTATGGGATACCCCATAGCATAAAATTCATTCTCTAATAGGAAAATGTACCAAAGGGGCATGTGAAAGTAGTCTTCTCCTGATCCTCAAAAGAAACTAGAATCTTTTTTTAACCAGAATAACCATCCAGAAAACATAAAAATTCATTCCTATAAATACTCTCAAGCATTTTATCAAGAAAGGGTGTTGGAAAATGGTCCTTTCTAGTGGAATAATTGAGCTTCCTATAGTCGATGTAGACTCTCCACTTGGTGTCTTTTCTGACATGAATTTCCTCATTTTTTCATTTGTTACAACAATAAGACCACCTTTCATAGGGAAAACCTGCATAGTGTTGAACCATGTGCTATCAAAAATAGGATTGATTATTCCATTATCAAGTAGTTTATTGACTTCTTCTACCATAGGTTTATTGTCTAGATTCATAGGGATCTTATGCATACAAAATGAAGGACTAATTCCGTTTATGTCACCTATGGTCCATCCTTTGGCTGATTTTAATTTCTTTAGAACATTTAATAGTCGTTCACCTTCAATATCTATAAGCTAAGTAGAAATTATTATAGGTAATGTAGAATTTATGTCCATGAATGAATAATTATGATGTGTAGGATGTGGTTTCAGTTGAAGGATGGGTGGTTTTTCACTTGATGGATGAATCTTAGGCCTAAGAGGACCAATGTATACAAAATATTTCATGTAAAGTGTATTAAATGTTGATATATTTTTAATTTCATGGTCATTTTTTGAAATCTCACCACTTATATCCAAAGTTGATAGCACACTTTCTAGATTTTCTCATTCAGACTTCGGAATTTTTTTCAAGGAAAAATCATCAAGCTTTCTTAAAATCTCTCCCTCTAAAAAATAAAAATGCACAGTAGTTTTGGTGATAGTAGAATCACTATCAAGTTAAATCAAAATGTTTTTTAGTTTATAAGAACATGAAACATCTTCATTAGAAGTAGAAACTAGGAAGTTTCTAGTTCGGTAAAATTTTACAACTTAAGTGTTTGAGAAGATTCTACAATATTTGAAATAGAAACATCAAAATTTTCAATTTCCAAATTTATTTTGTCAATTGAGGATTATTTTTTATATTTTTCAGGATTTTTATATGAACTTTTAGCTTCAAGGAACACTATCTTAGATAGTTTTTCATAACATTTTGGTACTCTGATATTTTTGATCACATAGAACTCTTCCAGATGCTATCCAATTTTAATGATAAGATAACCCTTAGAGACCTCAATAATAGCTCCTCCAGTGCCCAAGAAGGGCCTACCTATAATTATGGGGGCCTCTTGGTAAAATTCCATATCTAATACAAAGAAGTATATAGGCATAAAATATTTCCCAACTCCAACTACTAGGTCATCTAACCTCCCCACGGTATGAGTGAAGGAATGGTCAGCATGTTGTATTAAGTCTATGGTGGGTTGAAGATCACAAAATCTCAACTATTGAAATAGTGAGTATGGGAGTAGGTTGATTTCATCACCTAAGTAAAATAGGATATTCAGTTGACTACAATTTTCATAGGTAAAAGGAATTAAAAATCTTCCTGGATCTCTGAGTTTAGGTGGGATTTTCTTTTTGAGTACATCTCTACACTCATCAGTGAGGCTGTAGGTAGCAAATTCATCAAGATTATTTTTGTTTCAAACAATTTTTTGAGAGATTTTAGATAATAAGGAATTTGAATTAATGATTCAATGAAATTGATCCTCACTTTCAACATGGTCAGGAGCCCATGGAACTAAAGAATTTCATTTTTATGTTGTTTTTAGGATTGAGATTTTTAGGGATAGGAATGGGTGGGGAAATATTTATAAGTATGGTAGGTATGTCCCTAAATTATTCAAATAATTTATCCTTTCCCTTTTACCTTTTTATCTTTATAAAAAAAATTAGCTTCATTTCTAGGGAAAATATTCATATTTTTATCATTTTCAAGATCTTTTTCATTATTTTCAGATTACAAACAAAGTTGATTTTTATTTCTAAATTCATTGGATTTTCTAGTTTTGGAATTATAAATGTATTTTAAGGTTATGTTTGAATATTCACCCAACTTAAAATGAAAATTGGCAAGATATTATTCTTAGGGTTGATCTCAACTATTCTATGAAATCATAATTTATCCCTAGAAGTGAAATCTCTAGCAAGTTATCCACATTGTGTTTCAATATTTTGTATTCTAATATAATTTTGAATTTTTTCAGACTCATATTGATTTTTATTTTTATTCAGTTGAGTCGTGAATCTTTCCTCTTGAGAGTTCATTTTAGTTATGATTAAATTCCAACTTAGAAGACGTTTAGTTATCATGATTATTTTTTTCATTAGATGATTCACCCCTTTGTTGGTTTTGGTAATTTTTTCTAGGTTGATTTTGATAATTAGGGGTGGTGGATTTTTTAATTAGGCCTTGGTCATTCCAGGATATATTTAGATGGTTTCAATAGCCTTTATTGTAGTTTTTTAAAAAAAATTCTTCTTTAACATGCATCCTTGGACCATAGTTGAAAAAATTAGAATTTTCTTATTTGGTAGACATATCATAATTTTGAAGAAAGTTCTCATTGTTCCAAAACATTCCACACTGGGCACACTATTCCCTAAGTAATTGATTAGTGTTTTGAAAGCCCAACTAATTAATATTTTATTAGAATTTTGGTTCATTAAGGATTAAATTTGGTTTGTGATTTCTGCAAGTTAAACTTGGGTATCATCCCCTGAACTGTTATTAAAATTTAGAATTATTTTGACTCTTATTGTCCATTAATTTTTTTTGTTGAAAATTTAGTGAAAGGATGTCAAAAAAATACCAATTCCTCATCATTATTTTCTTTATAGTTTCCCCAAGTAGTTTGGTCAACAAGGTTTTTTCCAGAGGAGGTAAGCCCACCATAGAAGGTATCCATGAGAATGTGGTATGGCAGTTGATGATGGGGACAATACCTAAGAAGGTCCCTCAATCTATCTGAACCCACATGAAATGCTTCTCCATCCTCTTGGTAAAAACATGTTATCTTATTTCTAAGATCTCCATTAAGTCTTTGAGGGGAAAATTTCATAATTAATGAGTCATAAACATTGTCCCAACATTCAAAAATGTTTTCAATTGGGCTCAAAAACTATATCCTAGAATTTCCTTCAAGGAAAAAGGGAAATAATCTAATTCTCATCTCATTTTTTGCGAGTCATAGAAGAGGTAATTATTGCACAATATTGTAAAAATATCTAATGAAGCCTAGAGTTTCCTCATTGGAAATTATATTAAATGTAGGTAATAGTGACAAGTGGTATTGTTTCAACTCATAATTTTTGGCTCTAGGTTTATGTTTAATCAATAAAGGATTACATAAAACTTGAGAGAGTTGGAACTCCATCATCCTAGGCCTTTCTACTTCCTCTAATAGTTTTGGATAGTTTTGGGAGTTGTTAGTTATAGGAAACCAATAATATATATTCTTCATTTTGTTTTTTTTCTTTTTTAGAGCACAAATATGTTTGTATGACTTTTTGTTTAGGGGATCTACTCTAATAGAAGAAGATACAGTGTTCATACAATGGGTCAAAATAGATGTAATTTAGTACAAATAAGTGCAGCAATAGTCATAAAAAAGATGTAAGATTACAAAAAGTTGGGAAAATAGAAGTGAATCAAAGAAGAAAAAGGTTATCAGCCAAAATAGATAGTAACTCACCTAACATAATTTTTATTAAACATAGTTTTCAATTTTCCAATATTTTTGTTAAGATTTTTTTTATATGGTATTTTTTTGAATGTTTTTTAGAAAATGACGGTAACATAAAGACTTCCCTGGGAATAGTGCCAAAATCATGACTCGTTCATCATTGAAAACAAGTCAATGTTTATAATTTCATGTTCATACTAATACTGTATAGTGGTAAGTAGGGTCAAACCCACAGGGAATGTAGTAAAAAAATATTTCTTTTCAAACAACCCATTGGTGTCAATAGTGGCTGAAATCTTTTATATATATTTTTAAACATTAATCTTTTTGTATTTTTTATACAATATGAGAAATAATATATCTTTTTTTACTAAATATAACTAGAATTACGCTTAACATTTATGAATACCATTTCAATAATGGATAAGATAGTGAAACATGGATTGTGACGTAACAAATCAAGATTAACACTCGAGAATTATAAACTACTGGTTAAATAAATGACTTCGTCACACATTATTTTATTATAACATGACTCAAGTAATGATGAATAATCTTCATCTCCAAAATAATAAATAGATAGAAAATTTAATCCAAGAGTTTTCCACTCTAGAAATCAATTAATCAGGACAAAAAGTTTAAAAAATAGAAAACAATTTAAATTTAACTTGCAGAAATATTACTACATTTATGACATTAAGGCTTGGATAAGTTCCTTCGAGATCAATCTGGCAAATCAATCTTGATGTTTTTAATTGAAATAATTTGATATGTGAATAATTAAAATAAAATTATAATCAATCTCGATGAATGATTATGATTTCATAGAAATAAAGTGCGTGAAAGAATCAAAATGAAAAATAAATCGTTGGAATTAAAAGTCCTAAAATATTATTTTTATCCTATAATCATATTGATTACAACAATAAACAACATTCGATTACATAGTATATGGAATTAGAATAAAACAGAGAGAAATAAATCCTCTAGTGCTATGGCGCTCCATGACTCTGTCTGCGAGATGTGATGAAGGGATAGAATTCCAAGACTCCTGCCACCCTGCTCTCCTAGTATCATTGTGAGAATTTGTGGAATATTAAGTGTATTCCTCCACCCTTTCTACTCATTTTTCTGATTTTTAATTCTATTTTCTTCAGCTGAAAGTCACTTCTTGTCTGCACAGACATTGGGTTGTCCTCTACTGTGTATCCGCACACCTACAATTTTTCATTATAACTCACGTCGTTTCATCAAAACCCATATAACTAACTCCTCTACAGGTAGTTCACATGACCCTTGATAGAAAATTAGGTCCTTCTTGAATCTGAAAATATAAACAACTAAAAATGAATATCATTAAATTAAAACTTTTTATAAAAAATATCAACTTGTTTTATAAATTAATATATACTTTATTAAAAGTATTCTAATATTAGGGTTCGTTAATATATTTAAATCATTATTATAGTTAATTTATAAAGATTATTATATAATATTTACTTAATTGATTATATTATTTAGTTTAAATAATAATAATAATTGTTAGTTAATAAATATTTTTTACTATTATGTTTCACATTAGATTTCTATATATTCAGTTAAATTAATTACGTTATTTAACTTGTTAATTTTATAATTATAGTTATAATTATAATATCGACAAAATCAAATTTTAAATGCTTTATTTATTAATGTATTTATTTTTATTTATTTGTTTTTAATTTAATTTAAAACTTAAATTAATTATTAAATATTAAATTATTAATACTATTAAAGTTAATATTTATTTATCATATAAGATATATTTATTATAATTGTTAATTTAAGATTAAGAATTTTTATTTTACTATGTTAATTTATTTATATAGCTTAATATTATTATTAATAATTATTTTCATTTATGAATTTAATTGATTTATTTTAATTATAATTTTTAAATTAATGAAATAACTTAAGGATTGATAAAATTAAGTTTTTTTGGTTAAATAATAAATTTTATAAATAAATTATAATTACTAATATTTTAGTCTTAATTATTCATTTTATTAACATTATTATTTATTTTTTTATTAGTGATATTTTTTTATTGTATATTTGTTTATAGAGTTTTATTTTAATAATTTAATTAATTTTTTTATTAAATTCTTTCACCTCCCCCCTTTTCTTCTCTAGTGCAACAGGGGTGGATTCGGTTTGCCTACAACCCGAAAAATATGTTGTTAAACTCGATGGGGGATGTAAGGCAAGGCGGCAGGTTCCACCTCTAGTGACAGTCGGAAGTGCAGAGGCGCTTTCTCCAATATTCTCCAGCAGCGAGTCTTCTTTAAACTAGTATTAGTGGTGATTCAGTGGTTTCGGGTTCACCGATGATGACTCCCTCCTCACGGCGTCAACCAACCAACATCGGTTAGTTGTGAAGCGTCAATAAAAGGTGGTCTATTATCAGATGAAATCAGGTTTGAGTGGGTGCTACTTCTTTTTCTCACAATAGCATTAGGTCATTCAGATCTGGGAAGAACATGAGTAATTAAATCTATAATTTTTCTTCATGTAGTTAAAATAGTTAAGTAAGGAACTCATTTATTAGATAGGATTCATTATAGAAGTGGTTTCTAATGTGTCGAATAATGGTGAGAAAATGTTGTTTTGGTTGTGTATTTGGAGGTGAGACTGGGTAGGGATGGAGTAGTGGTGAGGCAAAGGTTGTGTCGGTGAGACAGTGGAGTCGCCGACAAGGATGGCCCTCAGTGAGTCATAGGTGGAGTGTTAGTAGGAAGGTGATGGGGGTAGATGCATTGATAATACAGTGGAGTCACCGACGGTAAAAAGGGGTGCATCGGTAGTAGGAGACTGTTTTTGTTGAGACCAATAGAGAAGTGGGAGTGCATTGATATCTTGAGCTACCCATAGTTGGTGTATCTGACTCGGAGACACCAAGAGAAGGAAGGGGAGCTACCAACGCTACGTCGGTGAATCATAATTTTACTTCCTAATAAAATTAAAACGTTTAATAAATAAGTCATAAAATAAATATTTAATTTATTAAAATTAATGAGTGATTAACTAATTAAAATCGTAAAACTAAAAATACTTAAACTAAGATTAAAAATTAAATAGAGTTAACTAAATAAAATGAAACTGGATTGTGGTTTAAATTAAAATTAAACATCAAATTACAAAACTAATTTATTAATTTTAATCACATACATTAATATGATTGATTAAATTTTAGCTATTTATAATAAACATGTTGAGGATTAATGATGAAATTGGAGAGTTAATTAATTAATTAAAAATAAATTCATTAAAGGGAGAATCAGCGGTTAGTGAGGTCAAACTTCATCAGCGACTGATTAAGTTACTGACAATAGCAAGAAGCAGTATCGGTGTCTTAAACATCACTCATAAAATAAAAATAATAAAATGAAAACATTAAAAATATTAAATATTAAAAAAAGATTAATTAATTAATTAATTAACTAAATGAAGACTAAAAATTAAAAACACATTATTTAATTAAATTAAATCTTAAATACTTAACTTATACTAAATAATAACTAATTTATTAAACATAATAATTAATAATGATAAATTATTTGAATCAATATAAATTGAAAGATATAAAATAAATTAAAGGAAAATATAATTAAGTATATATAAAATGATTAAATAGTTGATTTATTAAAAATCTCATATTATTAAAGTGTAAAGTAGATTAAAACCACACAACTAATTAATATATTATTATACTATAAAAAATATTAAGACTAAAATATTATTTTAAATGGTAAAAATAAATAATTAGCAATAAAAATTGATTATTTAATAAATTAAATTATAAAAATACAAATTTTTGAATATCATGAAAAACTGTAAATTTAATTAATTAAATCAATAAAAATCAAATAAAAAGATATGGTAAATTTAGTAAAATCAATGGCACATCAAATACATTGATGGTAATGAATTTTTTTTAAGAGTTAAATATGATTTTTATGATTTCATTTAGTTTATGTTATGACAAATCTTAGATATTAATAATTATATAATGATCAAATGATTATCATTAATTAAATCATTTAAAGAAAGCATGCTAAGTGGAAAACCATTATTTCTAATTATGTAATACTTCCATATCTATTAATTATTCATAAAACTCCATTATAATTAGGTTATATCACACTAATAAACATTAAAAGATATCATTCTAGATCTCTGGTAATGATATTGGAACTAAATCACCTTATAATAATCTATAGATCACAATATGTTCAAGTTTGTGTCAGTTTCACCACATACTTCAAAAATTCTATAAAAGTAATAATGGATGATTATGAAAACATAATTAATGGTGTAATATGATATAAATATGTATATAATTAATAATTTTTATTATAAAAGATACATCATTAAACTTTTTAATAAAGAAAACAAGCATTGTAGGTTAAAAATAATCAGAAAAATATTTGTTATCAATTTCAAATTCTATAATAATTAATATTGTACTCTTGAAAGGAAACATGAAATTAATAAGAAATAAAAATTAAACCAATAAAATAAATTTCATTAACATTTAATGATTAAATTTTGTGGTATAACAAATATCAACCCCACTATTACACAACTGGTTCAAAATGATTAACATTACCCACACCCAACATAAATAATAAATAATAAATAAATAATATAAAAATATGAAAGTATTATAAATTATGTTTATGTAAGAGTTAATTGATGGAAAATTTTATAAAATTGGCGACTTATATATTTATTATATTTATATAGGATCTTATATGGAATTCATCTATGCTCAGAAACAATGTAATGGTTTTTCATCTCAGTTTTTCTTCATTGAGATGTGTTTTAATGTTATATGAAAATTTATTATTTATATGGTGTTTTTAAATACCTAGAATGAATTTTTCAATATTTATTTAATTAATAAATGGTATTTATATATCTATATGATTTTCAATATTACATGGAGAATCGATCAAAAGAATCTTATATACCTAAGGATTCCCTTGCCAATCTTATTTTTATATCAAGATTTTTTTGGAATGACAATCCATCTATAGAAATTTTAAACATTATAAAACATATCATAATTTAATTTTTTTATTAGTGTTGTATAATATGTCACCTTAATATATCATCTCCAGTTGACTTATATTTTACATGAATTGTTTCTTATCAATGAAACCAGACAAATATATTTTTTTGGTTGGGAACATCCATATCTCTATGTCTCAATGCATTTAATGATTTTTTAAATGTCCTTGTACATTAATTAGATTATTAAATAATAATATATATTCATAAAAATTATTTATATATGTTTTCATCATTTTATGTATATGTCATTTTCAATAATGTGCAGAAATAATCTCTTTTTCACATTATCCCTGGAAACACATATTTCCACCACCACTCTCTTTTTACATGAAAGTTACCCAGTATGTTTTCAAGGTTTCTAAAATAAAATTTATTTTTATATTAGATTTATAAAATAAATACTATAATATTATTTCAAATTATAATATTTATTTCATATTTCTAATGTTATTTTGGTAAAAATCTTAAAAAGTGTTTTCTTATAAATAACATTCAATAGAAAAATAATATTCCCAATCAAGGATATTCTAAATATTGAACAGTGAAACATATTTATTTTGTTTTACTATGTAAGGATATTTTATTTTTGGTAAATTATCCATCAATTCCTTTTCCTTTCCTAATCATTTTCGATGTATATCAATAATTACCTATCTAATGTCTTCCTCTATGAATACATTATTTTTGATTTCATTGATGAAAAGTTGTTGATATCAATCATATACATTGATTTATTAGAGAAAATATTGACTTATTTTAAAACCCTTTATCCATATGGTATCAATTACATATACTCTTTTATATAGATTTCAATTTTTTTACCCATAAGGGTAGTTGATGTCATTGGATACCTATTTATTTTACATGGTATTATCATGTTATTGATATTGATAATTTCTTTATGTGTATCCATTTAAAAGGAAATAAAACCTATTATCATCTATAAATTATTTTTGAAGTGGTGAGTGAAAACCATTTTTTATCTAGGGTTCAATAGGATGTGTTTAATAGAACCTATTTTCATTCTATAGCATCTTTTTCATGTGACAAGTGAATGATTCTTCAAGTGACACTCATATGTATTTCTAAAGAAGGGTGGGATCCTATATCACCCTTAAATTCATTAAATTAATGTTTATGTCTCATGAGATAATTTATTTTTAACATCCTATGTTTTTATAAGGGAACACAATGTTCGATAGAGTACATGATACATGACGTGAAGCTTAAACGAACAGCTAAATATTATTATTTAATATTGCAGCTATCACCTAGTTGATGTATCAGAGGGAATTAACATAAATAACTTCATTATACTTATCCATGTTTTTTATTTTTTTGCATTCATCCCATAAATTTTATGGGCTTATAATGACAATAAGTCCACTTTTATGAATAAAATAGTCGAATATTTTGAAAAGGTAGTTTTACCGCCTTTCGATGGAAAACCATTTTTAAATCTAGATTTTTTCACTTTTATATGTTATATTTCAAAAAATAAAATTATTCTTTAGAACCAGAAAAAAAAATTTACAATGTTAAATTTGATGATATTTTTTTGATAAAATTGTTTTTTTAATGAATAATGAAAAATACTGCATTTTAATTCAAAACTGCCTTTTCGTCCAATTTATTTATATAGTTTGGTTATCCTTTTAATTGGTTTCAAAATATAATTAGATTTTGTTTTTATCATTTAATCCACTGATGATCACTGTAAGTAATTTCAGATTTAAATTTGATATAAACACAAGCCAAACTTTTGATGGTTTTTACTTTTTAAAAACCCACTTTCTCGTTTTGACAACCGGAATTAATTTCAAATTAATTTCTACCTATTCTGGGTTTTGTATTTTTAAAAATATATTCTATATTTGGAATCATAACATCCAAATTATGTAAATAGGGTCATTTTATTTTTGGACATTATGAACAATAACTTCAGTAATTATTTTTAGTTACCATGATTAAATGGTAAATCTGGTAAATAAGGGTAAAAAATATATTTCAATAATATAAAACAACCATAAAACTCGTCATAATCTTATTGGATGAGTTATGGGAGACCACTATAGTCCTTTTTTCGTAATGGTGGACCTTGGAAGCCAGTTGGGTGTGATAATGACAAGCTATAATAATTAATTTAAACCAAGAGAAATATAACATAAACATGTTTCTTTTTACTAATTTTTTTTAATGCGGAGTAATATAATTGATATATTTAACAATAAATAATAATTATAAGTATAAAAATATTTCCTACATTAATTTATTTTATTTTTAATTTTTAGAGATTAAATAATAAAATTTATTTATAACACATTGATGATGCAGTGATTACCTTATTAATGAAATATTCCAATAAATGATATAATAAATATTAAAATAAATGTAATTTGAAACTTTTAATGTCATACATGAATTTTTTGAATTATTTTTACCTTTTTTATTTTAATTAAATCATTTTTTTCGATGGAATCAGGTTTTTTTTACTTTATCAAAAATCAATAACTAAATAGTGTCAAAATTGGCATAAATGAGTTTTTAAAATAAATAATATTTTATTAAATGATAATTTTTTCATAAACATTTAAGACTCATTAAAATGAATTATATAGTGTTATAAATAATATTACTTATCCAAATTAGGTTCTTTTGGAAATTTATAGTAACTATATCATCCATATAGTATGATAATACAAGATGACATGGTAAGAGTTAATTTATAAAAATAAGGGTTAAAGCCAAAAGATAAGGATATATTTGTGTCCTAAGATTTTATTAAACCTATTGGTTGTGAGGATTTTTACCTATACTCATATTATCCTTAAAATATATTACATTTAAAATATTATAATTTGAAAATAAATTTATAATATAATAATATTTCACGACTTTCCTAAATTTTCCCTCCTCCCTCTTATAAAAGGTTACCACCTCTACCCACTAACTCACATATCTCAAGCCCCTTTACTCACCCAATTTCTACTCAAATAATCTCCCAACATATCTCCCTTCCTCTTAGAAGACATTGCATTGGTATAAATCCATTCAAGAAATCCTTTTGGCTAAAATCAAAAGAAGTTACCCGATTTAGAGGTAACGTCTCCTCTCAAGCTCTTCTCCATTATTTTCCTTCTAAAACCTAGAAATAAATATTTTCCCATTATTTTATAAAAACCCAGTATCATCAATATAATAGGATTTTTTATACTATGGGTTCTTCCTACACTTACACACACCACCATCTAATGGATATAGAACATAATGATTCTCTGTACAACGAACTAATGCCACACGAAATGATAATTGTTCAAATTTCTCCTACCACCTCTCATGGTGGCCATTACTATGAAACTAAAATTTTATATGGTATATATTATTTTTTAATATCTCTTTTATTTATAATTTTTATTTATGACATACCTTTATGCTTTCCAAAATGTTTAAATATGATAATTTCATTTAAAGAAGTGTGGACTACCGCCCCTCAATGTGATATGATTCATCATGAAATACATGGAATGTATAAAGGATAGGTTTATTGAAACTATGTAACCCATATAGAATAGGTATTATTATGGTATTATAATATACCTATGTGTCATTTTTTTCATTCTCTTAATATGAAAAATAAATGAAATTAGTGTTCATGCATACGTACGACCTACCGTCTCCATGAATGGTACATTTAGTTTCCAATATTTGAATATTATGGTTTATTCTAAATACATATGTACTGGTAATATATGATATTTAAATAATTAATACAATTCTTGAGTTGACAGACTTATGACCACATGGACAATTTACCTCAAAACAAGTTCATTTTCGACTCAAGTGTCGAACATCGATGAAACGTCTGATATGATCTCAAATAATTAACTAATTATTATAACATTTTATAAATTTATATAAAAGAACTAATGAAAATTAAAAAGTTTATAAAGATAGTATAAATTATCATAATTTTATTATTCATGAAATTAAATAATGAATGATACAAGTTGGACTCAAGGTAAGGGACTTCGTCTCAATCTCATTTCATTGAGTCATTTGTAGATAATACGTGCTTTCATTTTTTATAAGGTTTATATACAGCCACTATTACAGTTCATATCAATATTTTAACAAAAATAATGTAATTTAATGGTATGTTAAATATATTAATTCATGGGGATTAATATTTCAATGTTCAAAGAGGTATGGGACACCTTGCACATTTAATGTTTTAATTATCAAATATTTTCTTCATGATATTAATTTATATAATTAGATTATTTATATAAAAGGATATAAAAGAATTTTTTTTATATTTTTTGAATTTATGATTAATGGTTTTATAAAGGAATCTTTTTATGTGTTTTATATGTAATGTTTTGACAAATGAAAAAATGATTGTTCTTTTTAACATATATGGAGACAACATATTCTCCGCTTCCATAAGTGTTATTTAATAAATGGATTCCTCTATAAGACAAAATATTTTTTGAAGGAAAATAAATACCTTATTTCCATTTTTTGGGTATCTTAGTTTTCAAAATGAGTTCTTAAATGAAAATTGGTATTTTTATACGGAAATGTTTTTCATATAGAAATAGAAGAGTCTTTCAAAAGGGTTTTGTGATGAATGAATTTTTGAAATGGTACTTGAGCATTATTTAAAACATGTGAGCCCGATATAGCTTATACGAAGGTTTGAGCGCCATTATAGCTCATGGGTGAGCTCGATAAAGCTTATACAAAGGGTTGAGCCGTAGTATAGCTCACGAGTGAGCACGACATAGCTTATACGAAGGGTTGAGAAATATTATAACTCATGGGTGAGCCCATTATAGATTATACAAAGGTATTATCCCCATTATAGCTGACGAGTGAGCCCGATATGGCTTCAATGAAGGGTGATCCCCATTATATATCATTAATTTTGAAATTGAACATATAGTTATTCCAATTAAAGGGAATTGATTTATATGATGATCTAAGTCACCTAAATGAGTTTTAATTTCTTGTTATTAGTTTTAATGTTATTTTCTCAGAAACAATTATGACTTTTATTCATGTTAAAATGTTTTTGTTTCATTATCTCAAAAACATTAAATGGGTTAAAATATTTTAACTATATTACTAGTTTTCATTATTTATTTTGTCCCTTGTATTTTTGTGCTCATCCGATGTTTTGAAAAGTTTTTCCCAGGGTATAAGGATGGGTAAGATGAAGGAAGAAGTAAAGATAAATGTTATGAATATTTTATCTTAAAAAATAAATCATGTTTTATTTTAGATAGTTTTATCTTTTGAAAAAAATGTATACTGTTTGGAAGTTTCCACTTTGTATTCTTATGATTTTGTTGTGTATATGTTATGGCCTAATTATCTAAAATTATAAACTGAAAGGATTCATTAATGTGAATTCTATATCCAATACTAAATATTATGTAATGTTAATTATCAGGGCCTTATAGTTGGTATAATAGTATTGGTTAGACAGAATTAAAGGTCAGGATGGTGTTAATTTCTTCCATCTAGAGGATTTTACTTTATGGTTAAGTTGAAATGATGTATCATTTTAAGATTTTCATGTTGATTCATCTAAATTATGCATGTTCAGAATGGTTTCCCATATATGAAATAATAAAGATTTAATTGGAATACATCAAGAAGAAAAAAAACCTATCAAACCAACATCATGAGGTGGTAAAAATAGGAACTAAACAATTATTTTTTAGTGATGTAGTATCTAGCTCTGTCTATAAATGATGGTGACATCAATGCATGAGATCATCCAGATCAAAAATAGAGGAACATGTCGGTAGTGGATCATTTTATGAGGAAACATCCCCCATAATTCAATGGAACATCTGACATAGTGGTAACTGAAGGATGAATCAATACCTTAGATAAGATATTTGATGTCATGAGATGTTCGGAACATCAAAAGGTAACACTTTACATCTATCTTTTTGAAGGTGAATATGATTGACTGTGGTCATTGGTTAAGATTACTAGAGAGAAAAATGGTCTATATTCCATGGAATGGGAAGTATCTAATGATATTTTATGTGATAAATATATCCCCAGGGTTGTTCGGATTAGGATGGGGATCCAATTATTATAATTAAAGAAAAGTGATGGTGGTTCATATTCTACACATGAAGAAAACTTCACAAGATTGGCCAGGTATGTTTCTGATTTCATTAGAGACATTGATAGTAAAATTAATAGATTTTACTCATGATTGAAACCAGGGCTATAGAGAGATTTAGCCTGTCATGAATTTAAAAGTTTTGAAAAATAGGTTCATTGTGCTAAGAATGTTGAAATGGAGTTTGATGACACTTATGTTCCATGAGATTATAAGAGTAATTAACGTTCAAAGTACAAGGAGATGGAGAAGAAACCAACTAAGAATTCTTAAGGTAAGCCTAAAACTTGTTCCAAGGGTGGTAAAATACATTTTGGGGAATGTATTTTCGGATCTAGAAATAGTTATATATGTGTTAGGATTGTTCACATGGCTAGTGACTGCAAGGATAAGGGTCTTGAATAGTCAAAAAAAGAGATAATAGATAACCAGCCTATAGTAAGATGCTTTAGCTATAATGATTTGAGTCATTATGAAAATAATTATCTCATGTTATCCACATAAGAAGTAAATAACTATGATCATAAACAAAACATTTAGGGAAAATGTTTTTTGACTATTACAATTGATGTTTAGATATCTAGTGAAGTGGTGGATGCTCTTAAGAGACCAGTGTTTTTCAAAGGATAACCATATGTTCAAGGATTTAGGCACTCCTTCTGAGTTTTTATGATATGCGATAATAAGTTTTTAAGTACCCTTATGAAAGATTTTTTTGGGGTTGTGTTTATGTTAGTATTTTTATTAATGAAGAGTGTGCCTTTACTTTTGAACTTTAGTTTCAAGATATTGATAAACTTTATGGTTTGTGTGATCTTTGATGCTTAAGGTTATTCCTGGGAATGTACCTCATAATTCATGTAATATTATGAGGATGAAATTGTGCTTATAAAATAGAAATATATCAATTATGTATGTTTTCTTATGTTATTAGTTTTTAAAGTAAACTAATTCCTCAAAAAGGATCTTAAAAAAAATGTTCACTTTTCCAACTACAAAATCAAAGACCATTTAACCGATCAAAAATTTATAGCCCTGTTATTGTTATCTTTTTAATTAAAATATTTTCTACCACTCTTCATCAAAACATGAGGATTCATTTTTCTTCCATGTCCATTTATTACTACATGGAACCCTAGTATCTTAGGCGATCTTCTTAAAATCAATCAATTCTTTTAAGTGGATGTTTTATTATTCCTTCTATCGATGTGGGATTTCAAAAAAGGTATTTTGAAAATTCATATTTTATTTACCAACCCTAAATTCAAATTTAGAGGAATAAATTTCCCAAAATTTGTTTAGAATGTGACATCCATATTTCTTATAAGGAAACCCAAGTTCGATAGTGTACATGATACACCGCATCGAGTTTAAACGAACAACTAAATATTATTATTTAATATAGTAGTTATCTCCTAGTCATTGTATATGAAAAAACGAATAAAAATAACTACATTATGATTACCCATTTTTTTAATTGTGTTTTACATTCATACAATAAATTTTAGAGGCCTATAATGAGAATAAATCATCTTTTTATGCATAAAATACTCTAATATTTTAAAAAGTTAGTTTTACTAACTTTTAGTGGAAAACCATTTTTAAATCCAGATTCTCTCACATTTATATGTTATATTTGAGAATATAAACTTCTTCTTTAGAATATGGAGATCAAAATTTATATTGGATAATTTTTTTGTATTTTTCTTATAAAATTCATTTTTTAATGAATAGTGAAAAATACTGCCATTTAATTCAAAACTACCTTTTTTCCTATTTATTTATATATTTAAGTTATCCATTTAGTTGGTTTTAAATTAAAATTATAATATGTTTTAATCATTGAATAAAATTATGGCCATTGAAATTAATTTAATATTGAAATTTGATATAAACACAAGCCAATATTTTGATAGTTTTTAGTTTTTAAAACCCCACTTTCTCATTTTTTGACAACGAGAATTAATTTTAAATTAATTTCATCCAAATATATGTTTTTAATATGAAAAAATGGATTCCATATTTATAATTATAAGGTCCAAATTAATTACATAGGATTCTTTATGTTTTGGATATTATGAATGGCAACTTCACTAATTACTTTTATTTATCATGGTTAAAGGGTAAATCAGGTAAATAAGGGTAAAAATAATATTATAATAATATAAAACATTCATAAAACTTGTCTTAATAATATTGGATGAGCTATGGTCAACAAAATAAAATTTTCGCATCCTAATGGTGGTCCTTGGAATTCACTTGGGTGTGATGATGACATGTTATGGAAATTAATTTAAAGTAAAGAGAAATATAACATAAAAATGTATATTTTTACAAAAACAATTTTAATATGATGTTATATAATAGATATATTTGACTATAAATACTAATTATTATTCTAAAACATATTTCATATAAAATGGTATTTTATTTATAATTTTTAGATATTTTAAATATAAATTTATTTATAACACATTGATGATGTAATGATTACCTTATTAATGAAATATTCAAATAAATTATATGAAAAAAATTAAAATAAATGAAATTTGAAACTTTTAATTCCATGAACTAATTTTTAGATGAATATGACATTTTTTATTCATATTAATTCATTTGGTTTGAAGGAATCAAGTTTCTATAACTTTAACAAAAATCAATTACTAAATAGTTTCAAAATTGACATAAAAGAGTTTTTAAAATAAATACTATTTTATTAAATGATAAAATAGTCATAAAAGTATAAATTTTTTCCAAATGACTTATATGGGGTTATAAATGTCATTAATTGTCCACTTTAGGTTCTTTTGGTATTTTATTGTAACTATATTAACCATATAGTATGAAAATACCAGAAGACGTGGTATGAGTTAATTTATTTCACTAAGGGTTAAATCCCAAAGATACGGCTAAATTTGTTACATATACATGTATAAATTTATTGGTAGAGAGTATTTCTACCCATAATCATATTATAATATAAATATATCACTTTTAAAATATTATAATTCGAGAATCCGTTTATTAAAAAAATAATATTTCATGACTTTCCTAGAGTGCCCCTCCTCCCTGTTATAAAAGGTCACCCACTTTATCACTTAATAAAACCTCTAAATACTCTTGGATCTCCCAAATTCTCTGAAAATTATCTCCCAACATCCTTCCCTTCCCACTAGTATCCTTAACTTGGTTATAAGTACATTAAAGAATCCCTTGTGGCACAAATCAAAAGGACTTACTCGATTTAGAGGTAATGTATCCTCTCAATCTTTTTTCTTTATTTTCCATATCTCTTAATCTTTCATTATTCCATTATTTTATAAATCAAATCATATCCTCAATATACTATGATTTTTTTATGATATGGTTTTGACCTAAAATTGCTCACACCTCCATCTAATGGATATATAACACATTGTTTCTCTGTACGGTGAACTAATGCCTCACGAAACGATGATTTTTCAATTTTCTCCTACCACCTCTCATAGTGGACATTATGATGGAACATTAATTATTTATGATATATATTATATTTATATTATCTCTATTTTCTATAATTGTTTTATCACACACCATTATGCTTTCCATAATGTGTAAATACGATAATTTTATTTGAGGAAGTGTGGACAACCGCCCCCTCAAAGTCATACGACTCTTTCATGCCACACATGAAATGTATAAATGTTAGATTTATTGAAAAAATGTAACACATATGACATATATATTATACTATAAGTATAATATACCTATGTATCATTTATTTTTCATTCTTTTAATATGAAAAAGAAATTGATGTAGCGTTCATTCATACGTACGACCTACCGTCTCCATGAATGATACATTTCATTTATTATCACTAAATATTATGGATTATTATAAATACATATATACGTGTTATATATGATATTTTAATAATGAATAAAATTCTATAGATGGAGGTCTTGTGACCGCATGGACAATTTACATCAAAATAAGTTCATTTTCAACTCAAGTACCAAACATCGACGAAATGTCTGATATGAACTCAAATAATTAACTAATTTTTATAATAATAAGTCTTATAAATAGAATAATAAACATGAAAAAGGTTCTCAAGAAACAATAAATTAACCAAATTTTATTATTCAGTAAATTAAAGAACGAACAAGACAAGGCAGACTCAAGGTAAGGTACTTCGTCTCAATTTTCATTCATTGAGGTATTTCATGATAATATGCACCATTATTATTTTATAATGTGTATATACAACCAATATAAATTTCCAAATATATAGTTTAACTATAATAATTTAATTTAATGTTTTGGTAAATATATTCCCACATGGAGATTAGTATTTAAATGTTCAAAGTGGTATGGGACACCTTGAACCTTTAAAGTTTTAATTATCAAATCATTTCTTCATGATATTTATTTACATATTTAGTTTATGTATATAAATGGATTTCAAATGATTTTTTTTATATATTTTAAATTTAAATTCAATGGATTTATAAGAGAATCATTTTACTTATTTTATATGGAATGTTTCAACAAACGTCAAATTGAATGTTTTTTTAACCTATATGGTGACAACATCTTCTACATTTCCATAAGAATTATTTGATAAATGGATTCCTCTATAAGACTTTATATTTTTAAAAGGAAAAGAAAAAACTTATTACCATTTTTTAGTGATCTCGGTTTTGAAAATGAGTTCTTAAATTAAAATATGTATTTTATATGGAAATTTTTTTCATATAGGATTAGAATATTTTTTCCAAAGGGTTGTGTGATGAATGTGTTTTTGAAATGATAATTGAGATTTATATGAAACGGTTGAGCTCGATACAGCTTATACAAAGGGTTTAGACCCATTACAGCTCACAGGTGATCCTGATAGAGATTATATAAAGGGTTGATCCCCATTATAGCTCATGAGTGAGCCCGACATAGATTATACGAATGGTTGAGACCCATTATAACTTATGGGTGAGCCTGTTATAGCTTATATGAAGGGATGAACTGAATTATATATCATGGGTGAGCCTGATATTACTTATAGAAATGGTGATCCCCATTATAGATCTCCAATTTGGAAGTTGACCATATGGTGATTCGAATGAAAGGGGTTTTATGTATATGATTCTCAAAGTCACCTAAATGAGGTATAATTTATTGCTTTGAGTTTTAATGTTAATCTTTGAGAAAAAAGTATAACATTTATTCATGTGAAAATGTTTTTGTTTCATTCTCTCAATAACATTAAATGTATTACCATGGTTTAACTATACTAATGGTTATATTTCTTTTTATGTCCCTTAGTGAGCTTTTTGCGCTCATCCAAGGTTTTGAAATTTTTTTCACAGGGTATAAGGGTGGGTAAGAAGAAGTAAGAAGTAAAGATAAATGGTATGATGATTATATCAAAAAAATTAAATCAGTTTTTATTTTAGAAATTTTTATCTTGTAAAAAATGGATACTGTTTGGATGTGTCCACATTTTATTCTAAAGATTTATCCGTTTATAAGGTATGTCCTAATTCTCTAAAAATATAAAATAAAAAGATCATATAATGTGAATTATATTTCCAAAAATCAAGATTATGTGATGTTTAAGGTCAAGGCCTTATAATATTCATGAGTTACTTTTTAGATTCTGATTAGTTTGTGAACTGATATTGTAGTTCATGAATGTAATGTTCCTTATTATAATATTATTTACAATGTTCAATGACATTTCATAGCTTTGTTATTATTATCATAGATTTATTTAGATTTTATAGCTCATGATTATTGATTTATATTTCAAAACTATTTTGATTTATGTATTATGTTATACCGATTCATATTCCAAGATTTATGATCTATGTTTTTTAGTATGGGTTTTCATATTTATCTGGATTACGTACTTGTTCTCATCTTATGTTAACTTATGATATTTGATTATTATTGGTTATGTATACCAATATAGATCATCTGGGATCACCCATTTCTTATGTTCCCATTTCCCAAAGTTATGAATATTTTTATAATATATAATAAGTATAAACGGGATCCTTGAGTTGATTAATTATGAATAAATATTAACATGGGTTGTAAAATAATTTCCTTACATTGATAGTACTTAATGGAATCAAACATTATGTTCATGGGATTGTATGATTAATTTTGATATTTAATGTTAAACTTATGTAAATGTTCTAAATTAAAGTCATGATGAAATAACCTTAGTGGAAATACTATGAATGTGCCTATGTATTTGATGGTATCCAAAAATTTTGATAAAATTGTTTGTTTATGGATTTACAAAAAAATCCATATCTAGACACTGGTAAGTAGATGATATATCTAGAATAGTTTTCCCTATGGAGAACAACAAAAAATAGGGTGATATGGGTATTACATCAACCATGACCTTTTGTAGGATAGAGTGGCCCAACTTTTCACCTCACTAAACACTCATGTCGGATATGGTTTGGTTGATCACATAACATTTATAAACCACTATGGTGGAAAAAGTTTCTAGTTACTAATATGTATTATTTTAAGAAGTATTATAGAACTGAACTTAAAGAATCCTTGGTTCAAAACAATGTATAATAAAATTTAAAAATATTTTCTTGTAGAATAAATCTTTCAATTGAAGTTTCAATATTAATATTATGGAAATTATCGTAACCACTATTGAATTAGTTTTTAGTTGAATCAAAATAAAAAATGTGAAAATGAAGATTGTATTTACCTAGAAACCAATATATCAAGATAAGGTATCATAATTAAATGAACAAATGTGACTATATTATTGACGATTTAGTCTCCTAAACATATTTAAGTTTTTGAGGTAAATATTTTAAAATAAATCAAATGTTAATGTTTTTAGATATTTTCATTAGTGAGTGATATTTTATTGTATTAATAAATGTATGTAGATTATCTAAATAATATAAGGATATTTATTCATTAGTTTTAATTTAAATTTGTGAAAACATAGAGTACATTTTATCCATAACAGTGAAAATTATATTATGAAAAGGTTATATATTTTTGGAGAAATATTTATGCACACATGATTGATATATTTATAACTATTAGGTTTAATAGATACTTGATGGTGAGGTTATAAAGGGTTCATGAATATATCTAAATGTGTGTAGAATAGTACTCATATCTTCTGAATTGATTATTTATTTAAATAAAATATGATCTATGATATTTCTTGTAATTTTCATCTATTTTTTATGTGTTTTTATATATATTTATTAGTTAGTGACTTTATGAATTTGTGATTATTACATTTATTTGTAAAATCTATAGTTCATTTTTTGAGGAATATATAATCCCACCGTGGTTTAATAGCTTTTAGATTGAAATGGTTTTATGAGACTTATATTATAGAGAATATATGACTAGGATATATTAATATTTAGGTACATGATTGTATGAATACATAATGTTTTTTGAGGAAAGATAAGTATCATGATATAACCAAATTGAGAATGGTAGATGTCATATTAGATGTTCTATCCCACGTTATGATTATGTTAATAATATGATCTCATAATTTTATTAGTTGGGAATAAATAAAAATGAGAGGATTCAATTAATTTTTGAGGGGATAATGTAACAACCCAGGATTTTAGATAGTTTAAGTTAATACAATCAAGAATATATTTCTTTAGAATCATCACCAAACTAGCAAAAGAATTTAATAAAATAAACCAAACGTACATGAATAATATAAAATCTTTATATTAATGGAAAATAATATATTAAAAGAGTTATATATTATAATTCTCATCGATTAATATTTTGAAAATTTATTCCTTCAGAAGAATGATGTTAAATATGGTAGAGTATATTAACTAAAAATTTAAATTGATCATAATTAAATAAAATTATTTTTGGTAATATTTTGATTTTTAGATAATTATTTCTACACCCAATTATTTATAAGTTTATATAAACTACAAATAATGAAACATCAAGTTTAAGAATTCATTTTTAAATAAAAATGATATTTTTGATTTTTATCTTTATTGTCATGACCCGTCCTCGGGACCCATGTCGTGACTACCCCAAGCCCGCCTCCCATAGGCCAGGGGCTGGTGACTAGCACCAAGGCGTAAATCCCGACAAAAGGGGAAGGAATTGCCTTTATAAAGTAAACAAACACCACAGAGTAAGAAAGTAGAAGTAAACACTCAGTAAAACTGGGTACAAAAGTAGTGTCGAAAAGTAAGTGGGCCAGAATACAAACCCAAACTGAAAGTAAAGTACAAATGGAAATAAATTACATCAACTGAAAGTAAAGCAGCAACGTCGAGCCGTCCACTAGAAGTCCCACCTAAAGGGTGGGTACAGATAGCCTCCTCAACCCCTCAGGTCCAGCCATCTACTCCGTGTACGTTCCGCCCAGTGGTCCACCTGCAGGTATCAACATTCTCCACAAGCCTCAACCATGATCCGCACTGTCCGTCGTCTGCATCCAACACAACGTAGTACGGGCATAGCCCGTGCAGTGGTGAGTATACGCTACTCATTAGGGACCCCGAGACCCCCGAAGGTCTCCCAAAAATCACAAAGGATAATCCACAATGGAAAGACACAATCATGAAGTAACATCCAACACTACTTAGGTATATGCCCATACATATACCTAAGCCATCAATTCCAGTTCGGCTCCAACATCTGAGCCCAAGTTCGATCACGTCCACACAGGATAGTACAACCAAAACCACACAGGATAACACAACCCAATATAAATAGGAAAGCAATTCAAGCATATCGAAGATATTGATTGAATGTCAAGACTCAGCTCACACAGGTATACTTCTTCGTAAGGTGATAGAGGTGATCAGATATAGCCACTGATTCATCTATGCTGGGACCCACGTAAGATACTAAACCAGCTAAGCTGTCAGACCCACATAGGATACAGACCAACTACTCTGCCAGACCCACATAGGATAGCAAGAATAGAGTCAAACACTGCTAGACCCACCTAGGATACAAGAACATTAGTCATCATCGTCAAACCCATGGAGGATTTCAGTACGGTCTTCATCGCTGCCGAACCCACGTAGGATTTCAGTGCAGTCTTCATCGTCGTCGAACCCACGGAGGATTTCAGTACGGTCTTCATCGCTGCCGGATCCACGTAGGATTTTAGTGCAATATTCATCACCATTGAACCCACAGATGATTTCAGTACAGTCTTCATCGCTGCCGAACCCACGTTGGATTTCAGTGTAGTCTTCATCGCAGTCGCAGCCAGCTCTAGGGTTCCCGCACACAGCATGCTCGATTTCGGGAGGGTACACTCCACGAGCCAAGGGGGTCGATACATCATCGGACAAGTAGTCCAGATTCGATGTATTCCAAGGTTCCATCTTGACAAGATGAACTCAACGTGACAGACGATTCATCAATCAAACGCCCGGTCTGAGAGTTATTGGGTTTTTCGTTCCAGGGCCCGGTTGGTTTTTAAGTCAAAACCAACCTGACCACACTCCAACTGCATCCAAACCTTGATTGGATTAAGCCAAAAGGTCCATCTCACTAAGAGGAATCCAACAAAGTCAACGGCATGTCAATCGGACGTCCGGAGCTCAAATTATAAGCGTTTCCGCTCCGAGGGCCCGGTTGGTTTCGTGTTCGAACCAACCCGGCCATACACAGAATTCTCTGAAACCTTGAGTGTAATGTACCAAAATGACCGTCTCGTTCCAATGATCGCCACACAACTGAAGGTGCGTCGATCATAGGTCCGTAGACCACGATATGGGAAAAAGAACGAACCTGTCCGGTTTCAGGGGGTTTTGGGCCCGAGACCGACCCAGCCCGAGACCCCCTGGGTTGGCCCGAACCGGGTCCGGGTCCTGCCCCTTATGGCGCGGCCCAACCCAACCGGCGTGGCCCGGCCCAGCCAGCGTGGCCCAGCCCGGCCTGGGAGATCGGTTGGCCTAGCGCGGGCGCGCTCCAAACGGCCAGTTCGGTGCTGGCCGAGCCGAGCGAAGGGGGGGGGGGGGGGCTGCCCCCCTGATTGAAACCGCGTCCCCCACGTGGGGGCCTCTACTTTGCCAGCGAATGCGGTGCTGGGCGCCGTGTCTCCCCCGGGTCCTGTGCTGCCGTGGGTTCCCGGTCGCCTTCCCCCGCGGTTTCAGCGGCGACGGTCCCTCCTGGCGGCGCGCCGGGATGCCACCGCCTCCGGCCGCCGGCGCCGCCGCGCCGGAAACCTGCGCCACCGGTGAAAACCACAGGCCACTGAAGCTGCTCTGGTGGTTTGTTCTTGCTCTCTTATGCTCCTGGGGTCGTCTTGGTACCCATAGATTACTACGACGGCCTCCAATCGCTCAACGGTCCTGTTTAATCATCGGCCAACGTTCCACGCATCAAGAACAGAGAACTGGTGGGTTCAGACTTGTTCGTTGGTCCACACCCACCGCATTAGTGGTTCAAACAACTTTCAGAAATTTAATCATATGTCAAGGATATAATCCACATAAATTAAATTAAACCAAACCCCCTACCTCGATGAAGTCATCGAACATGGTTTTTCGCGAGAAAGGACATCGTGGAAGATGGCGTCGTGGAAGATGGCTTCGCGGAAGGAGGATCATCAGCATCGTGGTACACGACATCACGGAGAAGAGGATCATCGGCGTCGCGGTACACGGCGTCGCGTCGTCGATCTTCGAGGAATCAGCGTTAATCTTCATCCCTCATTAGAGGTCGTCGTTCTTCGTCAGTGACGGTGTGTTCTTCCTATTCTTCAAGGAGAAAGATGAGGATTCCGAGGCTTGAGCAATTCTTCTCCAATCCTTCTCTCACAATGAAACAAAAATAATAAAATAAGGCATTGCCTTATTTTATTACTCAAGCCATTCCTTATTTGAAATTCAAAATTTAATCACAATTTAATTAACTTGTGTTGACCAATTAAAGAGGCATTTAATAATCCAATTAAATGCGAGAGTTGACTTGGCATTTAAGAGGGGGTGCGGGTGAGTTACCAAATTAAATGCACGTGGGTGGTAAAAAGGAAATAAAGGGGGTGGGGCTCGTGTGGGCCCCACAACACTAATATCCTACCTAGTGGAGTTAGGATATTAGTGGGTCCCACTCCAACCACCAAGAATAGGTTTAAAACACCTAGAATAAGAATAAAATTTGTAGCACAATATTTTATTTTATTATTTAGTTAACCCATTTAATTAATAACCTTACCCGAACAAACGCAACTCCGGAAAAAGTGTTCTAAAGTAATTACCGGCGCTGCGGTTTCATTGGTGCCCTCGTATTTCGATTCCGATCACCGATTCAAAAGTTAGGAAAACCCGCTTGTTCGTTCACTGAACGTACCTAAGCTAAAATTCAGAAAATGATTCTGGGCACACCGGGCCTAGGAATCAGGTGTCGTCAGAAACTGTGTTCCTGTAAAATCATAAAGAAATTTAGAAAAAATTTCCCATGAATTTTACGGGTCTTTACATTACTCCCACCTCAGGGATTTACGTCCTCATAAAGATACATCATAACTAGGGGAACAAATGAGGGTACTGAGCACGCATCTGAGCCTCCCGCTTCCAAGTGCTCTGCTGGAGGTTCCCGTGCTGCCATCTGATGCACACTATAGGAATAGACCACCCACGTAGGACCCACTCCTATCAATCCTCGATCTCCACCGGGACCTCTGCAAAATTTTCCCCATCGTCATTCTTCAACTCTCCATGGTCGATGATATGCATCGGGTCATGCACGTACCTCCTCAGCTAAGATACGTGGAAGACGTCGTGCACCGGGTGCAACTGAGGTGGTAGAGCCAAGCGATAATCCACCTCACCTATCCTACTAAGAACCTGGAATAGTCCGATGAAGCGCAAAGATAACTTGTCGCCCCGGACAAATCTCTGTAATCCTCGTCGAGGTGAGACCCGCAAGAAGACGTGGTCGCCATCCTCGAACTCCAGTGGTCTCCGCCTCCTGTCAGCTTAAGACTTATGCTGGCTCTGAGCTCTCCTCATCCACTCCTGGATGACCTGGACCTTCTCTACTGTGGCCTGGACCATCTCTGGTCCCAAAAGTGCTGACTCCCAATGGTCTGTACAGCATAGAGGTGATCTGCAAGGTCGGCTGTACAATGCCTTATATGGTGCCATCCCGATGGTGGAGTGGTAGCTGTTGTTGTACGCGAACTCCACCAAGGGTAGGTCGTCCTCCCAGCTATGACCAAGGTCGAGGACACATGCACGGAGCATGTCCTCGAGTGTCTGAATTGTCCTCTCCGTCTGACCATCCGTCTGAGGGTGAAAGGCTGTGGTCAGACGTAGCTGCGTCTCGAATGCCTCCTGCAACCCCTTCCAAAG
This sequence comes from Viscum album, assembly GCA_963277665.1. Taxonomy (NCBI): domain Eukaryota; kingdom Viridiplantae; phylum Streptophyta; class Magnoliopsida; order Santalales; family Viscaceae; genus Viscum; species Viscum album. The sequence continues at coordinate 1,043,574,084 of OY728134.1, read as the reverse complement.
CTGGGAAGGAAAGCAAGCATCTCGATCAGAGACAATAGATGATGGCACACCATGAATCCGTACAATCTCTTGAATGTATAGACGTCCCAATATCTCTACTGAGCCCTACTCTCTGATGGGTAAGAAGTGAGCCAACTTGGTGAGTCGGTCGACAATCACCCAAATGGAGTCATGACCTCTGGAAGTACGTGGAAGTCCAGTCACGAAATCCATAGATATCCCATCCCACTTCCACTCTGGGACCTCCAAGGGATGTACCAAGCCTGCTGGTACCTGGTGCTCTGCCTTCACCTGCTGGAAGGTGAGGCATCGAGAAACGAACTCTGCCACAACCTTCTTCATACCTGGCCACCAGTGCTGTCGTCTGAGATCCTGGTACATCTTCGCCACTCTTGGATATACCCCTAAAGGGGAAGTGTGAAACTCTCTCAGCAGCTCCTCCTGTAAGGCAACTGGTACCATGGTACGTCCTCTGAAAAGGACATCGTGCTCTCCTCCTATAGAGAATCCATTAGGTGCCTGTCCTGAGGATATATGCGCATGCCACATCTCACAGTCAGCGTCCCCACGCTGTGCCTCTCTAACCTGCTATAGTAGTGGAGGAGTGACTGAAGAAAGGTTGCAACATCTCTATCCACGAAGGATATCTGCAAAGCGATTAGCTTCTCCTTTGCCTCCCCGAGTACCTGGATGCCCGTCCTCCCGTTGAGAGCATCGACTACTACGTTCCCCTTTCCAGGAGTATATACTATCTCAAAGTCATAGAATCGGAGGAACTCGAGCCATAACCGATATCTCAGATTCAGGTCCTTATGCGAGAAGATGTATCTAAGACTCTGGTGGTTTGAGTAGACTGTAAAGCGCTCGTCCATCAGATAGTGTTGCTGCATCTTCAAAGGGAAGACCACTGATGCTAACTCGAGGTCATGGGTAGCGTAGTTCTGCTCATACTGCCTCAACTGACGTGATCCATAGGCGATCATGGCCCGCTCCTGCATCAGGAAACATCCGAGTCTGGTCCGTGATGCATCACAGTAGACTACATACCTCACTCCCTCCTCTGGTAGCCTCAAGATAGGCGCACTGGTCAATCTCTGTCTCAGCTCCTGGAAGCTCTGCTGACATCTTTCTGACCACACGAAGGGTTTCCCCTTTTTCGTCAAAGCTGAGAGTGGTGCCAAAACTCTAAAAAAATCTGGCACAAATCTCTCGTAGTACCTAGCTAGACCCAAGAAACTTCACACCTCCATCACGCTCTTGGGTGGCTCCCAAGATAGCATTGCCTCGATCTTCGCAGGATCAATCGCAACTCCCGCCTCAGAGATGATGTGTCCCAAGAAGTGGACCTCACGTAACCAGAATTGAAACTTCGAGAGCTTACCATAAATATGGTTCTCTCAGAGTGTGTCTAGTATAATTCGCAAGTGGTAGGCATGCTCCTCATCAGTGGTCGAATATATCAAAATGTCGTCGTTGAAGACCATGACAAATCGATCAAGGTATGGCTAAAAGATCCTGTTAATGAGACCCATGAACACTGCTGGATCATTGGTTACACCGAAAGGCATAACCAAGAACTCATAGTGGCCATACCAACATATGAAGGTCGTCTTCTATACGTCCTCGTCCCGAACTCTGAGCTGATGATAGCCTGACCTGAGGTTTATCTTTGAGAACCACCGTGCTCCCTTGAGCTGATCGAAGAGGTCGTCAATCCTCAATAGTGGATACTTGTTCCTCACAGTCACCTGGTTCAGGCGGCGATTTTCGACACAAAGTCACAAGCTCCCGTCCGCCTTCTTGGAGAACAATATCGGGGAAGCCCATGGTGAAACACTGGGTCAGATGAATCCTTTGCCCTGAAAGTCCTCCAACTATACCCGTAGCTCTCGAAGCTCAGCAGGGGCCATCCGATATGCTGGAGTGGATATCGGGGTTGCCCCAAGGTACATGTCAATATAAAAGTCTACCTCTCAACAAAGAGGAAGTCCTGGAATGTTTTCAGGGAAAACGTCCGCATACTGATCCATCACTATAGGAAAACTAAGACTCTACACGTCAACTTCTCCTAGGATGAGGATAGCCAACTGATGAGTGATGGGTTGTCCTCTCCTATGCGTGAGTCCATCCTATGCTGCAAAGGCTCCCTTCTCGCCGGTGAAGGTGAACCTGCTCCCATCGGTGCGAACACACTGCACCTTGCGCCTAATACAGTCGATCTGAGCATGGACTATGGATAACCAATCCATGCCCAAGATGACGTCTTAAGGATTTGATGCCACTACAAGAAGATCCTAGCCGAAGATCTCACCTCCTAGAATAAGCTCACACTGCTGGCACCAATGCGTAATCGTCAAGTCTGCTCCCGTAGGAGTCTCTAGCCATAAGGATCGAGCCAACGGCTCCGTTGGAATCTCCGAGATCCGAAAAAGGGCAGCGGCAATAAAAGAATGACCCACTCCTGCGTCTATAAGAACTACAGCAAGGGTGGAGTAGACACAAATAGTACCTCAAATCATCTCTGGTGCGCCGTGGTCGTAGGCCTCCACTACCTAAAGCTAAGCCTTCCTTTTCCCTCCAGCTCCCTGTGGTCGGGGTGGACCTCCTCGTGGTGGTGGTGGTAAAGCCACAAAGCGTCGCCCACCACTTGCTGCTCGGCCAGCTCCCCTTCCTTGTCCGCCTGCTCTCTACGGACCGCCACAGTTGACCCTCTGCCTCCTGGGTGGCCCCTCAATCGTATTCTTCTCCTCTACACGGTGGGTCAGGTAGTCAAGAGCTATGTGGCCCAACCCGCTGCATGCGTAGCACTGTCTGCTCCACGGAAGGATGGCTCTATGTCGTGTGCCCCGCACATCTGAGCCAGTGTCCTGAGGTCATCCGCCTAATGGTCTGGTGCACCTGGTCCCCTGTGACATCCGTCGACTACCAGCTGCAGACGACTCTGCTACGTGCCACCCTACTGTAGGTCTCGCTGCCGGTGTAGGCTCAGCAAGAAAGCTCTCTATGATAAGAGATCGCTCTAGTACTCCTTCCTGTGTCAGAATGCTAAGGGAGATCATCGATGCCCTGATCTCATTCCTCATTCCCTGCTCAAAGGCCCGGGCCCGAAAGAATGGGTCTCATACCATGTCCTTCGAATAGAGTGAGAGATCGGTAAATCTCACCGAGTACCGGGCGATCGTCATGTTGCCCTGCCGCAGCTGTAGAAGCTCTTGGATGTGCACCACATGGAGGGAGGATGGGACGAGCTCCGAGCGGAAGAGGATCTCAAAGTTCGTTTAGAGGAGTGATGCCTTATAATGCATCTGGAGCATCAAGCTCCACCATCTGCCTGCTGTCTCGTGCAGGAGGCTCGTTGTGAGGATCACCATCAGGTCAACTGGTGTCCCCACTAACCTCAAAACTCGCACAACCGCCTCCAGCGAATCCTAGGCTACCTGAGGGTCCGTCTCTCCGTGGAACCTTGGTGGTCTCTAATGCTGAAACTCGTGCAGTGCACTAAGGTGATGTTCCCTATCAGTGGCTGGGGCTGGTAGCATCGGTGGCTCGGTGGGTAGAGGTATTGTCGGTGCCTCCGCAGTCAAAGGGCCCTGCACCGAGGCCTCATCTCTCGGGGGGCTATCGTCTTGCTCAAAGCTCGGAAACCCACCTAGCTGCCATCGTGGGGACATCCTAAAAAGAAATAGGTGCGCCACGGTCAAAACAGTATACCTAGTGAGCTGACACAAAGTAATCACAAAGAAAAATTTTGAAACACACATGCAATCAATGTTTTCATGCATTGAGTCGGAAATCAGAAGTCAGGGTCCTGGTGTACGGATACGTCAGTCGCCACACCAACACTGGACTCCCTGGACTGATAACCACACTCAATACCCTTAACACTACTGCTTCACATAGAAGAAAGATCAGAGTCCAAAGTTCTGCGGTAGAACCGAACTCCTTTATACCAATTTGTCACAACCCGTCCTCGAGACCCGTGCCGTGACTACCCTAATCCCGCCTCCCATAGGCCAAGGGATGGCGACTAGCACCAAGGCGTAAGTCCAGACAAATGGGGAAAGCATTTCCTTTATAAAGTAAACAAACACCACCGAGTAAGCAAGCAGAAGTAAACACTAAGTAAAACTGGGTACAAAAGTAGTGTGGAAAAATAAGTGGGCCAGAATACAAACCCAAACTGAAAGTAAAACTGGAAAGAATGTACAAAAACTGAAAGTAAAGAAGAAACGTCGAGCCGTCCACTGGAAGTACCACCTAAAGGGTGGGTAAAGATAGCCTCCTCAGCCCCTCGGGTCCAGTCATCCGCTCCATGTAAGTTCTGCCCAGTGGTCCACCTCCAGGTATCGACTTGCTCCATAAGCCTCAACCACGATCAACGTTGTCCGTCGTCTGCATCCAACACAACGTAGTGCGGGCATAGCCTTTGCAGGGGTGAGTATACGGTACTCAGTAGGGACCCTAAGACCCCCGAAGGTCTCCCAGAATCCACAAGGGATAATCCACAAAGGAAAGATACAATCATGAAGTAACATCCAACACTATTTAGGTATATGCCCATACATATACCTAAGTCATCAATTCCAGTTCGGCTGAAACATCTGAGCCCAAGTTCGATCATGTCTACACAGGATTGTACAACCCAAACCACATAGGATAACACAACCCAATCCACATAGGAATGTATGTCAATCATATCGAAGATATTGATTGAATTTCAAGACTCAGCTTACACAGGAATACTTCTTCGTAAGGTGATAGAGATGATTAGATATAGCCACTGATTCATCTATGATGGGACCCACGTAGGATACTAAACCAGCAAAGCTGTCGGACCCACATAGGATACAAACCAGCTACTCTACCAGACCCACATAGGATAGAAAGAATAGAGTCAAACACTACCAGACCAACGTAGGATACAAGAACAGTAGTAATTGTCATCGAACCCACAGAGGATTTCAGTACGGTCTTCATCACTGCCGAACCCACGTAGGATTTCAGTGGAGTCTTCATCGCCGTCGAACCCACAGAGGATTTCAGTATGGTCTCCGTTGCTTCCGAATCCACGTAGGATTTTAGTGCAGTCTTCATCGATGTTGAACCCACAGAGGATTTCAGTATGGTCTTCATCGCTGCCGAACCCACGTAGGATTTCAGTGCAGTCTTTATCACAGTCGCAACCAGCTCTAGGGTTCCCGCACACAGCATGTTCGATTCCGGGAGGGTCCGCTCCACGAGCCAAGGGGGTCAATACATCAACTGACATGTATTCCAGATTTTATGTATCCCAAGTTTCCGTCTCAACAATAGGAACTCAACGTGACAGACGGCGCGTCAATCGGACGCCCAGTCTCAGAGTTATTGGCCTTTTAATTTCAGGGGCCCGATTGGTTTTTAAGTCAAAACCAACATGACTGCACTCCAACGGCATCTAAACCTTGATAGGAGTAATCCAAAAGGTCCATCTCACTAAGAGGAATCCAAAAAAGTTGACGGCACATCAATCGGACGTCTATAGCTAAAGTTATAAGCGTTTCCGCTCCGAGGGCCCGGTTGGTTCCGTGTTCGAACCAACCCGGCCGTACACAAAGTTCTCTGAAACCTTGAGTGTAATATACCAAAACGACCGTGTCGTTCAAAGGATCTCCACGCAACTTACGGTGCATATATCGGAGGTCCTTAGCCCATGATATGGACAAAAGAACGAACATGTCTGGGTTTAGGGGGGTTTTGGGCCCGGACCGACCCGACCCGAGACACCCTGGGTAGGCCCGAACTGGGTTGACCCAAACTGGGTCCAGGTCCGGAACCTTAGGGCACGGCCCGGCCCGGTGGGTGGGGCCCGACCCGACCGTCGTGGCCCGGCCCGGCCGGCGCGGCGCGTCTAGGCCCGGTGCGGCCGGTCCGGCCCGAGGCGACCGGTTCGCCTGGCGTGGACACGCCCCAAACGGCCAGCTCAGTGCTGGCCGAGCCGATTGGAAAGGGGGGAGGGGGGTTCCCCCCCTAATTAAAACCGTGACCCCCCATGTGGGGGCCAGTCCTTTTCCAGCGGACGCAGCGCTGGGCGCCGCGTCTCGCCCAGGTCTCGCGTGGCCTCAGGATCCCGGTCGCCTACCGCCGCGGCTTTAGCCGCGGCGGTCCCTTTTGGCGGCACGCCGGGATGCCACCGCCTCCGGCCGCCGTTGAAAACTACGGGCCACCGGAGCCGCTCCGGTGGTCCGTTCTTGCTCTTGTCTGTGCCTGGGGTCGTCTTGGGACCCATAGATTACTGCGATGACCTCCAATCGCTCAATGGTCCCGTTTTATCATCGCCAACGTTCCGTGCATCAAGAACAGAGAATCGGTGGGTTCAGACTTGTTAGTTGGTCCTCACCCACAGCGTTAGTGGTTCAAACGACTTTCAACAATTTAATCATAGGTCGAGGATATAATCCACATATATTAAATTAAACCAAACCCCCTACCTCGATGAAGTCGTCGAAGGAGGTTTGTCGCGGGAAAGGACGTCGCTGAAGACGGCGTTGTGGAAGGAGGATCATCGGCATCGCGGTACACGGCGTCGCCGAGAAGAGGATCATCGGCATCGTGGTACACGGTGTCGTGTCATCGATCATCGAGGAATCAGGGTTAATTGTCATCCTTTGTTGGAGGTCAGCATTCTTCGTCGGTGACAGTGTGTTCTTCGTGTTCTTCAAGGAGGAAGATGAGGATTCCAAGGCTTGAGAAATTCATCTCCATTCCTTCTCGGACAAAGAAACAACAATAATAAAATAAGGCATTGCCTTATTTTATTACTCATGCCATCCCTTATTTGAAATTCAAAATTAAATCATGATTTAATTAACGTGTGTTAACTAATTAAAGAGGCATTCAATAATCCAACTAAACGTGAGAGTTGACTTGGAATTTAAGAGGGGGTTCGGGTGAGTTACCAAATTAAATACACGTGGGAGGTAAAAAGGAAATAAAGGGGGTGGGGCTCCTGTGGGCCCCACCTCACTAATATCCTACTTAGTGGAGTTAGGATATTACTGGGTCCCACTCCAACCACCAAGCATAGGTTTAAACCACCTAGAATAAAAATAAAATTTATTGCACAATATTTTATTTTATTCTTTAGTTAACCCATTTAATTAATAACCTCACCCGAGCAAACACAACTCTAGAAAAGGTGTTCTTAAGTAATTATCGGCGCCGCGGTTTCATTGGTGCCCTCAGATTTTGATTCCGAGCACCAGTTCAAAATTTAGGAAAACCCGCTCGTTTGTTCACTGAACTTACACAAGATGAACTTCGGAAAATGATTCTGGGCACACCGGGCCTCGGAATCAGGTGCCGTCAAGAAACTGCGTTCCTGTAAAATCCCAAGGAAAATTAAGAAAAAATTTCCCTTCAATTTTACGAGTCTTTACACTTGTTAAATAAATTTATATTTAAATTTTGTAGCTTAAATTGGTTAAAAATAACTACATTATTTAAAATATAATTTGTAAAATTTTATTATGTTTTATTTTTATGACGATTATAAATAGGACTTTTTGGTGAATAGTGAAATTACCTTTTTTACAAATAAGATTGATTTTATTAAATTATTAGTATATAAGTATGAATTGAAATTTCGGGAAATATTATTATAAAACAATGTATTTATTTTAAAAGTGACTTTATAATTTTAAAAATATTGGTTTTAATTTAAAATCCCATATTTTATATTTTAGAACATAAGTAATATTTTATCAAAATATGTTATCAAAAAATTATATGTTCTTATTTTAAAAATAATTTTTTAAACATTAATAATTTTTTAAAAAATTAAAATAATTAAAAAATTATAATAATTGGTCTAAATATTATAATAATGAGCTCCTTATTTTTTACATAATGATTATGTTACATTGGGTAAAAACTGGTTAACACTATAAAATCTAAAATAGTAAAAGGAATAATTCAATTGTTAAAGGGATTAAAAATGGAAAAAATGTTTCTAATTGAGTTTATGATATGTGGATGTACCATATATCTTACCCACTCAAATATTTCACAATTTTGGTTCCACTTGTGCGTTTAATGTGTGATCCCTTTATATTAAGTTGAAATATTTTCAAAAATACCATTCTTACCACTTATAATAAGAAATATCTCCACTATGTCAAGGTTCTCCTAAAAACTTGTGTCACACTACAAAACATCCCTTTATTACTTTTCATAGAATCCAATATAACTCTCTTAAATTTCTCTTCACAACTGAATATCTTATTACATCCATTTCCTAGGGATCTTCTATGGAAATATAAAAGTGCTCAACATGAGTAATCATTTTTTACATAATTTATTTCCATTCTATTATTCATTTCCAATTATAATTTTCAAATTCCTATTTAATAATATATAAATTGTTACGTAATTAATTTTATTTAGATAGGTGAACAATTATTAATCATCCATTCACCATTTTCCCATGAAAAGAAATAACAACATTCAGGTTTGTGCGGACTACCACCTTCCAAACAATGTCATGTTTCGTTTACCTTAACCACCACAAATATTGTGTCCTAATTTGGAATTTAATAACTATATGAAATATATATAAAATGTTATATATGAAAAAATTATTAAAATTGTTATTAATTTCTCTCCTTCTAGGGATATTGAAATCGTTTACTATGAGTACGTGGAGAATACCATATCCTTAGGATGATTGAATTCAGTTTTTTATTTCATCAGAAAATTAGATGGATGTTCATGATTACGAGTTTTTTGGATTTTTTTCTTTTTATAATTAAAATTCAATAATGGAAAAATATATATATTATTAATTATATGATCAAAAAATGATTAACTATAATTCTGTCATTTCAAATAAGTATATTAAGAGGAAAACGTTTATTTCTAATTATATTTTATTTTCATATCCATTAAATATTATTTTAATTGACTAATAATTCTGATATATAATATAAATAAACACTAAATTATAAAATTATAATATATTTTTAATGAATTTTTAGTGAAATCACCTCAAAATTATCCATTAAGCATGGTGTGTTAATGATTGAGACGATTTTACCCCCACTATGAATAATACTGGTAAATTGCATCATGGATGATTATAAAATCATAATTTCTCAAATTATATGATGTAAATATATATATAAAAAATTTTGGTTATGGAAAAGATACATCAATATTTAAATCATTAATTATGAAAAAACCCTTGGTATTTTAAAAATCACTGTATAATTTTTTTGGGATAATTTAATCTTCTAGGATAATGAGTGACGTACTCATGAAATAAATTTTAGTAATCATAAATAATTATAAATTATCCGTTAATGTAAAATTAACGATCATTTATTGGTGATAATTTTGAGAATAATGAATCACAACACCATGATTATTAAACTAGTTGAAAATGATTAAAATTACCCACAGCTGACATTAAACAAGGTAGTAACTATTAATATAAATAGAGTGAATAATTATAAATTAATTTTATAAAATTTCAATTATATGAAAATGGTAATGAAAATTGGTTATTATTATATTTATGTTCATCATACAAGATCTTATAATGAATTATATTAAGTAGGGAAACAAGTTAAGTGATTTTCGTCACAATAATTTTTCATTGTGACATGTTGGAATGTTGTTCAATCGCTTAATATTGCTATTGTGTATATACTACCAAAAAACTAAATTTTGGAAAACCCCATGTTTCAATGGATGTGAATTTTATAACTATATAATTTTTTTCACCCAATTACTCCATCCAAAACATAATAAATCTATAAGAGTTTCATTGATAATGTTTTTTTTAAAATAATGATTGTTTTAGAAAGAAAATATATCTAAGTAATTTTCATTATTTATAAAACCAAACATAATTTCTATTGCATATTCATTCATGATTATATATTCCATTCATAAATCATTTACCCTTGACTCATATTTTACCTAAACTATCTATTTTAAGTGAAACTGACCTTTTATCTTATTTTTGGTCAAGAAAATTAATTTTTCCATTTCCCAATTCATCATAAATTTTTTCAAATGACCTTATAATTGATTTTGGTAATTTTATAAGACTTTATATTTATTAAAATGTTCTGTAGAAATGTTTATATTTCCATATGGGTCATTTTCAATAAAGGGTAAAAGGATTATTTTTATCATTTTCTATGGAAGAACATATTTATGTAGATATTATCATATTATTTGAAACATTCTAAATAAATTTTAATGGATTGTGAAAGAAAAATTATTTTTCTCATACTTTTAAATTTTTTTAATTTATTTTATCACATCAAGGATATTAATTATTTATAAAGTAATTTTCTTAAAACCTATAAATATTATTTTTCATCTAAAGCATTTACCTTTGACATTTCTTATTTTTTTGCCATGGTTCGTTATAAAATTTAATCATCCAAATTATTTCAATAGTAATATTATGTAATATCCATTTCTTTTGGATAAATGATTCATCAATTCCATCTCATTTCTGAACCATTTTGGTTGTACAACTAGAATTATTCTTCTAATTCCTTCTTATGTGAATACACTATTGTTAATTCCTTAGATTTAAAGGATTTCTCCTAAATACCATATATCAATTGGTTATGGAAATTATTGAATTTACTATATAACATTTATCTATATAGTTTAAATACCATATACATTATAAAATCGATTGAATAGTGTTTAAATAAAAATATACCTATTGTCATTGGATACCCATTTATCTCCCATGATATTATATTTTTATGATTATTCATAATTCCATTTTGTGTTCCTATTTGAAGTGGATATCAAACAAATTTTATTCCATGGGTAATGTTTTATGCAATGAATAACACCCATTTTAATTCTATTTATAATTTATAATGTGTTGAATGAGCCCCACTTTCCTTCCTTGGGATCTTCATTTTGTGAGAAATGAATGATTTTCACATGGAACTCATCTGTATGGATGATGATGGGTGGGGTCTAATATAAACATAAGCATCATTGGTTTAATGTTATTATCTCTTGATATATTATATGCATGAGTAAATTTTTAGTTTCTTATAAGCCTGGGCACTGGTTGTGTGGCTAATAAAAGTTATGTTGCCTATATTAATTTTCTGGAAAAAGTTTTAATAATTTTTTATAGTTTTTTGTGTATTCTCATGACCGAGGTATGATCTCCAAGATCCTATTTATTGACTAACTAATCAAAAATCATTTGATTCATGTATTGTGTTATTGCATTTCATATTCCATGATTTATATTCTTTTCATTATTAGATATGGATTTTACTGTGTTTCCTCATTATATCCATATTCTCATCTTATGTTCAATTATGATATTTGATTATCATCGCTTATGTTTACCATTGTAGAGATTCTGGGAACACCAATTATGTTTCAATTTCCCAAGATTATATAGATAACTATAACACATTAGAATTATTGTAGGGAGTCTAATATGGCTCAATTATGTGGAAATGATAACACGGATTGAAAAATTAGTTTCACACTTTGCTAGTCCTCAAAGAAACCAAATCATATATTCAAGGGTTTGTATGTTTATTTTTTAAATGTAAATTCCTTAATATTAAAATGACGAAAAATAAAGGGATGTCTAGGATGGGTAATTATATGGATAAAAAATCTCAAGATTATTTTTTCACATTGCATATTTACAGCTGTTAATATTATTCAATTCTAAACTAATAGATTCACTCAATTCCAACTCTCCTTAAATTCAAATTTTCTAGAAATAGGAAAATTATAATCTCGAAATAATTTCAATACATAACTTTGTGTAATTGTTTTATGGAACTTGATTTTACAGAGTTAGACTTTTTTATCATTGAATCTATTATATTTCACGTATGCTCTAAATTTTTAACTTTTATAACTATTCTGAATTTGAAATTATATCTATATACAATCCTAAATGTGTAACTATATGCCTAATTCAGTTTTTATTTATTATAATCAACATTATCAATTTATGTTTCAAATTATAGTGTTTATATCTAGTATATGATGATCAAATATCATTGTCCACATTTGTTCCTTCAACTTCTTTTGATCCACCTCTTCCATTACTTCATAGTTATGTCTGAAATTTGATATTATTATGAAGATATAATGTACAACATATCAACTATCAATTAAAAATATAAAGAATAATTCCATCATACATGAAGATTTGTTAATTCTCATGCATCATTAAATTCATTACATTCCTTCACAATAACTAATTCTTTAATTATTTTTCTAGAACAATATGTTTCTAGAATTTATTTTACTCTGTAGTGGATTAAAAAACAAAAATTAACCATTCATCGTGTATTATCATTGATTTGTCTTATTATGACTAAATATACTTGATACAAAATAGTTTTTATCTATAGCTAATCTTCGAGGAGTTTATGATATCTCAATAGTTCATTCATCTATATACAAATCATCCTTCACCTATAATATTTCGGATTCACTTTATCTTAGTCATATATATATCAATAAGAAACTTATGGAATTACATTTGGTTTATCAAAAATGTATCATAAAAATATAATTATTCTTGGATTAATATATTTATAATCCAGTATCCTTATTAGTCCTTTTATAAGTGTATCTTTCATAATTGTGACTTCCATATACAGCTTCTAGAATCACCTTTTCTATAACTGAACACCTTTAACATAATCCATATATAGTTAAACTTCCAATATCATTTTTTACAATTTATAAACTAAATATGGTATTTCAACCACACATTATCACACCCTAAGTGATGAGTCGTGAATTTTGGTGAAGTATTATTTTAAATTTCACGATCTTGATCATATATTTATAGAAGTAAAAAAATATTTTATTATACAATGAACACATGTAAAACCTAATTCATGAAATATTAATTATGGTTATAGTTATTGTATAAAACTCCCTGAAAATTTGGAAAATCCAATAAGAAAACACTAATGTTGTGTTGATGTGCTATGTTGGTAACACGATGTTGTAGGGCTATTATTGGGATTTAAGAAATCATCACTACAGATATCATGTAAAATTACTCTCATTGTCCTATTATTAAATTTTAATGATGATGAAACAAAAAAATTTCAAAACATTCAAATTGTATACATAAACATCGATGAAAAAACAATGACACAATGAGGGTTTTGTTGTTTAATTCCTTATGATGGATCAATAATCAAATAATTGATGATGTAAAGTATTATTTAATGCCCATTTTTTCTATCCCCAAATTTTAGATATTTATAATAGCCTCTATGAATTGAGTCTTCTAGATTTTTTATAAATATTCCACAAACATTATCATTCATAAAATCACATCGTTAAGAACTTGGAGCCTCTCTTATGGAAACTTCACTGTTTCTTCCAAATAATCATCTTTAACTTAATAACAATATCATTATTTTTTTTAACATGGAACAAAACATAAAAATGTCCTCATTAATGCATATAACTTATTATGGTGTGAAGATAATGCATCTACTCTCATTCATTTTTAATATTTAAATTTCTTTTTGATAATTTAATGTGAATTCTAGGAATATCAAAAGTTTTATTTCATAAAATATTACTAATGATATTCAACAATATAAAAGAATGATGCCTTTTTAAAATAAAACATTCTTAATCATACCTATATGAAGACATACCACATTCAGAAAACAATTTTGATTCCATTTGAATATGAATCAAGGAACACTATAAAAAAATTGAAAAATCCCATATTCCCCATGAATATATGTGCATCCTCTTGTCTAATCTTGGAATCTTAAATTTTTCAAAAAGTAAAATAATTCTATGTTTGCACCACTATTTTGATCACATGATCTCTACAAACATTAAATATCTCTGCAGGTCTTCTATAAAAACTATTTTAATCTTCATCAAATGTGTATGGATTCATAAAATCTAAGCACATACTAGTGAATGATATGTTTTTCTTTTCCAACATTATAATTAATAATGAACTCTAAATTCTTCTTCATGAACATATTATAGCCCCTTAAACTCTAAAAAATGATAATACAATTTTTTTGGACTTTTTTGACAAAATTTTTCTATTAGTGAACAATATATTTGTTCTAATGAATGAAATTTGGGTTTAAAATAAAATCTGTAGACATGAACTTTAATGAATTTCTCAAAATTTACTTAAATATAGGTTTCTCAAAAAAACACTATGTGATCTTCAAAAGCCACTTTAAACAAACACATGCAATTTAACTAGAACTATATTTAAAAAAATAATTTCAAAAATTCTATGCCTTTTGTTTTTATTTCAAATCCAAAAGACATAAAAATAAATTTAATATATAACCCCATTTAATGATTTCCAAAATTTCTATAAACTTGGTTTCAACCTTTAAATCCATTTATTATCTCTATCACATTAATAATAAAACTTAAATATTTTTATATGGAGGATTAAATCAATTAAAAAATAAAATTTTAGAAATAAATAACAAGAATAATTCATGATAAATACATAAATACTATTTGGGTTGTGGATATGTGTTGGAAATAAGAGAACACATCAACCGAAACAAAGTTGAGCAAAAGAACCATAAGTGACTATAGTATATTGTCAAAAACTCCCAATGATTTTTATCTCACCTATTTATATATTTCTAATGATTTTTTTAACCATATAAAAAAATGATTGTTCGTGAAAAATCATACATAATGATAGAGAGGAGTGTATATTAAACCTATTTGGATGGAAATAGGTTATTAAACACTAATATTAAACTTATGTCTCTCAAATTCCTATGTCTTCAAGGGTTTTACCAGCAATACACCCATCTATTAACATGTCCCAACATATTATAAGTAAATTATCCCATATTCAACCTATTATTAATTAATAGATATTTTTTCTCCATGTGATTATTATAGTTTTTATGAACTATATTCATGGTGATATAAATAAAAAATTTTAACACAGAATATAAACATTGGTTTTTGAACAATTTTCCATGGTTTTCAAGAAACTTTCCTCATCCATTTTAGCTGAGTATGTGTAGGATCAAGATATTTAATCACATATATATGTAGATAATGATATACAAGAGGGGGGGTGAATTGTATAATAAAAAAATTCATTTTTGAAACATAGTTTAATAGAATAAACTAATCATATTCACAAACACTATTGTATTAAAGCAATTAATTACATATGGAGTTGGATCAAATAGTTATAGTAATTAGATTATTATGTTAGTATTCAATAGGTCACAGTTTATTGTTCTCATGAATGTGTAAAAAGAAACATATTCACAATGGATATGATTATCTGAGTAAATCAAAAAGAAAATATTCTATCATATAGCATATATAATCATATTAAGAAATTGTAAAAATTGTAATCATAATATAATTGTAATTATGATTGATCATAATCAATGTAATTAAGATGAATAGAGTATACAATAGAAAATTAATAAGTAGATATAATTCACTTTATATAAAGAAACATCAGAAATTAAAGTACATTTAAAAAAATACCATTAATATAACCTAAAGAGAAGGGTATCCAACAATATTGGATAAGGTTCCCCTGATTTATACTTTCAACAAAGTATGTCTTACCCACCCCAAGTTAAGCCCTCGATATGATGATCATTGTTTGTCTTACTATCCCCATAATCCCTCACTCAATACAGTGATCGGCACCTTCTGTTTTCCTATCCTTAGAATCCCCCAATTGTATTTAGAAACAATCGACATCACACAAAGAAAAACAAATCTATTGAAGATTTCAAGTATGTCAAACAATATGTTCAAAACATGATCACTTCATGGATTTCACACAAATCAATTTTTGTGGACCTAGTATAGAGTATCAGTTCATCCAAAAGTGTTGAGCTCATACAAATGACCTGGTATTTATAGCCTTTGTCCCAATGGTCATATTTTGGATCCAAGGGTCAGATTTCATCCTGACATCTTAGAGAGACTTGGATATCTGGTACACCAACTTTCATTTTATAACAGAAAAAATTCATAATTGTTTTATGAAAATCAAAACAGAATACACAATATCATTTGGATTATGATTTTTTTTTCAATAAAAAGTTATTTTCTGGATATGATAAAGTGAGTACGAAAAGAATATGTCTCTTCTGTTAAAATAAAAAAAGTGAATAGTAGATCAACATGACCAATTTAATACATTGACCATGATTTATCTAAGTACAAAAAGAATATGGATCTTCTGATAAAATAAAAAAGTGAATGTAAATTGGTACACCAGTTTACATTAAAATAGTGATTATAGTTTTTCCTATCAGTGTGAAATTTAATGGTGTGTACGATGAAAAACATAATTGGAATGAACTATGAGAATGGTAATCAATATGGCTGATGAGAAAGGTAATCAACATAACTGATGAAAAATGTAATCAAGGTCAAAAAGATGTTCAAATAAAGAGTAATTAATGAAAGACAAGTGGGAACGATTATTATCATAACCATATGGAAAATCATAATGGTATGACGTAATGAATAAGTCTTTAATACAAAAATATATTAATTCAAATATGGTTTGTGATTTCTAAAACAAAAAGGAATCGAAAAGGAAAATGGGGAATTTTGACTAAACAATCTCCGCATTTTTGGAAAGCACAAACAATGATTTAAGAACTAATATAAGTAAGTAAATTTCATATTCAAAATTGAATACTTATAATTATCTCCATTTTAGTTTTGAAAAATCCTATCAATATTATTTAAATCTCATCAACCTCCTCCTTAGGATATTAAAATCCATAAAAGACATATTCTAAAAGAAATTCTCACCCATACTAAAGGTATTCTATTTTATGAGAATATTTCTCCCCCTATCATATATATATTCCCCCCCTATATACGAAAATCTCCCCCTTTTTGATTTACAAAAAGGAATAGGGTATAATTTATAATTCTTGAAAATGGTTAGAGAAATAAAATATACAATTAAATAGAGTATTTGATCATCTAGAGTAATTGAATGAACAATCATCTATAAAGTAATGGAAAAAATTAAATCAAAATATATATAAATGTCCAATTTATTCCATAATGTTTTGAAAAACATACAACAAAAATTCATTAATTTCATGTTTCTTTATCCTTGTATTTCTACATCAGATAAAAAAGAGTTGTCTTTATCTTTTTGAATAATTTTCAAACATCCATGAGTTTTTCAAGAGATTGTTTTCAGCTCGAATAGTTTCTTTCTAATATTAAAAATTCTGGTCTTGGGAATGCAGTATATCTTCTTGAGTCTATCCCACCACTTCAAAAGAATTATTTCTGACTTCCTACTCTTTGTTCTTATTCTCTTCTAAAAATATTCTATCTATTATCAAGATATTATTATTTTTATTCTTGAAAATATCATCCTTGAAATAATATAACATTGTGACATCAGATTTAATTACATTTATCGTCTTCTCAAATACTTTCAACACATCAGACTGACTTTTACCAGTTGCTCTGAACATTTTTAATGTTAGGAAAGTATCACTTTATAACTAATTGATTATTAATACTAATTCATTAAAAATATTTCTAATGTAATAATTTTATTAATCATCTATTTTATGCTCTTCTAAGACTTATAATACAACTTCAAAACTTTATTACATGCCTTATTATTCTCTTTGGTTATTTCTTCAAAGATCTTCAAGTCTACCTCGATTTTCATCATCTTTCTCATTTGAAGCTTAATCGAGTCAGATATCTTGTTTTGACTGTCAGCCACAAATTCTATCATTCCTTCGATTAACAAGAGAAATGGGATTTCCTTTTATATTCATCTCAGGGTGTGAACAACATGCGGGTCTCATTTCAATGTCATAGTCCGATCTAAATCAATCGCTTTGTATTCTGGAAGTTCAACAGTGTGGCTTGTTGCTTCTTCATATTACTCCTAAGACCGTTTAACACCAATAATTTTTTGTTCCTCTTTTTTAGAAATATGAATATCATTGACTAAATGGAGTTTTGATATTTCACCTTCTAGAGAAGGCATCCTGTAATACATTACATTAGATTATTTCATAGGTATATGATTGGATTGAGAAATTTTCTCATGCTTAGCTTGATTTCAAGTATCCCGATTTTCTTCAACACTCATTTCTAATGATTATTTTTCTTTTGATTATTTAGATTCACTTCTATCATCTTCATGATCTAGGTATCCATCTATCTTTCCTAATTCTATATCCTCTTGTTCTCCTAAGACATTTTATTTGGATAATTTTTTTGGAACCAATTTCAAATCAACCTTTGTTTCTTATTCCCGTTGTCCGGAAAAGAGAATATTATAGTCTTAACAGGCATTGGATCCCTAATAGTTATTCCAGCATTGGTTCCTTAAACACCTTTCATCAGGATATATATATCAAAGGAACTGGCTTTCATTTTCATCAACTTATTTTCTTTGTCATGATCTTTTAGTGTGTCATTGGTCCACATTCTATATCCAAGGGCTTCATTTAGATTGAGACTGAATTGAGGATCTCATTCTTTCTTATTATCATACTCTTTTATCTACTTTTCATCCATCCCTTTAGGATAAACACTTTACTTATTTTGTTTTAAAATTGGGTATGATTTTTCATTCTTCTATTTTTTTAGAACTATCGATACTCACTATTTTGGTATCCCTTGGCCACCACCAACTATTTATTTCTGAGTTTTGGGAACAATATACATAAAAAAAATTTTATATTCTAGATCAAAATGGATCTTTGTTCGTCTCACTATATTTTCACTAATCTAAAGGATTCTCAGATCTCATGGTACTAATGCACAAGGGATGTTACAAAACATGCAACTCTCATGAATAAACTAACTAAGTATTTCTAGAAACATTATGAATTATGATTTAATTCCTCTAGACACAAGATTATTGATGGTTATGAACATGTAACCCATCAAGTTGATCTTCCTCACATTGATGAGATAGTCAGGATTGATGATATGTGAAACCTATAAGTTTACTCTATCATCACTTCTAAGTATTAAAAACCATTGCATCTATAGTTTAATGAATCTATTATCAAATTGAATATGAGAGTTCTTTCTCTTTTCTTGATGTATTTCAAATAGGTATTTCTCATCCCTTTCTTTTACAGAATACCCCAAATTCTTTGGCAATTTAGGCTATGGAAAAAATGCACCACCTTTATATGGAACTTTGATAATGTGTGATGCTTGTTTGGATGAAATATTTAATTTTATATAATATATTAGAAAAGATACCTTTATATTTTCTTCAAAAACATCTATAGTTCTATAGAATTAAATTCACTCATTTGGGTTGATCATATTATGAGCATTATGTTTCTCTACACATAACGATTCCCATCCTTGGAATTAAATGATTTTTTTCATAGAAGAATCGTATTTCTCATATAATTCATTGGTAAGTACCATTTCATAAAATAACTTCATCTTGGAGTAATATTTTTGAGGCAATTGTTTTGGACAGGTTGTTGGGGATTCAGATATGAATGTGATAGAAAACTCTAAAGATTGAATATATCGGTCATGGATATTTTAAGAGATGTGGGGCATCACCAAAATAGTTGAAATAATCGATGACGTATATGGAGGGGTTCCATATTTATAAGTGAGGGAAGAATAAGCATTGAAATTATAAGGTCCATATTAGATTAAGGTGATCTAATAGTTAAAATGGAATCTTGAGGTTCTAAAAAAATCTTATTCTAAATGAATCAGATTGGGTTTCAAACCAAATACAAACAATTATAAATGTATTGAAAAAAATTGAATTTTAATTTTTTTTACATTTTATAATATTAGGATAGATTTTTTGGATTTTATTGATTGTTCTTTGAAACAAAAAAATAAACGAAATTACTAAAAAAATGGTCCCAATAAAAATTTTTGTGCCGAAAAGTTATGGTGCCATAAATTTGGGGTGCCAAAAATTTATGGAGTTAAAAAATTTGGGTTCAGAACATTTCTGGTGTTGGAAAATTTTTTGTGCTTAAAAAATCTAGAATAGAGAAAACAAATGTACTCACTATTTTAAATGGTGTTACTTAATATTAGTATATTATTTAAATAAGAAGTAGAAAAAAATGATTGCATTTTAGTGATCATTCCCAATATCTATTTAATGTATTATAATTTATTATAATGTAATGGTTCTGTAAATATATCAGCAAGTTGTTCTTGAATTTTGATAAATTGTAAAATGATTTCTCTTTTAAGTGTCTAATCCCTAAGAAAGTTATTCCTAATATCTATGTGTGTGTCATGTAATTTATGTGAATGTTTTTTACTTAGGGAAATAGAACTTGTGTTATCACATAGTATCATGGTTTTATTGAAACTCATTCTATAGTATGTGAGTGTGTGTTTCATCCTTGACACTTGAGTATAACAACTTCCAGCTACCACATATTCAGCTTCAGTAGTGGAAAGTTTTTCTGAGTGTTATTTCTTACAAGACCATGAGACTAATGAAACACTTAAGAAATAAGAACTCATAGATGTAATTTTTCTATCAATTCTACATCCACTAAAGATAGTGTCTAAAAACATTTTAGATCAAAATAATTTATAGAAGAATAAAAATTTCCCAAATCCATAGTTCTTTTTAAATAGTGAAAATTTCCTTTCACAACTTTTAAATGGGATTGTTTTGGATTTTCTTGATATCATTCACAAAATAATAAAGAAAACATTATGTCTGGATGACTATTTATTATGTATAGTAAGCTTCTTATCATACCTCTAAAAGATTTTTGATCCACTGGTAGTTCAACTTCATCAAGATCAAGGGTTTTTGTGGGACCAATTTTAGTTCCAATACTTTAAGTATTGTTATATATATACTTCATAAGAAGATATTTAGTATACTTCTGTTGATATAAATTGGTTACTTCTTGTTTTGGAGAAATTTTAAAACCAATAATGAATGTTAACTCACAAATCATACTCATTTCAAACTCAGATTTCATAAGATTGTCAAAAGAATAAGTTTTTGATTTATGATTTGATCTGAATATAATGCCATCGACATAAATTTTAACAATCAATTTTTTTGTTTTCTATATTTCTGAAAATATTTGGATTATAATTTCCCTTAAAATAATTATTTTGTAACAAAAATCTTGTAAGTCTATCATACTAGGATCTAGGGGATTTTTTAACTCCATATAAATCTTTGGTAAGTTTTTTTGAGCATACTATTTCATTTGTTGTCAACAAGATGTCAATATGTGTATAGAAAGGTAGTTATTAAGTGATTATGATGAATGAAGAAGAGTAGTTGTTCTAAAGTTTATGTACTGTGAATAATCATTATGAAAGGACATTGGATGTCATGCTTGGACATTATCTATATCAATTTAGATGATCGTAGATCTAGTCCTAAGTTTAAAGACATGTTTCATTGAATGAAACTTTGTTACTACATTTGAAGATTGCTATGGAATACTTGATTGTATAATGAATTTAGAAGATCCGTACAATATATTATAATTGATTGAAGGTTGTGAATTAAATTAGATGATTTCTTGAAATGATCCGCAATGTCTAAGACATGTGTTTAAAGAGAACACATCACATATTACAACATTGAAGACCACACATTTTTATTTAATGAATGAGGAATGAAGAAATTTCGCATGCATCATCTATTATTTAATTAAAGGAGGAATATTGAAGATCTTGGATTTTTCATTAAAAAAGTAAAATAAGGATGATGTTTAAAGTTGAATTAGAATAAAATAATCACGCATGGGATTATTATGTTTATTTCAAATCTACTAAGTGCATTGACCATGAATATGCTTTAGTGAAGATTGTGTACTTGAACTACTTTTACTGGACACTTTTTTTTAACCAAGTATATTTTGATGATCCTTTGAAAGGAAAAAAATAGGTCTAACCCGTGATCTAGCTACCCAACCTCAACCCGAGGCTCATGCGGGACCACATGGGTTGACCGCGCCCATGGGGAAGCTAGGAAAATCCAGCCTGAAGATGACATAGTGCGGCTTATATAAGCCGTAGGAGTGCACGAGGAGAATCTTATCCATAGTGGGTGCTCGGAGCACGCATAAGGAATACAGGTAGGCATAGAAGCGCACCCACAAAACACTAGTGCAGAGTGGGACCACGAGTGGGGGAAGAGATTTATGAGTAGAGGTTACAGAATCTTGTATTATAAATGACTTGTGCCTCATGTCTCTATTTCGACGTTGGACGGGTTTTAAAAAACACAGAAGTCATCTGAGTCGTCCATCTAATCATGTGTTTAATCACGACCACACATATCCTTAGTGGTGATTGATCTAATATTGGTCATCCAAGATAGATCTAAGCTGATCCAATGACCAAAGATCCTCCATGCAGTTGTCTTTATCCTTCGGCTACACCAAGATCCTCTCGATTCATTCTAGAATGTTGTCACCACTGCCGAACCTCCATGATCGTTACCAACCAGCGTAGATGATCAAACCCACACCATTAGTATTGTCCGGATGAAAATAATACATATATACTATTACATTTGCGTGAATACATCGAAATGATGAATATGAAACATGTCCTAAGTAACCGAAGGTCCGACGCCACATCATGGAGCTCGAGCGCTCAAGGAGAAACATTGAATGCGTTCAAAAACACATGCACTTGAAGAATGTTCCAAGAAATAAGGATCCTACGGTGAACATAAACGACCTGAGATATGTGGAAATTATTTGAATGGGTTTGAATAATTCAAAGATGAGGATCTCACCTTATTTAGTGATGAAATTCAAAGACCACGTCTATCAAGGTTTTTAATGAGATTTGAACATAGAGATACGCATTATTCATCACCTATAAAGAGAGAGACCACAATTGAGGATTAAGTGTTTAAGAGATCGTGAAAAATCTCTTATTTCTTAAGAAATAGAGCATTGTATACATGTTTTTGTGCAACCATGCTACGCGAAAGAGAAGAACCGCATGAGTTCAACAATTTCTACACACTCTTGAATCTTCCTTGAAAAGAAGAAGAGCATTCCCAAAATCTATGTGAAGGGAAATCATGAACATGCGATAGGTTTCTCAAACCCTTGCCTTAGTTTTGTGAGGAAGATTTTTCGGACATACAATTGGTGCCAATACACCCTTGTTTTTCTCTCTCGAAGAGAAAACCAAAGAACCTCCTTGGTTTTGAGAAGGAGACTCTCGTGCACCCTAACCGTGATGTAGTAGAACATTGTGCCAATCGTGTTTCAGGTATAAGAAGAAGAAGAACCTCCTATTTTCATCTTATATATATATATATATACTATTTTCGGGGGTTCTTCTTAGAAGAATAAGGTGACTGGATGATGGCTGAAATCCTTGTGTGTTTTGTTTGAAGAAGAATAAAGCCAATCCCTCATGTATTCACAAAGGAGGATGGAGAGTGCATGCATGATGAACATTCATGTATATACATGAATTAAGACACCCAAGTGTGCAAGAACAAGACATACATTGAATATACCCATCCGGGTTTGAAAAAGAGAAAAAAGGGATTGTGTGTGACCATTTGAGGAAGTATGAAGAAAGAGTAAGATTACACACCTGAACTAAACCCATTTGGGTTTCAATAAACACACACTAATATTGAACCAAACTAAATAATAAATGTCTGTGTGTAAAGAACCAAAAACAAGGAATGTTTTGTGATATTAAGTGAAGAAAAGATAGAGGAAGTGTGTGTGCTCAAATAATAATACCCATTGGGGTTTTAAAACAAGAAAGAAGAGAATAATTGTGGGTGCATGCATGCATGAACATGCACACGTGAAGACACTTACAAATAAAAATCAAGATTATGAGTCAACATGTGTAAATAAGAAGTATAAATTCCATAAAACTCATGCATGAATCACAATTAATAGAGATATACAAAAAAAGATAATTGGATGCCATGTATTCCATGCATGAAGTTACTGATCAATTGAGACTGAAGTTAGATAGAGTTGGAGAGGATCTTTTATCTGAGTTTATTGTTTTTGGGAATCCATGAAGGGAGACAGTTGTAATATTGTAAATGATTATTCTTTAATATTATATTTTATAAGAAGTTGTGTGAACCATTGGAACACATCTAAGTGGAGTCGAGTCTTCATCAGAAGAATAAATAATTTCCTAATCATTGTAAAACTGAGGACTGATCAGTATAAGAGATCAGAATGATTGATCAAGTCCAATAATCCTTATCTAATGATATTAAATATTCTAGAATATATTCCTGAGCATGTGTTATTCTTCAAGCTCGTGATCGATGATCATAATATCCATCTACATTGAGTCAGGAAATAACTTAAAGAAGGAAGTTGATCGTGTCACTCGAGAGCTAGAAGTCCCCTTTGAGATTCAGGGAGGATATGAAGTCTTTATTGGGGCTCTGAAGCAGGCCAATAGGACTCTGGTAACCCTATATGAATCAATATAACCAACCTCTTGTTGGACTCAGGAGTGATACAAAGGGAATCTATATCGATAATTGTAATTACTTACCGAATTATAGTGGATAATATTTTTTGGGGAAAATAACCAACACACCAAGGAGTAGGTCTCTGAACCGAACCTTGTAAATCATTGTGTTCAGTGCCCTTACATTTACAACATCACTCAAGGTATGGTTGAGAGACATAAGAACATTAGACTGAGGCTTTAACTATCCATAGGGGTTAAATTGAAAAGAATAAATTTGTAAAAAGTTGAAAAGGTATTGCTGATTCACCCCCTCCCCCTCTCAGTGATTCAGACTGATCTTGGCACTTCAAGTGGTATTAGAGGTAGGTTACCTATAAAAGATCCAATGGAGTCTTTATGAAGTGAAGATTTCCAAAAATGAGTGAGCAACCTCAAATTGAGAAATTTTCCAAGACTCATAACAATAGGAATAAGAAACATGGAAGGAAGATGAAGAAGAAGCTTACTACTAATGGTGACACACCTTCTACTAAAGGTAATCTAGAAGGTACAACATTTAATAATCCTTTTTATTATTACTCTTCTAACAATGCTTATCCAAGATGTGATGATATTCTGACTGCACTCAAGTATCATCTGAAGAAAGTCCCTAGATAAGTGGAATAACATATTGCTACAAGCATTGGTGCTATTCAAGATGAGAAATTACAACTGGAAGATGAAGCTGATGCTATGGAAGAGGCATTAGTTAAAAGTGTTGGCATATCCAATACTCTCACAAAACCTATAAAGGCAAAGGAAGAAACAATTTATCTTTGTAATGATAGATATGATTAAGTCACTGAGAAATTTCAGGGAATTATTTGTGGGAAATAATTCATTGAAATGGTATTTATAGAATTATTCTATACATTTGAGAAGTTTCACAAAGTCTTTATGGTTTTCAAAGCTACTAAACTGGAATAAAAATCCAATAAGGTAAAGGATCTTGATATTTCTTTGCAACAATTAAGAAATTTTCATGAATAGAAAATGATAATGTTAAAGGAGAAGTTGGAAATTAATTTTAGATTAGTTGAGGATGAAAAGAACTCCCTCAACATGAAGTGTTTAGAGTTGGAGGTGAGATTGAATAATGAGTAGTAACCCCAAGCTGGAACATCCCAAACAGCTAAAAGAATAGATATTTCCACTCAAGTTTGCATTGAGAAATATGATTACAAAAGTAATAATAGACCATCTTCTAATGAAATGGCAACATCCTCCCCAAAGAAGGTATCCCATAATCCAATTATTTTTGTTTCTACAAATGTTGTTTCATCTGCAATCATAGGTTTAAAGAAAATATATTAGATGATATGGATTGATAAAACTATTAATACATCCATAAAAACGTCATGTATGGATACTGGGATGATTATAAAGAACAAACCTCATATTTATGGTCCAAATAAAGAAAGGAATTTCCAAAAACAAAAAATAACTAAATATATCTATACTGATACTACAGGAAAGAGAAGGAGATTTTTTGGATACTGTTGGTGTTGTAGAAATTTTGGCCATCAGGATAATGATTGTTGGAATAATATGTCAGCATATAAAAATTAAGAAATGCCTGTATTCAGGGAATATAGATGTGAAGAAATGAAATAGCCTACAAATCAAAAGTATAAATCACAGATGAAGATGAATCTATTTATCAGGAACACATTTGAATATCCAAAATAATTTTATGATAATTGAAATAGTAGTGGTGGCAGTTATGATGAGTTCCGGTTTAGTCCAACCATGCCTCATGAATATGTTGATAAAAATCATAGACCATAACAAAGGCAGGGAAACGGAAGAAGAGCTAAAAAATATTCCATTGGGAATATGCAAAACTCTGAAGTCAAGAAAATATTGAAAGAAAATATTACAAAGAAGACGTTTAAGCCAGATTCCTAGAATGTAATATCAACAATGAAAAGATACTTATATTGTGGAATGAAAGCTCATACCGTGGATCACTACAAAAATTCCATGGAAATAAAGGGAAGGAAGATGAAATTAAAAGGAGAATCAATCTAGAAGAAGAGGGGATCGAATGAACATATTCCTAGAGATAATCTTAATAAGTAGCCTAAGAAAGGTAACTTTAAGGGAATGAAGAATCAATGTGAAAGCTCCAAGTCAGAAAATGTTATGAAAGAGTGTTAAGTTATCTATCCTGATCAATTTCTTGTTTCTAAATAACTAAAAAGGCGGAAGATAATATTCTAGATAAAGCTAAGGAAAAATGGAAACAGATCATTTCACATGAAGATGAATCCGAATATCATGAGAGGTTGTCAACATAATAAAACTAGAGTGTCTCATATAAACTATGAGGGAAGGTTCAAAAAGGTTGGTCATTATACAAAAAAATGTATTACTATTTTTCCTTGTAAAATGGAGATGTTGAAAATTGGAAAACATGCACCACTGGAAGATAATTCACTATTGGAAAAAGTAAGGAAAAAAATACAAACAAGTTGATAGTGAATGGAAGTAAAGGTTTCATGATAACAATGAAAGATTATAATGTCAAATGGAGATAATACATCAGCATGAAGTGAACTAGACACATCAGAGCCAGAAGAAAAGAAGTTCTTGGAATGAGAGGAAATTCTCAGCTCTATTGCATTTATTATGAATCTCACATAGGTTTCATCTTATACCCTTGTATTTTTGTTGAATATGTGTTCTTACATTGCATGGAATTTAAGGTGAATATCATTCTCAATATGACAGTTGAATGAGCCAATTGGATAACAACAAGATGGACTCATTATTCATGATTTGATAATTACATCATGTGTTCCACAGTGGAAGATTATCAACATGAATATCTCGAAGATTATGTGATGATATTTTTCACCATGATGAATCAAATGGATTTCATTCTTTGAGTGGGAGAAAATATGAAGGAGATGATATCATGAATTATTTCATAACAAATAATGAAAATCATATCATATCAAGATGCAAAAAGTTTAGGTATAATAATCACACTTTCATCCCTTTTTCGTAATTGTATTTATCATATCAATTATAGGGGGAGTGATTGATTGATGAAAAGAATGTATTAAAGGTGTATCTTTATCTTTTCACTTGAACCTTTTAATATGTTTGGTGAATTGTGTGCATGATTTAGAATTTTATGGATATATTTGATTATTTATTGCCCCTTGGTTAAGAATTGATACATTATGAGCATTATTTAACATAAATGGTTTGTTGTGGATATCATTTAATACATTGGTCATATCTCTCTTCTTTTATACACTAGTTTATCCAATGTAGAATTATAGTTGATTTACTAAAGGATCTTTATTAAGTGAACCATGTGATATCATCCGTCTTTTTGAGATATTCTTTCAAGGGAGGAGGACACGTTTTTTTTTCGGACCCCACTACACCTTTTCATTTGGTTTCCAATAAGGGGGAGAAAATATTGGCACACATATTGACCCTTATAAATGTTTTCCTAAGGGATATTGAAAACAAAATACAAAGGGGGAGATTTTTGAGCATCGTGATGCATTTGTTTTCAATAATATGTCAATATGTGTATGGAAATGTGATGATGAGGTGATGATGATGATTGAAGAAGAGAAGTTGTTCTAAAGCTTATGTCACTTGAAGAATCAGTATGAAAGGACATTTGATTTCATGTTTGGACATTCTCCATATTAATTCAGAAGATTTTAGAGCTGATCCTATGTTCTGAGACATGATTCACTGAATGACACCTTCTTACTACATTGGAAGTAGGGCATGCAATACTTGATTGAATGATGAATTTAGAAGATCTATCCAAGATATCATAATTTAATTAAGGTTATGAAATAAATTAGATGATTATATGAAATGATCCTCAATGTTTAAGATATGTGTTTAAATAGAACACATCACTCATTACAACATTGAAGACCATGCATTATGCTTTAATGCATGAGGAATGAAGAAATGTTCCATGAATCATCTATTATTGAATTGAAGGAGGAATATTGATGATCTTGGATTTTTCATTCCAAAAATAAAAGAAGGATGATGTTTGAAGATGAATTAGAACAAAAGAATCATGCACGAGCATAGCATGTTTATTTGGAATCTACTAAGTGCATTACCAATGAATAGGCTTTGAATAAAGAAGGTTTCCATACACTACACATACTAGAAAATTGGTTTTAACCAAGTATATTTTGATGGAATTTTGTAAGGAAAAATAGGGCCAACCCATGAGCAAGCTACCCCGCCTCAACCCAAGGCACATGTGGGACCACATGGGTCGACCATTCCCATGGGGAAGCCAAGAAAATCTATCTCGAAGGTGACATGGTGATGTATATAATCCGTAGGAGAAAATGCGGATAATACATTAAATAGTGGGAACTAGGAGTGCGCCCGAGGAGCCTAGGTGGGAAAAAAAGTGTGCCCACATAATGCCGGTGTAGGGCAGCACCGAGAGAGGGGTGATGACATTTATGATCCATGGTTGCGGCGACTATTATTATAAATGATCCACATCCCATGTATCCAATTTGATGTGGTACGTGTTTTAAAAAATGTGGAAGGCATCTGATCCATCCATATAATCTCATGTGTATTTACGGATTAAAATCTCATCCACAATCATAGATCTAATCTTGGTCTTCCGTGATCGGTCTGTGCTGATCCAATGACCACAGATCCTCTACATAGTCGTCTTCCACCAATAGCTTCAAGAATATCCTCCTGACGCATTTCATCCCCCCCATATCCACTATCGAACCTCTATGATCATTACCATCCACCGTAGATGATCAAACCCACACTATTAGGATCGTCTAGACGAAAATAATACATGCATGATATTACATTTTCATGCATGCATCGAAATGATGAAGATGTAATATGGACAAAGCAAATTAAGGTACGAGGCTATATCATGGAGCATTAGTGAGCAAGGAGAATCTTTTCAAGCATTTAAAAATGCAGGCACGTGAGGAATGCACCTAAAAATAAGGAGCCTATGGCGAACATAAACGGGCTGAGATATCCGAAAAATCATTGAATGGGTTTGAAAAATTCAAAGATGAGGATCTCGGCTCATTCAATAAAAAAATTTGAAGACTGCATCTATTAGGGTATTGAATGAGATTTTAAAGCCAAAAAATGCGTTATTCCCCACCTATAAAGAGAGAGACCTAGACCGAGGCTCGGGTGTTGAAGAAAACGTGAAAAAGATCATGTTTATGAAAAAACTGAGCATTGTATACAAGGATTAGCGTAGACTTTCTATATGAAGGAGAAGAACTATAGGATTTGAACAAGTGATATGCACTCTTGAATCTTCCTTGTGATGAAGAAGATTATACACACCCTATGTGTGATGGAAAATCAAAAACATGAGATGGTTTCTCAGACCCTCTCCCCTATTTTGTGAGGAAGATTTCGGAAACATACAATCAGTGCCTATGCACCCTTGTTTTTCTCTTAAAAATAAAAACCAAAGAACCTCCTTAGTTTTTTGAAGGATACTCTCGCAAACCCTAAGTGTGATGGAGGAGAACCTTGTTCCCTCCTGTTTGCATGAAAATTAAGAACACCCACCTATTTTCATCTTATATATATACTATTTTCAGGGGTTCATCTTTGAAGAATAAGGTGACTGATGAAGTCTGAATCCCTTATGTTCTTTGTTTGTAGATGAAGAAACCCAATCACTCGTGTATTCACAAAGGATGATGGAGAGTGAATTCATGATGCACATTCATGCATATGCATGAATTGAGACACCCAAGTGTGTAAGAAAAAGTAATACATTTAATATATCCATTTAGGGCTGAAAATTAAAACAAATCAAAAAGGGATTGTGTGTGCACATTTGAGGAAGGAGGAAGAAAGAGGAACATCACACACATGAACTAAACCCATTCGGGTTTGAATAAACACACACTTATATTGAACCTAACTAAATAATAAGTGTGTGTGTTCAAAGAACCAAAAAACAAGGAAGTGTGTGTGATATTAAGTGAAGAAAATAAAGATGGAGTTTCTGTGATCAAATAACAATACTGATTGGGTTTTCCACCAAAGAAAGAAGAAAAGAATTGTGGATTCATGCAAGCATACACATGCACATGTGAAGAAGCTTAAACAGAAGAATCAAGATTGTGAGTTCTTGTGTGTAAAAAAGAAGAATAAATTCCATGAAACTCATGGATGAAGCATAATTAATTGTGATATCCAACAACAAGATAATTGGATTCTATGCAATCCATGTAATAAGTGATTGAGTAATTGAGAATGAAGCCAGAAAGAATTGAATAAGATATTTTATCTGAGTTGACAGTGTTTGAGAATCCAAGAAAAGAGACAGTACTAATATTGTGAAATATTATTATTGCATGTTATATTCTTGAAGAAGTTGCGTGCACTATTTGAACACATCTAAGTGGGGTCGGGTCTTCATCATAAGAAGAAACAATTACCTTAGAATTTTTTAACTAAAGAGTGATCTGTACAAGTGATCAGAGTGATTGAGAAAGGCCAATAATTCTTATCTAAGTCTATTTAATATTCATGAAGAGATTTAGGAGAAAGTGTGATTCAGTAAGCATGTGAGGAAAGATCAAAAGATTCATCTACAATGAATCAAGAATGAACATAAAGGAGGAAGTTGATCATGTTACTCATGAGCTTGAAGACCCATGTGAGATTCAGGGAGGAGAAGAAGTCTTCAATGGGACTCTGAAGCAAGCTAGTGGGACTCTAGTAACACTATGTGAAGTAGTATAAAGAACCTCCTATAGGAATCGGGATATATACAGTGGGAAAATGTATCGACCATTGTAATTACTCATTCAATTATAGTGGAGAATATGTATTGGGGAAAATAACCAACATAGAAAGGAGTATGTATTTGAACTAAACTGTGTAAATACTTGTGTTAATTACCTTTACATTTATAGCATCACTCAAGTTAACGACAAGAGACACAAGAAGAGTAGATTGGGGATTTAACAATCCATAAAGGTTTAATTGAAAAGAATAAAATTGTAAATATTTTAAAAGGGATCACTGATTCACCCCCTCTCAGTCTCATTGATTCACACTAATCTAGGCACATCAGGTTTGAAAATGTATTAAAGATGTTTTGCATCTTCAAAACCAAGAGGTTATTCTTCAAAAACATCCTCTTGAACATATACAATAAGTAAATCACACCTTACATCCATTTGAAAAAACTTTGTAATTCAATAATGCAGTAAAGGATATTAGAATATTAATAGATTCAAGTCTTAGTACCGAAGCATAGGTTTATTCATAATCTATTCCCCATTATTAACAGTAAAATTTATCAAGAAGACTTGATTTATTTCTAATAATTATTCCATTTTCATAGTTTTTATTTTTGGAGATCAATTTTACTACAATAATAGAAGTTTCATTAGGGATTTCAATCATGGACCAAAAATTATTCCTCTCTAATTCAATTACACTATATTATGTTCCCTTTATCCTATATTCTTCACACAAAGCCTCATCATGAGTTATAGGTTCCAATTGAGAAAGAAAATAAAAATTTTATAATTCATTTATCAAAGAACACCCAGTATTTAATTATTGATTTACATCACTAATGATATTATCACTAGGATGATTATTAAGAAACAATAGACTTTGGTTTTGAAAACCCCCTTCAATAACATAATGTAGAAATTATTTTGGAGTGAATAAATTAGAAACAATTTCTTGGGTATTTTCCTTATTATAAGAGTCTTCCATCCATGTTTTATAATCAGTTTTTGAAATCACATTAGAAGATGTTGGTTGGTTTTTTATAAAACAAAATGATCAGATTCATGAAATCATACATATACTATTTCCACAATAGTACAAGTGTTTTTATTGAAAACCCTATATACCTTAGAAGTAGTGGGATAGCCTAAAAATATTCCTTCATCGGATTCGGGTGTGAATTTGTGTAAGTTGTCTTTTGTATTCAAAATGAATACTTTTCATTGAAATACTCTAAAGTATGAAACTTCTATTTTACATTATATAAATAACTCCCAAGATGTTTTATTAAGAAATGATCTGATTAAAAATCTATTTATAGTATAACAAGAAATACTCAAAGCTTCTAACCCAAATTATTTAGAAATTGAGAATTATCTCAACTTGGTTCTTGTCATATCTTGAAGAATATTATTTTTTCTATCAACAATAACATTCTATGGGGTGTTTAATGAGGTAAAAAGTTATGAGTAATGCCTTTATTACTAAAAATGTTTCGAAATCTATATTATCAAATTCTCCACCATGGTCACTACGAATAGTTTTCAATGGAAGGTTTTTCTAATTTTTAACTTTGGATTTAAAATATTTAAAATAAGGGAAGGCTTCATATTTCATTACTAGAAAATATACCCATATAAATCTAGTGTAATCATCAACCAAAAACAATACATAGTATTTTCCTCCAATGCCTCCAGTTTGTGTGGGACCAAAATGATCCATGTTCACTAACTGTAATGCAATTGTGGTTGGGAGATCACAAATTAATTTAAATCTTGACTAATGTTGCTTTCTAAATTAACAAGAGCCATAGAAATTTGAAGAGTCAAATTTATGATGCGGTGGATCCTTAAAAAGTATTTTCTTATTCAATTTACATATGTTTCTAAGGTTACAATGCCCTAATCTTCTATTCCATAACCAATATTTATCTTCCATTTCTATAAGTCAAGGTAAGTCTTGGATTCTATAGTCTTTTAAGGTGTGTGTGTATACATTCTCATGTCTAGGGGAAGAATGAATGAATTCATCCTAGGAATTTTTTTCTAAACATTTATCATTCCTAATATTCACAAGGTAGCCTTCATAAAATAATTTTCTTATGATTATATGGTTGTGATTAAGACCTTTAAAAAATAAAACATTTAAAATAAAAAAATTTCCCAGAAAAACAATATTACATATTCTAACAATCATTCCTTGAGGATTATCTTTGAAATTAACTTTTCCACCTTTCATTTTGATAATCTTTTCAATTATGTTTTTTTTATGAGTCATATGTTAGGAACATCCACTATCCATGTACCGTGTTTTATTGTTGGAACCTTCTTTGTATTCCTAAGAACAAAATAGTTGTGTTTTCAAAATCCAAACTTTTTCAGATTTTCGATTTTTAGAAAGTAAAATATTAAGAATCCACATTTGTTTTGAAAAAAGAAATTTATAAAATCCTAAGTATTGAATTTTATTTATAGAAAACATTTCTCTTAGTTTCCACCCATTAAAATTAAGTGACGAATGAAGCACTTTTTGGAATAAAATAGTTATCGAAAAAAATTGGGTTTGAATGAGAGTAACCACATCTAAAGCTATACTATAAAGGATTAATTAGTGAATACATATTATCAAAATTCTATTTTATAGTAGTAAATTTTGATAAGAGTTTCATAAGAGAAAATATTTCAGATTTTAATCTAATAACTAAATTATTATCCTCAAAAGTAATAGTTTTAGAATTATGTTTTTTCTCTGAAACATTTTTCTCAGAAAAAAGTATTTCTAGATCCTTAGAATGTTTATACATTTCAGAATTTACTTCATCATGGTTTTTAGAAATTATCTCCAAATATAAAGTTTTCTTATCAATATATTTTGAGGTATATAATACTTCTTTTGTTGAAACATTTATTCTAGAATTTTCTTTTTCACGTATCTTTTTTATTTTGAAACTCTCATTTTCAAGAAGATTTGCAAATCTAGAGACTTATTCAAAAGAGGTTAAAGTATCCTATGGCGTGGAAGATTCTTCTTCCAGAGACTTATAAATTTTTTAATTCTGGTAGTTAGTATATAAAGACATATTGTCTATGGATTCAGCAATGTTAACCTTTTCCCTAAAAATTTATTTTGAATAGGTATTCTATAAATTTGACCGATATTCTTCTATATAGAGGATACATTATATGAGGATTCTTCTGAAGAATTACCACCAATAGAAATCCATGAATAATTTTCTTATATAATTTTATTTCCCATTTACATATGATAAATTTTAGGATTTCTCTCAGAATGTATATCGTTTTTTTCATTCCTTTTCAGCATTTGAAAATCAGGTCTGATGTGTCCTACTGTCTTTCATTCCAGCATGTGACTTCAGAATATTTCTTATTTTTCTTGCCATTTTTCTTGTATCTGTATTGAAATTAATTTTTTACAAAAATCTTGTTCATCCTTCAAGAAATATTGGATAATTAATTCTATTAATGATCTATATCACTTGATTCTAACAAAACAACATTCTTTTTCTTTTTGGACTTAACAACCACAACCATTTCAGAGGTCTCAGCATTCTTCTGATTAGAAGTATTAGTAAAAGAAACACTTAAATTCCTCTTCTTTGCATTATTAGTTTCTATTTTTAATATTTTCTCATATTTATAGTGATTTATGAATAATTCATCTAGAGTTACATTTGTAACCATCCTAGATTCTTCAATTATTCTTCTATTCGATTCATATTCATTCATCCTGATGTCAATAATCTTGTATATAAGGATTTCGTCATTTAATCCTTTCTCTCCCCTTGATTGTAGTATGTTTACAATTTTCAGGAATATTTGTTGAACTTTTGATATAGATTCTCTATACGGATAAATAATACCATGATAATATACTCTTATAATATCTCTCCTTGTCTAAATGACATTAGATGTTATAAAATGAGTGATGTACAATTTATTCCAAATGATACTAGCTGTTTCATACGATGATATCTGGATGTATATATTCCTAGTCATAGAACATAACCAATTATTTCATACCATATAGATTAATTGATATTCTTACTTCCCTTGATTTTTAATAGTTCAGATTTCTTTGTCAGGTATTTTTTATTCTCTAGTTTGAAAAACAAAATTATCAGCTCTGGTATTGATAACAATGGCCTTCATTATATCTTTCTAGTATTCATAATTATTCCCATAAAAGGTAGGTGGTCTTGTGGGATTTAAATTGACAATGGATCTGACATTGATTCTTTCCATCTCCAAAATAATAATAAAAAATATTTTCTACAATATATGTTAGTGTAAAAATTATTTATAAAAATATTATAAAAGAAATATAGAAACATGAAATATTAAAACAGGAATCTATGAGAAGTGGTACTATTCCTTTGATACTAAAATAATGTATCAGTATTATAGAGACTTAGATCAGATAGCAATTGTAGGATTGATATATTGAATCACATGTATATACAGATGATAATATACAAGGTGTGAATTGTATATTTAATATAAAATTCGTTTCTGAAGCATAATTTAGTAGAATTAATCTAATATTATTCACAACCTCAAATATATTAAAAAAATTAATCAGACAGGGCCTTGGATATGATGGTTATCATTATTAGATAGTTATTATAGTATTTCACAAGTCATTATTTATCATGTTCATGAATTCTTAGAAAGAATCCTCTTCACAATTGATATGATTATCAGAGTAAAGAAAAAAAAAGAAATTATTCTATCATATAGCATATAGAATCATGATGAACAATTTTAAATATATTAATCACAATATAACTGTAATTATAATTTATCGTAATCAAAATAATTATGATGAACATAGTATAAAATATAACATGAATAAGTAGATACAATTCACTTTCTATAACAAAATAGTAAAAATTCAAGTACATGTATTAGAATAAAATTATTTTAACCTATAGAGAAGGGTATCCAACAACCATGGATAAGGGTTTCATGATTTATACATTTAAGAAATTATTTCTTACACACAGTGGGGTAGTCCCTCAATATTATGATCAATGTCTATCTTGTTGTCCCCGCAATCCCTCGAACAATATTGTGATTGTCACCTTCTGTCTTCCTAGCCTCGGAAGCCCTCGATGGTATTTAGAAACAATCAGCACCTCACAAAGAAAAAAAAGTTATTAAATATTTCAAGTATTCAAACAAGATGTTCGGAACTTGATTACATCAAGGCCTTCAGAGAATGAAATTTTGGCAGAGATCTTGCAGAGTATCAGTTAATACACAATTTCTGAGCTCATACAAATGACCTGTTATTTATAGACTTGATCACAATGGTCATATTTTGGATCCAAAATTTGGATTTCTTTCTAAAATATCAGAGGGAATTTGACATCATTCACTCTAACTTTCATTTTATTACTAAAACAATGACATTGTTTTGTTATGAAAATCAAAATAGAATACAAGACATCGATTCGATTAAGAAGTTTTATTTTCAATACAAAGATTTTTTCTGGATAAGATAAAGTAAGTATGAAAAAAAGATGTATCTTTAGATAAAATAGAAAAGAAAACAGTGAAGCAGTGTGACCAATTTAAAATATTGACTATAATTTATCTTGGTATTAAAAGAACATGGCTCCTTCGATAGAATACAAAATTGAATAGTAAATCGTCACAATAATTTATTTTAGAATAGTAAATACATCTCATCCTATATTTAACAAATTTAATTGTTTGTACCATGAAAACAGTAATTGGAATCACCTATACTAATGGTAATAGGCATGACTGATAATAATGGTAATTGGCATGAATGATGAAAAATGTAATCAAGGTCAAAAAGATAATCAAGTAAAGATTCATTATTAAAAGTCTATTGGGTAAGATTATTATCGTATCCATATATCAAATCATAATGGTATGATGTAAATAATAAGTATTTAATACAAAAATATATTAATTCAAATAATGATTGTGATTTTTAAAGAAAAAAATAGAAAATTCAAACGATGAATTTTGACTAAATAGTACATTTACTTTTAACAATTATATATTATTCTTCAAGTATGTTTAATTAATTTATATCTTTCTCCTTTATCTACCCCCACACACACCTGTTACTAATAATTAAAGCACCTTGATTAGTTTATTTTATGGCTACCACAACACTTTCACAATCAACATCATAGAAGATTGGAAGTTCATATTCCTTACTATATTTTAATAATATTACATAATTGATTATTCCCCTTATACGTCTCATGAATCTTTTAAATACTTTAGTATTTTAATAATTATGGAATCTTTAATATATGCTACCATACAAGTGGAAAAATATATAATATGATGTGTTTAATTAAGTAAAAACAATTAAACAATAATTTTTCTATAAAAAGAGGTATCAGTTACCATTATATATCCACTTTTAATAATCATTGATCATAATATTATAGTGGTTTTAATTAGGAATGATTTATGTATTCCAAAAAACCTAATTAGATTATCTAAATATTTATGTTATGTGAAAAATATATGATTTTCCCTTTGAATAACATATAATCCAAGAAAATAGTTGAGTTCAAATATCATGGTCATATAATTTTATAATTTCATCATATTATCAATTTCTAGCATTGAATTTTATTTATTACCTCCAAAGATTATTTTTTCAAGATGCATTAAATATAAAAAAGTCATTCCCCATAAACATTAGATATATATCATGAGAAACTCAATTATTTTAAACTTCAACAAGTTATAATATTAATCATGTATTGGATAAAAATCATGTAATGTCCTTTTAGGACATATAATTATTTTTACCCTCAATAATTACTTTCATCCTCTCCAATGAAGAAACCCATATGATGTTCTATATTCACCTTCTATTGATGAACTCCATTACCTAATGATATTTTAATGTCCATTTTATATATTTTGTAACCCCTTAACCTGAAAATTGTAATAAATGTATAGATTCAAGTCTTGATTATAGGTATGTAGTATTATCTATTTTAACTTCTTCAACTAGGGCATTCAAATTGGATTCTAATCTTTCTTTTTTTTCAAAAAGCCATTCTATTTTCATCATGATTATTTCGAATGACTTATTTAGTTAAAATCATATTTTTATTCTCAGGTCTATTCATTAGATAGGAATAATTTTTATTATATATAATAACAAACAATAAATTCATGGAATTATTCTATACCTCATTCTCTATAGATACTTTTAAAAAATATAGGATCTATATTGGAAAGTAAGGTAGTATTATCCATTTAATTCATCTTATATATTTGTATAGGTGTATTTATAACACTCAAAGCTTCCATGGTAAGACTATTTTTAAATAATTCAACCGATTTCAATGAACTAAACATCGTGTTTGATCACACCATAACCTAACAAACAAGCCCTTTAAAAAGAAGGTATGAATAGTATAAACTTTCTTTTGAAAAACTAATTAAATGAAAAAAAGTATGTTTATAAAATAATGACATAACTCTTTAGGGATTTTATTAATTTAATATTTATGTAATATATTAAATTTAGTGTTTGAAATTCATCATATATGTTTTCTAGACTTGATATTAGAATAAAATCTATTTTTCAGATAAAAGGAGTATTTTTTAAAAAATGCTTTTTTTCCACATTTTGATGGCACACCCATTTTAAATCCATTTTTAGACACTTTTGTAAGAACCCAGACCTTCTTTCAGGTTTGTTTTTCTTTTTTCTAGTGTTTTTGAGAAAAGACGTGTTTCTAGAAATTTTTGAAGTACACGCTGTTTAATTTTATGCCGCTGAAGGACGTGTGCTGGCCGTGTCTTGACCATGCACATGGCCATGTAGGGGTGATGTGGAGGCTGCCTAAAGAGGAGTATGGAAAAGGCGAGTACACACATTGTACTTCAAAATTACACACCGTGTACTTTGTTTTTTTCGTTAAATGGACCGGGGCCGCGTCTAATCCCTATTTCCATATTCTTCTTCACCTTTTCCCGTCCAGAGCATCCAAGGAGGCCGAATCTTATCCAATCCACCGATCCATCACCGGTTATCCAAATCGAACAGCATCAGTTGCAATATAATTACAACGGTGAGTTCTTGGTTCTTATTTGGCCATATTTCTTGATTCTTTCTCTTATGAGAGTTATCGTAGGTTAAATGTTTTTGACGTTTTGGAAGATATACTCCGTTCTGGGCCGATTCATGGGCCAAGGTTCAAGTATATCGATCTCCTAGGATCGAGGTAGGTGGTTTGTTTCCTAACGTTGAATGTCTTTGAGTTTTTGGGGCAAAAGTTCCAGATTCCCATGTTTCGGGTATCTTGGGTTAGGTATTTTGGTCCTATTGTTTAATATCCTTATATTGCTTGTTATATTAAGGTTAATTGATAATAATATATTCTTATTTTCATGTTTGAGGATCACCCTATGGGTGTTATGCCTGTTTGGCTGTTTATCGCTGTTTGGCACAGTTTACCTGCAAGGAAAACCCTATTGCAATTGCTAGTGTGCTTGTTATAACTGATTGCATGTGTTTCCTGCTATTTAAATGAATTTTATTCTTTGTATCTTTTAGCCAAGTTTTTTCTAAACTTACTTAGGGCTATTGAAAGTTGATTATGCATGACTGGACTGCTCAGGTCTGTGAGAACTTGGTGCGGGAGACCAAAGAGGGAATAGATGATTAAGTGCTTCCCTAGGGGGTTTGTTGGAATTATTTTTGTTTGCAGGACCTACGAGAATTGAAATTTGTGCTTCTTAATAGTGTTCTTAGTTTACACACGTATCGAGACCACAAGAGGAATTAGACGTAAGAGCTTCCTCAGAGATTCTGTATCTATCCTTGCAAGACCACCAGGGAATTGACGTGAGTGCTTCCCAGAGTGTCTATTCCATTGTATGTTTACTTGACTATAGGGGTCTTCTAGTTTGAGCCACAGAGAGATTCAGTGTGAATATGGATTGTTTGTATGGTTTAGATGAGTCTATAAATCCAAAGCACAAGATTGGATCTATTGGCCTGCTTGTTTGTTTAGGTAGTCTTTTGAGATGCCTGTTGTGTTACCTGTTTACCTTATAATAGAGAGAATTGTTAGATTCCTTGGGTGATAAATTAAATGAATGAATTTATTGCTAAATGAATGTGAATGGTAGTTGGTAGTATTGTTTATTTTTGTACTCTTAGTTCATTACTACATTTACTTTCATTACTTCTGCTATATTACTCACTGACAGTAGGGCACATATATTGTGGTGGTTGCCTACTAGGATTAGTCTCACACCCAGTTTGGGTCCTATTTTTTCGGCCCAAATAGGTTACATGGTTGTAGGTGTGGATAGGTATTGTGTCCCTTCTACTTCAGGTACATGATTTCTGGTTGGATCGGGAGAGCATAAGACCGAGATTAGGCTTGCGATGCTGCTGGAGTCACTGTTTACTTTTCGTACTTTGTTTCTTAGTTGTATATCAGCACGTTGTTATGTTTGCTGCTTTCCATAGATACTTGTACATGCTGCATCATTATCATCATTACTATATATTCATTGCTTCCGCTGTTTAGTTTCAGTTATTGAATGTTTTTTACTACTTCCACTATTGACTGTTATTTCCTTTCCCTTGTATACTTTACCAAATGAGGGCATAGTTTCCCCAATGACTCACCAAGGCCCTCGCTGCTAGTCAGCAGCCTCTGGAGTTTGGTGAAATGTGCTTGAGGTCATGTGGAGAACCGGGTACGGGGCACCGGTTTAGTGGCTCTGGATTCAGGTTGTTACAAAGTGGTATAAGAGGAGTTTCTTTTCATTTTTATTGACTTACTATTTAGAGACATTAGATAGGGATAGGACAAAATAGGTAAATGGTAAGTAGTTGTGCCCGAGAGTTCTAGAACCCATGTACAGGGAAAAATCCAGGTTACCTCGAATATTTCAATTTTCATGTTTTCCAAATGTTAAGGTTTAATTTATTTCACTATTGGGTGGTGCACTTGTGTTGTGTTGTTACTGTTTATATGATTTTGGTTCTATTTTTTTGCAACCCAATGAGATCAGGGTATGCCATCTCATGCATCATATAGGCACCTGTTAGAAAATCATGTGTCAATCATTTTTCCATGCCATCTAAATTGCATTAGAAATTGCATGCTGTTGTGATAGAATTTGTGATAGATTATGCAA
This sequence comes from Viscum album, assembly GCA_963277665.1. Taxonomy (NCBI): domain Eukaryota; kingdom Viridiplantae; phylum Streptophyta; class Magnoliopsida; order Santalales; family Viscaceae; genus Viscum; species Viscum album. The sequence continues at coordinate 1,043,532,613 of OY728134.1, read as the reverse complement.
GCTGTTTTGATAGCTGCTGTGATAGAATACCTGCTATGTTGATAGGGTATCATCTATTTAGTGACTCTTTATCATGGATGCTAAACATTGGTCTTAGAGGTGTTATGGGCCCTCGAGGATCAAAATTTGGTGGACTATTAGTTTTTTATACTGTTTAATTTTTATATTCATTATTATGATGCCAAGCTTTGATTCACAGGGAGTATGGGCCCCCACGGATCGGAATTTGTCACATAGGTGATTGTTTTAGTGTTTTTTATTGGGTTTGGTGGGTTCTTGTATGAGTACTACCCAGAAACCCAGAAAACACGGCGTGTGGGTTTATGAACACATGACATGTGTTCTTATGTTCCAGAAGAACTACTTTTCATGGTTACACGCCGTGCACATTCATGTACACATCGTGTACTTTCCATCTGTGTGACCTAGCCATGTAGTTGAATACATGGGTTGGGGATTCGTAGGACAACACTCTGTGTACCAAGTTAACACTCCATGTAGTAGAGTTCCGTGTACCTATCCATTTGACTAATGACACGGAAGGGGGGAAAATCTTAAGGACACGCCGTGTAGTGAACAAACACATCATGTAGTTTCCTACTGGGACAGTCCATGTTCCTAGATGTGTAGTAGTAACCTGGCAGGGAGAAAAACGTTTATTACACACCATGTTGTTTGAGAACATGCCATTTAGCCAGGTGGATTACATAGCCATTTATGGCCATGGTACATGCCTAGGGTAAAATTTCAGGAAACACGTCGTGTAGTGGTACTAAAGGTTATATTGTCATGTTTTTCCCAATTTTTTTTGAGTTTTTTTCTCTTCTATTCTGTTTTACTCACTTAATTTGAAACTGTGTTCGTCATTAATGGTGGGGTGCTTGTGACCTTGCAAAGTCATGCCGCCATGACGTCCTCCTGTTGCGCGTTAGAAACTAGGCAGTGACTGTATACCTAATACGTCAGATCATAGACTACCAATTGTTCCTCCTATCGTTCCGGACATGGCACCTGTAGTGATTCCAGAAATAGGTGCCGACACTCAGTTCATGGAGGGGTTCATTAGATTCATGCAGACCTTCTAGGGAGCTCAGCATCCTTCCCCATCTATGGTAGAGTTGACGCGGGTTTTTCAACAGCAACATCCTCCCACGTTCACAGGGGATGGAGGACCACAGCCAGCAGAGTCATGGCTATAAGCCATGCTATCTATCTTTGAGCACCTATAGATGCCTCTACAGAGGATAGTGAAGCTATCAAATTATATTCTACGAGATTCCGCCACGATATGGTGGGATGTGGTTTCACAGGCCGGGTGCCAACGGGATATGGCTTGGGACGAGTTTTAGCGTACGTTCTATGAATACTTCTACCCGGTGATGTTGAGGGCTGACAGAGCCAGAGAGTTCATGAAACTACAGCAGGGTAATCTCCCAGTTATGGATTATTCCTATCGCTTCACAGAGTTACAGCATTTCACTCCCGTTTTGGGGAATTACAAGCATTTTTTAGTGAGGAAGTTTGAGTAAGGCCTCAGACCGGACATCAGATCACAGGTGAACATCTTTCAATTGAATTCTATTACTCTGATAGTCAACCAGCCTCTTATCAAAGAGAGAAATCTGAGGGATACTGGTGATGTGGACCCGAGCGGTTTAGCATCCAGGGCTGATTCGTTTCATATAGACAGCAGGAAGCGCTACCGAGAGTCTACACGAGATGACTCGAGGAAGTGAGGTATTCTTTCTGGTAGATGGGATCTTCCTTCTAGAAACCATGTGGTGTGCTATTAGTGTGGAAAGAGAAGTCATAATAAGTCTCAGTTCCCAAGAGACCTAGTGGAGTGATGATCTTGTGGCATGATAGGTCATCTACAGCGTTTTTGCAAGGTTTTCCTTCCAGCGGCTAGTAAAGGAGGATAAGTTTCGACTCCGCGTATAGGAGCCGGATTACCAGTTCCACAGAAGACTGGGGGATGGAGTTCTCCAGGTCGTTGAGGCTAGGGTAGAGGCCATGGATGCAGTGTTTAGGCTCAAGGAGGATCAGCTAAGATATCTCAGGCTTCTACACAGGGTCACGGTGCGGGCCGGACTTTTGCAGTAGAGCAGATTTATCAGGAGCAGGATCCTAGACCATCTACAGTTCAAGGAATGATTTTAGTCGCCTCAATTTTATCCTCTACACTTTTTGATACAGGAGATTCTCATAGATTTATTTCTGTGTATACTGTCGAAATCCTTATACTTACTGTTTATACTTCTGAGGATATGATGACGCTAGACACTCCCTGGGGAATTAGAACTGCTAGCGTGCACCATTGTGTAGACTGCCCCCTTGAGGTTGGTGGGTGTCTTTTTTCGTGGAATCCCTATGTTTTAGAGATGAAAATCTATGATGTCATTCTTAGGATGAACTAGTTAGTTCCCTTCCAGGCCTTTGTCGATTTCTATCACCATAGGGTGAGTTTCACATCACCAGAGGGCATATCTTTTCTCCACAAGGGAGAATGGGATGTCCAGGCGAGAAGAGATGGACCAGAGCTTCATGGGTTGGGCGGTGCTACCGACCAGATTGCAAGATTATATCTTGATGACCAGGGGACTTCTTAGATATATTTTCCTCCCGTGGTTGATCTCTTTCCAGATGTCTTTCCAGAATATTTTTCAGGTTTTCCTCCAAAGTGAGAGATATACTTATCTATTGATCTTGTTCTAGGAGAAGCACTAGTATCCATACCTCCTTATAGGATGTCTACAACTAAGTTACATGAGCTCAAGAAGCAGTTGGAGGAGTTACAGGAAAAGGGTTTTATCCGACCCAGTACTTCTCCTTGGGGTTTTCCCATTCTGTTTTCAAAGATAGAGGATGGTACATTAAAGATTTGTGTGGATTATCGGAAGCTAAACTAGTTGACAGTCAAGAACCGATATCCATTTCCATGGATAGATGAGCTCTTTGATTAGCTTCGAGGATCAAAGGTGTTCTCGAAGATCGACTTGAGATCCAGCTATTATCAGTTGCGTGTCAGACCATCTGATATACCTCTTACAGCCTTTCAGAGCTGGTATGGTATGTATGAGTATTTGGTTATGTCGTTCGGTCTCACGAACATGTCAGCAGTTTTCATAGTGCTGATGAATAGAGTTTTCCATACATACATGGATTCTTTCGTGGTGGGTTTCATGGACGATATCTTGGTGTACTCTCAAACTCGACATGACCATGGTATCCATCTTGATATCATTTTGAGTACACTGAGGGAGCATCAGTTGTATGCTAATCTCTCAAAGTGACACTTTTGGATGGATGGGTTTCACTTCCTGGGACATGTCATCTCAAGGACAGGTGTATCAGTAGACCCAGAGAAGGTGAGAGCTTCAGTTACCTGGGAGCAGCCGAAGAATGTCTTCAAGGTACAAAGTTTCTTAGGGCTGTAAGGCTACTACATGTGTTTTATATAGGACTTCTCATGCTTAGCATCTCCATTGCTGGGCTTGACTAACAAGGGGGTGATGTATGTTTGGATAGAAGCCTATGATTCAGCCTTTCAGAAGCTAAAGGGGAGACTGACTTCAGCACTGATTCTAGTTTTTCCGGAGCCAGGCAAGAGTTATACAGTTTTCTGTGATGCATCTGGTATCGGGCTTGGAGCAGTGCTTATGCTAGAGGATCATGTTATTGCGTATGGATCTCGGAATTTGAGGCCACATGAGATGAACTATCCTACGCACGACCTAGAGTTGGCTACAGTTGTTCAGGTTTTGCGTAGTTGGAGACATTATCTTCTGGGAGAGCATGTTGTGGTATATACTAACCACAAGAGACTAAAGTATATCTTCACGCGGTGTGATTTGAATCTGAGATAGCGGAGGTGGTGTGAGTATCTCCAGTCTTGTGACTTTGATCTTGCCTATATGCATGGGAAAGGCAATGCAGTGGCTGATGCACTTAGCAGGAGGACTCAGATACAGGCAGTTCAGGAGGCCAGCAGTGTGTGGAAGATTATGGCTCTGTTCTTTGAGATGCATCGGGAGGTTCATGACAGACAGGGGAAGTCTTTCCTGTCTTCTGTTGCTGTTACCTCTACTCTTCTTGATGGAGTTCAAATGAGGCAGCTATCAGATTCTAAAGGCTTTGTCCTATGGGAACGTGTGTCAGGAGAGGACCCTCTTCCCAGATGGACCGTAGGCGAGGATGAGATCTTGTGCTTCTAGGGACGTTTTTGTGTTCCAGCAGATGTACGCAAGGAGCTGATGTGAGACTTTCATTCCTCAGTGGGGGCAGTTCATCCTGGCGTCACCAAGATGTATCGTGATCTACATCGTCAGTATTGGTGGCAAGGTATAAAGAAATATGTTACTAGTTTTTTTCATGAGTTGTTCCACCTGTCAGCAGGTGAAGGCGGATCATCATTGACCAACTGGTATTCTATATAAGTTTCCCATTCCCAAGTGGAAATGGAATAATGTTGTGATGGATTTCGTGACCGGGTTGCCGAGGTCGCCTCGAGGGAATGACGTAGTATGGGTTCTCATTGACAGACTCACGAAGGTCTCTAACTTCTTGCTGATCAAGGAGAACTTTAGTTTTGATCATTTGGGACAGTTGTACATCTGATAGATTGGGTTTCTACATGGAGTTCTGCACTCTATTGTATCAGACAGGGATGCTCGTTTTACTTCTTGGGTCTGGTAGGGGATTCAGAAGGATTTGGGTACACAGGTACTTTTGAGTACATCATACCATCCTCGGATAGATGTTCAGTCCGAGCGTACGATACAGGTTCTAGAGGACATGCTCTGAGCATGTATTCTTGATTTTGGATGTTATTGGGTGAGACATATACCTCTAGTGGAGTTTTCCTACAACAATAGTTTCTAAGAAACTATTTAGATGGAGCCTTATGAGGATTTGTAGGGTAGGCCATACCAATCACCCTTATGGTGGCTGGAGGAACGAGAGAAAGCTATGCTGGGACCTCGTCTTGTCCAGGAGACCACAGAGCAGATATAGTTGATTCGAAAGAGGACAGCTACTGCGCAGTCTCGCCAGAAGTCTTAGGCTGATCAGCGGAGATGACCCCTGGAGTTTGAGGTCGGGAATCAGGTTTTCTTGCATGTCACACTGAGGTTGGGACACAGAAGGATTAGGAGACAGGGTAAGCTTTAACCGAGATATGTTGGGCCGTTTGAGGTGTTGGATAGAGTTGGGCCGGTTGCCCATCGGTTGCAGTTACCTTAGAGGTACTGGGATATGCATGACGTCTTCCACGTTTCTCAGCTCTGATGTTACTTTTCAGACTCGTCTCATGTCTTTGAACCCGGGGAGGTTGAGCTTGAGGTGGATGCATCATTTGAAGAGCACCATATCTGGATTTTCTATCACAATACGAAGGTTCTCCATGGTTGGTCTGTTCCACTGGTATGGGTTCTAAGGCTGCACGAGTGAGTACAGGATGAGACTTGGGAGAGGGAGGCTGATGTACGATCGCAGTGGCCGGAGTTGTTCGTAAATTCTTCTTCAACGCCTCGCTAGGGAAATTCAAGGATTAATTTCTTTAAGGGGGGAATTTTGTATGAACCCGGACCATTATTCAGGTATGTTTTTCCTTTTTTGGAGTTTTTGAGAAAAGAGGAGTTCCTGGAAATTTTTGAAGTACTCATCATGTACTTTATGAGTACACGCCGTGTACTTTGATGCCACTCAAGGCTATGTTATGGTCATGTCATAACCATGCATACGACCATGTAAGTGTGATGTAGAGGCAACCTAAACCAGAGTATAGAAAAGGACGGTACACACGGTGTACTTCAAAAGTACATGCTGCGTACTTTTTTTTCGTTAAACGGATCGGGGTCATGTCTAATCCCTATTTACATCTTCTTCTCCGCCTTTTCATGTCCAGAGCATCCGAGGAGGCCAAATATTCTCTGAGCCATTGATCTATCACCGGTTATCCGAATCGAACACCATCAGTTGCAATATAATCATAGCGGTGAGTTCTTAGTTCTTATATGGAATCGTTTCCTGATTCTTTCTCTTATGAGAGTTATCATAGGTTGAACAATTTAGAATTTTTTGCATATCTACTCCATTCTAGGATGATTCATGGGATGAGGTTCAAGTATATCTATCTCCTAGGATCAAGGTAGGTGTTTTGTTGCTTGGCATTGAATGTATTTGAGTTTTTGGTGCAAAAGTGTCGGATTCCAATGTTTCGTGTATCCTGGGTTAGGGATTTTGGTCCTATTGTTTAATCACCTTAGATTTCTTATTAGATTAAGGTTAATTGATAATAATATAAGATTGTTTTCAAGTTTGAGGTTCACCCCTTGGGTGTTATCCCTGTTTGGATGTTTATCACTGTTTGGCATAGTTTGCCGGCAAGGCAAACTCTATTGGAATTGCAAGTTTTCTTGTTATAACCGATTGCATGTATTTCCTACTATTTAAATTCATTTGATGATTTGTAAATTTTATCCAAGTAGTTTATAAACTTACTTAGGGCTGCTGAAAGTCGATTATGCACGACTGGACTTCTCAGGACTGTGAGAACCTGGTGCGGGAGACCAAAGAGGGAATAGACGATTAAGTGCTTCTCTAGGGGGTCTGCTGGAATCAGTTTCGTATGCAGGACCTACGAGAATTGTACTTTGTGCTTCCTAAGAGTGTCCTTAGTTTACGCACATATCGAGACCATAGGAGGAATTAGACGTAAGAGTTTCTTCAAAGAGTATGGAGCTATCATTGCATGACCATAGAGAAATTAACGTCAGTGCTTCCCAGAGTGTCTGTGCCTTTGTATGTTTACTTGACTATAGGGGTCTACTAGTTTGAGCCACCCAGAGACTCATTGTGAATGTGGATTGTTTGGTTGGTTTAGATGAGTCCACCAAGCCAAAGCACAATCTTGTATCTATTGGACTGCTTATTTTTTTAGGTAGTCTTTTGCGATGCCTATTATGTTACCCGTTTACCTTGGAATATAGAGCTTTGCTAGATTCCTTGGTTGTTTAATTCAATGAATTAATTAATTTTTAAATGCACGTGAATAGTAATTGGTAGGATTTTTTACTTGTGTACTCCGATTTCATTACTATATTTACTTTAATTACTTCTGGTATATTACTCACTAACAGTAGGGCACAGATCTTATGGTGGTTACCTACTGGGATTTGTCTCACACCCTGTTTGGGTCCTGTTTTTTCGTCCCAAACATGTTACATGGTTGTAGGTGTGGATATGGATTGTGACCCTTCTACTTCATGTACATGACTTCTAGTTGGAGCTTGAGAGCATAGGACCGAGCTTAGGCTTGCGATGCTGATAGAGCCACTGTTTACTTTTTGTGCTTTGTTTCTCAGTTGTATTTCAGCACATTGTTGTGTTTTCTGCTTTCCTTAGATACTTGTACCTAATGCATCATTATCATCATTACTATATATTCCTTGCTTCCGTTGTTTAGTTTCAGTTATTGTATGTTGTTGACTGCTTTTTCTATTGACTTTTATTTTATTTCCCATGTATACTTTACCAAATGAGGGCATAGTTTCCCCAATGACTCACCAAGGCCCTCGCTGCTAGTCGGCAGCCTCTGTCATTCAGGGAAATGCTCTTGAGGTCATGTGGTGAACTGGGTATGGGTCACCAGTTGAGTGCCTCTGGATTCGGATCATTACACTTTAATAAGTTATATTAGATAAAATAAACTTATTCTTTCGAAGAAAGATATAAAAATTTACTTTAGATTATTTTTTGAAATTTTTCTGATAAATTTCATGTTTTGATGAATAGTAAAAATACACTATATTTTAATTGAATACTGCTTTTTACATTGAAATAATTTATGTGGAAAAATTATATTATTTTATGATTTTAAAGTATAAATAAAATATATTTTTATCATTTAATATAATCCTAGTCACTGGTAAATATTTTAGCCTGAACTTTGAGGTAGAAACGTTCCAATATTTTACAGTATTGTAACTTTTAAAAACCCATTTTTCATTCTGACAATGAGATTAATTTTAAATTAATTACTAAAACTTATTTGTTTTTAATTTTTAAAATTTTATTTCATATTTTTAATCTATGGTTCCGTATAATGTAAATAGGTTTCATTTATTTTTGGACATAATGAATAGTAACTTTAGTAATATTTATTTATCACGGTTAAGGTTAAATCAGGTAATTAAATGTAAAAATAATATTATAATTACCCTAAAACGAATCCTAATTTAATTGAATAATTGTTTTTTCGAACAAGAGTATCATTGTGTCAATTTTGAGACCACATAGAGCCACTTGTATGACTTTAATAATTTTATACTATTATATTTTAAGAAAATCCAATTCTGTTATACTTTTGATTTTAACAAGTAAAATATTTTTAACATGGTGAAATATAAGTGATATATTTGACTATAAATAGCCTTTATAAAGATAAGTTTATTACATACATCATGGTAATTTATTTCTTATTTTTAGGAAATAAATAACCATATTAAATGGTTATATAGAGATATTGTAGTAAATTTTAAATTAATGGAATAATCAAAATAATGATATTATAAATTTTAAAATAAATCTTATTTGACATAATTTATGTCATAAATTAATTGTATGGGAATATTTAACACATTTTTCATGATATAAAGGGGTTGGTTCGAACCTATCTGGATGTTATAATATTTTTTATTATTTAACTAATGAATAGTTTCAAAATTGACACTATTGATATTTTAAAATATAAAATAGGTTATTAAATGTTATAAAATATTTAGAACTCTATAATTTATCTAAATAACTAATATAAATATAAATATGTCATAAATGATCCAATTGGGGTTATTTTGTAACTTATTGTTACTATATTAACCCTATAGATTAAAAGCCCAAATTGCCACTTCAATAGTTAAAAGGGTTAAATAATGGTTAAAAAAATATCATCATAAAAAAATAACATGTTCAAAAATCATTTTATGGATGTGATTCAACCCTTATCATCTATTATTATAAATTTAATCACTTAATGTTTATTTTCCCATGATAACGACACTATAATTATTAAAATTGAAGAATGTGATAAAATGTCACACTCTCACTTATTATAAGTATAATAATATTAAAATATAGATATACAAGAGATAAAATCGATTATAAATAGTCTATAGCAATATAAGATAATTACCTAAATAATATAAATTTTTCCATAATTTTTAGATATTAAATAATTACCATTAATTACAACATAATAGTGATGCAAAAATTATTTTATTAATAGAAATATCAAATAAATGGTATTAAAATATTAAAATAAATAACATTTTACATAACTGGGGTGATAAAATAATTTAATAGGTGACTATGACATGTTATTATTTATTTAATTATTATTCTACAAAGTAATAAATTTTTTATGATATTTTAAAAAAGTTATCTAATGAATGGTGTCAAAATTGATGTAATTCATATTTTAAAATATATAAAATTTAATTAAATGATATAAAATTCGTAAAATATTTGATTCGTCCAAATGGTTATTATATTTATAAAAATTCCATTAATGAATTTTTCATTGGTCTTTTGTTCTGATGTGGTTATTATTTTGACTCTCAAAGTGTTAAATACTTGATAAAACAGTACGAGTTAAAAAGGGATAAAGAAAAAATACGAGGATTAAAAACATACCAAAACGTGTATGATTTGCATGTTATTATTAGAGTTAGACTTATATTTATCCTATATTATATCTAACATAATTTTGATCCATTTGGAATCGAAATTAGATTTTTAATAATTTAATACTTTTAATAATCTCATGGGTGTCCCCCCCTCTCCTCTACAAAAAGGCACCAATCCTCTCTTTTTCATACACTCTAATATACCATTGGATAGGAAAAACCCTACCCAAATATCCTCCCAACATCCCCCACTTCATCCTAGAGGCCTCACATTTTGCAGAGAACCTACTTAATGAGTCCATTCGTGCAATGAAGAAGAGGTAATCATTTTACCACCTATTTCAAGGTTCTTATCTTCTTCTACTTTATATTCCAAAGATGATTACATAATTAAATGATAAATACACCATGTAATATATTCTGAGATGTTTTTATGATTATGTAACATCCATATTTTTCCTTTTAACCATCATACGAGAAACAATATCACCATTCATGCGTACATACGGCTTACCATCTCCACGTCATGGTGTAAACTATTTTTCTTCTAGAATTTTTTTAAATGGGTATAAAATTGAATATATATGATGTAAATAATAAATATGAATTGATATTGGTTCTTTAAAATTCAAATTCCATCTGATTTCGTACTATTTAACCATTAAGGGAATGATATCGTCGCTCGTGTGTACGTACAACCCACTATCTCCACGACGCGATGAGATTCATTCTCCATGTTAACCATTCAAGATTGATTAAAAATAATTTATGAAAAGTAAATATAATATTTATTAACATAATATCATTGTAGATATTAATAAAATATATCTTATTCAAATGAAACCTTACATACATAAAAATCATGTAGTAGAAAACGAAGCAGTTAACACACGAAACAATGGTAAAACTGAAATATTATTAACAAAATGATATAAGGGAATCGTATATGATATCAGTAATATATATATGGTTCTGGTATAATTTAATAACAAACATTAACCATTATACAAGAGGTTAACATACCCTCAACAAATGAAAAGTACAAGGTAAGGTTTAATTTCTCAATCTCCTTAGTATCTGAGGTTGTTTATAATTAAGTATTTACAAGGACATCCTTATCATCCATTCCATGATTCTTAAAAATGTATTTCAAAATATTATTAATATTCCTAGAAATTTTTTTAAATAAATTTATACCCCTTTTTTAATTTTTATAATTTTTTTTGAAAAGAATCTTTCAGTCATTTTCCAAATGAGGTATTTAATACCCTTTTCGACAAATAATGGAAATAATGTTTTTTAACATATATAGTGTGAACAACTATTTTACACTGTTATATTGCCTTAACATTTTGAAGCATCACATACAATATTACAAAGTTACTTTCAAAAGAGATGTTTTTTATAAATTTTTAGGATATAAAATGATTTCAAAGTAAAAAATGGGATATTTCTCTCAATGAGTTTTAATGATTATTTTCATCTATGTTAATATCCATTGTAAGATTTTATACTTGATTGAGTTTAATTTATAATGATTCAATTGTTCATATTTTATTGAAGGTTTTAAGATATTTTTTACAGTGGATGTTTTGTTTTGATACCATCCATGGTTTATGGTAAAAGTATTGGCATTTCATATGCTAGTTTTAATATGAATTCTTATGTTGGTTATGTTTTACCCTTTAATAAGAGGAATGAATTGGACTTTATAAGTTTCAGGTGGGGCCTGATATATCCCCTTGATATATCGGTAGGTCTCAAGAGACAATTATGTTTTGGTTTGGATAATTCCTTACCCAATTATGTATGGTGTCTTGGCCAAATCCTTGATGGTATCTTTATGATTTCCCGCATTATGCATTCTCTCATTATGAGATTACTTATTGATATTACATGTGATTATTCAACAAGTATAATATCATTATGAATGTTTAAATAGAATTTTTTTATTTATTCTTCCCATGTTATGTTGATGTTTATGTTTTGAAAGTATTATGTTTCAGTTTTATAATTTGATTTAAAATTTTATGCTAGCATCAACTATATTGTTTACCATTACTGATCATATGAGATCACCCCTTTATTATGTTATATTTTCTTAGGATTCCAAGAAGTGTTTTATGATTGTTATGCAGGGTTATGCTAATGGAATAATGGTACTATCAATTAATTATCTATATATATTTTTATGTTTTGGATAATAATTAAATGCTTATGTATGTAATCTATTTTCCAAGACTGACAAACTAAATTGTCCTTCAGGATTTAATTCCTTATAATCATTCCAATGTATTAAAATAATGCACCGAATCCAGGAATCTGGGGTTGGGGTGTTATAGTTGGTATCATGGAAATTATTGCAACAACCTTGGAAATTAGATTTTGAAAATATATATTATAAAACGTAACCTTTTGAATGACTTTGAGGATAATTATAAGTATAGGATATCATCCTTTGAATTGGGTAGTAGATATCCTTGGTTAATCCTATGGACTTATAAAAAGATGGAATCATTTATAGATCCTATAAATGATTCTTCAATACTATTACACTGTTATAAGTGTTTTTCTAAGTCATTGATTTAAGTCTCTGTTGATGATTATTATTTGAATGGTTATACAAGTAATGATTGTACTGCTGATAATTAAGATATTGTAGAAGAGAAATAAGATGAGGGAGGTATTATGGAAAAATGTGTTGAAGTGTAGTTAATATATTAAGAGTGAAATGGAATGATCAAGGTTATTTTGTACTTGGATTAAATAATTATTATATCAATGGTTATATGGGATATATATATATATAAGGATTGTACTATAGTACTTCTTATTTAAGGATTGGGAAGCATAAGATTTTTCATTAAGGTTTTAAAGGTGATCAAATATTTTTCATGCGAAAATAAGAGCTACATTATGTTGCCTGGGGTAACCTGATGTCAAGATTGATTTTGGAAATTTTGAGACCTTTCTGGATAGTGAACACAGATGGAAGTATTTTGGTTGAGACTTAAAGTTGGAATGAATTATATTGAACATTTAATATTGTTGTTTGATGAGAAGGAATTTATTTAATGTTGAACATATAAAGGTTATTTATGAAATGTTATAATATAGTTTTAGAAAGAGGATAACCCACAGGTTGGGCGATAACCCGTCATTTCAGGCAAGGTTGTGGGATTCAAACCCACAACCGTAGTGCAACAAGGCTTTATCACCTACCAGTGACCTACGGAAATTACCTGGCTAGTATTACATGGGTTTATTTATTTTAATAGTATAAATTCCTTTTTTTAACTATATATGATTAATATAACTAGAATTTTTTTTGATTTCATTAAATTTTGAAGATAAAGATGAGTTTGTTGTAGGAAATAGTTTAAGAATTAAACTAAACATGTCAATTAAGCATGATTCCTTTTATTCCTAGTCTATAATGCAAATTAATTCCTAAAATCTAGGGAAAGTATCATAAAAAAAAATTTATTCCAAGTAAATTATTTTTTGAAGAATCAATTATCCCCTTGGATCATCGCAAATTTATATCTTTCTGGTTGTTCACTTCTTCCTAAATCTTGTTCTGTATCACTCTCCATCAGAACTTGATGGTTACATTTTATTTGATGTCCATGTTTTATTACATGGAACCATAGTATGTGCTATATCTGGTGAACTTCATACTTTAATTTTTTTTATTTTAAAATGGATGTATTATTAATCCATTTTATGATGTGGGATTTCAATAAATATATTTTATAAAGTCCATCCTATAGTTTTCAATTCCGAGATCAAATTGTGAGGATGGAATTTATTGAATGAGGGAAGAATGTAACACCCCAAGTACTACAATATGACTCTTTTTAAATAATTAAATTTCTTAAATTTAATGCAACATCATGTTCAAGTTCACCATGACCAAACAAACTGATCGTTTAAAAAGGCGGCGTGAACAATATTTACTTTCTTCTAGAAAAATAATTAAATTAAAATAAGTATGTTTATAAAATAATAAAATAACTATTTATGGATTTTATTAATGTAATATATATGTAATATATTCAATATAATGTTTAAAATTCATCTTATATGTTATCTAGACACTGTATAAGAAAAAAATTAATTTTTCGGATAAAAGTAGTATTTTTCAAAAATTGCAGTTTTGTCGCCTTTTGATAGTGCACCCATTTTAAATCTATTTTTTGACCCTTTAATCAGTTCTGTTTGAAAAAATAAAATTATTCTTTAGAATAGGGATATAATATTTTACTTCGGATGATTTTTTTTAAATTTGTTTGATAACATTCATGTTTTGATAAATTGTAAAAATATGTTGGATTTTAATTAAAAACAAATTTTTACATCGAAATAATTTATGTGGATAAATTATATCATTGAATTGTTTTAAATTATAAAAAGAATAAGTGTTAATAATTTAATATAATTTTGCTCATTGATATAAATTTTGGCATGAATTTTGATGTCAAAATGTTCCACTCTTTTGCAATGTTTTAACTTTTAAAAACACATTTTTCATTCTGATAATGGGATTGATATAAATTAATTACTACAACTTCTATGTTTTGAATTTTTAAAAATTGATTTCATATTTGGAATAAGTGGTTAAAAATTATGTAAATAGGTTCCTTTTATTTTTGGACCTTATGGATAGTAACTTTAGTAATTTTTATTTATCACAGTTAAGGGTAAATCAGGTAGTTAAACGTAAAAATAATGTTATAATTACCCTAAAACATGGCATAATTTTATTTTTATAATTTTTTTCGACCAAAATCTTCCTTGTGTTTATTTTATGACCACATATTTCCACTTGGATGACTTTAATAATTTTATAATATTATATTTAATGAAAACCCAATTTTGTTATACTTTTCTTTTCAACAAGTAAAATATTTTTACCATGGGACTATATAATTGATATATTATACTAAAAATATTATTTAGAAACATAATATTATTACCTATTGCATGGTAATTTATTTTTAATTTTTAGGAAATAAATAAATTAATAAAATGGTGACACAATGATGAGGTAGTAGTTTCTTAATTAATGAAATAATCAAAATAATGATATTATAAATATTACAATGAATATTATGTGCCATAATTTATTCCATAAAAGAATTTTATGAAAATATTTGATATATTTATGATGATATAATATATTTTTTTAGAACCTATCCTGTTGTTATGATATTTTTTTAAAATTCAACTGATAAATAGTGTCAAAAATGACATTATTGGTATTTTAAAATATAAAACATTTTATTACATGTTATCAAATTTATAAAACACTAAAATTTATCTAAATTAATAATATAATGTTCAATATGTCATAAATGATCCAATCTGGGTTCGTTTGAAATTTATAGTAACAATATTATCCTAATAGATTAAAAGGCCAAATTGTCACGGTAATAGTTAAAAGGGTTAAATAATGGTTAAAACAAATTATAAGCATTAAACAAATATCAAAAAATATTGAATTGATATTATTCAAACCTTATAATATATGAATCGAAATATAATCACTTAATTTCCACATTACCATGAATATGACATTAATATTATTAAAATTAATGAATGTGACAAAATGTCACACTCTCACTTATTATGAGTATAATAATCTTAAAATATAGAAATATAGGAGTTAAAACCGATTATAAATAGTCTTTGTAAATATATTATAATTAAATACATTATATAATTTTATTTATAATTTTTAGATATTAAAAAATTACCATTAATAATAACACAATAATGATACAAAAATTATTTTATTAATAGAAATATCAAGTAAATGGTTTTAAAATTTTAAAATAAAAAAATTCATAATTGGGGTGATAAAATACTTTTCATGGTGACTATGACATGTTAGTATGGATTTAAATAATTATTTTCAAATTAATCATATTGTTATGATATCTTAAAAATTTCATATAATGAATATTGTCAAAATTGACATAATTCATGTTTTAAAATATATAATATTTAATTAAATGATATAAAATTCCTAAAAATATAAGATGAATCTGAACCTTTATTATATGTACAAAAAGCCACTTAATTAATCCTATATTGGACTTTGGGCATGATTTGGTAACTATTTTAACTCTCAAAGTGTAAAATTCTTGATAAAATGGTAAGAGTGAAAAAAAGTTTAAATCAAAAAAATAAGTATTAAAAACTAAAAAAACATGTATAATTTTAATTGGATGATTATAATTCTACTTATATTCATCCTATATTCTATCAAACTAAATTATGAATCATTAGTAATTGAAATTTATTTTTTAATAAATTAATACTTTTTATAATTCCATGGGTGTCCCTCCTCTCTCATATAAAACGAAACCAATACTTTCTTTTGCATACACTCTAAAATCCATCTGGTTCGGCCACAACCTGACCAAATATCCTACCAACATCTCTCACTTCATTCTAGTTTCCACACATTGGGAAAACATGCATCTTAATTAGTCCTTTTGTGAAAATCAAAAGGAGACACCTGAAGAAGAGGTAATCATTTTATCACCTCTTTCAAAGTACTCTTCTACTTCTACTTCCACTTACTAAGTTTGTTCCATAATAAAATGATAAATTTAGAACCTAGTATATGGTGATATGTTTTTATGATTTTGGGAAAACCATATTATTCTTTTTACTCATCCTATAAGAAACAATATCACCATTGGTGAGTACGTACCACTTGTCATCTCCATGTCGTTGTGTAAATTGTTTTTCATCTAGACTTTATTTTGATGGGTATAATTTTGAATATAAAATATGTAAATAATAAATATGAAATTTTATTGGTTCTTTAAAATTCATATTCTTTTTAATTTCATACCATTTAACCATCAAGGGAATGATATTGTCGGTCGTGCGTATGCACAACCTACCGTCTCCACAACGCGATGAGATTCATTCTCCACGTTAACCATTCATGATAGATTATAAAATCTATATGATAAAAAAATATTATATTTATGAACATTATATCATTCTGGATATGAATAAAATATATCCAATGCAAATGAAACTTGACTTACATAACAAAGAATGCTGTAGAAAATGAAATAGTTAACACCTGAAACAACGGTAAAACTAAAATATTATTAAAATAACTATATAAGGGTATCATAGATTAAATATTAAATAAGTATATGGTTTTGATATAATATAATAACATGATTTAACCATTATATAGGATGTTACCACACCCTTGACTAACTGAAATTACAAGTTAAGGGTTAATTTCACAATCTCATTACTATTTGAGTTTGTCTATAAGTAAGTAGTTACTAGGACATCTTTATCATCCATGTCCATGTTTTATAAAAATGTATTTCAAAATATTATTACTCTTAGTAAAAAAATTTAAATAAATTTATACTCATGTTTTATGTTTTATAAAATGTTTTTAAACAAATCATTTGATCATTTTCAAAACGAGGCACTTTATGACCACTTAGAAGAATTAAATAAAGAGTTTTTTTAACTTATACAGTGCGAGAATCTATTTTTATCTATTATGCCACCTTACCATATTCAATCATCCATTAAAATATTACAAGGTCACTTTCAAAATAAACATTTTTTGAACAATGTGTTGGATTTAAAATGATTTCATGGTAAAAAGGGGATATTTCTCTCAAAGAGTTTTAATGATTATTTTCATTTATATCAACATCCTTTGTTAGATTTTATACTTGATTGGGATATATTTATTATGATACAATCATTCAAATTATATTGATAGTTTTATGATATTTTGTACTGTAGATTCGATATTTTTATACCATTCATGGTATATAGTAAAAGTATGGACATTTCATATGCTAGTTTTAATACGAATGATTATGTTGGTTATGTTTTACCCTTTCATAATAGGAATGTATTAAACTTTATAAGTGTTGGGTGGTGCCCAATATAGCCCCTTGAGGCATTGGTAGGTCTCATGATACAATTATATTTGGGTTTTTTCTAATGTCTTACCCATTTATGTACAGTGTCTTGGCTGAAGCCTTGACGGTATGATTTAGATGCCATGTATTATGCATTCCCTCATTATGAGATTAGTTATTTATATTACATGTGTCTATTCGACTAGTAGAATATCCAGGTGAATGTTTAAATGAATTATTTGATTTATTATTTCCATCTTATGATGATTATTATATTTAAAAAGGCATGTGTTTTAGTTTTATAACATTCCTTAAAAGTGTATTCTACCTTCCATTATATTTTTTACCCTTACTAAGCATATGAACTCCCACTTTTCTTATATATTATTTTCTCAGGATGCCAAGAAGGGTTTTCTAATTTTTATATAGGGTTATGTGAATGGAATAATGTCTCTCCCAAATAATTATCTATATTTTTTTATGTTTCGAATTTTAATGAAATGTTCATATATGTAATCTATTTCCCAATACTACTAAACCAATTAGTCCTTCAAGATTTGATTCCTTATGATTATGAAAATGTATTAAAATAATGCACCGGCTCCAAGCATCTGCGGTCGGGGCATTACAATATTCTTTCCCTAAAAATATTTCAATGATCAACTTACAACCATTTGTTTATTCTTTATAGTGTAGTTAATTTTTTTCACCAATGGGTTCATTTTCATATTATGATTATAAATCATTATTTATTATAAAATATTCATGAATTTATATACTTCTATTATATTCATAATATTATTATTAGATATCATCATAGAATGAATTTATTTATTCTATCCTTTTGTTCTGAAAAAATATATCATCAATACATTCAACTAATTTTTTCATCCTTTTGTTGGAACACTTATAGGGTGCTATCAACGACAAAATATAATATAGTGATGGATTCCCCCAATGACACATTTTATCAGGAGATCATTTCTCTACAGACCTATGAATATAAACATTTTTACATTATATGGAAATATATTCTACTTACTTCCAATCGTTATGTATAACATAAAATTCAATAAGAAAATATTTTACCATATTATTCAGTAACATATTCATGCATTCAATAACTCAAATTTGTTGTGTAGTTCTCACAAATGACAATTCAAGTTTGATAATAAGGTTTTACAAATAATTTTTTTATAAAATAGATTTTTGTGCCATTCTATTATCTAATCTCAATATTATTAGTGTATCAAATTACATTTTTTCTGTATATATATACATCCTCATGAAATCTAAAATTTGTTTTCTTTTCATAAGCATAATAGATTAAATACAATCGATTAATTGATAAGAAGAATAAAATATCTTGATCTAGTGGTAACAATTTGACCTTTGGTTCGATTTCACCTGGAACCTCACCTCGTCATCCAAATGGACCAAGATGTATTACCTATCCTGAAAAGATAGATACTAGTTCCTCGACATCAAAAAATGAACCTTAGGAACAATTTCACCCTCATTCAAATGTATTAATAATGATAAGAAATAAAATAGATAAATATATAATTGGAGATAATTTTAACTCAACATCCATATATGATAACTAACTAATACATAAATATTAGAGCAACATAAATAGATATTCATAATTTATATAACAAAATAAAATGGTCCAAATGACCCAAACCAACTCAATTGAAGAAAAACCCTATACGTCTCTAAAAAGTTAGCACATGATTCAAAATCCCCATCCAAACATACATCGCTCCAAGACGATCGAAAAAAGAATATCAAACTAGAATGAACCAAAACATATAAAATATGTGTGTGATAAAAGAATAGGAGGCCACCAAAACTCCTAAATCAATGTAACCATATTCATATTTCATTCTTAAAAAATAAAAGTTTAAAAGGAAATAAAAAATAAAAAAAATTATAAAAAATTATAAAGAGATAATGAACATAGAATAAAGTTTATTAAACTCATTATACATGATTCTCATTAAGTGAAAATAGTCACCTATATTTTTTAAACTCATATAATACATATTTTAAAAATCACTATTTTCAATTCCCAATTTAAAACCATTTAATTAACTCTTCCATAAGAAATACTCACTTCCAAACTCAATGATTTTCTAAAAAATTTATAATATTTTCCATAATAAATTTGAAAAACATCATTCTATTAAATTTGGAACATTCTCCTAAAACCCAATTTTTAAAAACTTCACACACATGATGATACATAAATACACTAAATATAATTGTCCATTTAAAACACTCCATAACCCATTATAAATAAACACATAACTATTGATTAACACATTTAAAATACTTTACTAAAAATAGTTTGAGAGTATATAAAAACAATTATTTATTTCTTCCTTCAATACAAATATTACACAATCCATTTTCAAAAAAATTGAAAAAGATATTACATAGAGAATGATGAAAGCATTCTATTTGGTATCACTCTATCCATTAATTTAATTATTGAAAACAAATATTAATAATATATATTATAAAAATGATTATGAAGAGTAGGAGATTCCATTGAATTATAATGATAAATCCCCTAAACAAAAAATAAAAGGGATCTTATGTCCATGGGTAATTTCTAATGAATCTATTAATAAAGAACTTAAACTACCAAGAAGGAGAAAAGCCCGAAGCCTCGTTGAACTTCCCGAAGATAATTTCACTAAAACCCCTTCATCCATGGGATCATAGATTATACTAACCCTCTAAATTATTTGTCTACAAGTTCAATATAATTAATATCATAGGGATAATTTTCTCAATAGTATGTTATAAAATAGATTACTAGAATATTGGAATGATACTCCTTCTAGTAAAACTATCACAATGTTGTCAGAAAATACTACATAGTAGTCCTACCATATCCATTAATGTTTTCCCTCACATAAGTCACCTAAAATCTACCGAGGAATCCAATGAAGTTTTAAAATAGAGGATAACACAATCAACCAATCCTTAACTCATTGATAAATGTTTTTATAATAACTCACCCCTACCCCAATCCTTATAATAAGAATCCCTATATTCCATAAACGTAAATAGAATATACAAATGCTTTAACGTACTAATACCCTAATGGGATCATAATACATCATGAGTAAACAAGGTTTACACAGGGCTTAAAAGGTATTCTCTCTATTTTTTAGAACTTATATTTTGTAAAATAAGAAACATGAAATCTCCATAAAAACATTCTTGGACTCCCATATTGTTTTATCATTTACAAAATCCATTTAATTATACTATTGTGTAGTTTTCTTCAAACAAAATTTGATGTTCAATGGGAATTCACTCTTATATTTTCAAAATACCTTTTAAAATATTCAATGATACTAATGTGTTTTAAATTACATTCCAAAAGGGATAAAAAATTTAAATTCCACTGATTCATTTGGAAACATCAATATATTTAAAAATATAAAACATATGACTTAGAAATTATCCGAGGTTATATAAAGGTTTAAGATAGTACAAATGGGTTAATATACCTGTTTAAATACCTAAGAAACCATATAAAACATCATAACCAATTTCAAAAATGTTAAACACTTGGTTTGAAGTCATTTTTATTCAAAAATTCTATTAAAATCCACAAGTAGTTGTTCACCAATACTTTGATAAGAAAAAAGAATTCTTTCAAGCCATTTTGGAATTTCTATAAACACGTGGAATAAAATCCCATCCCATAAAAAGGATAAACATCACCTTTAAAATCAATTTTGATCCTCATTAGATATTCATATATGCAAAATTTAGAATAAAAAATAAATAAACATAGTGAAATTAAAATCAAGTAATATAAAGAAACTATAATGAAACACCTACGTCTCTTCATTGAAAATCAAGGTATCTGATTTCATCTATATTTATGAACACATAACCAAGAAAAGATATTCCCTATACAACCTGTATTTGAGAAAATGGTAATCAATTAAACCAATTTCATAAATAAAATAATATTACAATGGGATTAGGGTTTATGTAATGATCTATAAATCAAGGGGAAGATGAAATAAAAGATGGGAGGTGGTTTATAAGAACAAACCATCAAAATAACCACTTAAATTCAAGGTAAAAACCACAAAATCTAGAGGGATGAAGTAGGTATATCCATAGGGTTTTCTATAATTTTCAAATGATATGAAAGGGGAAATGGGGTTCGGAATCATAAAAATAGTGTAGCGAAAAAAGTGTTAATTCATTTTTTATTAAATGTGGGTAGGCCGCATGGTTTGGCTGCTTGGTCTTCCAAAGAGTTTGATATCCAATGCCTATGAGAAAAGTAAAATGGGTCAATTTGGTGACTCACCCATTTGGGAAAATCTTTCTCCAACCAAGAAAATGGTATTGTAAAATTTTGTAGCCAATCCACGTGATTTTCTACCAGTTTGTATAACTATGTTCATGCCATTTGCCAATAACTAAACTCAATAATGGTTCCACAATGTTTCTATTAGGATTATCACTGTTTGTACTAAAATTGTGTTCCACCAAAGTGGGAAACCCTTTCATAACAAAACATAACTATAATACTATTTGGGAAGGGGACTTCATACAATTTTCTCTAAACCATGTATGAAAATAGTTTAAAACATTAAAATATATAACATTTCAAATTTTCAAGACAATATCCATTGAAACATCGAGAGTCCCCATGAGCTTATAAAATTTCAAAAAATGAAAATCATAATGAAATTATATGTGTCACACCATAGGTTCCAAATATTTTCATGGGACCACACAAATCTGTGTGTACTTGGTCAAGTTGATCTGATGATTTTATTTATTTTTCTTATAGATATTGCAAACTATCTTACATATCATGCTTATACCACACAACCACACATTATACGACATGATTACAGGAATTATTATTTCTACCTTTATTTTGGAGCGATTTTTTAATATTTTATTATAAATATCCTAGTCATCAATTCTATATATAATATTCTTCTTTAACCATCCTTCATTGAGAAAATAGATTTTCTCAAGATATGATATCATTTCTAAAAAGATGTAACTTCATGTATTGAGTCAAATTAAAAAATAATTCTCAAGATATTTTTATTTAAACCATTCAATTAAATATCTTATATGCCTTAATGATCATTCAATGAATACTATGTTATTTCATTGAATTTTTTATCTTCAAAAAAACAACACACCTAACCTCATAGTAACATCTTCATTCACTTATATATTTTTTATAGGATTTTTATTTCTGTTCATATGGGATGAAGAAACACTATAAAATATCCATGTTCTTTATTTCCTAGTGGCTTTAAGAGGAACCTTAACATGATTTAATTTTTCACTCATATTCTCCTAAAACTATGATATTCCAAAATGAGTTGTCGTATATGATTTTACATTATTCCTACTTTAATTATTTAATGAATTATCATATCCATTCTTCTCATCCAAAAGATAGTACCGGTTCTTTACAAATATCACGTGACTTCATGCCAAATATAATATCTGTAGTCATTTATATTCCTTATTTCTTCTCTCTCTATTCCTAAAAACACTTGCTTTGCGGACATATGTAGAGTATTTAATGAAATAAACATAAAAATAATTACCACATCATTATGGATAATAAGAAGAAATTCTCATTTTACTATTGTCTGATAATTTACCTTCTGTATAAAATATTTTTGAAAATATGTGATTATATAACCAGGAATCCCCTAAAACTGAAATTCGTTAAGTTGAAATACTTTTCAACTTCCACATCTCCACATACCACCAACCCTTGATTAATATTTATCTGAATAACTGATGTCCCATTAAATTATAATGCTTTACCACATCTACCACAACAAATAATTTATGATATTATTGTTTAATTATTTTTTATTGGTAAATTTTTGTGTTAATATTTATTTACTATCAAAAACAAATAAAATTATTAATATATTATAAATGTTTAAATTAATGAATTTTTTATTCATTTTTTATTTAATTTTTTTTATCTCATTATTAAATTTTGTTTCTAAAATAGAAATTTTATGTTTTACAATTTGATATTTGTGATTAATTTTATTTCATTATATTGTTGACAATTAAATTAATAATTGTTTCTTGTTTATTTTAAATTAACGTATGTTTATTTGTGGAATTTTAATTTTCACTGAAAAATTGTTTTATTTTTTTAACTTATTTATAGTTAAACTGTTCCACTTGTATATGAAATTACTAAGTAAAATTTTCATAGGATAATTTAGATATAGAATCAATTAATGATAAATTTTACCAATATACATAATAAATTTTGGTACAACATAAGATTAAAATATTTGATTCAATGAAATTATCATACACTCATAAGTGAAATTTATCTAGCTGCCATCAGAGTTGATAAATCATCTCCATGTGGGAGAATTAAATCAGTGGTCTAAGATAAATCATACTAAATGTTTATGATAGTATATAATACATAGGTATATTCCATGTAAGAAATAAAAAGAAAAAATATATTCAAAGGAAAGCTTGAGGAGATTTAGGTGAAACCAAGAACCCTACTAATTAATGACATATAATTCCATTTAGAGACAATAATGAAAAAATGAAGAATAAAATAGGGTTAAAAATGGTAGAATACCAAATGAAGATAGTTTATTCTTTATTCATCATAGTTGATGAATAGTCATGTTTTGGCAAAGTCGTATCAATGTTGAAAGATTTTATTTAAAGATTTTTTAATCTTTAATGATTATATAAGGATGAGAGACGATATTAATTGAAGAAAAAATAATTGATCTTTGCATATAAATATGAAGACATTGTGGAAAAGATTCATTGTGATCCACAATTGAAGGATCATGAGTAGGGTATATTAAAAAAAACTAACCAAGCCAACACAATCATGCTTTTTAAGGTAAAGTAATCATTTTAGAACCATTGAAGAAGAAATCGATATCCACCATTTCTACGTTGCTTGAAAATAATCATTCTCTCCCATAAAAACACTAGAGAAGATTCACATCACTAAAGCCATTTTTAGTTTATAAAGGATCAACTAAGATA
The DNA here is from genome assembly GCA_963277665.1 of Viscum album. Classification (NCBI taxonomy): domain Eukaryota; kingdom Viridiplantae; phylum Streptophyta; class Magnoliopsida; order Santalales; family Viscaceae; genus Viscum; species Viscum album. The sequence goes on along the minus strand of OY728134.1, from coordinate 1,043,507,934 downwards.
CCCAAAGACAATCTGGTCTTCACGTTGAGAGTTTTTTATGACAATAATTACAATATAATGATTCTGACCACATATGATGGATTATTTTTTGATTTTCTATAGCCAAAACCTATAAAACATCACACATCATTGAGGTTGAAGAAGAAATCATAAAACCATATTTGGAAGAAAACTAAATGCTCACTGCTAGCTGGAACCGCAACACCGATGCCTAATGAGATTCAGATGTGCCGTATAGTGGTTTTGAAGACTTTTTAAGACTCCAATGGAAAACATTTAAGGACGAATTGGAGCCTCACTTATTTAATGAATATAATGAACATGCATTTTTATAGAAGTCTGACCGAGCATAAATACTCAATGAAAAAATAAAGATTGTGTTTCGATTGATGATGGATTTATTTTGTGTGAAAAGTGAAGAGTTTCACCAAGCATAGTCAGCATTTATGTTTTCTTAGTCTGGGTTGTTTTTTAGAATTAAAATTAGAAGTTGATGAGTTTATTGGTAGCTAGTTGGATACAATAAACTCATCTTGAGCTGGAGGAAGATATCTTTGATAGAGAATATTTTATTTCTCCCTTCTCTTATTTATTGATTTTTCTATTAATAATTCTTGAAAAATTGAATTTCCGATTAAGTTTCCTACATAAATTATTTCATGTAAAAATATTGACTAGTTTAAAATATAATACTTCATGCATTAATATTTATTTTTCTCCTGATTAACTCCTAATAATTCTTGATGATTTTATATATTATCATCTTCACTGAGCAATTAAAAATTTGTTTTTAATTAAATTCATTCAAGAAGAACTTCAACAATTTCAATATAATAATAAAAAAATTTGAATGGACAAGACAAAAAAATTAATTGAAAAATTATTTTTTGAAAACTAATAACCATTTCCTTGAATAATTAATTCCATAGTTGAAATATTATCGAATTAATTCACATAATAGTTTACTTTCCAATTTGTCTTGTTTACTTCTCAAAATTTCAATTCCAATGAATCTTTTAGGCAAGAATGAAATAATTATATATTAAATCAATAAATCAAGTTACTTATCTTATTCCTATATATAATTTAGTTTTTTTAAATTTCCTCTTGTATGTATATCTGCAATTTCTTGAAGAACCGAATGGTAACCTGTTTTCTAAATCATTTTATTTTCATGATTTTTTACTGACATGTTAAATATGTCTTCTTTAGTGTTCTACACCCTACACAAAAACAATACAAGTTTCAATATGGTATATAAAAATTTAATTAATCACATAGTAAATGATAGTGTGTTGAAATTTTGGCACCATTTTCAAGGAGGGAACATATTTCCGAGTAGTAAAAACATCAAGAAAACTATAAAAAATACTCTGTTAAAAAAATTGAAAAGAATTCTTTAGAAATGATATTTTTAAATATCATAAAACTTTTGGAGTTCTTAATCATGAATCATTGCGTATATGAACACCATATCAAGGAATAAAAAATAATTTCCTTTAATTTCTAAATTAAATATTCATTATTACGAAATTAAAAAAAACATTTAAAAAAGGAAAAATATGGAAAATCTGAATAATGTTCAAAACCAGAATCATAATGTCCTTCAAAACCAAAATCATAATGATGTTCAAATCCAGAATCTAAATATACAACAACTTAGTAAGGAGATATAATAGATATGGATCTTTAGGGAGTTTTAGGTGGCAAACGTTTATAGTAATCTATCATGTAATAGGCACACTCCAAGAGATCTACATTATGAGATCAAATAATCTTATATTTCTATTATTTCAAAACACAATAGACATCTTGATGAATTCTATTTATATTTCTTTATAGACTTCTAATTTATGGTGTAGAAACTACGTTTAACTGTTCTTAGTGAATAAGAGTTAAATCTTAGTGCATTTATTTTATATTTAAAAGGAAATACTAGGTCTTTGTTTCAATAGATTGATGAGGAAATCTTTCATCCTTGGGATCAACTATTTTATTAATTTTAATGAAATTTCATCCACTAAGAAAGACCATTGAAATTATAAATAATATCGTATTATTTTGGAAATCTTAGAATGATATATTCCCTAAGGTGTGGGAATGATTTAGGGATCTTCTTAGATAGTGTCTGAATCACCAATGCACTCTACAGTTTCTTATATAAACTTTTTACAATATAATTAACCCTTGTAACCAAACATTAGTTCATTATGCTTTTGGATTAGATTTTCTAAGTAGTACTACTGATGAATTGAAAAAAATATTTAATTCAATTGCATAGAATTCCTAGCATAAGTGTTCTAGGATAAGAATAAGAGTTAGAAGATATAATAAAATTGTTCATCAATTTGAAGTTACTGTTGCCATTTTTTATAATATAAATAATCAAAACTCACTTATAAAAAAATGGCACCATTTTGGTATTTATTTCCATTCCAACATATTATTCAATGACATTTCTATGTCTACCCAACAACATAAGAATGAAAATGTTTCTGGTTACACCCCTAGGTTACAACCAAGGGCTGAAAATGTTTATAATAATTACAATATAGTTTATAGAAATAATCCCAACAATTCATGGTGGGAGGTAGGAAATTTCATACATGCTATACCCCATGGTTTCCAACAACAACAAGGAAGCAATAAAAAATCAACGAAGGCAGAAAATTTTAATTCTCAAGGGAATTTTGAGGGACAAATGTTCTCTAAATATGATCAAATAATGAATTGAATTGGTTCTCAAGATGAAATGTTTAAAACTAATTTGAATAAACAAAATAATTTGGATGATTCTGATAAAATTCAATCTGATATGAGAATTAAAAAATGGTAAACTCATAGGAAACCACATCGTAAAGGTTTAAATCTGAGGGGTAATGGGAAATTATTGACTACAAATGAAGTCAATAATAGGGATAATAACACATATATCCCTAAAAATAGGGGACTTTAGACTAATCAATACAACCCCTAAGGACCCTAAACCCATGGAAGCTAAAATTCTAAAAGAAAATGATAACCTAAAAAATGAAATAATTAAAACTAGTAATCTAGAAAACCCCATTGAAAATTATATACACCCTTATATTACTTATGTTAAATAAGATTATAAGGGAAAAATCATGAAATATTAAAGGATGGAAAATATGTAAAAAGGACCAAAATTGATGACTATAGTTTCAAAGAATTTGGTTCCATGTATTCTTTTTAGTCATAGAATTATGAATAATTGAAATAAACCTAAACTTTTCATATTTATTTAATAGTTTAAATAGCATCATATTAATATATTATTTCTATAGGATTTATTATACGTTCATTTAGATTTTAAAATATTTAAAAAAAATTGACTCAGTTAAGAAAACAGTTGAGGATTATTGAACATAAATTTTAACTAAGGAGTGTAGTGTTGTAGTTCAATATAGGGTACCTCATAAGCTAAAATTTCTAGTAGTTTTATTAATCCCCATAATTTTTGAAATAGTGGATTAGACAATTGCCTTTGTGACCTTTGGTCTAGTATCAACCTTATTCCCTACTAACTGTTTATGGATTTAAAATCATGAGATATTTTTCCAACAACTATTTTATTATAGTTGGTAGACGGCTCTTTCACCCACCTTATAAGAAGATTTAACGATTTGATTGTTGGGGTTGGGAAATTTTTTTTACCTATTTGTTTCTTATAATTCATAAGGATCATGGAAAAGAAGTCCCAATAATTAATTTTAGGCTCTTCCTCATCTCTATAGGAGCTATAATAAATGTTTCTAATAGAAATTTAATTTTCAATCTAGGAGAAAAAAGTGACGAGTTTAATGTATTTGAAAAATGTAACGTTTCACCATAATATTGAAATTTTTTATGTTATTATCTTCATGAATATTTAGAATATTTTAATGATGATAAATCATAATTTTTAACATGATTAATGAGATAAATAAAAACACTAAAAAGATTAAACATTTACAATTTTTTGTTTAATAAAATATAAAGAGAGGATACATGATTATGTAGTTGAAATTTTGGAAAATTTGGATATATTATCTATAGAAAAAAATTGAAAAAAAATCTAGAAATTAATTCTAGGGATAATCTAATCTTTATAGTAGTAAGTGAGAAGGTTTCTTTAGTTCTCATTCATTTTTAGGATGAAAATCGTGATCCATAAACCTCTTAGGCCCAACTGCCTACCTTCTAGAAAACACTCACCCACTCAACTGATGAAACTTATTCTTACCATTTAAAATATTATTTTTGAGTAAAAATTATATGATTCCAATAATTATCTCTTATGAGTTATCATTGACGCAGGAAGAGTGTTTTTGGTCCATTCTTTTAAAGATAAATTCTATTATTGGATGGTCCATAGATGATATTAAGGGATTTTCTATCTTTTGGTATACATAAAATACCTATAGAGCCTGAACAAAATCCTATAGTTTATGTTAAAATATGATAAATAAAAACATGGAAGTTTTAGTGAGAGATAAAGTCATTATGTTATGTGATGTAGGACTAATTTTTCTTTTATCTGATAGTCCATGGGTAAGCCTGGTACAGGATTTTTATAAAGGGGGGGGGGGGGGGGTCACAGTCATAACTAATGATATAATTAAATAACTATAAATAATTAAATCTTATTTTCCTTTAGATCTCCATAAAAAATCTTATTGGGAAATTAAATCCCTCATCTATAGTTTCAAGTCCATTGGATAAGGGGTATTTTTGGTGTCATGTGAGTTAGAAGAAATTCTAAGGAATCTTACGAGAATTATATAGTTTATAAACAAAGAACAAAATATTTTAATGACACTATAATTCCAAATAAACACTTTAATGGTGGTCATATAGTCTAACATTTTACTTCAAAATTGAAACTTTTTCCATGGAAACACAAGACTAAATGGTCTAAACCCATTATTTTCTAGAAAGTTCTTATTATTAGGGAATTGGAATTATTTTTAAATGAGAATTAACCATTCATGGTTAGTGGATAATAAGGTAAACAATACTTATAGTGGATGTCAAAGGACTTGGTTATCATCTCTATTTTGGGAATATTATTATCAACTCAGTCTTATTGAGGACTTATAACTCAGTACTTCACGAGAGTCAACATATATTACTGGTTGTTTTTATTTTTGATTTTTCAAAAAATATAACTGCTTGATGTTAGAATAGTTATCTACTCTTATATTATTCAATTACAATTATACTCATTCCATATGTTTTTTAATTATTCTTAGGGTAGTTCATTCATTTTTCAGAAAGCATAGATTTTCTTCTGTTGAAGTATCAATTATTCTTCAATTCATAACGGTGATAAAATCTCGAATATAATTGATTCACTTCCCTAAACATTCTATCTATTTAAATTCTTTCATGAAATCTATTTTCTTGTAACTAATATTGATGTTGTTAGCTCTATAGGTAGATAAAACTATTAACTTGGGGAGTTTACTCAAGGATTATATAGGGAGTAAATTTATAATGATCTCAAATGAGTAAATATTATTTTATTATGGATGTTTCAATTCATTTACCATATTTTGATTTTGATTTTTCATTTCTTTACATTGCATGAAATTAGTTTTGGGGAAAACTCTTAGATAGTTTTGAAATTACTTTCTTCCTTGGAACCTTGACTTCTGAATTTGTTTCTTAGAAATAATAATTTTATGGAAACAATATTACATTCTAAAAAATAATTGATAATCATTATAGCTTCTTATGCATTGTTGAAAATTTGTGTGAAGTGTCAAAAGTGGTTTAAGGATGTAATAAGTTTATATTTTGAGATGACTATTTCAAGCTGTGGAATATGATATTTTAATTTTTTTGAGACCCTTAAAACATTTCATAATACTACTGAATTGAAAATATATTTTCAATTAAACTACCTAATCTTTTTCTTTCACCATGTACATAAATATTGAGAAACAATTAGGGTTTTAATATTATGGGGGAGATTTTTTATATAGGATACATTTTTATTTAATGAAATCCCATTAGATTTTCTAAAAATTTTCATGAAATTAATAAATTCTCAAACATTTATTTTTATTATTTTTAGTGGGTTATGTTTTTATTTATGTTTAAGGATTGTGATGCGACCTTGAGCTAGTTATTTTTTATTAATTCATGGATTTAATTGAGCACATTTTTTAATTTCCTCTTGAATAATTTTGATTAAGGTCTGATTTTGGTGGAATGTTTTCCAATTTTCTTTAGCATATAAATTTTTGGGGGAACTAAACACATTTTATATGCATTTAAACAGAATACAAAATGAAAATATTAATCTTGGTTGAGATAAAAAATTCTTATGTCTTTCATTCATTAATTATTTCTGCTAATGGAAGGGTTATTTATTTATTCTTGTAGTTTTTAGAACTTTTATGTAGATGGATGACTTATTTATTATTCTTTTAATTTTTAGACCTACCCGTACAATAAGGCTTTCTAATTGTGATTCCTTTTAATTATGTGAGTTGGATCACCTGAAGGTAAAGAAAATATTTTTATATCTAGTCAGATGAAAATTGGCATTATTTTAATTATATAAAAATTTAAAATTTCATTTAGTTTTGAAAAATGTGATACCAACATTTCTTGAACCTATTTTATTTTTAGGGGGAAAATATTTTTTCTATATGAAACAATTTCTGGAGGAAAATATTTTCGAAAGCTAATTCTTCATGGAAATCTAATTTTCATTCTTATGATTTAATTTTCTCCTTTAAAAATGATTATGTAATTGCGTCAGGAAAGTAAATTATTAGATGTCAAAGAATATTATTTGGCATTAAATTCACAAGGTTTTTAGCATATCCCTTGATAAATAATTTTTTATTTCAATGTTTTATTTTTTTATAGTTAATTTTAGTATTAATATTTTTTTCTACTAAATTGTAAATTTTTGATTAATCTATTGTAAATTTTAAAATTTATTGTTTGTTTATTAGTTGTTTGATTAATATTTTTATCTCATATTTAATTTTTTATTCCAAAATATTAATTTTAATTATTATTATTTAATATTTTGGAATTATTTTTTTCTACTACTAATAATTAAATTATTAATGTTTTTATATTTAGTTTAATTTATTATATGTTTCTTTGTAGAATTTTAATTTGTGGAGATAAATTTTTTTTGTTTTTTCATTACACATAGTGTTGGTGGTCCATTAGTGTAATAATATCCTAATTTTCATTTTCCAAAGATAATTTAGAGATATAGTCCTTTCAAGATAAATTCTAATAGTCTATGTATGAAATTTTGGTGCATCATTAAATAAAAATATTTGACAAAACAAAATTATCTTAATTGTTCATATATCATCGAAGTAGAAACCATAATTCCATGAGGTATAATTGAATTAGTGGAAAACGATTAATCATTTTACTTGGGTAAGATAATATATCTTATTCTTGGATAAGCCAAGAAAAAAATCTAAAGAAAATCCCAATTCAATGGGAAGTTTAACAAGATCCTATTGAAACTGAGAACCTAAGTGATTGAGGTTGGATGAATCCATTCAGAACTAAGAATTAAAGAAAGGGGAACAAAATACTATTCATAAATGGGAGAAGAATGATAAATGGTAGATCTACTTTCTATATCTTAGATGATGAATAGTCATGTTTTGGATGAGTCATGTCTTGGTTGAAAGATTCCATTTGATGATTTTTCAAGGTTCGATGATTATCCAAGGATGAGAAATAGTATCCAGTGAAGAACAACTGACCAAGATACACATCTAAATATGGATGGACCATGTAAGAGATTCTTCATGAGCCACAACTAAATAATCCCAATCAGGGAATGTTGTAGATAATCCAACTAGGTTGACGTCATCGAGTATATGAAGAAAGAAGAATAAATTTAAACTCATTGAAGAATAAATTAGTATCCAATATTGACATGTCACCTAGGAATAGTTGAGATCTCCCATAAAACAATAAGATAAGAGTAATGTTTCCGTAGCCATTTCCTATTGCGAATGGTACTGGATAGAGATTCTGAGCCAATTAGGTCTTCATGTTGAGATTTTCTTGTAGACAACGATTCTCAAATGGATATTTTGACCATAAGTGAAAGATTCATTTTCAATTTTTTGTAGATGAATTGGGTCAAACATCATTCAATATCAAGAGTGAATAATACATCATCAAGATATCCTAATAATAACACTGAACCCTCACCACCAGCTGGAAACACAACACTAATGTCGAATGAGAATAAGTTTTTTCCTCTGGAGTATTTAATGATTATCAAGACCACATTGGCGTAATCAAATGAGGAATCTAATATAAAGATAATAAATCCAAATAATTAACTTTAATTTTGATTTAAGTTTAATATTTAATTAAATATTGATGGAAAATGTAGTTTTAATTTTGGTTGAAGATAGATTGATTTTACGATGACGAAGACAAGTTGCAATAAGATTAGACTAAGTTAAATATTTCTCTGTTTTAGATTTTTTTAGAATTTAGTCCATATTATGATGTGTTTTTTGTTTTCTTATTGGATACATTATTTTTTTAGGTTTCTTATAGAGAAATTAAAATGGTGTAGTTTTTCTCCATTGTTTCTATTGTTATTCTGATGGAATTCACTTCTGGCATAATGAACAAAATTCCTCAAAAATCATGATGAGAGATGGAATTGGTTGAGGGATAATGGAGAGATGGTAATTTCATGCAAAGACAATTAATAAAGATGATGAATTTAATTTTCTCATCATGTGTCAGAGTTTTTGAAAAAAAAATTAGAGATATAGTGTAGAGAAAATATAAAATAGTAAAATTACACTTCTAGTTATGAATTGAATGTGATCGGAGTAAATTAATTCGGTTTTTTGAGCAAGAAAGTAGAAGATTGTTTTAATGAAAAAATTAGGGTGCACCTTCAATTTTCTCATACGGACATTTTAAAGGAAGAGAGTAGTAGATGGAAGGTTTTATCAAGGAGTTAGTGTTATGGTTAGAGCAAGAAGAAGATATCCTTGATAGAGAGGAATCAATTTCTACCTTCTCATGCTTCTTGATTTTGTTGTAATGAATTATTGTGAAATTGAAATTCTAATTTTTTTTCTTCATTAATCACATACGGGGATAATATGGAATTGTTAAGAACTTTATATTTCATGCATTACACTTTTTTCTTAGGTTTCAACACCCATTCATTCTTGAAGCTTTCATATATTTTCTTCTTTAATAATAAATTAAAAATGATTCTGATTATATTCATAAAAGAAGAGCTTCAAACTTTTCAGTCTTATGATATGAGATTTTTTTAGTGAGAAGAAAAACAAATTAATTGTAAAATTAAATTTTTGATAACAAATAATCATGTTAATGAATAATTAATTCTATAGTGTATATATTGATAAATTAATTCATTCATCAGCTGACTTTCCTTTTTTTCTTGTTTACTTCTAAAAATTACTATTCTAGTGAAACCTTTTGCATGAATGAAATAATTATTTGTTAAATCAGTCCATCATGTTCCTTTCCTTAGTCATGTTTCATACTTTACTATTTTTTAAATTGTTCTATTTTTTATCTAGATTCTATTTCTTGAAGATGTGTATGTTTTCTTGTTTTCATGATTGTTTTATTTTCTTTTTTTGGTCCAATCATTAAAAGTACCTCCTTTGTGTTTCAAAATCCTATGTGAAAACAATACAAGTTTAAATAATGTTTATAAATTGTTAATTTTTTGTATAGTCAATGAAAACATGGTCAATGTATAAAATTTGAGATGATTGAGTTTCACTCAACATTTTTCTTTCTTTTTTCTTGAAATAATTATTTCCTTTTATACCATGGTCCCAAACCTCATAATTAATCCCACATTTTCCTTTGAATCCTAGTCATTAATGATATATAATTTTTTAATGATAGTTTAAAAATTATTATCCATATTTAATTTTTCTACATCAATGAATCTACCCAATAATTACTTATTCTTTGTAACAAAAATACTAAATTCCTTTTCAATATTCATTTTTAAGGAATCAATTCTTTCTAAAATAACTTTATGTACAATTTTATTTTTTAAAAATATTATTTATGTCGATCAATTTGAACCTCAATTAGATGCAGATATTTTTAAGTGTCATATTACTAAATATTATATCACATATTATTCTTTATAATGATGTTGTTTTCATTAACATCTCCTTCTAAATCCACTATTAAATCCATTACTCACTGAGGTTCATAATCTTTCTCCACATTAGGGTAAATTTTTCTAATTATTTTCATCAAGACATATTATTCATTTGATATAAATTTTGAATCATCCACTTCAATGTGATCCATATTATCCTCTTACTCTTTGATAATTAGATTTTATATTCGATACTTCTGTGTAGAATAATAAACTTTCGTGAAATTTATTTTGAGAGGATGTCTCGACAATGGCCTTGGAATAACTCCAATTTTTTCTTCACATCCACTAATAATTTAAGGAAATTTTTTATCTATATGTCCATCCTTAAAACATTAAAATCAACTAAGTGGTAATTTATCCTAAAATATTCTTTTATTTATCTAGAATTATCTATCAATAAGAGATAAAAATTAATCATAAAAATATTCTTATTTTTCTCTTTCATTAATTATGGTAAAATTTTCAACATATTTAAACACTATTTCATTATTAACCTATTTATTGGTTCCTTCGAGCTTGATTCTCATCACAAAATTCAGAATACTATTTTTATGTCATCAGAAAAATCTGTTGACATATTTATTTCATCCAATGAAGGAACCTTTGGATTATAATGTTTTTTAAATCTTTTTCTATCTTCCTCCCAATTGTGATATCTATTATAACCTCACCAAGAACACTAATGTCTCCCACACCTTTTGTGATGTTTGTAATGAAATTATCTACATCCTCATCAGGATACATCTTAAAAATCATCGAAATTTAATATATAAAACTCAGTGGTTTGTGTCCATCACATTTTTAACTCACTCATAAATACTTATAAATTTTTCCAACATATAGTTTTTAGTTTTACACCCCATCAACTTCATAGGTCAGAGAATGAAATGGAAAAAGAATTCATGGAATTTTTATCTAAATTAAAAATATTTATATCTCCTCCAATAATATATAAATACAAAGAATCACTAACTTAAAATCTATCAAATATGATTATTAAAACATCTATACAAAGATATTTTAGAACATGTAACTTATCATTCATTCATATTTGATAATTACCAACATAAAAAAAGGAAATTCATCTAAAATTCATCATAATATACATGAGAATTGATGTTTTAGGAGAGATTATTTTCCCCAAACTAATCCTATAATAAATAATTTTAAAATCATAGACCATCACGCCCTATGAAGGGAGGGGTTAATTAGGATATTGTATTATTATATATTCATGGACATTTATCCCTCATTAAAAGAAGAACACCAACTTTTTCAACACACAATTGACACTCATAAAAACTAATATTGGAAATATAAATGGTGTATATAGGTATTTTTATTGGTTCTCCCAAAACATGGCTAGTCCAAGGAAGACACATCATTTTTATGTTAATGTTCCATGGTTATAACACACAATTCATTGATTATTGGAGGGTTGCTTGAAATTATTACTTTTAATGTAAGGCCTAATGCATCTTACTATTAACACATTGACTATTCAAGATAAGGAAATATTATTATGGTGATAGAATATGATTTTTATAAAAATACCTATGAAATAACACTAATGGTGTTAGTGTGTTTTCTTTTAGCATCTTTTTTATTAATTCTACTTATTAATTGTCAAGAACCATATGATCAATAATATTTTGGGTTCATTAAACATCCTTGTTCCCTTCTGTTACAAAATTTTTAAAATTTCAAAAAAAAATCAATACACATTTTCTCTCAAAAATAAACTCTTTAGAAACATCGAGTTACTATTTTGGAAATTCTAATATTTAAATTATCAAATCACCTTCAAATTCAAAACAATATAATTCTTCATATTTTCTCATAATATTTATGGGTACATTTCTATAAACGTATCCCCATTTATTCACATAACTTCTCATGTTGTAATTATCATTCCAGGATCATTATTACCATTCAGTTTCAATATAACAAAAATTTCAGATTATTTGAATTATCGGAGTACCATGACATATATTTCCAGAAATATCTCAACTGATATCCTATGAACTCACACCATGATCCCTTATGAATGTAATAAATTCTTATTCACTATTATATTAAATCAATTCATATATAAAAACAAATATAGAATAAATTTTAATATTAAATATGAAGAATTATAACAACATCAAAAAATCCATCAGGTAGGATGAACACTATATATAACAACCCAACATCAATTACCTATATATGGTGGTAATTTTATTACATTATCACATACTCAAGGTATTACACTTCAAAGGACCATAAATTTTATTAATCATAGGAGTCCTAATACATACATGATTCTCACATTTCATCTGAAAAAAATGAAATTGAACTAAAAAATCATCTGAGAAATTTGTTATATCTTCTTGTAAACACATTAATTCATTCAAAAATACCTTATTTGTATCTTGGGTAAAATAAAATATAGAAAGGGTTGATAATAAATTATCAGTAATGAAAATTATACAACAAAATCTATAATAAAATATAGAAATCATGACTCATATGTTGGATATAAATAATAATAAAATATTCTATATACCTAATATAAAAAATATAACAATATCCATGGATGAAATAAAATAATAAATAGTAACATGGATAATAATTAATATTTTCATAATGAGAGAACTCATAATGTAAAACATAATAATATTACTATCAATGCATTTTTCCATGAAATCATATGTAGATAGGTAATGTTTATAAGGACCTGACCTTAAACATTATATATTTTTGGTTTTGTTCATGAATATTATTTCATTCGAATTAGGGATCTTCAATGGTATTGGATTTTGTAAAATATAAAATAAAATATTGTCACATGAAAAAAATAACACATTTTTCTCAAATAAATCATTAAACCCTATATAAATCAATTTAAAAATCTTGTTCTAACATAGAGCGTCATATTCATTAAACCATTTCAAACCCCTTTTAGTTTAAATAATCATATGGTCAATATCCAATAATTTAACTTTTTAAAATGGAATAACCATTAGGTAAAATTCTATACAAAATTTTTGGGAGGGATATATGGGGCACACTCACCCATTAAGCTATAACTAGATCACCTGACATTATCTGAGACACCCAAATTATAAGATATATTGGGGCTCAACCAGTGGATTCTGGGCCACCCAACATATAACCACTAATGGGATCACCCATTTCATATAATGATAAAGTATCATATCATTAATATAACATATTCATCATAAATCCCATTAAAAAACATTTTTAAACTCATTGAAAACACTTTTCTAAACAAATACACTTTTATTTAATGAAAAAAAAAATTAATACCAGAACACCATTTTATTTTGAAAGACCTTTTTCCCCACAAGAATACAAAAAATGAGATAGGGGGTTTCATTTATTAAAACATTTATTATTTCAATGTAATATATAAATCTAATAAAATCATGATGACAAGAAAGGTCGCCAATATTGTACATTAAGAAAAGGTGATTTCATTTATCATTTGTAAAAACATTTAATCTAAATTTTTTAAAAATATTCCTTTTCAAAACATTTAATGAAATTCATAATACAAATAAAATTTAATTTATAAAAATTTTATGTCCATTAATATAGACATGTAAAATAAAATCAAGAATATTTTCATGAAAGAAAATACTTTGAAATTAAATCATCAATCAGTTTAAAGGTAATTTTTGAATAAATGTTTCTCATACCATTTTGAAACAATAAATAATAATCCCCATGAAATAATAACATTAAAAAACATTAAATATTGTTATAATAGACAAGTTGGTGATATAAATTGTAATGGGGATTTATATATTACTTATAAAAGAATAAAGGGGCATACCATCATGAAATTTATCAATGAATGGATGTTGTTATGTATTATATAATAATTAAATATGTATAATGGCATTATAAATATCATATATATCATATAAAAATAATAATTCTATCATTATTGACAACAATGGGAGGTATAAAAGGAAGAATGACTCACATCATTTCATAAGGCAGCAGTTTGTTGTACACATTAACGATGACTGCGTATACCATTTGATGAAAGTGTGTGAATGTGTAGGTATAACACATCACATTAAATCATCACATAATTTTTAGGATATATAGGTTATTATATAATCATTTAATATAAATAATTAATGTGTTTTTAGAAGGAAATAAAACAAATGTGATAATTGAATAATGTTATCTTTTTTTTGGGTAACTCCATTTGGATTACACCAAAGGACTTCCATGGATTTATTTATTCCAAAATTGTGGCTTCTATAATGATAGGATTAATTTTTAGAGCTTATTTTCCTGGTTTTTGGATTTTATGAAATGAATAATAGGTATGAGGGGAGATGAAGAGTGAATTTATTTTTATAGTGGAGGAGGAGTGACATTTTTAAAATACTAAAAGGTAAGAAGTATTAGGAGTTCTCCCTTAACATACATTCTTAAAATGATAAATAATGAATGAATGAAGATGTATTGTTGATCCAAACTCACAACACATCAAAATTAAATAGTTTTTACAATTTTATCCTTATTCATTTAGTTTCATTATTTTTTTCATTTTGGTTTTCCATTTATGTGGATATATTTAAATCTAATTTTATTCACACATTAATTCTAAACTGAAGGGAAAATTATAATAAAATTAATACCCAATGATTTTAAAATATTAAATAAAATTTATAAAATAGAAATCCAATATGTGTTTGAGATTAATTTTAATAGAAATCCATGTAATGCTTAAAAAATTGCGTCAACCATAAATTCTCTAACAATGATTTTACTATTAATTGGTCAATATGTTCATTATAAAAGATAAATTGACCCATTCATGGACCATATTTGATATTAATTGACACTTATAAATTACATCGTAGAAGATATGGCCTTTAGTAATTTTAAATCATATAATAAAATATAATTTATTATATTTATTTATTGACTAAATAAGCCATGTGTTGTAGTTTCATAAGCCTTTATTTTTGTTTTATCATTTATAAAAATTAAATATAAATTAATATGATAAAAATAAATAACTTTTTTTCCAAAAAAATATTTATAATAAAACCTATATATCTTATTCCGTACTCACAATCATTATATGTGTTGAAGGAAAGAAAGGTTCCTTTTTTGTCTTTTTTCCTTACATAATGTATTATATTTTTCACTATCATGGAATAGTAATCCAAAAACTCTTAAAAATTTATTATAAGGTGTTGAGTTTCAAAACAAATCTATCCAATGGGTGATGGACATATTTTGGGTCATTTATACAACTTTTATTCTATTTTTAATCATTAAGTAATCTTGTTCTTAGCTTAATCATTGTAATTAATATTAAATTTTACAACTAATCAATTCCTTAAAAATATTATATTGTTCAAATTAAAAACATTATACTGATTCTAAATAACTTTATCCATTTTAATATAATCAATTAAAATATGTATAAAAAATTAATTTAAATTTATTACTAAAGATTCTATGAGACAATGATTTTTTAAGGAGAAAAGTTCAAAAATATGAAATGTTTTTAAATCCAATTTAAATTTCAAATTTAATACATCGACAAAAATTGTATATAATAATGTATTATTTTTCTAATTATACATTAAAATAATTTTATAATATAATTTATGTCATTACTATCTTTCTTTAAGACGAGGGAAGGGAGAGAAAAGTGTCATGACCTTCCTTCTACAAGTTGAAAATGAGATAATGACCCCGGAATCCCACATCCAACCGGCCATAGGGTGGTTTATAGCACCAAGGATAGGTAAATATTCTAACAAAATGGGAGGCATTATCATTATTAAAAGAAAATAATATTGAGTGGTAAGATTGTTCATCGCAAAAATCTCCATATACCATATATAACGAAAAGTACAAAACCATCACACTTGAATGATTAAGAAACAAATTCTATATTGTACAACAAAAATCAAAATTAAATACCAAAAATAAGGCTAAGCAATGACACAAAAATTTTCCCAATGTTCGAGCAAGTAAGTTCTAGTATAACATGCTGTCTTTTTATAACATAACTTTCATTCCATTAGACGGAACTGGGGATCTTTAAGGTTTAGTGTCTTGGGAACAAGGAACATAAAACATGAAACAAAAAATACATTATTCTTAAACACATGAAAGTCTTCTCCTCAAGTTCACCCTAGGCTCATTACTGCATCTCATAACCTGGGGACATACATCAAAAGAAAGGGTGAGCAGAAGGCCCAGCAAGGGAAACAAGTGAAACATTTTACATATGAACTTGAGATACATCAATAAAGTCATGAAAAGAACTTTAAGGCATGAAAATGAAATCATGAGGCATATCATAATAAAAATAAAACTTTTTCATAACTTGAAGATGTGGCTACATCATTTAACATAGACAATCATTAACATATCACCAAGGTCCATCCCCAAGGTGTCATTTGAAAAATTACCAAGGTTATTCACCAAAGTATCATGAAAATTGTAATCTCCAGTGGTTACATCATTACCCAATGCATTGGAGCACTATCAGGGCGCACCCTTAAATTTGCCTTTATTATCATGTTATCCACAAATATCATCATCAAACATTTCATAAATAACCCATATAGCATAAAATAAATGGGTTTCATTTAATAATCACAACGTTTTAAAAAATGCTTTAAAGACATGATCTTTACGTCACTTTAAAACCCACAGAAAAGGAAGGTGGGTCTCATGTATGTAAATACCAGAATTTAAAATAGAACATTTTGGTATATATGTGAATACCTATTTAGAAGAAAGATCTTTGAGTATTCACTTAATAATATAAAAGAACTTTAGAAAAAGAGAGAGACATTTTGAGACGGAAATTCTGCAGCATAACGGCTATGTTACGAGGTTTTAGAGGACATTAAAAAGAGAGGGAAAATGGGTCAAACATTCATAAATGCCCCATAAAATAGTAGATGGACAGAATAAGAAGGATACATGATCATGGTAATGAAATTTCAAGGACATACCATTTGAAATGAAAAACATGGAAGGAAGACAAAAATTAGATTTCTCTTATGAAAGTTCAGCAGCCTAACGGCGTTACTTAAACTTCAACAAAAATGATTTGAAAAGATCAAATAGGGTCTCTCATCATGTGAACATAAGAGTTCAGTATGATAGATATAGATATAATTCCCCAACATAATTAAAAAGGAACTTGAAAGACTTGACATGAAAGTAGAACGTTGAAAAGAATGAGAAGGGTGAAAGAATCCCCTAAAAAATTCGGCAGCCTAACGACGCCACTTAAAACTTCAAAATACTGAATTGAAGAGATAAAATGGGGTCTCTCATCATATGAACATAAGAGTCCAGTATGATAGATATAGAGATCATACCCCCACATAACAAAAAGGAACTTGGAAGAATTGACATGAAAGTAGAACTTCAAAACGAGAAAGGTGAAGAACCACTTAAAAATTCGGCAGCCTAACGGTGCCACTTAAAACTTCAAAATACTGAATTGAAGAGATCAAATGGGGTATCTCATCATATGAAGATAGGATTCCAGTATGATAAATATAGAGATCATACCTCAACATAACAAAAAGTAACTTGAAAAAATTGACATGAAAGTAGAACTTCAAAACGAGAAGGGTGAAGAACCACTTAAAAATTCAGAAGCCTAACGGCGCCACTTAAAACTTCAAAATACTGAATTGAAGAGATCAAATGGGGTCTCTCATCATCTGATCATAAAATATCAGTATGATAAATTTAGAGATCATACCCCAACATAATAAAAAGGAACTTGAAATACTTTACATGAAAATAGATCTTGAAAAATGAGAAGGGAGAAAGAATCCGTTACAAAAATTTCGGCAGCCTAACGGCGCCACTTAAAACATCATAAAACGAAATAATTAGAGTAAGAGGGGATCTCTCATTATATGAACATAAAAAGGGCAGTAAGAGGAGTATAAAAGAAAATCCTCTAACCTAAGAACATGTAGCATAAAAGGAATGACATAAAAGAGATTACTTGAAATGAAAGAGAGAGGTCAGATCCCTTACCTTAAAACGTAACTCTTAAAACTCAATGGTTTGGACCTTGAAGGCTTGGGGGCACCTTGGGAGGACTCCTTGGGAGGTAAGGAGACTAGAAATTCGTTGGGGGAGAGTGGGGAGTCGAATGGATGAGAGGATGGTTTGGTATTTATAGGGAAAGTGAGGGGACAAGGCATTAATGGCCAAGGGACACCTCATTAGTGGTTTTGGCAAAACCATGGGCTTGCCCATGGTATTTGCCCATGGTATTGGCCACTTGGGACACCTCATACCTTATCTTACTATTCATAAGTCGACCATATTTATTACATACTTAATACATCATTTAATGATGTCATTAAACACCTGTAACTTAAAAACTGTATTTTCACTATTCATCGAAAATTCAACTTTCTCAGAATAGTCCCAAAATTTCACCTCAACCAAATATCAATGCTCTGATTTCAAAAATGAAATCCATTTTATGAAAATA
This sequence comes from Viscum album, assembly GCA_963277665.1. Lineage (NCBI taxonomy): Eukaryota > Viridiplantae > Streptophyta > Magnoliopsida > Santalales > Viscaceae > Viscum > Viscum album. Next base: position 1,043,489,218 of record OY728134.1, on the reverse strand, counting down.
ATTTTCTAAATATTTTTAATTAAATTTTTAATTAAAAACACTATTCATCGAATATTTATTTTTTTCAGAAAAATCCCCAAAAATTACCTAAACATAATATCGATGCTCTGAGTTCAAAAATGAAGTCCATTTTATAAAAATAATTTTCTAAATATTTTTAATTAATATTTTAATTAAAAAACACTATTCATCCAAAAAATCTAATACTTGAAAACAATTTATGAAACCGTTATTTAACCATTTTATTGAATCACATTACTTAATCAAAGTGCCTAGATTATTTTAATACTTTCTTTAAGTGAGATTACTAATCCATTTGGACACATTATTAATCCTAATCATAAAATCACTATTCATAATTTACTATTCATCAAAAATCAAGTTGATCTTATTAGACTCTAAATTTCGTACTGAACATAATTGTAGAAGACCATTTTTTGAAAATCATTATACATTTTTAATTATTTAGGGTTTACATAAACATATTTAAAATATCCTTTGTCTAAAATTTATCAAAAATATGCATACTATATTTATCCGGTCATTTTAAAATTCATAAAAGAAATCGAAATTTTTATTTAAAACAAAGGATTACACAAGACAGTTACGGTCTCCTTACATAGCCCCTTATCACACCAGCATAGGACCTAAGTGTAAGGTGTGCTAAGGTGAGAGAATCCGAGGGAGGCTCGGCCAACATCGCACGAGTAGTAATTTCTATCAGTTTGAACTTCTCGCAAAGTCGATCTCGTTCTAGATTTATACGATGAAGTTCAGATTGGGTTTGGTCCAGAGCAAATCCTAGTGGTGCTACCTCCTTCCCATGTTCTATTAGATGGGCTTTGATCGGTCCAAGACTACTAGGTGAGGCCATCGAATCTTCTTTCTATATTAATTAACCATGATTTCTTGTATTTAGAGACAATAGTCAAAACGTTTAGTTTCCAGCGGTCATATTGACCAATGGTCAAATAACAGTCAAAACCCAACAGTCTCATTTTAATTAAACTCATGTTATCAAATGAAACATTTTTTGAGTATAAAAATAAAATAAAATAAAACATATAATTAGGAACAATATTTATTTAAAATTTTGGGTCATTACAATCTTCCCCCCTTAAGAAATTGCGTCCTCGCAATTTTTTTAAAATTGGGTTTTGAAATTTCATTAAAAGTCCCACATCGGAAAAGGAGTCAGTAAAACTATTACTTTCAAAGAAAGAAAGGGAAGTACAAAGGTCACTCGAGTTAACCCACACTAGGATTCCATGTAGGAAAACATGGACATGGAGGAGAAAACCAAGGGTCAAGTTCTGAGGGAGAGTGATAGAGAACATGATTAGGAGAAAGTTAACCATAAGAAAATCCCAAACTTATGATGTGTGTAAACGGTCTTTGATTACCTAGTAGGAAACGTAAACCAACAACATTTTTGTTTTACGTTTCTTTTCATAATTTTGAGGAATTCATTTACTACATAGAACAAAAACATAAGAAAATATACCTACCTTCAAGTAGAGTTTCATCCTTTAATAAGTCCCTACCAATACTAATCTTTTCTCCAAATGATAAGACTTCAAAAACACTTGGTCTCATAAAGCACAATAATCATCTTCTAGAGAATCACATAATCTACAAAAGATTAACTATCTATTTCTTCTATCTTTAAACATTATCCCAAAAACAGAAAGGTTAAGGTAAAAAAACTCTTCAAAAAGAAAGAATCCCATAGGAATGGAAACTACTTTTAAATCTCCAAAGTTCCATGGTACTATCCAAAGTTCACCATAGACCATTCCATAAATAACGGTCCTTAAAATTCCTCAAAATAAACCAAACTAAGATTGAAACCCAAATACAAGAAGGATTTGATAACATAGTCTTCCAAAACAACTTCATTGTTCATCTCTAGACAACATCAACCACTCATAAAATCTTATAACAAAAGTAGCTAACCTAAACATATTTTACCCAAGATAGGTTAATAATTCCCATAAGTAACCTAAATTACTATAAGTCCACCTTAAATTCATCAATTCTTCAAAATATAAGTCAACCTTACTCCTCAATGAAAATACTATAGTAATCTATTTACCTCGATCATATAGGGTCCCCAAAATAGTGAACGTCTTCCAAAATAATAATCATCTTTTAATCCCCTAATCATCTCTTTCATATTAATACGGAAATTGTCGCATTTCCTATCACATTGGTTGTTGGGACACGTTATTCCATTTCCCACCATTAACTAAGAAGATAAAGTATAATTACAGGCTTAAATACTTAACCAATAATAATGAAAAGGAACTTAAAGCATATAAGGATAACTTGTAGAAGAAAAGTATACGCTAACTTGTGATCCCCTAGGTTCCCATCTAGGTTATCTATGATCATATATTCTTATGTGAATCTTTATTTTATTTTATCTTTGTTCCTTTAATAATGGTTCATACCAAGATTATGAATTTACCAAAGCATATCCCCCGGGAGTGTCGTAACCAAGAGTGCAGCAAGGCCCGTTCTCGTGTACCAGTTCCCGTTTGAGTCTAGCTCAAAGTGGTGTTTTCGGGTTTTACTCCTATGTACATCTGTGCCAGAGCCACCTCTACCTGCTCGTATCCGGACAGTGATGTATTTGCTTGGAAACCCCTTACTCAATACTCACAAAAATACCAGGAAGATTTCCTATATTTAAACATTTCTATAGGGTTCTTCCTATAGTTTTCATATCCTAATTTCCACAAATAACTAAACCATCCTTTGATACCAACTATAACATCCCGTCTTTTTATAACATAACTTTCATTCCATTACACGGAACTGAGGATCTTTAAGGTTTAGTGTCTTGGAAACAAGGAACATAAAACATGAAACAAAAAATACATTCTTCTTAAACACATGAAAGGCTTCTCCTCATGTTCACCCTAGGCTCATTACTGCATCTCATAACCTGGGGACATACATCAAAAGAAAGGGTGAGAAGTAGGCCCAGCAAGGGAAACAAGTGAAACATTTTACATATGAACTTGAGATACATCAATAAAGTCATGAAAGGAACTTTAAGGCATGAAAATGAAATCATGAGGCATATCATAATAAAAATAAAATTTTTTGATAACTTGAAGATGTGGCTACATCATTTAACATAGACAATCATGAACATATCACCAAGGTCCATCCCCAAGGTGTCATTTGAAAATTACCAAGGTTATTCACTAAAGTATCATGAAAATTGTAATCTCTAGTGGTTACATCATTTCCCAATGCATTGGAGCGCTATCAGGGCGCACCCTTAAATTTGCCTTTATTATCATGTGATCCACATATATCATCATCAAACATTTCATAAATAACCCATATAGCATAAAATAAATGGGTTTCATTTAATAATCACAACGTTTTAAAAAATGCTTTAAAGACATGATCTTTACGTCACTTTAAAACCCACAGAAAAGGAAGGTGGGTCTCATGTATGTAAATACCAGAATTTAAAATAGAACATTTTGGTATATATGTGAATACCTCTTTATAAGAAAGATCTTTGAGTATTCACTTAATAATATAACAGAACTTTAGAAAAAGAGAGAGACATTTTGAGACGGAAATTCTGCAGCATAACGGCTATGTTACGAGGTTTTAGAAGACATTAAAAAGAGAGGGGAAATGGGTAAAACATTCATAAATGACCCATAAAATAGTAGATGGACAGAATAAGAAGGATACATGATCATGGTAATGAAATTTCAAGGACATACCATTTGAAATTAAAAACATGGAAGGAAGACAAAAATTATATTTCTCTTATGAAAGTTCGGTAGCCTAACGACGTTACTTAAACTTCAACAAACATGATTTGAAAAGATCAAATAGGTTCTCTCATCATGTGAACATAAGAGTTCAGTATGATAGATATAGATATAATTCCCCAACATAATTAAAAAGGAACTTGAAATACTTGACATGAAAGTAGAACTTTGAAAAGAATGAGAAGGGTGAAAGAATCCCCTAAAAAATTCGGCAGCCTAACGGTGCCACTTAAAACTTCAAAATACTGAATTAAAGAGATAAAATGGGGTCTCTCATCATATGAACATAAGAGTCCAGTATGATAGATATAGAGATCATACCCCAACATAACAAAAAGGAACTTGGAAGAATTGACATGAAAGTAGAACTTCAAAACGAGAAGGGTGAAGAACCACTTAAAAATTCGGCAGCCTAACGGTGCCACTTAAAACATCAAAATACTAAATTGAAGAGATCAAATGGGGTATCTCATCATATGAACATAATAGTCTCGTATGATAGATATAGAGATCATACCTCAACATAACAAAAAGGAACTTGAAAGAGTTGACATGAAAGTAGAACTTCAAAACGAGAAGGGTGAAGAACCACTTAAAAATTCAGCAGCCTAACGGCGCCACTTAAAACTTCAAAATACTGAATTGAAGAGATCAAATGGGGTCTCTCATCATATGATCATAAAAGATCAGTATGATAAATTTAGAGATCATACCCCAACATAATAAAAAGTAAATTGAAATACTTTACATGAAAATAGATCTTGAAAAATGAGAAGGGAGAAAGAATCCGTTACAAAAATTTCGGCAGCCTAATGGCGCCACTTAAAACATCATAAAACCAAATAATTAGAGTAAGAGGGGATCTCTCATTATATGAACATAAAAAGGGCAGTAATAGGAGTATAAAAGAACATCCTCCAACCTAAAAACATGTAGCATAAAAGGAATGACATAAAAGAGATTACTTGAAATGAAAGAGAGAGGTCGGATCCCTTACCTTAAAACGTAACTCTTAAAACTCAATGGTTTGGACCTTGAAGGCTTGGGGGAACCTTGGGAGGACTCCTTGGGAGGTAAGGAGACTAGAACTTCGTTGGGGGAGAGTGGGGAGTCGAATGGATGAGAGGATGGCTTGGTATTTATAGGGAAAGTGAGGGGACAAGGCATTAATGGCCAAGGGACACCTCATTAGTGGTTTTGGCAAAACCATGGGATTTCCCATGGTATTTTCCAATGTTATTGGCCACTTGGGACACCTCATACCTTATCTTACTATTCATAAGTCGGCCATATTGATTACATACTTAATACATCATTTAATGATGTCATTAAACACCTGTAACTTAAAAACTGTATTTTCACTATTCATCGAAAATTCAACTTTCTCAGAATAGTCCCAAAATTTCACCTTAACCAAATATCAATGCTCTGATTTCAAAAATGAAATCCATTTTATGAAAATAATTTTCTAACTATTTTTAATTAAATTTTTAATTAAAAACACTATTCATCGAATATTTATTTTTTTCAGAAAAATCCCCAAAAATTACCTAAACATAATATCGATGCTCTGAGTTCAAAAATGAAGTCCATTTTATAAAAATAATTTTCTAAATATTTTTAATTAATATTTTAATTAAAAAACACTATTCATCTGAAAAAACTAATACTTGAACAATAATTTTTGAAACCATTATTTAACCATTTTATTGAATCACATTACTTAATCAAAGTGCCTAGATTATTTTAATACTTTCTTTAAGTGAGATTACTAATCCATTTGGACACATTATTAATCCTAATCATAAAATCACTATTCATAATTTACTATTCATCAAAAATCAAGTTGATCTTATTAGACTCTAAATTTCGTACTGAACATAATTGTAGAAGACCATTTTTTGAAAATCATTATACATTTTTAATTATATAGGGTTTACATAAACATATTTAAAATATCCTTTTTCTAAAATTTATCAAAAATATGCATACTATATTTATCCGGTCATTTGAAAATTCATAAAAGAAATCGAAATTTTTATTTAAAACAAAGGATTACACAAGACAGTTACGGTCTCCTTACATAGCCCCTTATCACACCAGCATAGGACCTAAGTGTAAGGTGTGCTAAGGTGATAGAATCAGAGGGAGGCTCGGCCAACATCGCACGAGTAGTAATTTCTATCAGTTTGAACTTCTCACGAAGTCGATCCCGTTCTAGCTTTATACGATGAAGTTCAGCTTGGGTTTGGTCCAGAGCAAAGCCTAGTGGTGCTACCTCCTTCCCATGTTCTGTTAGATGAGCTTCGATCGGTCCAAGACTACTGGGTGAGGCCATCAAATCTTCTTTCTAAATTAATTATCCATGATTGCTTGTATTTAGAGACAATAGTCAAAACATTTAGTTTCCAGCGGTCATATTGACCAATGGTCAAATAACAGTCAAAACCCAACAGTCTCATTTTAATTATACTCATGTTATCAAATGAAACATTTTTTTGAGTATAAAAATAAAATAAAATAACACACAAAATTAGGAACAATATTTATTTAAAATTTTGGGTCATTACATCCAGCACGTTTCCAATTGTCCTCACGGAAACCTTAAAAAAATTTATATACGTAGGGTGGTCATACAAGTATACTTAGTAGGAAAAGAAAAAGTCTCGCATGCACTAGTCAGAGAAGTGTACTAATTCCCATGTGAGAAATAGTGAAAATTAACAATACCTATAAATGAATAATAACCATCCTAGCCTCACCAAGGCACAATCACCAAGTAACATAAGTCAAGTAATGTAATATAATAAGCACATTGATGTTTTGGGTACCCCACACCACTTCACACTGGTTAAATAGTCACACCAAAATGGCAAACATTCGGATGCAACCATGTTCTTCCACAATCCCCACATCACAGCTTGCCCGTACACACTTTTGCCTCAGAGCTAGTCCCACATCATAAGAATAAGAAGCTCACCACATCCCATTCTCAAACACCTGGTCCAAAACCACATCACATCCCTCCCATAGACACATGGGATACAAACCAAAACCTCATCACAAAGACACAAAAGGAAACATAACACATATAATTCTAAAGACACCTGGGAAAGCATACCTCTCCCACAGACACCTATGACTCACAACCACACCACAACCTACCCAATGATTATTGGGATGAAAATTCATAGATGAGGGAGTAATGAAAAGATAATAACCATCCATCCATTGTAAAGACCTATATCTTTATGTACATGGATATTACATTACTTTTTAGGAATATCAAATACATAACAAAAAAAAGACACCCAATGACTTTAATAGTTTAGTGTCTTCGGAAACTCAAAATATAATCTTCTAATCTTGGTGAAAGATCTTCAACATCTCCCATAAAGATCTTCCATTTTTTTCTTACTTAACACCTTTCTTTATATCCTGGGGATAATAAAACATATAAAGGGTGAACTCAAATGCTCAGTAAGGGTATGCATGGAGAAAATAAAACAAACCATATACGTTTGAACTTTAAAACATGAACATAAATTTTACAAACAAAATCTTGAGTTGTGAAATAACTCAAGGCAGTACGTAAGGCATAGGTCATATGGAACATCAATCATGATAAAATATCATGGGAATAAAACATTTAATTGTGGAAAACCATTAAGCACATGATACGATTTCCATAGTAGCCATGGAATTGCTTCCAAGACCATCTTAGTGGAAAAAGTCCCTTTCTGAATCGAGTTCACTCCTCATTCGAGTCATGTATCACTGAACTGGATTAACATACCATTACTGCCATGTCTATATCATGAGATATAAATCTTTACCCAATGCATTGGAGGGAGATATAGGTCCCAACCATCTCATAATAAAATCATTCTTATGTGTGCCACAACATAAAAATAAATCATTCATCATAACCCAAAGAATAAAATTGTTTTCATAAACATCATCCCATCATAACATAATCCATATAAAAAAATGGATATCATTTCATAATAAGAAAAGTGAAACCATGTAAATAATAGATAAATTATACTTGAAACATACACATATGAAATAATGTCATCTTATATGGAAAATGTTTTTTATAAAACACTTGAAATAAATTCTTGAGGAAAAAATCCTTTCTTATTCAAAATCATTTTATTTTCGCAAAATGCCATGAAATTTTAAAATAAATTGATTATTTTTCAAAATAGTCCTGAAATCTTGTAGAGTAAGAATCATGAAAATAAGGTTTTATGAAACCATAAAAATCCATTCATTCCATATAAGTTAAAAAAACATTCTTCTCATACTTTTTCCAGAAAAGTCAAAAAGTACCTAGTATGGTAAACAAAAGAAAGATTCCTTAAATACCATGTAGTAAAAGTAAAAAAATGGGTAAAAATGACTTTAAACATACATGAATCCATTTTTAGAAAATAGGGACATGTATGATAAATATAACTCCAGTAAATACTTAAGAATAAATAATCTAGGTTAAAAACGAGATTGGAAAAGTTATCCCTTACCTTAGGTCTGATATGATTCGTACATATCCAAACCGCCTATATAATGATTTAAATAATGTCATTGAATTATTACAGAATCATATTAATTGTTATGATATCCTATATGGTTCACTTATGACTTTATATTACTCGTTCTTTTGTAAATTCCATGTTAAAGCAGTGTTTTGGGTAAAAAAGTTTTATTCATCGTACGTGTTTTGACTTGTTGTTCTTGATATTATTATTACTTATATAATGATTTTCTTACATAGAAAATGTAAATCAAGATTTATATATCATATATATTCAGTATATATATATAATAGACATATAAATTAAATGAAATGCACTGTTCATGAAGACGGTTGGCCGTACGTACGCATGAACGTTGTTTTCCTTTCTTTATTGACTTGAATGGAAGTAAGTAAATGAAATATATTTATATATATATATACATTAATCCAGTATCTTTATCATTTCATATATTTCATTATTATTCATTATATATACTTTATAATCATTCTTGAGTGGTTAACATGGAGAATGAATCTCATCGCGTCGTGGAGACGGTAATTCGTACGTACGCACGAGCGATGATATCGTTCCCATAATTATTGAATTGAATTGGAGTGGATGATATAATATCTCATAATTGGAATGATGTTATAATAACCATATATAGTTATTCTTTACACCATTATACCCATCCAAGTAATGTGGTGGTGGAAAAATATATTAAACCACGGCGTGGAGACGGTATTTCGTACGTACGCACACGCGGTGATTTCGTTTACCGTAGGATGGATAGAAGGGGAAATGAGGTTGTTTCATATTTAAAATAAAATATCAATATATTAGTGATACTTATTTTATTACTTTATAATTAAACAACTGAATAAGAAGAATAAGTTGAAGAAGAAAGAAACTTCAAAGAATCAGTAGAAGAGATTACCTCTTCTTTGACACACCTCTTTTAAGCTTCCTCTTAAGGAACTAGAGTTGGTCTTTTGAGAAGACCAGAACCTCCAGAATGTTTTTAGGAATGTGGATAAGAGAAATGTTTAGGGGTTGGCCTATATTGAAGGCTCAAAGTGTTCTGAAGAGGAGAGGGAGGAGGTGCCCTTTTATAAGGGAGGAGAGGGTCACCTTTGGAAAAACTTAAAATATTATTTTATAATAAAGTCATATTCGCTTTATAATAGCTACAAATTGATTTATTTCATAGATAAAGTGGGTATGGGTCGAAATCCTATCAACCAACAGGTTTTAGACAAGTTTAGGTTACTATTTTAACCTTGTAATTTAGATTTAACTCAAGTTAAATAATTTAACTTTTACCGTGTCTTCTTCAGTTTCTTACACTATATGGTTAATAATATTACTATTACAAGATAAAAGAAACCAAAGTGGTTCATTATTCATATATATAAATTTATATAATTCATATTTAAGAACCTTAGATTTTTAGTAATAGAATAACAATTAATAATATACTATTTGTTTTTAAAAACTATTTTATGTCAATTTTGACACTATTTGGTAATTTATTTTTTTTAAAATCATAACAGCATGATTAGTTTGAAAAATATTAATTAAATAAATACAAACATGTCATATTAACCTATAAAATTAGTGTAATTCACAAAAAGTCTCAAATTACATTTATTTTGGTATTTGTAACATCAATTATGTTAATATTTCATTAATAAAATAATTACTGCGTCATCATTGTGTCATAAATAAATTAACTTATTTAATGTCTCAAAATTAAAAATAAAATACTATTATGTAGGCAATAGTTTTATATTTCTATGTAATTTTAATAGTCTAACTTATCTTATATATAACCCTATATTAAAAATGTTTTAGTTATTAAACATTGATTTTAACTATTTTAACTCTTCTTTAAATAAAATAATAATAAAGGTTCTAATCTAATCCAAGTTGACCTAAAGGGTAATATTTTATTCCTAAGGTTTTTTTAGTCGAATTACACTTATCCAATAGAATTAGGACATGTTTTAGGGTAATAATAATATCATTTTTACCCTTAATTACGCTATCTACTTTTAACTGTGGTAAATAAAAGTAAAAAGTTAATATTCACCAAAAATTATTTTTATCTTATTGAACCGCATTTTACTCCTTGATATTAAATGTGTCTCTCGGATTTTCAAAATTCAACTCACAGAAGCATTAAAATTAAGTTTTATGTACAATTACAAATGCTCTTTGGAGGTGGGTAAAAGATGGTAAAAAGTTCAATAAAATTTTTATATATCTATATTATTATGAAATGAATCCAATTAAATACATTGAACTTATATAGGTATTATGTATCTATTTTTAAATAAAATAAATTATTATTTCAATAATAAGTCGGTTTTTAAATTGTAACCCGATGTTTTCACTATTCATCAAAAATTGAAAGTTTTCAGAAAAATACAAAAAATTAACCCTAGGCTAATTTGGATATTACAAATCAAAAAATGAGGTCCATTTTGAACGATAAAATTTATAAAATTTCAAAAAGTGGGTATTACTATTCATAACGATTAGTTCATAATAATATTATAATGATATCGCGTTTAGTGAAACTCGGTATTGCCTACAACGCAATCTATCGAGAAAGGTTGCTCTGGCGTGCAACACAAGCCCAGAATAATGTTTGCGTATATTGTAAGCTAATACGGTGTTGCGTATAGTGCAAGATAATCTTGGTGTAGCACACAACACAAGACATCAATGTAATTTAAAATAATATTTCTCATAAAGTCTCGAGGTGTTACATTCTACCCCCCTTAAAATGAATTTCGCCCTTGAAATTTTTTGGGGTTATAAATGGTTTATTAATTGAGAGTTCTTTCATAGAAACCCAAATCGTAAAAAGGAATACTAAATATTCATTTTAAAAAGGAAAGTTAGTGTAACACCCCGAGCTTCCATGATACGCTTCTCATTCAATAATGCAATAGCTTGCATTGTACGCAGCTTCGAGTTCTAACACATGCCACAACCAATCAAAATAGCCGTTATGAATAGTAATACCTAAATTTTGAAATTTTATAAATTTTATCTTGCCAAATGGACTTCGTTTTTGGATTCGTAATATCGAAATTAGCCTATGTTGAATTTTTGGTATTTTTCTGAGAACTTCCAATTTTTTATAAATAGTGAAAAATACTTAAAAACAACATTTTAATAAAAATAATTTATAGTGATAAATTATACTATTGAGTGGTTTTAAAGTATAATTAGAATATATTTTTACCATTTTATCCAATGGTGGTCAATAGAATTAATTTAACATTGAAATTGGACATAAACAATTGCCAATCTTTTGATATAAATTGTTTCTTAAAAACACGCTATTTGTTGTGACAGTGGGAATTAATTATAAAATTAATTAATGCAACTTATATGTTTGGAATTTTGTAAAATATACATCATTTTTGAAATTGGAATATCAAATATAGCTTAGGGTGAATTTTTGGGATTTTTCTGAAAAACATCAATTTTTGATGAATAGTGAAACCACTAAGTGGTACTTATAAAAACTGATTTTTCGTTTAAATTAAATTTTACCACTTCTATGTTTTGAATTTCAAAAATCCAACATACATGGTTGTCATTAAGAAGTAAAATGTGGTTCAATGAGATTAAAATAATTTTTGGTGAATAGTAACTTTTAAGTTCTTAATCACGATTAGAGGTAATTAGTGTAGTTTAAAGTAAAAATAATGTTTTAATAATATGAGATGAGCTTGACACATGTCATACCCTCATTTTATGTGCCATGGAAGACCGAGAAAATCCATGGGTCAACTTGGGGACCCCATGGAGCCACTTTAGTTGGAAAATGACATAAATACCTTTTATATAATGTTAAAGTAAAAAATGACACAAACATGAAATGTTTTACTAAAACAATTTTTCCATGGGGTTATACAAGTCATATTTTTGACTATAAAAAGTCATTGGAAAGATAAAGATATTTCCTAAATCATAGTATTTTTTTTTATAATTTTTAGACATTATATAAATTAAATTCCTTATCACATCATGATGATGCAGCGATGACCTCATTATTTAACGATTTTAATAAAATGAAAAGATAATGTAAAATACAAGGCTTACACTTGTACAAAGACTATTGGATGGGTATATTTCGAACCCTTATCACATTAGCCTCGAATTATATAAGTTTTCTACCTTTAGAATCCGAAAAGAATTGTATAATAATGTTAAATTTCCTTACTTTCCAAGAGTGCCCCTCCTCTCCTCTTATAAAAGGCCCCCACCTCTACCAACTTACTAACACATTCAAAGCCTTTTGGCTCGGCCAAACTCTGCCCAAATACTCTCCCAAATTCCATCCCTTACTCCTAGAAGCCTCACCTTGGGCATAATGCTTCCCAAGGAAGCCTTTGGATCGAATCAAAAGAGTTACCCGATTTTAAGGTAATGTATTCTCTTGTGTTATTTTATTTTATTTTTCTTCACCAACCCCCTAAACACTTTTTATTCTTTTCTTTTGTAACAAAACCAGTATCCTCAATATACTAGGATGTTTTTATAATAAGGATTAGAGATACACTTACACACACCTACATCTAATGGTTAAGGAACAAACTGTTTCTGTGGATGGTGAATTTCTGCCTCACGAAACGATGATTGTTCAACACTCATATAACACCTTCAAAGGTTTCCATTAAGATGTCACTATATTTATATATGATATATAATATTTTTATATTTTCCTTATTCTTCTTTATTTCTAATTTATGGAATACTTTATGATTTCCATTATGGGTAAACGCGATAATTTCATTTTAGGAAGTGCGGACTACCACCCCCTCAAAGTGATGTGAATCGTTAATGCCATATATGGGATATATAAAGGATGGAGTAAATTATATTTTATATGATATTATACTGGAACTATATTATACATTTATATAATTATGATTTCATTCCATTAAATACGAAATAGAAATGAAAGTAGCATTCATGCGTACGCACGGCTTACCGTCTCCATGAACAGTGCATTTCAGTTATTACCTCTAAATGTTATGTAATATTATAAATGCATGTATATAATGGATATATATTATATGTATGATATCTACATCATGAACATAATTCTGGATATAATGGATATTTCTACACATGAACAACTTGTAATTATAAGAAATATATTTTTGACTCAAGAACCAAAGATCGACAAAACAACCGTTATTAACTTAAATAATTACATAATGTTCATGACATGGTAATAAGTGATATAAAAGGAATAATGAACTAGAAAAAGGTTATTAAGAAGGTAGATATTAACTCTAGTTTATTATTCAGGAGGTTAAAGAGCGGTCGAGTCAAGTCAGACATGAGGTAAGGGAATTTCTTAACCCAGTTTCCATTCTTTGGGTTAATCTCCTACTTTCAAATTATTTCATGATATTATTATGTCCTATTTTGTATTTTTACTTTATTTATGTGTACCTATAGTGAATACACATAATAGATCTATTTTATTTTAAAAATGATCTTTTTAAGGACTTCGTCTCAATCTCCTTTCATTGAGGCATATTTGGTTTTATACACTTCTTTCTTTTATATGGTCTATAAAACCCTTTGACTTTTATGTTTATTCAAAAGGAATATTTTTTATACGAAGCGTTTTACTAAACGACAAAAAGGGAATGTTTTTCTTTCCGTACATATGTGGCGACAACGACTTCTCCGCCGCCATGACCATTATTTGAGTTTCGGCTTCCTCTACAAGCCATCACTTTTTTTAATGAAAAATAAATACAAAGTTTTAACTTTCTTTATTTTGGTATTGAAAATTGTTTTGAAAGCGTTTTTTATTATATCAATGTGTTGTATTGATATCTTGTGATTGAAATGTGAAAATGTTATGTTTCATTTATGCATGTTTTAAAAGGCTTTTTTTAGTTATACATTGCCTTAAATGTTAATGTTTATTTATGAAAGCTTCCGCAATATTGTTATCCTTACTGAGCATCTGATCTCACCCCTTTCAATGTTTGAATATTTTCCAGGATGTGAAGAAGTATTTTATGAATGACCTGTAGGGATAGACAGAAGAGGATATGAGTGTGGACTATGAAGACTTTGTTATTAGATTTTCTCTTTATGATGTAATGTAACTTTTATGAATGTATCTAGTGTTTCCAAGGCTACTAAACTAATCGGTCTTTCGAGACTTGATCTTTTGTGATCATGCCAATGTTACGAAGTAATGCACCGACTCTGGGTAGCTGGGGTCGGGGCGTTACAGTTGGTATCAGAGGCAGTTTAGTACTAACCTTGGAATCTAGATTTAGATAAACTCTGATTAGAGCACATAGCCCGAAGATAGACTTTGAGGATTATTATAGAAGAACTTCCTAGAATTTAGGTATTATAGAGATTTTGTGAGTTTTCCAAGCAATACATCCCTGTTTGGATATGAGCAGGTAGAGGTGGATCTGGCACAGATGTACCTAGGGGTAAAACCCGAAAACACCGCTTTGAACTAGACTCGAACGGGTACAGGTGCACGACAACGGGCTTTGCTGCACTCTTGGTTACAACACTCCCGGGGGATATGCTTAGGATGATTCTCATTTTCTTTACAAACCACTATGAAGGGTTATATGTTTGGAATTTTGTAAAATAGACATCATTTTTGAAATCGGAATATCAAATATAGCTTAGGGTGAAGGTTTGGGATTTTTCTGAAAAAACTTCAATTTTTGATGAATAGTGAAACCACTAAGTGGTACTTATAAAAACTGATTTTTCGTTTAAATGAAATTTTACCACTTCTGTGTTTTGAATTTCAAAAATCCGACATACATGTTTTTAATTAAGAAGTAAAATGTGGTTCAATGAGATTAAAATAATTTTTGGTGAATAGTAACTTTTAAGTTCTTAATCGCGATTAGAGGTAATTAGTGTAGTTTAAGGTAAAAATAATATTTCAATAATATGAGATGAGCTTGAAACATGTCATACGCTCATTTTATGTGTCATGGACGACCAAGAAAATCCATGGGTCAACTTGGGGACCCCATGGAGCCACTTTAGTATGAAAATGACATAAATAACTTTTATTTAATGTTAAAGTAAAAAATGACACAAAAATGAAATGTTTTACTAAAACAATTTTTACATGGGGTTAAAAAAGTCATATTTTTGACTATAAAGAGTCATTGCAAAGCTAAAAAGTTTTCCTACATCATAGTATTTTTTCTATAATTTTTAGACTTTAAATAAATTAAATTATTTATGACATCATGATGATGCAGCGATGACCTCATTATTTAACGATTTTAATAAAATGAAAAGATAAGGTAAAATTCAAGGCTTACACTTGTCCAAAGACTATTGGATGGGTATATTTAGAACCCTTATCACCTTAGCCTAGAATTATATAAGTGTGGGACCTTTAGAATCCGAAAAGCATTGTATAATAATGAAAAATTTCCTTACTTTCCAAGAGTGCCCCTCCTCTCCTCTTATAAATGGCCCCCACTTCTACCACCTTACTCGCACATTAAAAGCCTTTTGTCTCATCCAAACTATGACCAAATACTCTCCCAACTTCCCTCCCTTACTCCTAGAAGCCTCACTTTGGGCATAATTCTTCCCAAGGATGCCTTTGGCTCAAATCAAAAGAGTTACCCGATTTTAAGGTAATGTCTTCTCTTGTGTTATTTTATTTTATTTTTCTTCTCCAACCCCCTAAACTCTTTTTATTATTTTTTTTGTAACAAAACCCGTATCCTCAATATACTAGAATGTTGTTATAAGAAGGATCTTAGATACACTTACACACACCTACATCTAATGGTTAAAGAACATACTGTTTCTGTGGATGGTGAATTTCTGCCTCACAAAACGATGATTGTTCAACACTCATATAACACCTTCAAAGGTGGCCATTAAGATGTCACTATATTTATATATGATATATAATATTTTTATGTTTTCCTTATGCTTCTGTATTTCTCATTTATGGCATACTTTATGATTTCCATTATGGGTAAACGCGATAATTTCATTTTAGGAAGTGCGGACTACCGCCCCCTCAAAGTGATGTGAATCGTTAATGCCATATATGGGATATATAAAGGATGGAGTAAATGATATTATATATGATATTATACTGGAACTATATTATAACTTTATATAATTATGATTTCATTCCATTAAATACGAAGTAGAAATGAAAGTAGCGTTCATGCGTACGTACGGCTTACCGTCTCCATGAACAGTGCATTTCATTTCTTACCTCTAAATGTTATGTAATATTATAAATGCATGTATATACTGGATATATATTATATGTATGATATCTACATCATGAACATAATTCTGGATATAATGGATATTTCGACACATGAACAACTTGTAATTATAAGAAATATATTTTTGACTCAAGTACCAAAGATCGACAAAATGACCGTTATTAAATTAAATAATAACATAATGTTCTTGACATTGTAATAAGTGATATAAAAGGAATAATGAACTCGAAAAATGTTCTTAAGAAGGTAGATATTAACTCTAGTTTATTATTCAGGAGGTTAAAGAGCGGTCGAGTCAAGTCGGACACGAGGTAAGGGAATTTCTTAACCCAGTTTCCATTCTTTGGGTTAATCTCCTACTTTCAAATTATGTCATGATATTATTATGTCCTATTTTTTATTTTTACTTTCTTTATGTGTACCTATAGTGAATACACATAATAGATCTATTTTATTTTAAAAAATTATTTTTTTAAGTACTTCATCTCAATCTCCTTTCATTGAGGCATATTTGGTTTTATACACAACTTTCTTTTATATAGTGTATAAACCCCTTTGACTTTTACGTTTATTCAAAAGGAATCTTTTTTATACGAATCGTTTTACTAAATGACAAAAAGGGAATGTTTTTCTTTCCGTACATATGCGGCGAAAACGACTTCTCCGCCGCCGTGACCATTATTTGAGTTTCGGCTTCCTCTACAATCCATCACTTTTTTTAATGAAAAATAAATACAAAGTTTTAACTTTCTTTATTTTGGTATTGAAAATGGTTTTGAAAGCGTTTTTATTATATCAATGTGTTGTATTGATATCTTGTGATTGAAATGTGTAAATGTTATGTTTCCTTTATGTATGTTTTATTTGATACGATTATGTTATGGTTTATGATATGTCTAAACCTATTCATATGAGGAATGCATTGGACTTAATAAGTGACGGGTGGAGCCCGCTATAGCTCCTCGATGCATCGGTAGGTCTCATGAGACAAACTAGTGTCTTGGCACGAGGCCTTGAAAAAATCTTATTTGTGGTCTTGGCACGAGGCCTTGGCTACGTGGTTATGATAGTCTGGCATTATGCATTCCATCGTTATGAAAGTGGTTATTGATATTGCATGTGATTATTCGACCAGTAGAATATCCATGTGAATAAGTAAATGGCATTATATCATTTTAATTTTGCCATATTATGTTGAAGTTCATGTTGAAAAGGCTTTTGTTTTAGTTATACATTGCCTTAAATGTTAATGTTTATTTATGAAAGCTTCCGCAATATTGTTATCCTTACTGAGCATCTGAGCTCACCCCTTTCAATGTTTTAATATTTTCCAGGATGTGAAGAAGTATTTTATGAATGACCTGCAGGGATAGACAGAAGATGATATGAGTGTGGACTATGAAGACTTTGTTATTAGATTTTCGCTTTATGATGTAATGTAACATTTATGAATGTATCTGGTGTTTCCAAGGCTACTAAACTAATCAGTCTTTTGAGACTTGATATTTTGTGATCATGCTAATGTTACGAAGTAATGCACCGACTCTGGGTAGCTGGGGTCGGGGCGTTACAGTTGGTATCAGAGACAGTTTAGTACTAACCTTGGAATCTAGATTTAGATAAACTCTGATTAGAGAACATATCCCGAAGATAGACTTTGAGGATTAGTATAGAAGAACTTCCTAGAATTTTGGTATTATAGATATTTTGTGAGTTTTCCAAGTAATACATCACTGTTTGGATACGAGCAGGTAGAGGAGGCTCTGGCACAGATGTACCTAGGGGTAAAACCCGAAAACACTGCTTTGAGCTAGACTCGAACGAGAACTGGTTCACGACAACGGGCCTTGCTGCACTCTTGGTTATGACACTCCCGTGGGATATGCTTAAGATAATTCTCATTTTCTTTACAAACCACTATGAAGGGTTATGAGTATATACATCTAGAAAGAAAACTTTTTTATGATTATGGATTATATCCATAAATTGTTCAATTAGTGTTAAGTGTTTTACAAGTATGGAATTATGTATTTTGATTCATAAACTAATCTAGTTTATGCCATTGTTTAGAAATGGCGCCTAGTGGAAGGAATGGAAACCGTATCAATGCACGCACTCCGTGTAGGGATTTCCCTCCTGCTCAAGATAATTATTGTGGATCTGGAGATACAACTGGTGCTGATCAACTTATTACCATACTTGGACAACTCACTCAGGTTATGAATAATAGCCTTACTTGTATGGAGCAGCCTGATCCGCAACGTGGAGGATCAATGTTAGACCGCTTCATGAGGAAACAACCACCAACATTTAATGGGGGTACAAATCCATTAGTAGATGAGAAATGGAGAAACTCCTTAGAGAAAATATTCCATGCCTTGGGGTTTAGTGAAAGAGATAAGTTTTTCATGGCATTCTACCGCCTCACTGGAGATGGCGATCAATGGTGGTCACTAATTCAAAACACAAAGGAAGATGAAGAAGTATCAAGTATGGAATGGAGGGAGTTTAAAGAAATTTTCTTAGAAAAATACTTTATACATGACCATCAAGCAGATATGGAAAGGCAATTTCTGAGTCTGAGGCAGAAGGAGGATGAGAATGTCACAAAGTATGAGGATAACTTTACAAGGTTAGAGAGGCATGTTGCAGATTATATACGTAACCCAAGAAGTAAGATTGATCGTTTCATTGATGGGATAAAACAATTTCTCTGTCAAGATTTAGTATCACAATCTTTCTCAACATACGAAGATATTTTCTCATGTGCTATCAAGACAGAAAAGGAATTCTCTAAGTCTTATGAAAACAAAGTAAATCAAGAGAAGAAGAGAACGGTGGAACAAGAGACAGATAAAGGGAAAAAGGGAAAGTAGGATTTTCCATTATGTGATAATTTTGGGAAGAATCACCCTGGTACTTGCCTAAAAGGAATTGGTGTTTGTTACAAATGTGGAGAAAAAGCTCACCAGGCTCGTGATTGTAAGGCAAAGAAAGAGGCTATCAATGTTGAATGCTAAAATTGTAGGGAAATGGGTCATTATGAAAATGAATGTCCTAAGCGTCAGAGAAACTTACCTCAGAAAAGGCCAAGGGATCAAGGACAATCTTATGCTGTTACTACAGTTGAAGCAGAATAATTAATGTATTGGTGCTTTTGGACTCATGGATTATATTCTGGTTATTAGAATAATGTGATATATATATAAGGATTGTACTGTAGTACTTGTTGATTTCAGAAAGGTTTTAATATGATGAAGGTAATCATATTTTTAGTATGTGACAAAAAGGGAAACTTTAATTTGTTTGGGGAATCTGATGTTACAATTGATTTTTGAATTTAGAGACCTTTTAGAGAAAGTCTGGACAGAGGTATTTTGGATAACTATAAATGTTGGAATGGATTAAGTTGAACTTTGGATTGTGTTGTTTAAGGTTAAAACATCTATGAAAATTATTTTTGGAATATTATAATACTATAGTTTTTGGAAAAGGACAACCTGCAGGGTGGGGCATAACCCGCCGCGTCGGACAAAGCTGTAGGAATCGAACTCACAACCATAGTGCGACAGGCCTTTATTACCTACCACTAGCCTACAAGAAGTCCCTGGTTATTAAAAAATAGTTCTACTAATCTAAATGGTATGTGTTAATATTTGGAACCTTATACGATTAGGATAAATATAATATTTTTGAGTTCTATTATCTTTTTGAGTGAAAAATGAGTTTGTGGTAGAAATTAGTTGAAGGTTGAAACTCTACTTGTCAAGAATAAATATATATACCTATCTCTTATTCTATGAATAAATTAATTCTTAAACTTTAGTAAAGGGATATTAAAACAAAAAATTGTGTTATCCTAATACCTTATGTCTTGTTGAACTGATAATATTTTAAATCATCAATGATTGAAGGCTTTGAGGCCCTCAATTTTTCAATTGTTTGTGATTGATGACCTCAATCACTCCCTAAAAATATTTACATTTTTCCTCCAATTATACGTCTATAATTGCCACCAATGTTCTCTTTATTGAGATCATAATTTGGTGGTGACTTTTTCATTTCCCTTTCCCTCTTATTAAGGCTAAATTTTATTAACCTTATTTCCGATTTGGGTTTTCCACAAAGGTATTTTATATTTTCAACCTTTTATTTTCAAATAACATTATCAAATTGTGGGGACACAATTTATTGAAGGAGGGGAGAATGTAACACCCGAAGCTTCCATGATACGCTTCTCATTCAATAATACAATAACTTGCATTGTACGCAGCTTCAAGTTCTAACACACGCCACAACCAATCAAAATAGCCGTTATGAATAGTAATACCTAATTTTTGAAATTTTATCTTGCCAAATTTACTTCGTTTTTGGATTCGGAATATCGAAATTAGCCTATGTTGAATATTTGGTTTTTTCTGAGAACTTCCAATTTTTTATGAATAGTGATAAATACTTAAAAACAAATTTTTTAATCAAAATAATTTATAGTGATAAATTATACTATTGAGTGGTTTTAAAGTATAATTAGAATATATTTTTACCATTTTATCCAATGGTGGTCATTAGAATTAATTTAACATTGAAATTGGACATAAACAATTGTCAATCTTTTGATATAAATTGTTTCTTAAAAACACGCTATTTGTTGTGACAACGGGAATTAATTATAAAATTAATTAATGAAACTTACATGTTTGGAATTTTGTAAAATAGACATCATTTTTGAAATCTGAATATCAAATATAGCTTAGGGTGAATTTTTGGGATTTTTCTAGAAAACTTCAATTTTTGATGAATAGTGAAACCACTAAGTGGTACTTATAAAAACTGATTTTTCGTTTAAATGAAATTTTACCACTTTTGTGTTTTGAATTTCAAAAATCCAACATACATGGTTGTCATTAAGAAGTAAAATGTATCAATGAGATTAAAATGATTTTTGGTGAATAGTAACTTTTAAGTTCTTAATCGCGATTAGAGGTAGTTAGTGTAGTTTAAGGTAAAAATAATATTTTAATAATATGAGATGAGATTGACACATGTCCTACCCTCATTGGATGTGCCATGGAAAGCCAAGAAAATCCATGGGTCAACTTGGGGACCCCATGGAGCCACTTTAGTTGGAAAATGACATAAATACCTTTTATTTAATGTTAAAGTAAAAAATGACACAAACATGAAATGTTTTACTAAAACAATTTTTACATGGGGTTCTACAAGTCATAGTTTTGACTATAAATAGTCATTGGAAAACTAAAAATATTTCCTACATCATAGTATTTTTTTTTATAATTTTTAGACATTAAATAAATAAAATTATTTATGACATCATGATGATGCAGCGATGACCTCATTATTTAACGATTTTAATAAAATGAAAAGATAATGTAAAATACAAGGCTTAAACTTGTCAAAAGACTATTGGATGGGTATATTTCGAACCCTTATCACCTTATCCTCTAATTATATAAGTTTGGGACCTTTAGAATCCGAAAAGCATTGTATAATAATGTAAAATTTCCTTACTTTCCAAGAGTGCCCCTCCTCTCCTCTTATAAAAGGCCCCCACCTCTACCACCTTACTCACACATTCAAAGCCTTTTGGATCGGCCAAACTCTTCCCAAATACTCTCCCAACTTCCCTCCCTTACTCCTAGAAGCCTCACTTTGGGCATAATTCTTCCCAAGGAAGCCTTTGTCTCAAATCAAAAGAGTTACCCGATTTTAAGGTAATGTCTTCTCTTGTGTTCTTTTATTTTATTTTTCTTCTCCAACCCCCTAAAATCTTTTTATTCTTTTCTTTTGTAACAACAACAGTATACTAAATATACTAGGATGTTGTTATAATAAGGATTAGAGATACACTGACACACACCTACATCTAATGGTTAAAGAACATACTGTTTCTGTGGATGGCGTATTTTTGCCTCACGAAACGATGATTGTTCAACACTCATATAACACCTTCAAAGGTGGCCATTAAGATGTCACTATATTTATATATGATATATAATATTTTTATGTTTTCCCTATGCTTCCATATTTCTCATTTATGGAATACTTTATGATTTTCTTTATGGGTAAACGCGATAATTTCATTTTAGGAAATGCGGACTACCGCCCCCTCAAAGTGATGTGAATCGTTAATGCCATATGTGGGATGTATAAAGGATGGAATAAATGATATTATATATGATATTATACTGGAACTATATTATACCTTTATATAATTATGATTTCATTCCATTAAATACGAAATAGAAATGAAAGTAGTGTTCATGCGTACGTACGGATTACCGTCTCCATGAACAGTGCATTTCATTTCTTACCTCTAAATGTTATGTAATATTATAAATGAATATATATACTGGATATATATTATATGTATGATATCTACATCATGAACATAATTCTGGATATAATGGATATTTCGACATATGAACAACTTGTAATTATAAGAAATATATTTTTGACTCAAGTACCAAAGATCGACAAAACGACCGTTATTAACTTAAATAATTACATAATGTTCCTGACATGGTAATAAGTGATATAAAAGGAATAATGAACTAGAAAAAGGTTCTTAAGAAGGTAGATATTAACTCTAGTTTATTATTCAGGAGGTTAAAGTGCGGTCGAATCAAGTCGGACACGAGGTAAGTGAATTTCTTAACCCAGTTTCCATTCTTTGGGTTAATCTCCTACTTTCAAATTATGTCATGATATTATTATGTCCTATTTTGTATTTTTACTTTCTTTATGTGTACCTATAGTGAATACACATAATAGATCCATTTTATTTTAAAAATGATCTTTTTAAGGACTTCGTCTCAATCTCCTTTCATTGAGGCATATTTGGTTTTATACACAACTTTCTTTTATATGGTGTATAAACCCCTTTGACTTTTACGTTTATTCAAAAGGAATCTTTTTTATAGGAATTGTTTTACTAAACGACAAAAAGGGAATGTTTTTCTTTCTGTATATATGCGGCGATAATGACTTCTCCGCCACCATGACCATTATTTGAGTTTCGGCTTCCTCTACAAGCCACCACTTTTTTTTAATGAAAAATAAATACAAAGTTTTAACTTTCTTTATTTTTGTATTGAAAATGGTTTTGAAAGCATTTTTATTATATCATTGTGTTTTATTCATATCTTGTGATTGAAATGTGGAAATGTTATGTTTTATTTATGCATGTTTTATGTGATACGATTATGTTATGGTTTATGATATGTTTAATCCTATTCTTATGAGGAATGCATTGGACTTAATAAGTGATGGGTGGAGCCCGCTATAGCTCCTCGATGCATCAATAGGTCTCATGAGACAAACTAGTGTCTTGGCACGAGGACTTAACAAAATCTTATTTTTGTTCTTGGCATGAGGCCTTGGCTACGTGGTTATGATAGTCTGGCATTATGCATTCCATCGTTATAAAAGTGGTTATTGATATTGCAAGTGATTATTCGACCAGTAGAATATCCATGTGAATAAGTAAATGGAATTATCTCATTTTACTTTTTCCATATTATGTTGAATTTCATGTTTAAAAGGCTTTTGTTTTAGTTATACATTTCCTTAAATGTTAATGTTTATTTATGAAGGCTTCCACAATATTGTTATCCTTACTGAGCATCTGAGCTCACCCCTTCCAATGTTTTAATATTTTCCAGGATGTGAAGAAGTATTTTATGAATGACCTGCAGGGATAGATAGAAGAGGATATGAATGTGGACTATGAAGACTTTGTTATTATATTTTCTCTTTATGATGTAATGTAACATTTATGAATGTATCTAGTGTTTCCAATGCTACTAAACTAATTGGTCTTTCGAGACTTGATCTTTTGTGATCATGACAATGTTATGAAGTAATGCACTGACTCTGGGTAGCTGGGGTCGGGGTGTTACAGTTAGAATCATAACAGTCACCCAAAGTAACTGAGTACTATGTTTCCACATAGGACAACATAGGTGAAAATATGGATATGGAAGAGAAATATAACCATCATGTTTAGATGAAGAGTGGTAGAGAACATGGCTATGAAAAATCCCACAATCACAAAGCCATAAATTTGTTACGATCTAAGGTACCATCTGATTCATCAAATATGAGGGCAATAAGAAAACATTTTTGGTTTTCAAGATCATTTCGCTAAAGTTGAAAACATTGGAATTAGAAGAAATACTTTCTTGATTTTGGTACAATCTCACCTTTGGTCGTTCCTTGAACAATTCCCACTTCATCTCTTAAAGAAATGAAGTTGAATTTTTCATTAGTGATGTGTTAGCAGATCACGCGATAGAATGACACGTCATTCCATCTGTCTCAATCAAAATGTTAGCAAAAGTTATTAAATATACATAAGTCTATTTATAGTGAGATTAATTATATATGGTTCCTAAAATGGACTTATACTTCATATATCATACCACTTAATAAATTAAAACTCATTTATACTAACCAGGGACTTCCTGTAAGCCATTGGTATGCGATAAAGGCCTTTCTCACTTCAGTTGTGGGTTCGATTCCCACTGCCTTGTCCGACGCGACGGGTTGTATCTTGTTATATGGGTTGTCCTTTTTCTAAAACTATACTATTATAACATTCCAGAAAAAATATTTATAAACAAGTTCTATCCTTAAATAATACTATCTGATTTCCAACATAATCCATTCCAATATTTAGGCTTATCCAAAATACATATGTCCAATCTCATAGTATAAAGAAAATGATTACTTGAAAGGTCAGTTAACAAGTACGTGAATACCATCATTTATCCCCTATATATCATACTATATATCTTTTTGGTCACATTCCAAACATGTGAATACATTAATCGTCTATTCTCTTGAAAAAATGAATACCCATTAAACCTTAGTGAAAACATGAATTCTGTCAAAAGTTCACTCTTTCCACATACCAAAATCCCAAAATTTTTATATACTCAAACCATGATATAACTTTTTCCTTATATCAGTCATGATATTGTTAATACTACCATTTTCTCTGTATCCCTTCATTTTTCACATATCATCTTCTTTCTAAAAATATCTAAATAACCTTTCAAGGTTACCGGTACCATTTAACATATACTTTCAAATACTTTAGGAAACAATATAGTGTAACCATCCTTAGATCTGTCTTTATTCCAAAGTACCATTATCTTTACAACATAACTCTTGATAAAAATACATTATTCCACTACCTTCTTAAACCATTGACCGAGCTTCAACAATTATTTCAACTCATATATCATTTGTAGTCTCTTCATCATCATCAACATAAATACTACCTGAACAACCATGATGATTCTCTTCAAGAGACTTTCCCTTAGGGAATTGGTTTTCATAATGCCCGTACATTCCACATTTAAAACATTTAACCATTGTTGATGTATTAGTAATACCATTATCCTTGTCCATGCTGTTAACTGAACCTTTGCCTTTGCAATTACTAGCTTTATGTCCTTCTTTTCCACACCCAAAGCATCTTCCAGTTCTTTGAAACATTCTCCTGGATGCCTCTTTCCACATGATTTACATGGGGGAAATTGAACTTTCTTTCCTCTATGATCATCATGAAAATCCATCTTTCTCTTATTAGATGAGTCAAGAAACTTACCAAAGTTGAGATTATTTATCATATTATGATATTGATGATTAGAAATAATAATGATACGTGGACTTCCAGATACAATTTCATTTGGTTTCTCACAAAGAATATCATTCCATTGTCCATCATATCCTCCATTATCGTGAATCTTCCTGTTTCCATCCATTTTCTAAAACCCAAAAAGAATATTGTGAGAGAAAAAAATCATTCTAGGGAAAAAACATAATAAAGGGGGGTAACATCAATATCTAATATCTTAGTATTAATTCTGATATTGTTACCATAATTCTTGGAATATAACCTATACTTTTACTTAACCTTTGTGACATCCCTAGACATACCTTAGAAATATCTCTAGGGATCTCACTAAAGTTTTCGCATCCTAGTTTCCAAAGGTTAACTAATCTTTTCTTCTGATACCAACTATAGAGACCCATATCTTGTTGTACATGGACATTACATTACTTTTTTGGAATATCTAATACATAACAAAAACAAACACCAATGGACTGTAATAGTTTAGTGTCTTTGGAAACTTGTAATATAATCTTCTAATCTTGGTGAAAGATCTTCAACATCTCCCATAAAGATCATCCCTTTTTTTCTTACCTAAAACCTTTTTCTATATCCTGTGGAAAAGAAAACCTATAAAGGGTGAGATCAAATGCTCAGTAAGGGTAATCAAGGAGAAAATAAAACAAACCATATACATTTTAACTTCAAAACATGAACAGAAATTGTACACATCAAAATCTTGAGTTGTGAAAGAAATCTTGGCAGTAAGTAAGGAATAGGTCTTAAGGAACATCAATAATGATAAAATAGCATTGGAATAAAACATTTAATTGTGTAAAACCATTATTCACATGATATGATTTCCATAGTAGCCAAGGCATTGCTTCCAAGACCATCTTAGTGGAAAAAGTCCCTTTCTGAATCGAGTTCACTCCTTGTTCCAGTCCTGTATCATTGAACTAGATTAACTTACCATTCCAGCCATGTCTATCTCATGAGATATAAATCTTTACCCAATGCATTGCAGGGAGATATATGTCCCACCCATCTCATAATGAAATCATTCTCACTTGTGCCACAACATAAACATAAATCATTCATCATAACCCAAAGAATAAAATGGGTCTCATAATCATCATCCCATCATAACATAATCCATATAAAACAAATGGAGATCATTTCATCATAAGAAAAGTGAAACCATGTAAATAATAGAGACATTATACTTGAAACATACACATATAAAATAATGTCATCTTAGATGGAAAATGGTTTTGATAAAACACTTGAAATAAATTCTTGAGGAAAATATCCTATCTTACTCAAAATCATTTTATTTTCACAAAATTCCATGAAATTTTAAAACAAAATGTTTTTTTTGAAAATATTCATGAAATCTTGTAGAGTAATATTCATGAAAATAAGGTGTTATGAAACCGTAAAAATACGTTCATGCCGTATAAGTTAAAAGAAAATTCTTCTCGTACTTTTGCCGAAAAAAGTCAAAAAGTACCTCGTATGGTAAACAAAAGAAATATTCCTTACATACCATGTAGTAAAAGTCAAAAATGGGTAAAAAGGAATTTAAACATACATTAAACCATTTTTAGAAAACAGGGACATGGATGATAAATATAACTCCTATAAATACTTATGAATATACAATCTCTGATAAAAACGAGATTGGAAAATTTATCCCTTACCTTAGGTCTGATATGCTTCGTACATATCTGAAACTCCTGTATAATGATTCAAATAATGTCATTGAATTATTACATAATCATATTAATTTTTATGATATCATATATGGTTCACTTATGACTTTATATTACCAGTTCTTTTGTAAATTCCATGTTAAAGAAGCGTTTTGGGTAAAATCGTTTTATTCATCGTACGAGTTTGGACTTGTTGTTCTTGATATTATTATTACTTATATCATGATTTAATTACTTATACAATGTAAATCATGATTTATATATCATATATATTCAGTATATATATATATAATAGATATATAAATGATATGAAATACACCGTTCATGGAGACCGTAGGTCGTACGTACGCATGAACATTGTTTTCCTTTATTTATTGACTTGAATGGAAGTAAGTAGATGACACACACACATATATATATATATATACATAAATCCAGTAGCTTTATCATGTCATATATTTCATTATTATTCATTATATATACATTATAATCATGCATGAGTGGTTAACATGGAGAATGAATCTCATCACGTCGTAGAGATGGTAATACGTACGTACGCACGAGCAATGATATCATTCCTATAATTATTGAATTGAATTGGAGTAGATGGTATAATATTTCATAATCAGTATGATGTTATAATAACCAAATATAGTTATTATTTACACCATTATACCCATCCAAGTAAGGTGGTGGTGGAAAAACATATTACACCATGGCGTAGAGACGGTATTTCGTACGTACGCACACGTGGTGATTTCGTTTTCTGTGGGATGAATAGAAGGTGAAATGGGGTTGTTTCATATTTATAATAACATATCAGTATATTATTGATACTTATTTTATTAATTTATAATGAAACAACGAATGAATAAGAAGTAGAAGAAGAAAGAAACTTGAAAGAATCGGTAGAAGAGATTACCTCTTCTTCGACACACCTCTTTTAAGATTCCTCTTAAGGAACTATAGTTGGTATTTTGAGAAGACAAGAACCTCATGAATGTTTCTAGGGAAGTGGAGAAGAGAAATGGGTAGGGGTTGGCCGAGCTTGAAGGCTCAAAGTGATGTGAAGAGGAGAGGGATGACGTGCCCTTTTATAAGGGAGGAGAGGGGCACCTTTGGAAAAACTTAAAATATAATTTTATAATAAAGTCATATTCGGTTTATAATAGCTTAAAATTTATTTATTTCAAAGCTAAAGTGGGGATGGTTCTAAATCCTCTCAACCAATAGGTTTTATACAATTTTATGTTACTATTTTAACCTTATCATTTAGATTTAACTTTAAGTTAAATAATTTAACTTTTACCGTGTCTTCTGGTTTTCTTACAGTATATGGTTAATAAACTTACTATAACAAGCCAACCGAACCCCAAGTGGTTTATTATTCATATATATAACCTTATATAAGTCATTTGGACGAACCTTATATTTTTAATATTAGAATAAAAATTAATAATATAATATTTGGTTTTAAAAACTATATTATGTCAATTTTGACACTATTTGGTAATTGATTTTTTTGGAAATCATAACAGCATTATTAGTTCGAAAACAATTAATTAAATCAATACTAACATGTCATATTAACCAATTAAATTAGTTTAATTCACAAAAAGTTTCAAATTACATTTATTTGGGTATTTATAACATCAATTCTGTTAATATTTCATTAATAAAGTAATTACTGCATCATCATTGTGACATAAATAAATTAAATTATTTAATGCCTAAAAATTATAAATAAAATAAAATTATTTAGGAAATTTTTTATCTTTCTAATTAGAATTTATAGTCGAATTTATCTTATGTATAACCCTATATTGAAAATGTTTTAGTTATTATACTTTGATTTTAACTATTTAACTCTTCTTAAAATAAAATAATTACAAATGTCCTAATCTAATACAAGTGGACCTAAAGGGTAATATATTATTACTAAGGTTGGTTTTGGTCGAATTAAACTTATAAAATAGAATTATGATATGTGTTAGGGTAATAATTATATCATTTATACCATTAAATACCCTATTTACTTTTAACCGTGGTAAATAAATGTAAAAAGTTACTATTCAACAAAAAATATTTTTATCTTATTGAAAAACATTTTACTCCTTTATATTAACCGCGTATCTCAGATTTTCAAAATTCAAATCACAGAAGTAGGGAAATTATGTTTTATGTACAATTACAAATGCTCCTAGGAGGTGGGTAAAAGACGGAAAAAAGTTCAATAAAATTTTTATATATCAATATTATTATAAAATGAATCTAATGAATTACATTGAACTTATATATGTATTATGTATCAATTTTGACCTAAAATAAATATAAATAAAATAAATTACTTTTTAAATAAAAAGTCGGTTTTTAAATAGTAACCCAGTGTTTTCACTATTTATAAAAAATTGAAAGTTTTCAGAAAAATATTAAAAATTTACCCTAGGATAATTTCGATATTCCGAATCAAAAAATGAAGTCCATTTTAAATGATAAAATTTATAAAATTTCAAAAATTGGGTATTACTATTCATAACGGCTAGTTCATAATAATATTATAATAATATCATGTTTAGTGAAACTCGGTATTGCGTACAACGCAAGCTATCGAGGAAGGTTGCTCTGGCATGAAACAGAAGACTAGAATAGTTTTTGTGTATACTGTAAGCTAATATGGTGTTGCGTATAGTGCAAGCTAATCTTGGTGTAACGTACAAAAAATGACATCAAAGTAATTAAAAATAATATTTCTCATAAAATATTGGGGTGTTACATCCATCCTCCCACAGGGATGTTGGGAAGACACTATCTCCCATAGTTATGGGGGTGTTCATCACGTATTTCTCATCAAGGGTAGGGTGAATATAGAAAACACAAGGGAATATATGTATATATATATATAGGTACTGAACACTCAACCCAACCTACGGGTTTTAAAAACAACCAACCATCCCACACTGAACTTCCTTTGGTATTGCCTATAACAAAAAACCACAAAACCAGACACAAACATAATTCAAAACCCCATAAAATTAATTTTACCACATTATCAATATTTATTAAGAAATTCATTTATTCATTCCATCCGCCCCCCGAGCAACTACTAACCACACGTAACATGCCACACAACATAAACAACACATAAAAAATAGAACCACGACAAACAACCTAACCACTTCCATCGCCATTATTCGAGGTCATTTATCCCAATATATCCTTAAAAAAACAACCATCATCCCACGCCAATACCCAACACATCAAACAACACACCACCCAATTGTAGTCCCACTACACAAACACACCACACCCAACAAACATGACACAACCATGATGCAGTCCCACTACACAACAATTCATTTATTCCACAATAAATATCTCAACATGAGATTCCATTACACCACATGTACCATCCCATACACACATCCATGATCCTAGAAATAGTACCACACAACCCTCACAAGACACATTGTTGAAGAAAAACATACAAAGCACACATCCACCCCAAAAAATCAAGGTGTATTCAGATTTATCCCACAGTCATTTTTAATTCCACTTTGATAATTCATGGGAAATTGTAAAATAGGTTCAATCCTGGGGAATCCTTTTATTTAATCAGGCATACATTATTAACCATATTTTCGTATTTTTAGTTAGTTAATAAAGTATAGACAACAATTATTCATAAAACATCAGTTGTGCGCAAGCAAAGAACACCAAAAACCATGATTTTTAGAAGGCTTACATCCTATACAGTTCCCAATATCAATAAGTTAACAAATAATAACAAAAAAATAAAAATCATTATTTTACCAGTTATGATAATAAGTCTGATTATATTCCTAGTTACCGTGACATGCCTAATTATTTTCCATGTTATCATAATTGGTCCTATTATATTTTGATCACCGTTGTCCCCCACATTTATTACTATAATATTAGGTTATATTATATTCATAACTACATTAATTAAAGTTGAGTTCGACCAAAATAACAAGGTCACTCGATTATGCCCACCCCGCATGATATACAGAAGAAGTGAGATAAAGGAAATCCCTACCTAGATGAATAGAAGACCATTAATTCCTTATTGTGCCAAAATAGAGGGTCGCACAAGATGAAAGAAATACTCCCAGAGAAAAATTGATCAACAGTTGCAGCACATATATGACTCCATGGGGAAGAGATATTCTAGGCACACCAAGAGAAAAATGGAGGGTTCAAGGAAGAGAGGATCTTGTCTTTAGAAATGGCGAGATCTAATATCAATGGAAGGGAAACAGTTTAAAAGGAATTAAAAGTTGAATCCTGAGAAAACTTATACGATTTGACTATATTAATGTCTCTGGGGAATTAAGGATTTACACATGTGTTTTATAAGAGTTGAAATGGCTTCAAAAATTATTAAAAGTGGTTTTAAACACAATTTATGTCAAATAAAACGTAATATGGGTGAAATAGGAAAATTAGAGAAAACTGGAAATGACTCAGTGTTGGGTGAGTCACCGGTTTAAGATACTGGTGGTGAGTCATCGTTGGGTGACCTACCATGGGACTACTAACTGGTGGGAGGAACTATTGTGACTCACTGAGGAAGCCATCGTAGCGATCCACTACTGATGACCTACCATCGTGACCTACCATCAGTGACTCCCCATTGCGAGTCATCATTGTGATGCACCAACATTACTCACTGACATGACTCGCCAACATGACTCATTATCATGACCCACCAACGCAACTCAACGATTTGACTCACCATTAGATGAGATACCATTGGAAAACTATATTTTTGAAAACTCATAAAATGATCCACCATGATCTCTTATAACACGTCAAACATAGGGTTTTCACAATGTAATGGACTAGAGAGGCCTGATCCATTACATTAGATACCGCTCAAACTATTCTCTCCCTTGAGAATTCAAAACCAATCCCAAAATAAAGGGGGGTCTGAAAAACCATCCTACGAGATACCTCTTAAGGATCGTGATACCTTTGATACCCCAATACTATTTCGACACCTCAAGGAACAACTATAAACTACGCTATTCTTGTTTGAAAGATGAAGTGAAACCTAGACATCCAACCACACTTCCTCCGATGTCTCTAATACCACAAATGATCATGAAACACACCAAACAAGAACAAAAACGACAGTGTCCCAACACATGAATCAAGGAATTTTTTCGTCCATGTCAAGATACTATTCACCCTGGGTGGCACTGACTCACCCGCATGGGTTTAATCGCATCTCAATTAGTTCATATTGATTAGGAATTGGGTCCTAAACATTTTGAATGTCAAGACTTAGTAATACATTCCACTACATAAATCAAAAGGGAAGGGAAATATATCATCATAATAACAAGGTTCATACATCGTGTCAAAAATCAAAACATACTAAGGAAAAACTCAAAAAAAAACATGTTATTGGCCATGCATCTGTGCTTCTCTGTCCCATGTAATCTCCTCTAGGCCACATTGACTCCATATAAATTGAACCAGCAGATTATTTCCTACAATAAGAACCTTCTCTCGATGATCCTAGATCTCTACTGGTCACTCAAAAAAATTCATGTCACCCTCGATATCAAACTCTCCCCAGTCAATGATGTGGGTTTCATCCTGTAGATAATGATGATGCTGGGAGATGTTGAAGATCCCGTGTATCCTCTCCAACAGTGGTCGAAACGTGAGCTGGAATGCCACCTCAACAACTCATCCCAACACCTCAAAAGGATTGATGAACCTGGGATAAATCTTACTCCACTTTCTGAACATCTGTTTTGAAAACCCATGGGAAACCTTCAAGAACATATGGTCTCCAACCTTGAACTCTAAAGACCTCATCCTGGGATTGGAAAATAATTTCTTTTGGTCCTGCACTGTCTTCAACCTCTCAAGAACTAGTTCAACCTTACCCATCATGATATGCACTATATCTGGACCATGGACAATTGTTTCCCCAACCTACATCCAGAAGAAAGGTGAAAGAAACACCCTACCATAAAAGGCTTCAAATAGATCTTTGTCAATGGTAATGTGATATCTATTATTTTAGAAAAACTCTATTAGGGGAAAGTGTTGTACCCATGATATGCCAGACTCTAGAACATATGCCTGTGACATATCCTCTAGAATTTGGATGGTCTTCTCTCTCTGTCCCTCTGTCTGAGAGTGTAAAGAAGTGATAAGGCATAACTGAGTTCCAAAAACATGCTGAAATACCCTCCAGACCCTTGTGGTAAATCATGCATCCCGATATGAGATTTTGGATCTCAGAACCCCATTAAGCCACACCACCTCATCCACATAAGTCCTCTCCAAGGCATCTACTACGCTTGACTACTTAATTACTAATAAGTGAGATTATTTCGTTAGTCGATCCACCACCACCCAGATAGAATCATAGATTCCCTGATCCATGGGTATTCCTGTGATAAAATATATCAAGATTTCTTCCCACTTCCACTTGGGGATATCTAAGGACTGCAACAACCCACCAGGATCAAGGTTCTCAGCCTTTACCTGATAGTACACTTGGAATTTTTCCACAATCTCTTCCACTACCCACTTCATCCCGAGCCACCAAAACTATTCCCCTATTCCATGGTACATATGGGAAACTCTTGGTTGTACCGTTAAGGGTGAGCTATGAAACTCACTATGAACTCCCTCACACACCACCACTGGAACAAACAACATCCCATAGAATATAATCTGATTCTTACAATCCTCTAACCATCCCTCTAAGGCATCACCCTAGTCAACGTGATCACGCATCACCTATTCTAATATGTCTCCCCACTGAGACTCCTCCACCTTTTGTGCTAGATAATAGTACACTATAATCTGATATAGATAGCCTCTACCACCATCTATTCGCTCATCTAGGTTCAAGGTAGTCAACTCCTCCCTTACCTTCCAAATATCTATATATTCTCAAACTACTTCCTTCTATGAAATCCTACTCAAGGAATTTTCCACAACATTCCCCTTAAATAAGGTATAAGATATCTCAAAATAATAATCCTAGAGAAACTCTATCCCCGTCCGTTGTCACAAGTTCAGATCATGCTGGGAAAAGATATACCTCAAGCTATTGTTATCTGAAAAGAACAAAAAGTGTTCCCTAATGAGGTAATGCCGCCAAAAATTCAGCGCATACATGACCACAGTAAGTTGTAGGTCATGGGTGGAATAGTGATGTTTGTGGGGATATAACTACATGGACCCATAAGAGATCACTCCCCACCACTGCATCAACATGAATCCTAATCCCATATAGGAAGCATCACAGAACACCTCAAACAACACTCGTTCCTCTGGAAAATGAAGCACTGGATCACTAACAAACTTTCTCTTCAGATATCTAAAAGCTAGATTCATGACACTTCTCATTCCACACATAATACTAGTCATTTATAGTCAAATCCGTCAATTGAACTAGAACTTCAGAGAAATATGTTATGAATCTCTTGTAATATCCCACCAAACCAAGAAAGCTGCGAACTTCCGCCAATTTTTTTGGTGCTACCCAAGAAACATCTGCCTTAAGCTTTGATGGATCCACTGTTATCCCATGCTGAGAAACAACATTTCAAAGGAAGTGAACCTCTTGTGTAAAAAACATAGACTTGAAAAACATCCCATATAGATGGTGGAATTGAAGAACCTCCAAGACAGTCTTGATATTCTTGATGTGATCCTCCTTTGACTTCAAGTAGATCAGAATACCATTAATGAACATAATGATAAACTGGTCCAGGAACTCGAAAAAGATATAATTCAAGTTCCCCAAGGACACAACTGGTGCATTCGTAACACTGAACGGAAAGACCATGAAATCAAAGTTCCCATACCTACACTTGAATGAAGTCTTCAAGATTTCACCCTTCTTCACCTTTAACTGTTGATGTCCACACTACAGATTGATCTTAGAGAACAAACATTCACCCTTCAGTTTATTGGAAGGATATTCTATCCTCGAAAGGGGTAATGGTAATTGATCATCACCTGGTTTGACCTCTAGTAGTCAATTCATATCCCCAAAACACCATCTAAATTCTTTGAAAACAAGATTGGAGCACTCCACTATGACACACTAGGCTGGATAAATCCATTCTTCATGAGATCATTCATCTAGATCCACAAATCTAGAAACTTAGAAGGGTCCATCCGATAAGGATCCATTGAAATCCGACGAGCATTGGGATATATGTCTATCCCAAAATAAACGTCACATTGAGGGGGTAGAGTCACAACCTCATTAGGTAAAACATTCAAAAAATCCCAAAAAACATCAGGAACCTCCACCATCTCATCATTCATCGATCCCATGGAAATCTCGACCAACAAAGAAAGAAGAGGCTCCACACGCCAACTACCCACATTACAACTCCTCTCCCCAACAAAAGCCACACCCTGGACATCCACATCTGAATTCAGGACTCTCCTCTAGAAGAATCAGTGACATCATGCATAGAATAGAACTATTCGATATTGAGGATATCATCACATGGTTGCATCTGTAGCAAGAAGTGATCCCCATGGGACTGATGCGACCCCATGATTAGTAAAACACACATCAAACAAACTAGTCTGACCTCTTACTGGTATACTCAAACCCATGGGAATGGGAAGAATCTTAATTTATAGTACCATATAATGGGATATACTATTTACAACAAAGGAGTGGAATCTCCTAAATCATACAATGCACAATAAAGGGTACTGAACAAATTGATCAAACCTCAAATGATCTCTATCCTTGCAAGAACTGCTGCCTCTTTCAGCATGCAGCTGACCATTCTTAGCTCCTCTTCCCCTATACTGATGACCACCTCCCCAACCATGCCCTCATCATAGTCCTTGAGAAACTCTCTGAGGTTAGGCTTCACCTGCTCTATCTCCCTTCGGTGGAATGGGAGCATGATGTCCCTACTGCTAAAATGGTCGGTATTGAAACTGCTACTGAGGTGGGCACTAAACCTACCCACCTCCACTATAATGAGCTCAAATGGTCACTCGGAACTGACATTTAAGATTCCTGTGACCTACACAATAAAAACACCTCGGTCCCAAGACTATATGAAAAGTGTGAGGTCTAGAAGGTCAAAACTAAAACTGCTGGGGTTGAATCCCCACTGGCTGAAATATCAAAGGACTTTCCACTTGAGACCTATTTATATTTTCCTTCCCTTTTGAAGAACTCTTTTAGATCCCCTCCTATGGTAGACCTCCCCATTAGTGCATCTACTCGATGACCTATGCCTTCTTTTGGGCTTCTAATTATGTCTTCAGGGTAAAGTGGGTAATAGTTTACTGGAGGGAAGGATGAAGTGCCTAATCTAAGAATCTCTCTAGTGACTCCTCATATAGAAATATATCTATAGAAAAGAGAATGAGATGCTTGAACATGATCCCCATCTCTTGCATCGACATTCATCTACGCTAGAGGGAGAGTATATCCTACCTATTTTCAGCCTTCATGGTTGAAGAAAGGAATTTTTTCTGAAACTCCCTCTCAAAATCAACCCACAAAACACCAGCCTCAATTATCTCTCCCAGGGATAGCGTCCACCACTGATGCACTTCTCCTCACATCTGGATCACTACTAGAGTGACCCAATACTCTTTTGAAGCCTAGATCAAGCTAAAGGCAATTACTAGCCCTTCAAGCCAACTCTCTATCTCTATATCTGAAATGATGCCCTCATAATTCCCTTGGTTCTATCACTGGAATGAATGAAACATCCTCTAACAATGATTTTCATCCTCCACTAGATTGACCCACCTCCAGTCAATCGTGTCAGTTTTCTGGGCCTCCACTACCTGCACTACATGTGGACGGTGACCAGGTTCCATAGCTGAAAAGATAAACAAGGAACTCTTAATCCCGAATCATATGAAATTTCACTTAAGATTAATTTAAGATTATTTTAACCCCTCATTTGTTCTAAAAATTCCCAATTCCCTACTCAAAGAAGAAAACAAGTCATTATGATGCATGTACCTTTCCTAGGGTCTTTACCCCATAATCGATGAAGGATCACTTGGTCGTTCGGCTGGCTCAGAGTCCCTGCATTGAATCACTGGGGGCCCTGAAATCCCTTGTCCTAGATGGTCTTCCCAGGCCTATATCACTCACCAAGATCAACTAACAATGCTTCCCTACCAACCCATGATATCCTCACTATACTTAAATACAAATTCTATCTTATCTCTCAACCATCATCTCTGATACCATTCAATCATGACCATCCTTCTTCATGATATGGGAAGGGACAACAAAGTGCTACGACATTCCTCCCTCAAGATGAAAATGAGATAATCCCCCCCCCCCCGATTCCAAACTCTAGTAGGCCTCGGGGTGGCAACTAACATTAAGGGTGGGTAAAGTTCTCAAAGAATGGAGGGAATTACCCTTTTTAGAATAAAATAAGATCAGTAGATAAGAAGGTCCATCCCAAACAACTCCAAGTACCATATATAAAGAAAAATAAAATACCATTCAATATGCATGTTTAAGAAAAAAATATAATAAAGTGCAAAAGATTCCCAAGTAAATACAAAAAACCAGGCTAAGTAGCGACATGAAAAATGTCCCAACATCCGATCTAGTATGTTCCAACACGATCCCTATAGTCCTACAAACTAGAAAATAGTTTTATATATGTAGGTTGAGAATGCATGTGTACTCTGTAGGAGAAAATTGAAGCCTCTCATGCACAAGTGGGAAAATCTTGCTAATTACCCTATGAGAAACAATAGAAACCAACAACACTAATAAAGGTACACTAACCACCAAATCCTCACCAAGGAACACTCACAAAATAACACAAGACAATTAAAGAAATATTACAATAATATTGATATTTTGGACACCCTGCACCACTTACCACTGGTTAACTTCTCATACCAAATATTGAATGTCCTGAAGGTACCACTATCTTCCACAATCCACACAACCCAACCTGATCTCACACACCTGGGCCTCAGAGTTAGTCACAAAACAAAGGCATATGAAGCTCACCACATCCTGCCTGATTAAACCAGGGACACAACCACATCACATCCTGCCCGCAGACACTAGGGCC
Organism: Viscum album; assembly: GCA_963277665.1. Classification (NCBI taxonomy): domain Eukaryota; kingdom Viridiplantae; phylum Streptophyta; class Magnoliopsida; order Santalales; family Viscaceae; genus Viscum; species Viscum album. Next base: position 1,043,450,138 of record OY728134.1, on the reverse strand, counting down.
ACAAACCAGAACCTCATCTTGAAGACACTTGGGAAAACATAACACATCTCATCCCAAAGAATCATGGGAAAGTATACATCACCCACAAAAATCTGGGCCTCAAAACTATACCACAACAAGCCTGAAGAATCTTCAGTTACCTATGCCAAGAAGAGGGAGCATGGAAGACCTGATAACCAGCCATCCATCCTCCCACCAGGATGTTGGGAAGACACCCTCCTCCATAGTGATGGGGCTATTCATCATGTAGTTATCAACAAGGGTGGCGTGTGTATAGAAAAAACAATGAAATACATGTATATATATTAATTGGTACCAAACACTTAGCCCATCTTATGGGTTTAAAAAAACATGCCCGCGCCGAATGACCTTTGTTGCTGCCTCTAATCCATAACCACACAACCAACAGCAATTTTAATTCACAACCCCTAACAATTCATTTAACCACATCATCATTCATTATTATGAAATTCATTTATTAATTCTTTCCCTACCCAGTCTACTACCAACCACATGTAATGAGCCACACAATATTTACCACATAGAAGAAACATAACCACATCCACCACCCTAACCACTACTGTCACCATTATTCAAGTCCAATTCTCCCAATCCATCATTCAAGGAAAAAACAACCACCACTACATGGACACACCCAAAACATCAAGAAACACACCCTCTGATTGCAGTCCCACATCACAAACACATCACGCCCAAAAAATAAAACACAACCCGGATACAATCTCACTGCACAACAAGTTCATCCCTTCCACAATCAATCTCTCATCCTGAGATTCCATTACACCACCTTCACCAGAAAATACACACCACCACAATACCAACAATAGAACCACACAACCCATACAAGATATAGGGCCAAACAGAAACACACAAGGCACACAACAACACAAAACAAGAAAGGTGTATTTAGATTTTACCAAAAGTCATTCTTTATTTCAACTTTGATAATTAAGGAGTAATCACATAACATGTTCAATCCTGTGGAATCCATTTATTTAACCGGGAATAAGTAATTAACCGAAATTCCATATTTGAAGCAAGTTAATTAACATAGGAACAACAACATGTATTCATAAAGCTTCACCTGTGCACAATCAAAGACCCCCAATGACCATTTTTTTAGAAGTCTTAAAGTCCATACAGTTCAAAATTGCAATCAAATAACAGATAATAACTAAACTATAAACATCATCATATTTATAGTAATGTTAACAAGTCTTATTATATTCAATGTAACTGTAATAGTTATGATTATGTTCCCAATTATTGTAACAGGTCTGATTATCTTCATGATCATCATCTTCCCCCTCATTTATTACTATATCATCAAGTTTGATTAAATTCGTAAGATAATTAATTAATGTTGATATCAAACGTAATCACAAGGTGACACCATTACACCCACCCTTCATGATACAGAAAAAAAATAAGATAGATGAAGGATATCCCTACCTTAACGAACAGGTGACCAACAATTCATTCTTGTTCCAAAATAGAGGGTCGCGCGAGCAACAAGATAGACTCCTAAGGAAAACATGATGAATGGAAACAACACAGATGTGACTCCTATGGTAATAAATATTTTAGGCACACTAAAAATAAATGGAAGGGTTCAAGGAAGAGAGGATCTCAGCTTTAGGAAAGGCTAGATCATATATCAGTAGAAGTATAATAGTTTCAATGGACTTAAAAGTTGGATCACGATCAAACTTATGCAATTTGATGGTTTATAAGTATCTGGGGAGTTATGGTTTTAAATATATGTTTTATATTCTTTGAAATAGAATAAAAATTTCTTAAGGAAGTTGAAATGAAAATTTATTTCAAATAAAATGTAAGAGAAGAGAAACTAGAAAAATAGAGAAAACAGTAAATGACTCACCGTAGGGTGAGTCATCGGTGTGATCTACCGTTCATGAGTCACCATTCAACAAGTCATCATTGGGTGACCTACCATTGGATGAATCACCGATGAAAGTAACCATTGTGACTCACAGCTGGAAGTCACCGTCGTGAGACATTGCTAGCGACCTACCGTCACGACCTACCATCAACGACTCACCATTGCTAGTCATTGTCGTGATTCAATGATGTGAAACACCAACGAGACTCACCGATGTGACTCACCGAAACGACTCACTGACATGACTCACCAGCATGACTCACTGACACAACTCACTAGCACAACTCACAGACGTTAATCACCAAGGTGACTCACTGACGAGACTCATCGTTAGATGAGCTACCACTGGAAAACTGGATTTTTGGAAAACTCTTGAAATGGTCCACCATGACCTCCTAGAACACCTCAAACAAAGGGTTTTCACAAAATTAATTGACTAAAGATGTCTAGAACTTTATAAATTGACTATATAAATAAACTTGAAGAAAGATAATTTCTCAATTAAAATGACGTGTTTGTCACTATTCATCAAAAATGAAACATCTTAGAAAATAAAAAAATGCCAGAAGTAACTATTTATATTAATCAATCAAAAAATAAGTTCATCTTATCAAATATAATTTATAATTTTATCAAAATATAGTTTTACAACAATTACTCTATTAAAATGAGGTAAAGTAGCGTTTCTGTAAAATAAAGTTTTTAAGCGTTAAACATGACTTTTATTTATCTTATGCCTCTAAAATCTATTGATTTAATAAGAAAAATTTTATAATATTATGTATACATAGTATAGTTAGCCTTATTCACACTTTCCAACATAAAAATAATGTGACAAATTCTATATTAAATAATAATTTCAATACTATATTATTGTTTGGTAAGCCTTAGCACTGCGTGGAACACAAGTTATCAAAAAACATGATGTTACGTGAATTTCCAGACAGACCTGATGTTGTGTATAAATAAATCTAAACTATTAACTATGTGTAATAGAAGATATCAATTAATTTAAATTAATTTTAATGAATATATTAACAAAATATCGTTATGTTATATCCTACCTCATTTAAAAAATTTCACCCTCACAATTTTCACATTATCTCGCTTAAAATGGTTTGTAATTTGATAATACCATTGTTCAAATGATCATATTCCTACCATTTTGAGTTATTATAATGTATAAGAATATAAGGATATATACTTACATGATATGTTTCTATACGAACAACTTCATTCTCATAAAATGTATAGAAATTGATGAACATCTTGAAAAACAACCTTAATAATCAAAGATAATAAAAACCTTAATGGTTTTTAATACCTTAAAAATAAATTCAAAAACTAAAGGTATACTTCTCATTAGACTAAAGACTTAAATAAACATAAATCCTAATAAACATATACCTAAAATTCCTTAATTACATTATGTTCACATCACTTATAACATCATAAAGAGTGTCTAAATCCTCGAACATGTGGTTGGACTTCAAAAAATAATGATCTCATTATAGCATTCATCACATCAATAAATGTATCAAAATCAACTTCCATATAACAAGAATAATTCCACACACCTTTTTGTTTCTGATCATGAAGATCTCCACCCTGAGTGACTAACTTCATACACATGTTTTCATCATTTCCCAAATCATTCATGTTAAAACATATCACATTAGACTGGATATCTTTTATCTCACATTTGGATTGTTCAAAACTCTTCTCATTTTAGTCACAAACCTTGTGACCAAACATGCTACATAGGTAACGCATTTTAGATCCTATCATATATTCCAAAAAATGTATTTTACAACAGATATAATATGTTCTAGGAATACCACTAGAATTCTGACTTGGTTGCTTCTTTATTTCCTGCCACATTGACTGATTCTTACTCCTGTCATCTCTTGGAGAATGAGTGTTAGAAAAAACTATATCAACTTTATTTTCACCTTGAACCAATTTCTCATAAGTTTTAAATTATTGTGAGGCCAATTTTTTTTTGACTAAATTCAATTCTAACTAAAATATATTAATTATACCATCAATGTCTCAGATAAAATTTGGAGCATACCTGGACAATCTTGTGAAGTATTCATCATATGTGACCACTTAATAATTATACTCTTTCATTAATTTGAAGAATTATTTCTCTATACTAAGAAGAAAAACCATAGTGAATTTTTTTTCAAGAAATGGATTCTTAAATGTTCCCCATTCCATGCCATCTAGATTATATTTCTCTCTAGTATTTTTATCCAAACACCACAATTAATCAGCTTCACATTCAAAATAGATAATTTGAAGGGTTTACTTTTGATGTTTTTAACATCTCCAGAAAAAAAATTATCTCTAGGGAATAGATACATACTTCAAATACCACTAGGTTAGATGATTAATTAAATGGAGGGGTATGTTGTCTCATTAAATGCTACACAATATACATGTTTCCAAGTTCTAGATCGGGTTCCTCTCTAGCATGTATACCACCGCCATTAATATCTTCTATAAACTAACCCATCAAAACAAGTAATTGTATTTGTTATAATTCCAACCATATCTAGATGCTATTTTGGAAGGATATTTTCTTCTTAGTTCCATCACACTATAACTTTCCTATTTCGTTGGGGGAAACCATTCTGAATAGCCATATTTTAGATAAAGAAACACGTAAATTTTAAAATTACTTATCATTTCTACTTAAACATAATTTCAAATCTTATATGGATGTGGTATTAACATTATCCTAACCTCTAATATTATATAAAACATTCCTCTGATTCCAATAATAAGGAATTTTCATTTAAACATTTCAAAGTATTGAGTTTTAGTTGTGAATTTAAATTCATTCAAATTGATGATATTTTCATGTTTATATTTTTTCATAATAAGGCCATAACACAGACATAAAAAACCATAAAATTCAAATTGGACACTTTATATTAGTATCCATTTTTTCCACAATATAAAAAATTTAATATAATTTATGATATATTTTCATGAAAACACTTCATTAAATTCATCCTATTCTCTTCCTTTCCCTTATACATCTATAATTATTATAATTTTTTTAAACATGGGATGACAACAAAATCTCAATAAGAGATATCTAAATAAAGCAAACCGTTTTTGTTGTAAAGAAATGAAAACTTATATAACCATTACATTTATCTTCAAAGGATATTGATAATGTGAAATAACATATTATAAAATTAAAATGAAATATATTTTTTCTCAAATAAATTCATTAAATTCAATATAAAATTATTAAAATAACTTTTTCTAACTTAGAGCATCATATTCATTAAAATTATTCAAAACCATTTTAATTGAAATAGATGTATAGATGAATTAAAAAAATTAACTCTTATAAATTGAATAACCACATGGATGAATTTCATAACCAATGTATTATAGGGGTATCATGGACCCACCCATACATTATGCTATAATGGGATCACCCGGTGCTATTTGGTCCACTTAATGTATAAGCTATAACATGCTCACTAGGTGATATCAGGGCCACCCCACGTATAAGTTGTAATGTTATCATGCATTAAATATAATTCTCAAGCTCAATATCATTAATAAAACACTTTCATCATAAATACCTTTTAAAACACTTTTTAAAACCCATATGAAAAAATCTTTAAAAAAATACCCTTTTTCTTTTAAGAATCCACTTTCAATACCAATACACCATTTTATTTGGGAAAATTATCTTCAATACCAAAATTATCTTAAAAGGATATAGTTTTTTTATTTAAGAAAACATATAACCTTTCAATGGAATATATAAATTAGGTAAATGTCTTAATGAAATTAATGGTCATTGTAAACATACATTAAAATTAGGACGTTTCTTTTGTCGTTTGTCAAAACATTTGGGTTAAAACACGTAAAAAAATGGATGACAATAATTAATGAAATTAAAATTAAACATAAAATATAAATTAAATTCCATTATATCAATTTAAATTGATATATAAAATAATATCATGAATATTGACATGGATGAAAATAAATTGATATGAAATATTTATACATTATAAAATTGATTCTTGAATCAAAGTGTCTCATAACACATTGAAAATATTTAAGCACAATAACCATGAAATAATAACATTAAAAAATACATTAAATGACATAAAAATCAATAAATTTATTATATAAATTTTCAAGGGGATATATATACCCCTTAACAAATAATTAAACTATATTAAATCATGAAATTCTTCAATGAAAGAAAATTGAGACGAATCACTTACATTGAGTTTGACATGTTATATATGTTTTATATTCCTAAATATTTTCTTATGTCAACTATTTACTTAATTCAAAATAATTTTCATTTTTATTCTTACATTTATTTTATTTATTACAGTGTTTCATAAAAATACATAAACAATTAATTTTACATCAGGTGGGTGACCAAATTCAGTTCGAGTGTCAAAAACAACATTGGTTAGTCAACTAAGGTCAAAGGGGTAATTATTTAAAAAAGAAACATAATAATAATATTTAAATAGTAATCATATTTATTCATAAAATATTCCTTTAAAACCAAAAATAAAATATGGTTATTAAAAATGATCCAATGTTACAATCAAGGAGACGGTCGGTCGTACGTACGAATGAGTAACGTTCCAATTTTTAAATGATCATTATAAAATGAAGGAAAGTAACATTTATCATTCAAGAATGATACTCCTATAAAAAAAACCATATTATTTTATCATATATACATACACATAGAATAAATTTGATGTAGAAGGAATCACATAACTTCTAGGAGGATGTTGTCTATACGTCAACGAACAACGTTATCACTTTGTTAATGCATGAAATAGTTTAAAAAATGAAATATTTTGGCTCTAGAAATTTAATAATTTAATGAATATAATATATATTTCATTTATTTCATAAATTTTAAATTATTTCCATCCTTAATACACTCCATGTATGTTGTGAACGTACCACATTACTTTAAGGAGGTGGTTTTCCACATGCCCACAAACGATGTTAACGTATTCCCATAAAATGGAAAGCAAGGATGTATGTGTCATATAAAAATTCCATAATTATAAATATATCATATATATCATATATATCATATAAAAATATTATGTCCCTCACTATTCCTATCTTTGAGATTCTTGTAATGTAAAAATGAATGACATCGGTTCTCCAAGCGTTAGTCTGTCGTACACACAAACAATGATTGTCTATCTCATTTGATGAAAGATTGTTAATTTGTAGGTGGAACCCATAAAATAAAATATTAAGGATAATTAGGTTATTATATAATCATTTAATAATACAAATTTATGTGGTTTGATAATAAAACAAAACAAAAGTGATCATTGAGGAATGTTACCTCTTCTATAGGTAACTTCTTTTTGTTTACACAAAAGGACTTAATTGAAATGATTTAATCCAAATTTTAGGATTATAGTATGATAATAGGGATTATGGTATATTTTTTATAGTATTGGATGATTCTAAAAGATTCATATATGCGAATATAGGAGAAGATTGAATTTCTTTTTATATTGGAAAAATAGTGGCATTCTTGTATACTCCAAAAGGTAAACACTATGGGGAGGTCTTCCTCATATAATGTGCTTATAAAATGTTATCTGATAGAGTAAAGGGTAATTTTAGTCCTAACACACTCACAAAACATGAAAATAAAAGCATTTTATTATTTTTCCTTTGTCTTTATCTTTCCTTAATTTTTTCTTTATGGTTTTTCATTTAAGTAACAATTTTTCTAAGTAATGTAATTCATTTATTTAAACTAAATTAAATTAAAACTTATTATAAAATTTAAACCCAAAAAATTTAATATATGAATTATAATTTATAAAATTAAGTTCCCCTATATTAATAAATTAATTTGAATAGAAACTCATATAATGGACGAAAACACTACTTTAACCTTAACCATGAAAACAAAATTCTTACTATTTATGGGTCAATATGTTCATTATAAAAAAACATTTTTCTCATGAATATAACATATTTGATATTAAATAACACATAAAAATCACTTTTAATATGATAAGTTTTTTTGAAATTTAAAATCATTTGATAAATTATTAGTTTTCATTAATGTTATTCACATTGCTACAGATGTCAGCACTAACTCTCCCACGTAGGTAGAGTTTCAATAGAAACACAATGAACCTCATGTATCATTCCTAGAGGAATCTAAAATCATTAACTCTAATTATCATGAGTATTTACCTGAGGTTGATGATCAAGACTGTTAGATTGAGGAATCCTATTTAAAATATATCTCGAGAAAAGGTAAAAATCCAATGACTGGATCAGATGGTTTCATCACTCCAAGTAGTAAAATTAATTGAAAACAAAGATAATATTATAACATATAAGGGAAAAATTAACTAGATATTTGGATGTTATTAGGAATTTGTAAATAGTTCCCACACCATATTCGATTGATGATGAAATTTATTCCACATCTACTTGTGATTTTGTTCTGAAAAGATTCATCATTGAAGATGATGTTGATCTTGCATTGAATCATACATATAGGATCCCATATAATTTTCATGTGGAAATTATGTGTTGGATGGGGAGACATGATTCAATCATTTTACAAAATACAATGATGGTGAGGTTATTATTGATTAGTATCTCCAAGTTAGAGAATGATTGAACTATACGATGGTGGAAGAATTTAAAAAGAATCCAAACATTAAGTACAGATATATCCCAATGAAAATGAATCTGCTCTCTTTTAATTTTATGGATACATGTGAAATTTTAGGTTGTCTTTTTGAAGGGATGGATTGATTAAATGTTTATTTTTAATCAGAATATTCTAGGTTTTCTTGTTATTTATATTTTATGGATATCTATCAAGCTTCTTATTTTATTTTTGTTCAATTCTTTTGTGAGATAAGTTGTAATCTATTGATTTTGGGAGATTCATGACATTCCATTCATTGTTCTACCCTTTCATAGAGATAGAACTAATTTTTGAAGTTTATGTTATGTTTTTACTCATTATTTTGATGAATCACAGTTTTATATATTTCTCATCATTTATTGCCATTATTTGTTCTATGAGTCTATTTATTGGTCTTACCCTACTAGTTTGGTCAGAATAAGTGACTTTTATTGATTTTTTACTTGTGTTTTCTAGATAACATGCAGAAATGGGATGATTAGTTTGTGTAGTATATCTTTCTTATTTTGTTTGAACGTGTTTTTGTGATGAATCTTTTAATTATGTTAATTGTGTGAACCTTTTCTAACTTTCAGTTTTATTTGGTCATTCACAAGCATGGAGTGATGCATTATGGAATCATGATTGAGAGTCTTCTATTTGGTAACAAATCGGTAATGTACCCTTTTCATGTCATTATTTTTGGTAAGTTAATATCTCTCTCTCATGGTGAGATCAATTTAGTGTGTTTTTTGGGAATCAATCATTGGTTTTTATTGTAACAATTTTCTCAAAATACCTCTATTGTAATACCTTTTAGTGGTTTTTGTAGACTTTTCTTCAATAAATGGGTGTTTTCCTTTTGGTGGCATGTTAGCATGTGCTAGATTCACTTAATATTGATATTAATATTGTTTCTTCCTATCTATAATTACCATGTGTATAATTCATGAAGTTGATTTTCATTCGGTAGAGGGGATATTCTCTTCAGGATGGTGCTACCCTTTTTGGATGAGGTACTATCTATGTTAATGACATGATGTTTCAAACAAGTATGATGAAATACGAGATTTTGTATGTTTTTCTTGGCGTCCTCGTCTTGTTTCCCCCTCAATGACCTATTATTGTAAGCTCATTAATCCTTTTAATTTTACTATAACTCATTATTTATTAACTAAATTTCTTTTGGACATGAATTTGGTGGCCAATTCATGTCAGATTTTCATTTAAAAAATTAACTAAATAATCCATGTGTTGGATTTTCTTAATCGATTAATGTAATTATATCGTCTCTAAAAATTAAATATATCTCAATATGATACAAATAAATCCTTTTTATTAGAAGGTAATATTTATAACCAATCCAATTTAGAAGTATCCTTAATTTAATGAATTATATCTATTAATGTCATAGATGGTTCCTTTTTTGTCTTTTTTTTCCTTATGTAACTTATTATATATGTCAATTTCAAGGAATAGTATCCCAATAACTGATATAAATATAGAATACTATGGTGAGGGTATAAATCTGTCTAAAAAGGGGTGTTATAGATGTTTTGGGTCATTTATACACATTCTGTTATATATTTAACCATTTAAGAGGCTTGTTCTTACCCTAATCACTATAAATAATTTTATCTATTTTTAGTAATAATTTCGGTCAAAAAATTATGATGATATAATTATAACAAGAATTTCATACTTATTATAAATATGTTTATCAATTTTTCTGAATTAAATTCACATAATCAGAAAAAATTAATTTAAAATTAGTCCCACTAACATTATAAGACAACAGGTTTTTAAAGAGAAGTGTTCAAATGTTTTAAATGTTTTTATATCCAATTTAAATGTTAAAATGAAATGACCTAAATTTTATTGATTATTGTATAACTATAATAATTATTCCTTATACCCAATGTAAAATATAATTTAACTATATAAATAAATTGGATGAAAATGTAGTTTCCAAATAAAATATAGTGGTTTTCACTATCATTAAAAAATAAAAAAAGTCATAAAAAAACCAACAAATCAACCAATTCATATTTTTATATTTTCCCATTCGAAAATAATATTATTATGTCAAATAATGTTTATCAAAATTTCAAGTTTTAGTTTTAATGTAGGTCTTCCATTATAATTTAGTAAATTTTTTTTTAGAGAAATATTGTTTTTAGGCATAGAACATGATTTATTATTATCTTATGTCTATAAAATCTATTAAATGAATAAAAAAATAAATCCATTTTTAAATATAATATAGTTAGTCTTATTCACACCCTGCACTATATTAGTATGTAGATAACTTCCATATTAAAAAATAACTTCAATCATGTATTATTATTCATTAAGACTCAACATTACATGTAACAAAATTTATCAAAGAAAATTGATGTTATATGTAGTGAAAGATAAACATGGTTTTGTGTAAAATGAAATCTAAACTGTTCATTGTGTGTAACTTTTTCTTTCAATTAATTTAAATTGATTTGAAATTATGTATTCATAAAATATGAATATTTCACAAGGCATCTTTCAAATACCCAAACTAGTTTTTTTCATGAGACATAATAATGAATCAAGGGGAATTAATAGGCACATCCCTTCAATTATTAATTCTAATTCAATAATAACATATAAGTGGTGAATAAAAATTAAATACAAAATAAAAATAACTTTTATATTGAAAAACTAGTATTCAAAATGATAATATTTTCCCTTATCAATCAATAGAACAATATTATCATAAGTGACCTAGAGAAATAAAGAGTATAATATTAGCATCGTATATTCTTATTATGACATATGATCCCTAAAATGATGTTTACGTATATAAAAATACTATAAAAAACCATTGGATGATTTATTTAGGGTAATACCATTTATTATTTAAGTATATTATATTAATATCTAATTTTTTTCAAAATATTAATAATAATTTTTATTTAAAAATAACCACAGAAAATAATAATGCAATCTTTAAGTCAAAGTGTATTTATGATGCATGTAAAATTCATTTTTCAAGTGTATGTTAAAATAATTATTTCATTCCAACAATCCATTAAAAGTTCATTTCTCATAAAATGATAATTAGATTCCTATAATAACATTTTATATAAATTAAAAATGGTTAAAAATTCATTTAAAAATTAATTAAATAATATTAATAACATTCATTAAACCATTTTAATGAATATATGTAAGTTGAAGAAAAATATTCCCAGCCTAATTTAAAAACAATATGGGATTTACTTTAAAACATTATTTTTTGTAATTGTGAGTGCCAATGTATGTAATGATGTTACTAATACTTGAAAACAATATAAATAACCATAGGTTAAGAAACATTATGTGTATTAGGATATATATTTCAAATAATTTATAGAATAGAATCATAAATATAACAATAAAGAATAATGATGAAGTTTTGAAATAAACTCATACCAAAGGTATGAATTTCATTATTAGTGATTTTATATTCCTGTTTGATAAATTTAATTTTATTATAATTATTTATGAGAACCATATACATAGTTATATTAATGATCATATTATAAAATTTTAATTTACATTTATTAATAATTTTCTTATTTAAATCGACATTTCTAGGGGTTAAATGTTACATTTTTCTTGTATGTTTTTGTTGGGTAGTTTCCTTCATTTAATATTTCTCATGGACACATAAAATAAATAATTATAATCATGATATAAATATAATATTTATTTATTATATACATTTTCAATATCATCCTTCAAATGCATACATAAAAAATTAATCACAATGCTCTGTGGAGATGGAAATCTTAACATAGGCATTAACAACATTATCATCTTTTAACGATTAAAAGGGTAAGAAGTAAATTTATAAAACATAATAATAAAATCATAATTATATGATAAATATAATATATATTATTTAGTTATAACTTTATAACCATACAAGTAAATTAGTTATGAATAAAAAAGTGCACTACAACGTGTAGATGGTAAGCCATATGTACGCACAATTGATGTTTACATTTTCTATGGGATGGAAAGTAGATGAATATGTGTTTTTAAACTACTATATTAAAAATTATTTATAAGTACAGTTATTATATTATTCTATTATAATGTATAGTGAATATTTTAAGGGGTATAAGATAAATAAAATTAAAATACATGGGTAAATGTTAAACATATTTGCTGTGAAATCTTATTCATACTAAAACTTAAGACATGAAATCATGGTATTTTAGATAGAAAAATATATATGAACTGGTAAAGGATTAATTTATGTTATTAGGATAGTAATTGGATGACATATAATTCCGAACAATTGGGGATAATGAAGAATAGAGGGATTCCTTTTATAAGTGAGGTAAAATAAACATTTGGAATTCCATAAATGATTAAATAATATAAATATATCATAATCAGTTCAAGTAGAACCATAGAACCCCTATTTAGAATATAAGATGTGATATGGTCAAAGTAAAATCATCCAATCACATTTATACAAGTTTTGGATAACTTTTCATCCTTATCTTCTAGTTAAACCTCTTAAAACCCATTTAAATATCTGTGATAAGATAAATTTTTACCATTATAATATAATTATATGACCAAAAAGTGGAATACAAGAAAAAAATATAAAAATTTGATTCCAAATTTTGAATTCATATTATAAAATTTTATTTCTATATATTGAAGATATTACTATTATTATCATAACAAAAAAATCATAAAAATCAGATTTTGGGAAAACACATGATTTAAAAGTAGAAAAATCGTTCCCCCTTTAAATAAAATAATAATATGGTTTATATAAAAAAATTTAGTTCAATAAAATTACGGGAGGTTTTAATACATTTATAACAATCCAAAACTGAATGTCTTCTATCAACCATTCCATAAAATGAAAAATACCAGAAAATAGTTTTAAATTGGAATAAGATATAACTTATCTTCCCAAAAGACATCCTTATGTTTGAAAATTAAGAATAATGATTCAAAATATTTATTCAACTCATAAAATTGATATTTTTTTCAAAAAATGATTAAATTTGAAAAAACAATATTTTATTGAGATTTTTAAGATTTATCCCCTAGTAATAAAGCATTTTATATATTTTTTCCATTCTAAGGTGATAGATATTTATTAAAATTACTATTAATAATGATAAAAAATTAAATTGAAATTATTTCCTAATATTATATATTATATTTTCAAATATGTATTCTATTTAATAAGATTCAATTTTTATAAATTCAAGATGTTAATTTGAAAAAATGATTATAAATTACAATGAACCCTGTTTTTTTAAAATGTGTTTCTAAGCATAAAAATGTACTTATACCAAAATCAAGTATAATAATAATTAATTGGTAATTAATTATTTTATTTATAAAATTATTAGTTTTTTGTTAACTTATAATCAAATTCATTATATAATGTGGCTTTGTCAATGAATATAAATGTTTTTTTCAAAAATCTATTTTTTCACTATTCAATGAAAAATTAATATTTAAAAAACTCCCTAAAGTTCTCCATAAAATTTTTTTCGTATGATGATATAAAAATGAAAGAAATTTAATAAACTTATAATTATAATTTTTTTAATTAAGGTCTTAATCACATTCTTTAAAAATCTATATGTTTTTTGAAATTATTTCTATTGAAATAAAATGATACTGTAATTAAAGAACCAATGTTACATTCTCCTATCCTGAAAAAATTTCATCCTTGGAATTTTTGGAATATCACCTCTTTAATATATTTGGATAGTTTTTCATCCTTGCTTCTTCATTTTCCAACATTTCCTCTTTTACCTTTTGATTTTTCAAAATTATGTTTACCGCTTGAGTCTTCTGATTCATCAACACTTGTTCTCTAGTGTCTAGAATATGTATAGGCTCTATAAAGTAAGATTGATCATGTTTTAATTATATTTCCTCAAAGGTGATTACATGTTCAGTAGAGAGTATCTACTTCTTCAATAAATAGATATTTAACACATCATGAACATTATATATGTTAGGTGAAAAGATCGAATGGTGATCCAAAAATAAAATTATTTCTAAAATTATAAAAGGTGTGATGTATATATGAACCCATTTTCATTTTAACCAATACATATAACACCCTTTAATAAATATTATATCATGATAACATGACCACACACTTGTAATTAAAAATATTTCTTCCAGTTATAAATATTAATTTATTGCTTCATTGGGATACTTTAATAGGGGAATGAATTCAATTTACCTTCAAAAATTTCTCCTCCATAAGTAATGGGTATATAAGCTTCATTTTAGTAACTCAATCTTAAAAAGATATAGTATGACATCTCTTTAAATATAATACTTCATAGTGTTACATTTATAAACATGAATTGATGATACTATTATAGTAAAACTTTACCAAATGTAAATACGAATCCCACATCCCTTGAAAGTAAAGTGAGAATGACTTTAAAATGGAATCAAATTATTGAATAGTCTTCTCAGACTACACATCAGTTTGGGGAAGATAGGTGGAGTTCAAATGAATATTGGTATGAAGAGATGTCTGAATACCATTGAAAAATTACATTTTAAATCATAGATCGTGATTAGACCCATTTTAAAGAGACACACCATAATGTCTTGAAATATCATCAATATAATGTTTCATAAGACACACAAGAGGTATATATTCTATTATAGAGATGAAATGTTTTCATTTGGAAATATGATCAACAATAACAAAATGGTATTATATTTTCATGGATTCTATGTTAATCTAGTGATAATACTCATGGTAATGTAATCCCATTTACATATAGTAATAGGTATAGGTATCATTAATACTCTACGATATTATATCATAGACTTCACCTATTGATAAAACAAGAATCTTGATAAGAAATATATACTTTTTTATATCATATTTTTTCATAAAATCCATTCCATTCAATCCCTATACTTATCAGTTCTACGATGGTGTATAGAGAAACTCAATCCATGAGAATCATATAATAATTCATTTTTCATATTAGTTTTAGATACAATATATCACATCTTTCCAAATTTCAGAATACCATTTTAAAAATGAAGTCTATCAATTTACCATCATTCAAATATTTAATTTACTTTTAAAAATTAGCATCATTAGTATTAGAACATTTCATGTTTTTAATAAATATGTTTTTTCAATCCATTGAAAAATTAGTAATATTTCCCTTCCCTAAGAATTTCGATATCAAACTTATCTTGGTCCAAAAATAAATTATCCTTTTAAATTCACATGTTTTTCAGAACTCTCTAATCATTTCTACTAAACACATCAGATACCTGATGAACCATTACAAGGTGGTAGTGTATTGAGTAATCATAATCCTTGAGTTGCTATTTCCAACTCATTTGAATCATGTTGTTTTATTTTTTTAAATGATTTTTTAGACATTTTGATTTTTGTATATCTTATATCATTTTCCATAGAGATGATATCTCCATATAATCAAATAAAACATTAAGGTTTCAAAATAAATATCATTTGTTATACATATTTATGTCCATTATTTTATGGGTCACTATATGTGACAAATTCATCACCTAAATATGGTAATTTCATCACTGAAACATTAATCAACCTCTACTTGAGTTATTCAAATTATTCTTCACATTACACTTTTCATAGGAACTTAACCCCTATAAAAATAAAATTAGTTAATGGATTTTATGATTGGGAATGTTTTTGAACTAATCATTAATAATAACCTACTAGTATAAGGAAACTGCAAACCACAATTATGTTTTCAAAATGCTCCACTCTTTGACTACCATTTTCTTTGATAGTTTTAATGATATTCATTCTATAGTGACAATATAGTGAATAAAATAAACTTCTTGAAGATATAATTCATAGATGATAGATTTTTCATTTACCTTATCTTATCTACGAGTCTTATGAAATATTCTTAAATGAATCATATTTTCTTCTTAACTATTCGAGTATATAATTATATCTTCAATTTATAAAAAAATGAAATGGTAAATATATTCCTTTTGAACTCTATTTTTCATATCTATAAAAATATAGGATGAATTAGATAATAAAAAGGGAATTAATATAAACATGTATTTTTTATTTCTTATACAAAATTCTATTTTTAGATTATCTTCCTTCCTTACCTACAATTAATGATACGCAAAACGATTATCAATGTTTAAAACATATTCTTCTCCTTGAATTAACCAATGAGGTCATCAAAATTTTGAAAGAGATTATTTTTCTTCATATTAATACTATTTATTTACCTATAATAAATGAACATCCACATCTTCCTATCCTTATTAATAGAAAACAGAATATATACTCATAATGTGGAAATACTTGTGCATATGAATCCCTTATAAAAAAACTCACATAGTTTTTTAACTCTGCTTTCTCCAAGGTACCAGTCATGGTCTTAGTCAAAGATATACATTTCTCATTAGAGATTCGTTCAATATTAAATTCAAATCAATGGCTATATGGATGCCTAAGTAGTTTTGTAGGAAACACAATAATTTATTCCTTCACAATATTTACATACATTATCCTACAGTTTCCGTCGCCTTCCAGATGTTTTGTATAATATTATTCTCCTAAAATTCCACTAAGGAGATCTATTCAAGGAGAATCCAAAAATGATTCTGAGGGTGTAGTGTCACCTATAATGAAAATAGATTCTATATATCAGTCAAAAATAGTAATCACCTTCTCTCAATATTAAATGTTTTCATTATAATGTAAAATATAGTCTATACTACAGATTAAGTATTTTTCAACTATAATTATAACAACCATGTTTTAAAAATAAGTATATAAATTTTTCGTAAAATATAATTAATGTAATATACTTGTTTCAATAATATATTCAGTTAGAGTTTGATAGAAAGTTTCCTTCTTAACTTTGTTGGGAAAAATTGAACATTCATGGAAAGAAGGGGAGAAATAAAATAGTAAATATATATATAATAAAATAAAGAATTATTTAAATATGTATCTATGATGAACATATCTTCCACTACATCATTAAGGACTTGGACCTCAGATATAGTGATAACATAGACTTTTTATTTCTCCCCCGTAACTTTATGGTGAATATTACTTAGCCACCTGGGAAATTCATTCTCATAGTACCCCATATCTATACAGTTGAATAATTGAACATTGATAGTTTCTTTTTCCATTTTAATCATGATCTTGATTATCTTTATCTATAAAATTGAAAAAAAATCCCCATTCCAAACAAGAAAGATCAATGGTGTTTAATTTCAATTTTATTACAAGTTGTAAATTACACTCTTCCCTTTTAAATTTTATTATATTTCATCTTCCAGGTTTTCTTAGATTCCCTCTTCTAATATTTCATTCCATTAAATTCATATGACATGGATAATTAAGTATTTCTCTTGAGAGAACATGATTTGGTAACCTCAATTAATGAGAATTGTTTGGAGAAAAGTCCTTTTGAAGAATTGTATTTATCCCATAAAGGACATGGTAAATCATACTCATTAGATTAAATACGTTCTCAAATATCATTGATTAACATATAAAATAATATTCATAAATAAAAACAATTTCATCTTCATTTTTTTGCTGACTCCGTAATTTTCTATCCACATTCGCTACTTTCCCATAAGGAAATTAATATTCCATGGAATGTATCTTAAAATAAATCTACATTATGTTTTATATTTCCTTGACATCCTTTCTATTTTGATTCAATTACCATATTTAATCTAAATCCTTCATAATATTATAGAAAACCATTGAAATATTCCCCATTTTAATAATTCCCAATGTGATAAATGTATTCTCAATGGAACTTATCCATTTCAAAGATAAAATTATTTTAGTAGTCCAATTAAATGATAGCTATTTTTGATGTATTAACTGGAATAAATTTTTTGTACAATGTTATAGTTTAGTTGGATATACCATATTATTATGTATAATTGTTGAAACCTGAGTATACTGGCCTGATATAGTCAAAATCTTTTTAGATCCATCACTATCTATATCTTTAACTGAAATTTTATTGTCTTGACTATGATGGGAAATATAAAATAGATTACATGAATTTAAGTGATTTCTGTTACTTATAATAGGTTCAATTTCTCTATAATAGAATATAATATAATGGTCCATAACATTATAAATTATAATGTATAATTACAAAACTAGTGAAATACTTAAAATTAGTTGAATATAAATTAATATTTATTCTCATAATCATATGTTTAGTATCATTAGGAAGGTTCTCAAATAATAAATGTTTTTTTTCAAATCATTCATTGGTGTTTTTATAGAAAATGATCTGTAACTCAGTCATGTCCCCCAATATTCTCAAACTAGGTTTTCAATAAGGGACCATTCACCATGCTCCAGAATGATGGCTAATATATTCTCAAAAAACTCCCTTCAGTGTTATTACACCTAAAATAATCTGTTCTAAAACCACATCAACTTTTATTATCTAAACAAGGATGTATTTTTAGAAAAACAATATAATCAATACTAGAAAAAATATATGTATTATTATCATACAATTAGATATATACTCAAATTTTATCATAATTTTATGTTCAATAATCTATGTTTTACTAAATTTATTTCCAAATGATTCTATTAAAAATTATCTAATATCACCTATAACACCCCAACTCTTGTAACTCGGACTTAGTAGTTAATTTACTACATTGTAACATAATACATGGGATCACATACCGATGGAAAAAATGGTTTAGTTTTCATAGGAGACTGTATATATACATGAATCTCATATTTCATCTAGAAACATAAAATTCAATAAAAAAATCATAGAAAATTATTATTTCTTCTTGTAAATCCAATAAATCATTCACATATAAATTCTTAGTATCTTTTGGAAAGAAAAGAATAATAAATGGTGATCATAAATTCTTGTTAAGGGAATGTTTTCAATAGAAGTAGTCATAAAATAAATAAATAATCCATCATATGATAGAGATAAACAATAATAAGATATTCCATATAAATAATTTCATAAACATGGTTCTAAATCAGAGGACTACATATTAACATAAATAATCACATGGACAAGAATAACTAGTTTCATAGTTATTGAAAATATAATATCATCATAATATTACCATAAATTACTTATTTGAATACATAACACATAAATAGATGAGGCATACACAAAATAACAAAACTAGTTTGTCTCATAGATGAGCTATAATGGAAACCACTCATCACCTACTAAGTCCAATATAGTGAATGAAAATTCAATAAATAATCAACACAATACATATTAAAAATAAGAAAACAAAATGTTATCATTTACCCCAATAAAAAAATATCATAAGACATATAAAAAATGTTTTATGGAATTAGAAGTTTGTGTCACCTATAATGTATAAGATTAATCAAAGGAAGTTTACGTAGATAATAACACATTCAAAATATCACTTTCTGATTTCTTGAGAAAAATAACCTTTTAATTTTAAAATCACTTATTTTAAAGTATAAAAATTCCAAGGTGGTTAAGAAAAACAATATGAATAATGTAAAATTGAAACTTATATATCATGCATCAATGAATATAATAGTTATGATGTTGATAATTTTCATTCTTGTAGTGTATATTATAAAAATGATTTTGTTCACATAGTTGGTAAATAGTTCCTTACTCAGAGAATGAAAAATAGATCCCATTTAAAACATATTATATAAATTCAAAAATATGTAAAAAAATTTAACACAACATTTTAGAATAGTAAACAAATAATGAAAATATTTTATAGAAAATATTGAAATAAAAGAAAAATATTCCTGATTGAATTGAAAAATAATTTCAACTTTATTTTAAAATATTCTTTTGGTATTTTTTAGTGAAAAATAAGGTAAAATGGAGGTAATACTTAAAAACCCATGAAATAAATTGATTAATATAAAATTTATGGGGTTTAGGATACAAATATCACATAATATCTCTAATGGAAACATAATCCTAAAAAATTCCGAATAATGATATGATTGTAAAATAATCCCTTACCATAGGTCCAAATGTTATTATAAGTTATTTTAGACCCCTACATAATAAATTTAAATTTATTATAATTATAAAACAAAACCATAAACATAATTTTAATATAATATATGGTCTACCTATAATATTTCAATTCTCAAATAATAATAACTCATTATTAAAGTAGTAGTTTTTGATTATACACTATTTTTTATTTCATTTATGTTTTTATTTTTTTGTTTCGATAATTAAATAATGATCATAGTAATATCATCTCCATGATTTTAATCATTAAAAAAATATCATATTTATTCATTTTGTATAGATATATAATCATCCATGAATGGTGACCAAGAAAAATGAATCACATCACTTCATGGAGGTGGTATGCCACACATATACTTGTGAAATGTTATAATTTTTTAACGAGTCGATGGGTATGAAGGTAAATTATATATTATATTATTATAGTAATAGTTATAACATTAATATCACATATATTTTTTGATGTTGATAATTTCACATCGCACACATTTCCATGGAAATACACATGTCATGAGAGATTGGATAATCATAATTCATAATGACATATTATAATGATGTTTTTGGTGCATATTAGAAGATGGTTAAACAACTTCATAAATATTCAACCTCATGTTATCATAGTTTTAGATTACATATTTCACCTGGAGTGGATAACGTGCACTATTAAGACTCCTTGAAGTTATGAAATCAAGTAAATTCATGAACAATGAAAGTCATCCCAAGGTGCGCTGACATCGATTTCACATGCGAAAGTAATTCATGAAATGACTCTATATACAGTCAGCTATTAAGTCTGAAAGAATGAGAGTTTTATATTTACATTGATATTACCCACAATGAAGAAGGAGGATAATACATAGTTACATTATGACTAGGAATTATCTTCCAATTCACCTTCAATATCTAACAAACTATCTAGTGGATTGGACTTATTATGTATAACTCCACCTGTTGATATTGTCATCACATGAAGACCCCATGATTGATAAGATAAAATGTGAAGAGCAGTAAAACTATACTCTTGGATCCGTGCAAGATATTCAAATAAATCAAGTCCTATGATCATATCAGGACTTCCATATGAAGCATTACCATAAGATGATCGAATGGCATGATGAACTGTGTGATCTGAAGTTATAAAAATGGATAGAGTAATTTTTTTCAATAACACCTCCCACGTATCAAATATATATGGATAACAGATATCCCCATAAAGTGTAAAATGCATGTAGCTTATGATATAGATAACATGATCATATGAATAAGCATCTTATGGGATTATGTGTAGTTCGGGTTTGGTTTAGTGGTAAGAACCCCTTAATTATACATGAAAAATGGGGGTTCAAAACCCATTGGACACAGGGAACTGTAGCATACTGTAGCAGCAGTGGCACTGTAGCACCAACGGTCACTATAGAAGCGGTAGGTACTGTAGTAGTACTATTCATAGAATGGGCCTTAGGCCAAAAAAATGGGCCTACGAGCCATCTGATGGGCTTAATGTCCACTGGTCCTTCAGGCTATGTAATGAGTCTCTCTCTACCCAATTAAAGAGGTCTTTTATTTTCTTTAATAATAAATGAGACTTTGGCCCCAACCTTTTAAAAAAATCTTTATGGGATTATGTAAGGCCTCCACATAGATGTGTCATACTATGATGATTATCCATGGAAAGAGTTAGAGTGTGATTCCCATAGTTCATGGTGATCAATTTGGGAGGCCTTTTCATGTACAATACTGTTGCATGTGATGTAGAGGACCACCACACCAACTTGGGTGAGTGTTTAGACAAATATCCAGGATAGTATTTTCATGATTAAGATCATGTGGTTTTCATATGTCTAAAATATTTTGTTTACACAAAAAATAGGGGATGTTGTGAAGAAGTTGAGGAGGTCTTCACTATGTGTATATATAGGGTGTAAACCAAATCTACATTGCCAGTAGTTATTTTTAATATAATAATGTGCATGATGAATCTATTTAGTGTGCATTAGATGTTCCCAGATTTGATTACGTGATAACATGAAGTCCCCATGAGTCTATGAGATCACACATTAATAATAATGAAAGTTTTATTTTTTTGATGATATATGTTGATACAACATAATCCTATGATCTTAGGATGGGAATTTCAGTTTAAGTGACAGAATAAAATATTTATAGGACAACCCACCATTCTTGTATACACTAAAAAATTAAAATACCTCATCTATAAATACTAAATGGATATCAAGATTTGAGGGTGGCTTTCAATTGGTAGAAAAGTGCTCTCTATTTCTTTGAAAAACAGAGCATCGTGAAACTACAAATGGATGGAATGAATGATCCTGTGTGTTCTTTCATAATTGTGACATGATGTATCTCATGTGAATTCTTGATAACATAATCTCTTTTATTAGATTCAGTTAAGGCATCAAAAAACCAATCTTGTGAAAGGTTCTGGAACTGTATACACTATCATACGGAGACCTGATGCTCTGCATGTATATTCTTATCATTTCGAACATGGAACCAATCAGATATCATGATCATACCTCTTCCTAAAAAGAAATCAAATTAACACATACATGTTTAGGTGAGGAATTGTGGATAAAAACTAAATTTATGGCTATGATGATGTCCTAAAGAATTTATTTTAAGTGACGTGAAAGTCAAGCATGAATAGTATTCACAGATCGATGTACCATGCACACATGAAGGAATTCCCCACTGTGAAAATGCAACATAAAAGTGTTAATGGGAAGCTTCATGATGCACATGATATATTCATGTATAGTAGATAAATGTTCAATGTAGCTATGAATGAAATCTTCCAGAGACACTATCTCATTACCTCCAGCACTCAATCGCATGAGGATTGAGATGCCGTGTGACATCCCCATGCGAACATTTGTCCATGAAACATGTTCAAGTTGGTTGGATTGTATGAAATTTATGTGATTGATTGAAACACTAGAAATTAACCCTTTTTCATATGGCTTTGAAATAAAATACTGCTGTTCATGCTATTGAATCATATAGCCATTGACATGTGACACATCAAGGTAGAGAAAAGAGACTATCCTAGATAATGTGTTCATGTCTTAGCAAGATCCAGAACTGATCATGAAATTTGGAAAAGCAAAGATCAATTATTGACTAAGACATGGTACACACACCATCATGAGATCCCAAAGTGATCATGTGGTACCCTCATAGAGAATCCGTGGTTGAAGGCAGAAAAAAACATCTAAAATAACGAGAAAATTTGAAGATGATGGAAGCCTTATGTTGTCTTAATCCTTATGTGGTTTTCTCCTATGAATAGAAATACAATATGAATGGCCTGGTGACATATCCATCTTATTACGCAAGAATTTGTTAAAATTTCATCCACTTAATGTAATGGAAAAAAGGGAATGTCTTGTTAGTTCCGCAACACCCCCTTATACTCCATAAACAATAAAAATGGTTATACATGAAAATACATGCACATCATCGCAAGACCCATTGTTGGTCACATGACTATTTACTTATGGAGAGAATTATTGTCTTTAATAACAATCATACAATGTCTCATCACCCCCAACCTTTGTAAAAAAATGGAAAAAATGGAAATGAATGAATGTTCTTGTGAGAGGATGATATGTTGAGCTTATGTGAATAGAGTAATATAACCAATAGAATCTCAAATAATCATGTGAAAAACACCATGATAGGCCAACATGATCCTTAAATATCCTTTGGTATGTTATAATGGTCTCATGAAATATCCCCCGACTAGCTATATTAGTCATGCGAAATGCCTCAGGAAAGGAAATCAAGGTCACAGGAACACCTTTCGATAAGAATCCTGATCGTGAAAAATCCCATATCGTGATCTTGAAAAATCTAATGGACATGTATAATGACCATATAAAATCCCCATTTATTTGTCCACACGATTGGGAAAGAACCTTTAATTCACTATATATTACTAAATCAATAATTTAAGGGATGGTCTTATGGTCACAAAAAGTCATGTGACTCCCCCCCACACACAATAACATGTGACAGGATCATGAGAAACATGTGACACTAAGGCCCTCAACTGACTCCATCAAATATTTTAATGATACATTCCACACAAAAAGGAAAATAATCAAGGTGGAAAAGCCTATAAATCCCCCAACCCCAATATGAAAAAGATGATGTCATCTTTGTATCCACAAACCATTATACCCTGGAATCAAAGTGGATTACTAAGAGTATCCAATATCACGATCAAACTATTTTTACACCAGGTAAAATTTGGGTAACAATATAAGTGGTCACAAGTCATGCATATAAACTTCATGTAATCATTTAGGATGATATGAAGTACTTATTAAATGCCTTTTGGATTTTGAAAATGACATCTTGCATGATGGATGGGTCATGAGAAACATAATCAAGATATGAAATTGAAAGAATCTCTTATACATATGAAATAAATGAATTATTAAAAGAATAATTATGGTATTCTCACACAGAGTACATATACACTGATCCTCGTGAGCTTCTAATGACAAATCCAGATCATGTGATAGCACTGAGACATGTCCCTTAAATCATGTGATGCTCCTTCAGCATACTATTTGGGTCAAGCAATGTATATCAGACATTTCAGATAAAGTCACATCTTACCCTCAGCCAAGAAACTATTGTCTTGTGATGTTCTCCAATCCTCCATCCAGATAATGAAATGTATTTAAACAAGTCACTCAATGTATGTGATAGAAAAAATTGTATCAGCTAAGTCACAAAAATTACTCCGGACATAACAGCTAGGTTAGGAGATTTCCATCAAGAATTTTATGAATGTTTTGGTGTCACAACAAGACATATCAACTAGATTATGTGATGTATTGTTGAAGAGCCGACATAGATCTCGCAAAAAACACTAGTCATGTTTACTATGTCTCACAGAACCCTCTATGCATGTTATCCAGATTAAGTGATGGATTCCAGAGAAGTTAGTTTGGATCTCACGATGTCCTCTAGAAAAATCAACCATGTATTAAGACACCCTCTAGTCATGTCATCTAGGATATTTTATGGATTCAAGGACAAGAAATCCTGGATCATGTGGTTTCCTATGGAAAAGTTTCCCATGATCATGTGATTGTCCCCTAACATGAATTTCGAATTATTTGACATATGCTAGATAGGAAACTCGGTCATTAGATAGTATTTGTACATGTATTAAATATTATAAGGCTTGTCTAGGCATACTCCTACATGTTATTCAAGTAATAAAGGCATGTCTAGAAGATAACTATGTCTACTCAAGCTAGAATCCCAAGACACGATAACCTTGTTCAGGGAAAATAATAATGAAACCTCATAGTGGAATCCCCAATAAATGGAAAAATATGACATGCCCCCCACATATTAGTGAAGTATCAATGTGTAATTGTAGGTCAAATGAGATACTGTGACACTGAATCCTACCATATCCTATATACGTAGGATGCCTTATTAATGTTCTAGCTACTTATTAAACATCCTAAGGGTTGTACCATAACATAAGTCCTATATCAATATATAGTGAGATAAATTACATTCCAAACCATTTTTCTCTGACCAATGACGTATCATGTGGTCATAGGAAATTGATGTGATCATATAATTCCCATTAGGAACCCCAAAAATATAGGTAAAACTTAGTGTGTACTCCTCAATCAGCTGCATAATATGGTATACCCCCACCTAGAAGGAAAACAAAAATGTGTAAGTCTTGATTAGAAGCACAATTTGATATGTCCCAAATATTAGGGAAACCTCATTGTGTAATCCCGGATCAATTAAACAAATAGAACTATGGTTCTTTCCATAATCAAGATATGTAGGACACCTTCTTATGGCCCAAAATCAAATAAGTATCCACCCCAGTGTAAGTCCCCTGTGTATCCGATATTCAAACCATAGGGATCCAATATCTCCCATGGGATCGTAATTCCACCTCATCAACCAACGGATTGGGAAATCAATTGAACAATGAGAACTATAAATCTAATTAAAAATAGGATATGTAAGACACCTTCATATGTCTTGAGATCAAATAGGAATCCACATCATTGTATGTCCCACTATGTATTTAATTTACCAATGACAAGTACCCAATAATTCCTATGGGCTAGTCATTCTTCTTAACCCATCATCCAGCTAAGAAATAAAATGAACTATGAGGACTCTGATTCTTTCCATAACCGGGATACCAAGGATTCCTTCCATGGTTTTATCTCTATATTGAACTTCCATGGGGTTGTCCCATCACATAAGACTCAAATGAATATGTAGTGAAATTGAGTAATTTCTATACCTTATTTATCAAACAGATCATTACTCATATGGGCCTATGGAATTACAATAGTCATATCATTCATGTACCAAATCCTTATCAGCTAAGTAAGCCTTAGTTTGTAAAACATGATCAACAGATCGATGGTGAATTTATTTTCTTCCACATCTAGGATGCATAGGAAACCTCATCAAGGATCAAGATTGATACCTAATGCCTAAATTCCCTTATATATGTATTTTCCACGTGGTGGTAAAATTTATGGATTTGATGAATTGTATGGGTTTTAATCCATATTAAAAATAGGATACATAGGAAACCTTATATTGGTTCTATCCCATTCGCAACATATTAATCAACTCCTTTGATTAAAATAGGCCTCAGAGTGCCTGTTGATACAACTTCAACATGTAAGATACTTTTCATTAGAGGGAAATGTATGTAGAACCTAAGATACCAACATATGAACTCACTAAAGAGATTCCTATACACATTAAGGTGGATTTAACCTATGATAATTTTTTTAATTGTAAATATTCTCCATTTGAGATTTATAAGTGATTTGTGAACATATCATAAGTAAATAAGAGCATTCTAGAGTTGGGAACAATTTCCTAGAAAATGGTGTGATGAGCCTGACCTCAAATTATTTTGACCAATGTGGCTTCATAAATTCTATTTTCTCTAAAACCCCAATTGACCACCTACCCTCAAAAAGTAGTTTTGTACTCATGTATGGATGTAGTAACTGTTGGGATTTTCTAATGAAAGAAAAAAGTAAATGTAAACCCAATGTGAAGGACTATTTTATCGGTTCTTTTTTCTATCATATGGGAATTATTCCATTATTTATAATTATAAAATGTTAAGCCTGATATGAATATATCAAATAAAAAATTACTTATTAACCATCCATCATGCAATTTTTATTTTATATCCTAAGAAATCAAAAATGGTGAACATGATATTAATACTCCCAAATAAAAGGATGATCATATTACAAAGAATCATTACATGATTTTTTTCATATCATATGTAAACATGGAAAATATGAAATGATTGTTAAAGATGATCCTTTGTAGTTGGGGACCTCATTAAATAAGTCCATTCTCACATTTACAAGTCCATATGAGTATAATGGATGGAAAAGGGATAAGAATTGAATACTATATTACCCACACATATCTTATTAAGAACACATCATGACCATAATGATTCAATGATTAGTGTGTCTATCCCTTATAGTCTTCTTGAATGAAAATACTTCATTTGAAATCAACTCTCTGATATGAAAAGTCTTCATCCAGTGACTGTTTGGAAAAATCAGCTCCAACTACAAGCCCTGTGATCCATAGAATTACCTCACATACCTATCATCTCTTTAGTTTGGTGGAATATGAAATGGTCTACTAATACCACTAACATGGTATAATCAAGACCCTTTATGCTTCTTAGGAGTGTCTCCATGTGATAAAAAGATGAGTCTGCATTGTACAAGGAATTTTATAGTAAATATAGGGGAACTTGTCTCCACCACAAACTATTTCAAGAGCTTATCCTTAGAGAAAAACACTCACCGACTTCAATATTTGATTAAGGACTAAGGATTCAACTACATCTCCCTTCTGGGTCAAGGAAGGTTGATGATGGATCCTATCATCCATCATCTCCAGCTCCATACCATTGGTGCCCAGCAGTCACCTGATGGTGTACCACCCAATACACTTCCACCTATGACACCCATGAATGGGAAACAAGGAAGACACATATGGTTTTGAAGGATATGAATAATTAATAGTTTTCTTATATCACCAATCCCTCTGATGTTGTATGTAGGTATATTCCGACAGTAACCAGTCAGCAGGATCACATCCTAAGTCACTCAGAAAAATTTAGGGGGTATATCCCTTCCGCAAGAATGGGGGAGTAACATATTCTTAACCCTTTTCATGAAGCATATAGGAATATTATTTTGTAGAAATAGAGAAAATTAGGTTTTTATTCTTTCACTAACTAATGATATCAACCTTTATATAATGGATATATAAAATGTGATAGTTTATATTTCTGTTGGAAATTTTTTTTAAAGTGACATTACATTAAGAATGAAATGAAGAACTAAAACAACAAATCACAACACTTGCATAGATACAGAGGCTAGAGAATATTTCTAAACATATAGCCGGGGCAACAAACCACTCTAATCAATATGGATATGTGGTAGCTCTAGAGAAAGTGCACATTCTTTCTACCATCCAAGAGGGCTATCATCATATAATGGTAATGGAAGAGGCACTAGATTGAGATCATATTCCCATTCCAATTGAGGTTCACTATGAGATAGTGAAACATGACTATAGAATGGGGTACATTAATGGAAAATAAACTGGAATCATAATCCAATATCGAAGGACCGGGTGCATATCTCTATTATGGTTAGGGTTCACAAAGTGAGTGGGGCACATACCTCAAGATATGCACATATTCCTATAGAAAAATTTGGATGACATACCCCAAAAACTCATGATTAGGGACATATCCCTACTCTGACCAAAGATCTCAAGGTGAGAGACACACATGCCTCAGGATATGCTCATATTCTTGTTGGTGAACATACCCAACATATTCAATTAGATCAAAAAATATATTCTCATATCCTTACACCCACTGTTAAATGACTACAATAATTTCCTCTTGAGGCTGTGTCAGATAAGGCTCATATCCCGTCTCCCATTCTGAAGGTCTATTGGCATATTCAAGTAGAGAATGCATATTCAGAGTTGGATCATATTGTTTATCCAATTGGGGATCACAAATAGAGAGTGGAACATGCCTTTGTACATGCTCATATTCCATAAAAAAATTACATAGGTAATCTCTAAAGTCCAAGGATCATGCTCATATCACAGTTCTAGATGGGTCTCATCATGTCAGAATGGAATATGGCTAAGGGTAGGCTCACATTCAACCCAATAACGAAGAATTTTATATGAATATTCCATCTAATTATCAATGACCTTTGATTACTCCCGTAACATTAGAATATTATTATTATATATATATATTCCTAGCCATTATACATCAGGAAAAAATTACTTCACAATCCCAAAAGGTAGGTCAACATATTATTTCTATGATAAAGAATTATGTGAAGATCCCAAATCTTCTCAGTTACAATGTCCTTGAGGTTGTTCTAAATACATTCTCAACACCCCAATGGACCATTTACTCATCAACCAAAGAATAAGGCAATCATTACTGTGATATTTCTCCTGATAGTAGTCTGGACATGGATAACATGGACTCTACTCCGGACATCATCCATGGTCAACCTCCCCATGGTGATGTCACACAAGGATAAGGAAATACTACCTTTTCCTTGACACCTCCATATAGAGTAGTTCTCAAAACTCAAACCCATTTTTATTGAGAGGTTCTCAAAATATCAGGTTAAAATACATATTGTTCATCATAAAATTCTAGAAACACTCAACTAGGTTCTGTAGTCAACCACATGAAGTAGATTTTATGGTATGAAAGGATAGAGATATGTATGTTTGATGGTAAGGAGGTCAAAATTGATGTATAGAGATAGTTTTAAAGAAACGATCTCCCAATAATGTACTTACCCTTTCTACATCTGACTATGAGAGCCTAAAAAATTTATAAAAGGAGTTCACCCCTTGTCTATGTTAATATATTTGGTCTACCTATGAGTGGTTGAAGGATAGACATCTCCCTTATCCAAGATATGAGTATCACTTTAAGACCACCAATACACATTTCTTTCAACTGGACATGGCCACCTATTCCCTAGCTCATAACCACATAATGGGGTAGCGTGACATATGGATACATAGTGTCTATCTCTGCATCATAAAAACTATATAAAAACTCACATCTAGTGTATCTCTATATTTTGTATCCTAGGATGGGAAAAATATGGAGCATCGCACGTCAATATGTACCTAGAATAGCAGGACTCCCCAAATACAGTGTCCTATTATGTTGTAGAATCTATTGAAATCAAAAGACCATGTTACATGCGAGTAAGTTTTTCACTACCGTGGAATTCACCCTCTTCGACAATTCTATAACATCACGACCAGGGGAAGGGGGTATCCATCATGTCTTCAAACCAGTCCCCTAGAAACAATGTGAACACAATTTTAACATAGAAGAAAAAGTTGAAATTGAAAAGACAACTTCCTATAATGAATTACTCTAATCAGGGTCTTCCATTGAACCCATATTGTATACAAAGATAAATTGAGATTATAAAATATGTCATAATTTTAGCTTCCATTAAATCCATCAAAGAGAAACCCAACCAATAGGGATGGGTAAATATGTACTAACTTCTCCACCACTCGGATCATAAATACCTGATAGGATCCGATACATGGGTTCAGTAGCTAGGATTAACCCCTAGACCAATAGGATGGGGGAATTTATATTTCAATCATTATCATGAGGTTCAACATCCCCTTAAAGTGTCATGCGGAATCAATGAATTTTCAAGATCAACCCCTGTCCACTAGGCTATGGGAATTTATATATCAATGTACATCCTGAGAGACCTAAAATCCTCTATTGGAATCAATGGATCCTAAACAAAATAATTAATAAATTCCAATTGTGTCCCCAAATAAACCCTAGCTGGCAGGCTTGAGGTAATTTTCATCATCATCATCATCACTATAGAGATAATTTTTCTTCTCTAGGTTTGGAGGTAAATATGGATGGTCATCATTATATCTTATCCTTATTAAAAAAGAAAAAACACTATTATTTAGGGCCCATTGAGAAAGCACCACACAAAACTCCCTCAATATAACTATTCAGAGGCTAGTACGAGAGAAAATTATAGTGATAGAAATCAAATCATTCTAGGGTTGGAAGCTAAAAAGTCCAAATATAGCCAAGTGTTTGAGGAAGGACACTAATATGGGTAGTGTAGAATCATACTATTACATCGAATTTAATTAAATTTTTTTCAGATACCCCTATATAAATATCATCATTGTTAATCAAAATGATAATGTGGATCAAGATGCAAATAAAGATGGAAATGAACAGGAATGTGTACCCTGAGTGGAGGAGATGGTTGCACCCATTGAGTTTATAGGCACCTGAAACTAGAAGAGGTTCCAAAATCTAGCACCCACAAATATCAATTTTCCTCATCATCATCATCATGTAATTTTTTAATCAAGGAAATAATAAATAAGGAAAGAACGGCTAGCCACAACAGGATAAAGGTACCTATAGCTAAGGGGTCTAAAATAGTAAAGACCAGTGGCATCCCCTCTAATCATATTGACCCCAAAGGCTTTCAGATGTTCAAATTATAAATATATAAGTTCTCTCGGCCAAAACTATAGATCAAGTCCAAATGGTCCATGACTTTATTACCCTCCCACCATGTATGGTTCACTTTGGTATTGTTACTTAGGATGACATGAAATTTTATGATGATATATGATATCGACCATGGGATGACCCCAACATAATGAAATGAATTTTGTAATAGAAACGAATCCATTTCATCTTCTGTGATGTAAAATCTCATATGGCTACACAAACTAATAACCATGAGCATATACATCACCTCTACCTAGAGAGAATATCACTGGACTACCGGATAGTAAATGCCATGATGACTGACCCATTTCATCCACGGAAGACACCCCCCCCCCCCCCGCCCCCATATACACACACATTACTCCCATGGCATAGGACCCATCTGTGTTTAGAGTCAATCCTATAGAAGGATGATGAATATAGACCCAGTTTCATATTGAATTACTACCACCAACATGAGGGTCTTAGAACCCTTCTTTAAAATCCTATAGAGATGGGTCCTCCCTTTAGTCGATCAAGACCCTGACCATGTCGGTTAACAAATTTTGTGTTCTTATGATGACATATCTTCCTGACGAGGAAAGAATGGAGAACGCCATGAACTCACAAAAATAACTTCACACCTCGCATGCCTACTCAATCTTAATGAAAAGGTGACCAGTGACTTTTCTCTCTATCACCCATGTAGAAAAAACATCTTCATGCAATATTACCTCCACGGTGCTGAAGGTTCTCATCAGTAGGGACAAACTTGTTCCTTATCCTCTAGGTGAGGAAGCTAAATTTAGTGGGTACACATCTAGAACAAAGAACATAATTCCAATCATCCATAGGTTTCTTCAAATTATTTTTCCTATGGATTTCCTTTGTCATGAATGATTTGGAGGGGGACAAGGTGAATACACACAAATCCAGATAATATTTCAGCTCGATGAGATAAAATTGGTCTTATTGTTCCTTTTCCAGACCATCTTTAATGAATGGTGGGTGCTATATTGCTTCCCTAAAATAATTTTTAGTATAAAGTCATTATGAAAATATGATGATAGTCCTACTTGAGTTGGGATTCTAGAATGAGATATCTCCTTTCCTGACTAACTAGCGAGTATGTGGCCTAAGGGCAGTGACGAGGGGGCCAATATCAGATCAGATAAGAGAAGCACATCCATCTGCTGAAACCACATCCCCTAAAGAATTTACTTGCATTGTTATCCCCCACATGGTACGCTTCTCCAAGACCCCCCATGCCTATTTTCCATGCATGTAGAGAATTTTGTCCTCCATACTATTTATGTTGATACCACCTTTGTTAATAGGCACACCATCCTGCTCCATGATACCCAGTGCCTTTTTCTCTTAGATAGAGGATCCCAGATGATGTTGTCTATGATTCTATAAATGATTTTGATAACTCCTTTTGGGACTATGAAATATTCTGGGTTGTTCACCGAAGTAGCCAGGAGCACATTTTTCATGAGCACGATCTGACCTCCAAAGGATAAATACTTATTCTTCTAGTTGAGAACCGGATTCATGTTCCTTAAAATGATGGGGTGAAAGTCATGAATATCGATTCTACTAGATTAAATGAGTGCACCAATGTTTTCCATGTGTATGAACCGTCTTTGTATATCCAGGTTGTGGCTCACTGTAGATAACTGGCTAGAGCAATAGGTGCTACAGATATAAAATTTTCTTTTTCACTAGTAGATAACCTAGACACTCCAATGTCAGTACTCCTCCATGACCTTGTTTAAACCTCACAACAATATTCTCTCATCATTCATGAATATAATAGTATCTTTTTCTAAAAAGAGGTTTGACACAGCTAGGGATCTCAAACATCTGTGATATAAGAGAATTTATCCATTGGTTGAGATCCTTTTAATGAGGTAGATGAGGACATTGTTGGTGAGATAAAAATGACCGGGGAGAGGGGGTCCTCTTTTTATAGGCCACTAGTTTCCTTGAAGAAAATGTTTTTCTTCCCCACAAAGAAAACATCCATCCACAAGGAACTAAAATAATGAAATATAATATCAATATTTCAAGTGTATAGATACATACCTACAAGCACATTATTGATGAAACTCCATTTGACATGGTAATAAGAATTTTTAATATCTAACATGATGTTTATTGGGTATTGTTTGTAGGAGGAGATGAATATTCTCCATCCCAGATCCAATCTGCCTTCAAGAGAGGCATATGAGCATCAGTTCTACTCAAGATATTTTCAATCAATCCACATAAATGAGAAATTAAAAAATGGTCATGAATTCCCTTTATTAAGGAACTAGCCTCCCACTTTCCAAGGTGATCATTTAGTATTAGAATGAATTTTGAATTAGTTAGGAATGAAATTGGGTCCAAATTAATCAACCCAACCCACTCCAGGTATAAGGTAGATAGCTCACACCCTAGTACCTCTGGAATTACATAATTCCATCGAGTCCCTTGACACTATAATCGAAGACATGGAAGAGAGATGCACACTTTTGAATCCTGAGAAATATATATATCCCGATTGTGTGGATAATACTTTCCTCCCACCCAATTCAGGAAATCCTACCTTATCGACTGTTAATAGTGTGGGAGACCCATAATTGAATATCATGCATTTTTCCTGATGTTCACCAATGATGGTCCCTCGAGATCGACATGAGGAAACCAATCTGAGGTCTTCTGTACAATCTCTGATAGGGTTAGCCTTCAATTGGTATAGCATCCTACCACATGTATCAACCATAGTGTGGGAAGACATTTTTAATAAATTCCTTTATTAATTTAGTTCCACAAAGATGAGGGGGACAATTTTCAACCTGATGAACTGAAAATGGCGTGAAAATGAGTGGGGTTAGGTCTTCATCACCAGATGGAATGGTTTAACCTATTCAATCAACATCACTCCCTTATAAGAAAAATTTATACAAATCTATTCTATTAATCTCAAATATGAGTTTCATGAACCCATGACTCCAATTTAATATAAAATAAATTTATTTATATTCACAGAAATGGAACAATTTCTCAAACACTCTATTCAGTGGACCCGAGATATGTCTCAACTCATGCCCTCAGTACAAGAAAATGCTCGATAATGTTGAAGATGTCGTTTTTACCCTCAAACTAGTAGAAGCACTTATTCAAGAACCTATATATATGGTGCCCATATCTTTTTAAACATTTAAGTTATATCAAATTTGTGGAATACATAAAACATTACAATAATGGATGCCCAAAACTATATTAGTTTACTTCCTTTGGAAACATGGAAACATAAACACTATTACATGATAAAGTTACATTATCTCCCACTAGGTTCTCTAAGACTAGAACCCCCTTAGACAAATCATTCAATTAATATATATTCATAACATGGGGAAGGAAACATAAAAAGGGGTGATCTCAAATGATTAATAAGGGTAATTGTGTGAGATATGTAAGCGTAAACATGAGAATAAGGGTATGATAATGTGATCATAACATTATAATATCACACAATAGATATCAAAGAACACAAACATGAATTATGCACTAAATATTGGAAATTCATAAGACATTAATCATATATAAATAAATAACATAATCCATGAAAGTATAACATAGGAATAATAAATGGAATTGTGGTAGACACATAAAAATATAAAAACATTATATCAAGGATTCCTACCAAGACCTTAATAGCATGTTAGGATTAGTATAATAACCTTGGTAACACCTTTGGGTTTTGGATTCCCTCACTTGTACTCTCTTGTTTTGGTACTGGGATAACCTCCCATATACCCTCTTATTTCAGGCTTTGGATGTCCTCCCATGTTCCTTTTTGTTTCGTGATTGGGATGTACTCCCGTGTACCTTCTTGTTTTGGGATTTATATTTCCTCCCATGTACCCTCTTTGTTTGGTTTAGGTATTTCCTCTTTTGTACCCTCTTGTTTCAATATTTGTATTTCCTCCTATGTACCCTCTTGTTTCAAGTTTTGGATGTCCTCTAGTGTAACCTCTTTCCCCAGTCTTGGAATGCCCCCTCGTGTAACCTCTTATTTTGGGATTGGGATATCCTCCCATGCACCATTTGTTCTCATTAAACATTTATCATTACACAATGAATTTTTATCGGATATAGGACCCATCCATCTCATAATAAAATCATTCATACATGTTCCACAAGATAATAAAACTATCATCATATTATGAACCATTAAAAAGATATGGGTTTTGTAAACATCCTATCAAAAACCCATGAAATTAAATTAGTAACAATAAATTTTCAACACATAAAAACATATGGAAAAGAGATAGGTTTCATAATAATTTCATCAAATCATAACCCATGAAAAGAAATGTGTTTCAAAATCATATAACCCATGGGAGAGAGACACGTATCATAAGCATCATTCCATCAAAGGTTTAAAATTTTATGAAATGAAATGAATTGAAACTTTTTATTATTTACAAGAATGGAATGAGTAACATCAATGGATTTTATCATAGATGAAAACTAACTTGGAAAGTTGTTTTTGGAAACATTTCATTAGGAATATATCCTTTCTTATAAAAAATTATTTTGAAATCATAAAAAATATCGAAAATCATTTTCTTGAAAATTAACAAGAAAAAATATAAAGAAAAGTTTGAAAACATTTTAAAAAACTATTCCATTGTAAATTTTTTGAATATATATAATGAAATCATGAAAATGTTTTAGAATCCATTTCTTTAAAAATTCATTGAATACTTAAAAATAAAGAATGAATATTTTTATAACACTTTTTTTAAAATAAAACATTTTTAGAAAAACATTTAAATTGAAAATAGCGTTGAAAACATTTAAAGGAACATTTGAAAACCATAAATAAAATTAAATTCTTTTTTCATTGAAAATTGTTTTCAGAGATCATTTGAAAACATTTTTAAAAACATTTTTGAAAACATTTTTGAAAATATAGTTTTTGAAATAAAACTGATTTCAGATCAATGAGAGAAATAAGGTTGTATTTCCATAAAACAATTCATAAATATATTAAGTACAAAAGAGTGGGTAAATGGTATTAAAACATTTATGTATTATGAATAGAAATATGGGAAGAACATTATTGATTTTCCTTGAGAGATAGATCATAAATTTCATTAATGGAAACATTTTCATAAATAATCTTGATAAATGATGAGATTGTTTCAATAAACTATTATCATAAAATATCATGAATGGAAAGTGATTCATTATATAACATGTCATATGGATGTATATACAACTATAAAAATAATACTGGTTTATAACAATGCATGTGTCTCAAAGAAAGAAAATTAAGAAAAAACTACTTAACTTAAT
The DNA here is from genome assembly GCA_963277665.1 of Viscum album. Classification (NCBI taxonomy): domain Eukaryota; kingdom Viridiplantae; phylum Streptophyta; class Magnoliopsida; order Santalales; family Viscaceae; genus Viscum; species Viscum album. Next base: position 1,043,412,441 of record OY728134.1, on the reverse strand, counting down.
TAGAAACCTTTGCTATGTTTGATCCAATGAAGTAGATATAATAAAATGTATATGTAAATATCCATAGTCTTAGGAATAATAATAATAGAATAAATTCATGCATATTATATACAAAATAAATGAGGGGTACATAAGATATGTAAATGCTTAGTGAGATGAGATTCCCTTACCTTATGTCTTGACTCTCAGGGTACTCATTCAAATATATTATATAAAAAATATAAGTTTATTAAAAATAACACATGGAACCATATTATTATATATAATATCATATATTTATTGATTATTACTTTATATTACCTTCTTGTCAACAATACTATGTTAAGGTTTCACTTCAGGTAATATCCATTTTGTTCTTCGAATATCTCTTAATTTGTTATATTTGTATCCCTTATACATATATAATGACTTCCAGAATTTGAAACATGATATAAACATATTATATATTCAGTATATATGTATTATAATAATTTATGTAATATATAAGTATGAAATGGAATACACAACTCATGGAGATGGTAGGCCGTTCCTACACATGAATGATGCTTCCATTTTTCTTCTCGTATTGAAAGAAAGAAAGAAAATGAAATATGTATATATGTATATACTATCATTAAAATAACATTTTAATGTTATATATATAATATAAGTTCACTAAAACTATCCCTAATACATTCCATGTAGTGTGTGAATGAATTATATCACTTTGAGGAGGTGATAGTGTACACTTCTTCAATCAAAATTATCGTATTTACACAAGATGGAAAGAATAAAAGAATATTATTATAAAATAATAACAGAAGCTTAAAGACATAATATTTATCATATATATAATATATTAAAAGAGTCTTCAATGTAATTCCCACCATAATAGGTGTTAATGGATGAATGAAAAATCCTCATTTTGTGAGGTTGCAGTTCGTCGTTCACATAAATAGTATGTTCATTACCTAGTAGACAGAGGTGAGTGTAAGTGTAGGTAAAACCATTATAAAATAAAAATCCTTTTATATTGAGGATAAATATGTTTCTATGTGAGAACATACTAACTTGTTTTACTATTTTGGATAAATAATGTACAAGAAATGAGCTTACGGGTGGGAGTTACCTCTTAATCGGGTAACTACTTTTGGTATTCAAAAAAGGGATTACATGGACGTTTTTTCCTAAAGGGGGATTCAAGGAGGAGGAGAGGGATTTTTTGGGTCTATTTGGGCAGATATTGGTCTTACATAAGAGGTTTAAGAGGTTTTAAGAAGTGGGAGAGGTGGTGGACTTTTATAGGGTGGGAAGCGGACTCACATGGATGTTTTTGAAACAAGTTAGGTGTGCACATGTTATTGCCTAAAAAATCATAAAAACCAAAAACACTTAACAATTGAAGCTTTATGTCCAAAATATGGACATAAAATAGTGATTGGACAAGTTTATAGGTCATTTTGGCCCTTAAGATTATGGTTTATTCCGTTGTTAATTTTACTCTCACCCTAATCGATGTGATTAATTTTAATCATTTTCAATTATATTTTTGGTCAAAAATTAAGATGTTATTATTGTAATAAAAATAAAATAATTATTAAAACCATGTATGTATTTGTTTCCAAATTAAACTCATAGAAGAAGAAAAATTAATATTAATGCTAATCCCAGAGAAGGGTTGACATATCGGGTTTTCAAAGTAAAAATGATCAAATGTTTACTATGTTTTTGTGAAAAATTTCAAAGTGAAATAGATTCCAATGAACTAAATTGGATTAATTTTTAAAAATATTATATAATTAATCATTTAAACCAATATAAAATATGTTTTAAACTTATAATTAAATTATATGAAAAGGAAACTTTTGATTAAAATTCAATATTGTCAATAATTATCTAAAAATGATGTTTCTCATAAAAATCACAAAAATTTATCCTATGTTAAATTTGAGATTATAAATTCAAAAATGATGATTATTTGAGAAAATTCATTTTATAAAAGTATATAATATTAATATTATTTTTTTTACAGAAGGATATAAAAAGCACATTATTTGAAAAATAGTATATTAAAATATATAATACATTAAAAAATTATATTTTTCATTATAAATAAGTTTTGTTTATATAAAAATATAATAAATATTATTTGTAAAGTAGTTATTAATATTCATATTACTAAGTTTAATGGCTAGTTTATAGATATCTTTTTCATATAATTATTACAATATAATGATGTTTCGTAGAAAAATGGAGTTGTATGTAATGTATGCCAAGACTATGTTACGTGTAACATATGCCAAGTCAGTGTTGCAATAAAGGAATGTTTTAATTAGTGAAATGATTGATATAAAAAGAACTCAACATTGGGTGCAACACAAGCCAATCATAGTGTTGTGTATACTGCAAACTAATCAAAGTGTTGCGTGTAGTGCAATCCTGACTTAGACTTTCACACAATGGAATCCAGATATAGTTTTTTTCATAAAAAAAATCTTTATTTAGTTTTTTGTGAAATTAAAAATATCAAAAAATATTAAATAGTTCAAAAAATATATTTCTTAAAATCTCAGGGTGTTACATTCTACCCCCATTGAAATGACTTTCCCCCAAAAAATAATCTAGGTTATCAAAGGTATAATACATGAAAGTTCCTTTAATAAAAACCCAAATAGTAGAAATAATTACTAAAAAATACATTAAAAAGGAATTTTGGAACTATAACTATTATCCATGGTAACATATAACTGGGTTTCCATATATGAGAACATAGGATGGGAGTGAAGATTGAACATGGAGGAAATGAGTAAATATTTATATATATTGATTAAGGTCATAATAAAAAACAAGTTAATGATCAAAAAATAGTTGAGGGCCTAAAATTCATAAATATGTAATGATTTATATGGCCATAAGTTCAATAAAAAGTTAAGGTATTAGGATAACAGTTTTTTAAAACATTTTCATAATGTTGAGTAACTCTTTTATTGACCATGAATATAATTACTTGATAAATTTATATTTGAAACATTATTTATTTGGTTATGATTTTATCAATTTCTAATTTATCCTTTACATCAAGAAATGGGTGTTCAGAAATTATCATTAATTCTTGAAGTTCTAAAATAAAATTTTAGTATATCTTATGTCCCATAAAAGAATGAAACGTACAAATACTCTTTAAAATCAATATGGTTAATACATTAATATCAAAACATAAAAATTAACTTAACTAATTCATCATTAATATTTATTTATCAAAAATAGTTACACACGAAACAAGACATAACATAGGCAAATGGTAGGCATGAAACCCTTATCATCATTTGGTCATGGAATCAATACCCATAGCCTTTCCACGCTTGATTGGTTATCATAAAACATTCATGATGTCTTTTCTAAAAAAACTAATTATAAATAGGATTAACAACCTTGAAATAAGTTTAATTACTAAATAACCTTTTAACCAGGGTTTTCTATACAGTCACAATACATAAATACTTCCTCTAAAGTATAATATAAAATTTCCATGAATGGTAAACCTTATAACCCTTCTAAAAGATAAAAATCCAAATCAGTATAAATAATGTCATGAAATATATATATCATGACTCCCTAATATATCACAAAGTACCTCTCAGTTTTCAGAATGCAAACATGTAAATACTCTCATCATATATTATCTTGAAATATAGAAATAACCTAAATTACAATAAACACTTTTGGAAAACATGCATGATTCCTTATTCCAAATATAACTGGATATATTCCTTAAATATTAGAATCATTAAACTTCATAGACTACTTTTTCATCAAATCATTTATTAGTTTTAAGGTAATAATTACCATCTAATTTACTTATTTATAACCAACATATCCTTATCCAATCATCATTATCCCTAAATTAGGAATTATTGAAGGGTTTCCTTCCCTTAATCATAATATAACCATTCATGAGATTACCTTTATACTCTATCAGAACCTTTTAAAATAATCTTGTAAATACTTAGCTCTTTATATATTTCAACTTCAAAAACTCTTAAACCAAAATACTTAAAATATTTTATTATTCCACCTCATCCTCAATCCATTATCAGGGAAACATCATCATATTACATAATACCCATTTCCTTTCACATTTCATTTAAAATATCATCATTTTCCTAACATAACCATTACTCATACCACCTTACTGAATCTCTTCTTGATCTTTCCACTTAAGAAATTGATTTCCATATTTTCCATTCATTCCATACATAAATAATTTAACCATTGATGAAATCATAGGGAGGATAATATTCCCATCCATTTCATTAAATTAACCATTCATCTATCCATTTTAGTTACATGAATTATGTCCTACTTTTCCACAGTCAAAATAGCTTCTTGTTCCTCTAAGATAATCGATTTGGTGATGCATTCAACATTCATGACATGAAGCAAACTAAATCTTATTCTGTCCATGGTTTCAATTACTAAAACTCATAGTGAACTCCATTATTCCCTTCCTTTGTGAGTGTGAGAGTTGGTTATTTTACACATTTTTTATCACGTTTCATGAAAACTAATTAGGCATGGTGAGAAAGTATTTTATTCCAGTGATCACTAGATTTTACTACTCCTAAATAGATTATCAATCATACTCAATGTTTATCTAGTTTCTTATGGTTTCCCTACATTTACTGAAACCAAAAATAATTGATTAAGAAATTATCATATTATAGAGGAATCACATAAACATGAAAAACAACTTATATGATGTCAAAATTATGACACCTTTATTAAAATAGGATACCTCGGGGTTATCATAATTCATTCTTATCCAAACTTTTTTTTTATCATTCATGATGGTTCATGAAGAGTTTGTGAATTTCTAATTAATTTCCCTTGAAAGTGTCAAACTAGTTGTGAAACAATGACCATTTTGTGTACCATATTACCATAATTCAAGCCACGAACATCTTCTCATATTTTATACCCCTAAGTACGTCTGTTTCGAATCCACATCCACTTATAGTATCTAGACATCGATGCATTTATAAGAAACCACTCACTCTATCCTTTATGAAAATTCCATGATATTTTCATAAACGATACGTTATTCTTATACTTATCCTTAGAGACATGCCCAAACATATCCTCTGAAATATACCTAGGCATCTAACTAAATTGTTTTCCTCCTATTTTTCTATGGTTAACTAAACCATTTCTCTGATACCAACTATAGAGACCCTCAATTTTTATAAAATGGATTTACATCACATTTCTAGAATATATAAAAAAATTAAATCAATAGATGCCCAAAGAAAATATTAGTTTAGTGAATTTGGAAACATGTAATCATAAACACTGGTACATGTGAGAACTACATTATCTTACACTAGGTTCTCCAAAATTATCCCACCCTTAGACATATAATAGAAGAAATATATCTTCATAACATAGGGAAGAAAAAATAAAAGGGGTGATCTCAGATGCTCAATAATGTTAAATAATGGAGACATTTAAGAAAATAATATGTATAAGGGTGGGATAATGTGATCATAACATTAAAAATAACACCCTTAAAATCAAATATTATAAACATGAATCATGGCCTAAATACTGGAAATTCATAAGACATGAATCATATGGAAATAAAGAACACAAGCCACAAAATTATAACAAAGGAATAAGACATGTAATTGTGGTTGACACATTAATATATAAAAAATTCTGTCAAGGATTCCTATCATGACCTTCGTTAGATGATAGGCTTTTGATAATCACTCATGTACCTTCTTAGATATTTTTATTCCCTCCTATGTAGCCTCTTGTTTCAAGCATTAGATTTAATCCCGTGTAACTTCTTGTTTCCATCTTGGAATGTTTTCCCATGTACCTTCTTTTTTTGAGTTTTTGATTTCCTCCCATGTACCTTCTTGTTTTTGGCTTGGGATGTCCTCCCATGTAACCTATTGTATTAGTGTTGATATGCCCTCCTGTTTATCCTCTAATTTTTGGCTTGGGATTTCCTCTTATGTACCCTCTTATTTCGGGGTTGGGATATCCTCCCATGTACACTCTGGTTTCGGATTTGGGATGTCCTCTCGTGTACACTCATGTTTCGGGATTGGGATGTCCACCCATATACCCTTTTAGACCATGAAACAATTATCATTACCCAATAAATTAGATCAATATTTAGGTTATTTCATCAAATAATAACTTGTGAAATGAAGTGTGTTTCAAAATCATATAACCTGTGGAATACAAATAGGTGTCATAAGCATCATTCCATCAAAAAATAAACCATTCCTGAAATAATATGAATGGAACCGTTCGATTATTTCTTAGAAATACATGAGTAAAATCAAAAAATATCATCATATATGAAAAATATCTTGGTAGAGTTATTTTTAAAACATTTTATGAGTAAAATATCCTTTATTCTTAAAAAAAATGATTTTAAAAACATTAAACATTTTGAAAACCATTTTCATGAAAACATACATGAAAATTTATAAAGGAATCATTGAAAATATTTTAAAAACTATTTCCTTAGTAAACTTATTTAAAACATATAATGAAATCTAGAAAACATTTTGAAAAACATTTCTTTGAACATACTTTAAAAACATATAATAAATTTTTGAAAACATTTAAAATAATATTTACAACATAAAATTGTTTTGAAAAAACCTTTCCTTTGAAAATAACTTTGAAAACATTTAATTGAAGCCATAAAAACTATATAAAATTTTTAAAATCCTTTTTCATTGAAAATGATCTTAAAATATCATTTCAAAATTTTTTTAAAACATTTATGATTACCTGGTTTTTGAAATAAAATAGATTTCTTACTGATGAGAGAAATGAGTTCAGATTTCAATAAAAACAATTTTTAAATATCTCAATTTCTAAAGAGTGTAAAATGTTATTATAACATGAAGATATCATGAATAACTATATTATTATAATTTTCTTTATTGTTCTTCAGATATGGTCCATAATATTTCATCAATGGAAACATGATCGTAAACAATCTCGATAAATGAAGAAATTGTTTCAATAAACTCTTACCATATAGTGACTTTGAATCATAATCCCCATGTAAGAAAATAAAATTACATTTATCAAAAAATATTATTAAATCAATTTTATTCATGATATAACATTTCATATTGATGTACATACAACTCTTAAAATAATATAGGTTCATAAAAACTCATGTGTCTCAAAGAAAGCAAATTGAGACAAAACTGCTTAAATGATTTGAAACAATTTGAGATGAACAATACCATGAAGTATATATAATCAAATGGATATGTAAATAAACACAATATTACGTATAAAAAACATATAATACATTCATAGGAAATATATACAAAAGAAATAAGGGGTTCATAAGACATGGAAATAGAGAGTGAGATGTGATTCCCTTATATTGAGCCTTGACTTTCATCATACTCATTCAAATATACTATATAATAAATATTTTTATTATTATTAATCACTCATAAGAACCATATTATTATATATAATATTATATATGGTTTCCTTAAGACATCATATTACCCTCTTGTTAAAAATTTTAGGTTAAGGTTTCAATTCGAGTAATATCTGATTTATTATTCACATGTGTCTTAATTTGTTATATCATTGGTCGTTAAATTTATATCATTATTTACATAATTTAAACCATGAAATAAAAAAATTATATTAATTATATGTTTATTATAATAATATCTGTAATATATAAGTATTAAATGGAATACATCATTCATAGATATGGTAAACCGTACGCATGCATGAACTTAGTTTCCATTTTTATCGTCATATTGAAAGAAAGAATGAAATTGAAATATACATATATATATATATATCAATAAAGTGGAATTAAAATGCTATATATATCATATAATTTCACAAAACCCATCATTAATACAATCCATTTAGTGTGTAAACAAATCGTATCGCTTTGAGGGTGCGGTAGTCCACACTTCCTCAAACAAAATTATCATATTTACACAAGATAGAAACTATAAGTGAATGTTTTTATAAAATAATAATTGAAGATTAAAGGAATAATATGTATCATAAATATCATATATAAATATATATTCTATCATAATTCCCACCATGAGAGGCATTAAAGGATGAATGAACAATTATCATTTTGGGAGGCGGTAGTTCACCGTTCACATAAACAGTATGTTTATTACCCATTAGACGGAAGTGTGCGTAAGTGTATGTTGACCAAATATAATAAAAACATATTAGTATACTAGTAATTCTTAGTTTTCTATGTAATAATATAATAATAATAATAATTTAAGTAGTGGAGAAAGAAAGTAAAATAAAGGAGCATAAGGGAAGGTGTTACCTCTTAATCGGGTAACTCCTCTTACTTTGCACCAAAGGGATTCATTGGAAGGATTTCTGCATAAAGTTAGGCTTCAAGGAGGAGTATAAGTATTTTTGGAGACTAATTGACTAGATATTTGATGATCTTAAGTGTTTTGAGAGGTGTGAAGAAGAGAGAGAAGTGTTGGCCTTTTATACGGATGGAAAATGACTAACATGAAATTTTTAGAAACAGGGTAAGTTTGAAAATGTTCTTACCTAAAATAAGTCATAAAAAAACCAAAAAAACTCAACAATGGAAGTTTTATGAACTAAAAATGGAAAACAAATAGGTATTTAAGAAGTTTCTAGGTCATTTTTGACCATAAGTTTAACGTTTATTCCCTTGTTATGCTTAATTTTACTTTAATCATTGTGGTTAATTTTAATCATTTTTACTAATCCTTTTCTTCAAAAATTTATTTGATATTAATATACTATAAGTAACATACTTATTATAACCATGTATATTAGCTTTTTGAAATTCAACTCATATAGGTGGAAAAATTAAGATTAACGCTAATCTTAGAGAGGGGATGACATAGCATGTTTTCAAATTAAAAAGGATTAAACGTTTGCTATATTTTTTTAAAAACAATCAACGTAAAATTTATTACAATAACCTATGTTGGATTAATAGATAACAATATCATAAAATTATACTTTTAAAACAATTAAAAATATAATTTAATTTGATAAATAAATTAACGAACATTTTATTTTGAATTAAAATTTTGTATTTTTCACTATACATACAGAAATGATGTTTCTCAGAAAAGTCTATAAAATTAACCTTAATAAAATTTAATCATTAAGAATTCAATAAATAATGTTTCTTTTAAAATATTTGATTTATAAATGTGTATAAAAATTAATTTTATTCATTTTCATAGAAGGATATGAAATACAGTTTATTTGATAAAATAGTATTTTAAAACATATAATGTCTTTACCAAAAAATATATTTTTCATTATAAATATGTTTTATTTATATAAAACCATTATAAAAATTATTTAAAAAATATATATTACTATTCATATTACTGATTTTAATGGATATTTTATAACTATCTATTTTAACTATCTATATCAATAAAATGATATTTCATAGAAACCCAATACTGTGCGTAACGTACGCCAAGTCAGTGTTGAATGTAACATTTTCCAAGTCAGTGTTTTTTTGAAAGGAATGTTTTACTTAGTTCATTGAATGATATCATAAGAACTATGAATTATTTTTAACTTAATACAAGAATAGTGTAGTGCATACTACAACCTAATCCAAGTGTTGTGTGTAGCACAATCTTGGTTTAGAGTTGCATATAATGTTATCCTGACATAGTTTTTTTCATATAATAGTAGTTATATTCAGTATTCTGTGAAATTCAAAATATAAAAAAGATAAAAATAACTCAAAAAAACCAATATTTCACACAATCATTGGGTGTTTCAATATAGGTCTCAAACCACCTTGAACCATTTATCAAGTGAAAGTAATAAAAAATCACCCTTAGATAGAAGAAAAAAGTTATCAGGGGTACCCGATATTTGTAGAATAGAAGAATAATTCAAATTAATTATAAAAGGAATAAGTCCCATGTTACATCATTGAAACTATGGAAAACCCCCACTCAAGATTTCACACACAAGGAAGCTCAATCAGGTAAACCTCACCAATCATCCAAACTAATTCCCTTTTCATAGAAGGTTGGGTCATAATATTTAGAATTGATTCATTATAAAAGAATTCCACTATATCATGGTCAATTTTGGACATGTGATGTTGGATAATTACCAAAAGAAGGTGGCTCTAAAACAATTATCATGCCAGTATAAGAAGTTTATTGTAAATTTGTTCCTGTTAGCCATGATAGGAAATTCGAGACTAGAAAACTCAAAAGAAAGTTTCTCGAGCACATGCCCTGAGAGAAAAACTTCCCATACCCATAACTATTCATCCTACAAGGTAGGTCACATCAAATATGCCACCCTAAAGGGGATGAAACCATGAGACACATGCATAGGAATGCATGAACAAGTCATTCACAGCTCTAGTGAAAGTTCTGAATGTTGAATATTTCATCCCTGCACCATTCGAAGCACGAGAAATGCACCACCAAAAAGAAAACCTAGTCAGAATGAGAAATAATATATTCTTATTTCAACAAGATATACTTGGATGAACTATTCTTCGATAATTAATATTCCTTTGATAATGAGTTCCCAATACTTGATCAGGGAGTCATAGGCTGAAGACTTAGGATCTAAGGATACAGAGGAAAGTATAAACATGGACGTACCTAATATTTCAAGAAAATAAATAATGTGGACATATATTCTTCTCAAACACAAGTAATGGTACTTCATTATAACCATCATTGATATAGGGGTGTCCTTGATCCCTTAAGTGGATATATGTGCATAGTAATTTTATATGATCTCCTAGTGGCGGTGCAATTATCTGATTAGACCGGTTGATTTTGAATGCCAACATGAGTTATGAAACTAGAAGTAAATGCTCCCTCAATATATTCATAAGCACCAGTCCCTTCCACCTAGAATTCCTTATCTTATAAACCACATAATAAATAGAAACCATCTATTGGGAACTATTAGCCTATGGCACAAATATATGAAATTCTATAATAGCCTATGGTTTTCCTAGCTTTGCACTCAGTCCTATATATGCTTCATTATTTATAATAAATAAGGTAGGATCTCTTTGTGTCCCTCCATATCCCAGAAGAGTTCATGGAATAAGTCTCCACAGTTGAGGTTTATAGAGTGTGGATCATGCCATCAAAATTCTGTGTCGCCTTCTCATTCATATAGAGGTACTAGGAATGTGTAATCTAGGGGAAGATCAGGCCCCTATACAATTCAGGTCATCCTGATAATGTTTATATTTTAAGGGACCTAATTGACAATGGTTATGTAAATAAACATATCTTGATTCTAACACCTTGACATTTTAGATATAGTGAAGGGGACTTGTCCCCCACAAAGCTAACCATTAAAGGGTATGATAATACCAATCAAAGACCCATTAGTATTATCAATCTCAATGCTCTATATAGGGATCTCACATCAAACATTGAGTTTATGGTTATCTAGTAAGACACTATATACAATGTCATTTTTGGAAGGCCTTGTCTCCACAACCATATGGTGGTACCTTCAAAATTTCATTAGTGATTGAAATGCCTCATATATGGAGAAGTTAGAATATTGTATGGTGAGAGGAAAACCTTTGAGTCTTGTGAGGCTAGATATATTGTGGTGAGTTTCTTTAAAAGCATAGGAAAACAACTAGTGTTGGATGATGATATATATGTTGCATCTCCCCATGGATTAGGAATGGCCCTCCAAAATCACTAGAGTATGATCAAAAATGATTATTTGCTTCCCATAATCCTATTTGAGGAAGTTATTCTAATCCTAGATATCCAAGAACCCACTGTCCCATGTGATAGTGTAAAAGATCTTCATCTTCAAAGTATATTTGAAATGACTGTGGTAGGTGGGAATGAAAATATATATTCTTACGAACATTCTCACCATGATAATGATATAGAAACATTATAATTTTCAATTTTATCTGAAAATGCCTCCACAGAATCAAAGGTGGATGATGAAGAATAATTCCTCAAGAATTACACTCCCATATATAAGGAAGGAATCTACAACCCCATGGATAAGCTCGTGTAGTTAAATATGGGGAAAGAAGAAGTCCCATATCCGACAATGATTAGTGTCTCCATGCCTCTCAAAGAGAAAGAGTTGTATATGGAATTCTCTAAAGAAACAATGATACCTATTTTCATAGAATTATACCGAAATTCCAGAACTGAATCTATATGTAGTTGTCGACCATCTCAACTAAATTGATTATTATCAATGATTCATGTAGCTATCAAGAAAAATCACCCATCCCATGAAAAAAATGTAGAGGCCGAAGATGAGAAGTTGATCCAATACATCCTTGTATAAGAATTGAAATACCCATGATTTCTCTCCAACATTGTCCTTTTCAAAATAAAAAATTTATAGATTAGGGACTTGTTCGATTTCAGAGACCTTAATAGACATTTCACAAAGGAATAATTCTCATTGACAATCATATATTTCTAGATCGATTAAAGAACTAGATTGCAATACATTTCCATCATGGATGAGTATTCATGGTAAAATCAAATAAATATGGCCCATGAAAATGAATAACCCATTACCTTCAGATGACCCTAGAAGATCTTTTAATTTCAATTCATTCCTTATGCGTTAAATAATGTTGAAGCTACTTATCAAAACGCCTTGAATAATATATGTAAAACCTTCTTAGGTTGAATAGTTCAACGTTACAACGAAGACATGGTGTTCAAATCCCAAAAGTGATGTAATCAAATCACAAACCATTAAATAGTATATGTTAATAAAATTCACTGATTAATCCACTTAAATATTATTTTTAGGTAACATCATTGATTTTCTTTGGGTTTTTTGTAAGCCATTGTGGAATATATGTCAATCCTAAAAAGCCCAGTGTTATCATGGGGACGACACCACCCAAAAATCTCAAAGTTCTGAGGGAGTCCCAAGGGAACATCAATTAAATTATTATTTCATTTCCAAAATAGCGCAAAAATCTCCACCATCATAAAGATAATAATAATGGGATTCTCATATCTTTGGGATGATGACTTCCATCAAAACTTTGACAGTCTCAAGCCATAAATGATACACCCACCGGTCCAGATTCCATTGGTGGAAGGAATTCCATTCATATTATATGTGGATGCTAGGGAATGATCACATGGTTCACAACTCACATAGAAAAATGATATGGGGAATAGAAACAATCTCTAATACCTATGAAAAATTATTATAGGTACTGAGACCTGATACTTTGATATTGAGAAGGATTGTCTCACATCCATCTTTCCAATGAAAAAACTGAGGTTGTACCTAAAGCAAATTAAATTCCACATGGTCTCTCATATTGACCTGAGAAAATATATCCTAGGTCATACCATGATAAATAGTCTCTTGGATTATTTTCCTGTCATTCTATAGAAATATGAAATTCAGTTTTTATCAAAAAAGTCAGGGAGATTCAAAGCCCTTACTGATTTCCTTATGTAATATCCGACCCTATATAATACACTAGTAGATTATGAGATTCCAAATAAAGAGGTTTTATATTCCAATTACTCTTCCCATAAATGAAATATTTATTGTTATGGAACCTCCAATTGTTTTATCAGAATGTGACTATAAAATCACAGACTCAATTGTGTTGGATCAGGGATTATTTTTTTCTCCCAAAAAAGAAACTTTTTGTACTATTTTCACTATCCAAACATTTAATGAACAATGTGGATGAATAACAAGCCATATTCAGTGTCTTGACACTATCCCTACAGCTTGAAATATCATACCTAATAATCATAGGGGATTTAAAGCTAGTGATAAAGCAGGTCAATGAAGAATATGTAATCAAAGAGGAATAAATGGCCCCTAAATCAGGATATGTTAGACAATTGATGGAATAGTTCCAGTTTGAGCCCATATTGCATCATGTTCCATGATCATGGAATACCAGTGCTAAAGAATAATTCAATCTAGCCATAGTCATAGATGACCCTGATTAGGATGAAGTAATATTCTGCATCACACTTAGAAAAATGGAATCATTAGTCATCGTCTATAATATGGAAGAAATAAATTAGGTTAACCCTGTTCTAGGGCATGATGAACTGAAATCCACCCCTAGATCGATGAAGCCCATAATTTCTTATATCCAATAAGGGACCCTCCCAACAGATCATGATAGAAGGAAATAAATTAATTTCCAGGAAGGAAACATCCCCCTGTGGGATGGTCCAAATGATCTGAAAGTCCTCTATAAGAGTGACTTCAAGGAATCCACTTAAGATGCATGCAAGAAAGAGTTATTCTCATCATTCAGGAAGAATACTATATAGGCTTCTATGTTTCTCATCAGTCTAGGAATAGACTCTCCTACCAAATCAATAGGGTTGGCTACTATGGGAAAACCATGATACATGACTACATGGAATAAACCAAGAAATTTTATACATTCTAGATTCGGGAAGACTTCATCCTTGAACCCCCATAATTGATACATATATCCAAGTATTCCTTTCCATTTTTTATATTAGGAATGGATGTTCTGGGGAAATATCCTCCAACCCCAGATAAGTAGTTTATGTATATCCTTATTGATATCAATGTCTTTTCAAAATGTTCTAAATAAATACCTCTCAAGGATGTTAGGATAATAAACTTTTTAAACTTTAAAATGTACCATATCATCAATAGGTTTGGAGATCGTAACATGATATTGATGGACAACGACACAATATTAGGATCCAAAGAGTTAAAGAATGTGAACCCTAAGTACAAAATCAATTCATATCATTCATCCCTATATTATGTAATTTAAAATGGATATATATACAGGCCTTCAATAAGACTTGATATAATATACTGATGATGATAGTGAATAAGGACAAGAATTATTGGATGGACAAGCTCCCCATTCTTTATGGGCCAACCATAACACTATGCATAATGATATTAACGAAACATTATATTTATTAGTGTTTGGGGATGTGGAAGTGTTACCCATAGTAGTCTTATATCCTTCACTCTGAATGCCAATTTTCAAAGAACTCTCAGATGATGAGCAATCGTAGAATTTTTTGTATGAATTGGAATAGCTCGATGAGAACATGATACATTTATTGAACAACCACAAAGTTCATCAGAATTGTATCACACATTACATTAATAAAAACAACTACATCTACTCATTCTTCATAGAAGAACTGTTATTGGATCTCAGAACCCTGATGCTACTTAGAAAAAAGCTTCTGATGCTGGAACCCAAATGGTATGGTCCTTATATAATACATAAGTTATATTATAATGGATCTTAAAAAATAGAATGAATGTATATAGAGTGTATAAAACCCATACCAATGTGAGGTTTCTTAGAAAATACTTTCCATAACTATCATCAAGTACCTACATCAAGGAAGCATGATGTAAAATTTATTAGAACATTACCCTAGTAGCTAGACATTAAACTACACAGTGTCTATTATCCTAATAGAAAGACATTAAACTATATAGCATCTAGAGTCATAGTCACAATTTGTTAAACTGAAAAAATACATCCTAGAAACATGACATTAAACTATATTTAACATCATCCTAGAAGGAAGACATTAAATTTCACAACATCTGGAATCAAGACAGTATAGTGCACATCATCTGTCATCATGGTTTCATGATGTTAAAACTATACTAATATATCATGACTATATGGAATTAAACTGAATAGAACATCATCCTAGAAATAAGACGATAAACCACACAATATATTTTTCCCTCATAAAATAAAATTAAACTACAAGGAAAAATTTCTTACCAAATTCTATTAAACTTCATTAGAGGAATTATCTCTCCATTGATACCTTGATAATAAGATAGATCATCACAAGATATAAATGATCTAGAACTATGTATGGATTGATTCGTTACATCATAGGATACGTAGAGACACACATACCTCTATTACACGTTCCATCCAGAATATTAATTTAGGTTGAGTCGCCCATGTCATTAATTCAAGATGTTAAACTGCATGACTTATGTCCTTACAATATGATAATAGACTACACTGGTTTCTCCAGAACTATGTTTGGTATGATTCCTATCATTACAAAAAATGTATTGATTCCCAAAACACCATTATAAGGCTTAGTTTCAGTATTCCTCTTCTCCCCTGATGATACACCTACATCAATATTATATGATGTTAAACTACATGACTGACGTCCTTTTTGAACGATGCTAAACTAAATAGTTTATCAATAACTACATAAGGATTGATTCCTATTTTAATAAGATGCATTGGGATTCTAGGATCATATATCTAATACTAACCAATACATGATAAAAAATTCCCATGTTCTTTTATTGATTTCATTCATACCATATAGTAAACCTATACCATTCCCTGTTTCTCACACCAATCATAGATCATGTCAGATTATGAATTTTGGTAAAATATTTCCCACCTGAACAAGGAATAAAAATACCTAACAATAGGAAATATACCCTTTTAACATTGTGTGACACTCATCCTTACAACATGATGTTAAAATACATTGATGGTGTCATTGTCGTATGAATCTATATTTCACGGTCTATCAAGAAGTACATGTTCCATGATTTATATCATTCAAGGATATGTAATGAAATCCTCATCATAAATCCCATGTTCATGTAAGATAGTCAATAAGAAAAAATCCCCCTTCACATATGAGTTAGACCTGCAAAGAGTGTTCCCCATTCTAGAAAAATTTGTAGCTTGATTCTTTCCATTACATGATACAAAGCGATTCTCTGATCACGAGTCTAGGTACCAACCGTAATATACCGTTATCATGTTAGTTGAGATTAATCCTTATCACATGATGTAAAACCAAATGGATGATTTTCCTACCACATGACGCTAAATTACACAAAACAACATCATTACGACATGATGTTAAACTGTAAGGAAAACTTCATAGTCATATAAAATCATAATTATATGAAAAATACATTCACACTAAATATTGTTAAAATATGTAGACCATAAAACATTTTCATTCATTATGAAAGGACCCCGAGTCCCTTACCCTAGTCAACTGGAATCTTTTAAATCACTCAATTTATAAATCACATTTTGTGTCTTGAGTGCCTTGGGTTACCACAATTCCTCCTTGGACACCTGAAAGGAAAAGAGATCTATCTGTTTGAAAATGCTATAAATTTATAAGGGGAATGGAACTAAATAATGAAGACATCATTTTTATATATAAATAGATTTTGGATGCTTCTAATCCTGAAATTACCATGGAAGAACATAGCACATTAGGGTGTTTAGGGCCATTCCTGACATTCTTTTCCCACATCATTACACATGACCTAATAACCACAAGCCGTGATTTATTAAATTTTAATCTGCCACCCAGAAGGATGATAGATTACTCTTAACCCTTGGTATCATTGTTAGGTTCCTTTTTATCATTTTCATTATATTATGTCCATGTGCATCATGACCTGAAACTTCCAACGTTGTTGGTCAAAGTTGTATGAAATTATGCTCTAGACATTGATGCTAAAAATGGAAAGACCATAAACCACTAGAGAATGTGACAAAAAACATATCAGGTTGATAACTCTCAAAGTGATGACTAATAAAAATAAAAATCTCCACTTGATAAACTACTCATATACAGTGTTTATGTAAAAATTAGCTCATAAAAACTGATACATAAAGATCATAGGGTATACTTTTTATACCGAGTATATGCTAAACCATGATTGTGGACATATTATTCTAGGAAAAAGTTAGAGTAATGGTTTTTTTAAATTACCTAACTGATATAATTATTTCACTAGGATATGACACCAAAATCAAGGTTCCTGACCCCTTATTGAATATTACATTTTTCCTATACCATACTTCATTATTTTAGCACCTTGGATAACCAAAATCCGTCCATGGACCTTAGAATTCATACCCTACTTTATTAGAGTATTTTTTTGACTATGATTTATGCCTAAGTCACTTATATAATATCATATGATTGTTAATAAAAAGGGTTTCTCTACAAAATGTTGTTCTTATCCTTACGAGACCTGATGTCACCATAGTAGAAACCAACACCTTGGTGTGATATGGGCTATTCTTGGAAATATTTTCGCATAACATCCTCATGATCTGATCACTTTAGACAATAATTAAAAATCTTCATAACAATACTATTCAAGTGGATTCGACATCCCTGGAATTACATCACCATGTGTTGTACCCTTCTCAAAGAAGGGATTTCATACTATATTACAGAATGTTTTGATGGACCACACCACCTGACCCAAAAACACAAGGCATTTGGCCTGAGCTTCACCAAATAATAGGCAAATGACCTTGGGGTTCCATAACTCTTCTCATATGGCATTCACTTCATTCCCAACTTCATCATATAGACTTTTGAGTCATTGAAAATATTTCAGGACCATTGTAAAAGGGTGGGTACACATTTGTTTAATAATTATTTTGACACATAAGGGAATTGACCTACCAATCATAGGCATCCCCTACGTGGAGTAATGGGACACCAATCCTCATGATCCATGGTAACAATGAGGAGAAACCTGTCACCCAAAGGTGTTATGGGTCATCCTCCTCATGTATTCCCCATTCCACATTCATCGACTCAAGATTTTGGGTCATGGACTATATCACCTTCATTCCAACTTTCCAGGTGGATTACACTTCCCTAGTATTTATCCCTCAACAAATATTACATCCATACATATCCAATGCACATTGCAAAAACGTGGAGGAGCTTCTGTTTGAAAATAATTGTGAAACATAAGGTCCATGGCCCACTAATCAATGGAATATCCTCCTTGAAAGGAAGGATCTATGATCTGCATGAGTGTTGAAAACGTCATGGTGGAACTCAACACCCCATAGTGTTTTGGATCATCCATGGGAAGTCTACAACATATTCTATATTCACCATATGAATTCTTGGCTGTAAGAAGTTATATTTCATGTAATTTCAATGTCTTAGATAAAAGACTCTAAACAACTGTGATAGAAGTTTCAAGATAAAATTACCTAAATATCAGTGATAGATAGTCTGAGCTAAAATACCCAAAACTAAAATAAGAGAATGTTCTAACTAAAAATACCATAAAATAAAACAATAGTATGTCCGAGCTAGAAGACCTTAAACTAAACGGATATATGGTTCGAGATAAAATACCCAAAAATAAATCACTAGAACCATTTTGTTTTCATGAATAGAAAGTCCATAAATATTTTCTGAAAGAAAACACATAAAATGGTAGCCATAAATCAACTTATGCATACTATGTCCAATGACTTCATAAAAAGATAGATCATTATCCCATCAAGACATATACCATTCCCAAAAATTCATTTTTGAATCATGTAATCTCAAGATAACTGGAGCATATACAAGAGTGAGGAATCTCATGTTAGTGGGATTCATGAGTATCTCTCGAGGAAAATATGTGGTGATTTTATCATTCAAATCTGGGCATTCACTTTTACTTGATATTAAGTAAATGATTTGAATTATTGGTGATCCATACAATATAAACTAAAAGTTATGCACTCATGGTTATGAATATCCTACTGATAATAGCTGAAATTCCTCTATCAACACACTCATGGAAAATACACTCTTGTGGATCAATATCGTAGTCTTCCAAATGTTCAAATATATGGCATAGTGATCGAACTATTCCTTGGAATCCGATTATTTTTGTTCCGAAGTACTCTCTTTATAAGGGTGGTAATTTTTTGAAGATCATAATTGTGTATTATAGACTTTTTCATGGAAGGACACATGTTATGTGTGATTGAATGATTGTAATGAATATTGACAAATGATAATGATTTTTAGTGTGAATATTAGGACATGGGTAAATAACATCATACATCCTCAACATCATAATATTAAAGTTTCAGCTTACCTATTACACCTGAATTGTGTTGGTCGGAGAGTGATGGAAAGAGGGGGGTGAATTGCCTTTTAAAAAATAATTAACAATTTAAAATCAAAGTTAATGGTGCAGCGGAAATAAAAGAGGCAAGACACAAAACTTGATAACGGAGTTCGGCTTAAACCAAAGCCTACGTCTCCGCTCCCAACTCAACCGTTGAGAGATTTACTACCGCTTGCTTTTTAATGGTTTTAGCAAGAAACCCACTAGACTTTAAGGTAGTCTAGAACCTATTACAGCTTGCTTTTAATGGTTGAGCAAGAACCCACTTGCTTTTAATGGTTGAGCAAGAACCCACTAGCCTTCTTACAGGTGAAGGCTAGCTCACCTATGACTCAAGCCTTTTAAAGGGAAGGCTTGACTAACCTCTTCACACCTTGAAGGTGGTGTGAAAACCCAAAAGAGAGGATAAGAGAAAGAGATGGGGGTTTGTAGCGACAAACCCAAATTGATGCTCAAAATGATAAAGAATGAAAAACCGTAAGAGGAGAAGTCTTGGGCGCCGAAGGATTGATTGGAGTTAATGAAGAGCGCTCCCAAGCTTCTTTGATGGTGCTCCTTGGATGTGGAAGTGGATTGGAGCAAGTGGAGTTCCTTGAAGGAATGCGCCGGAGGTTCTCCAAATGATAAAAAATGTTCCCATGGGCTTCCTTTCGTTTTCGGGGCTTCCTAGTCCTTTATTTATATAGGGGGAACCCTTATATGGCCTTTGGGGGTCTTCGGAGCCATTGGAGAGGCCTTTGGAGCCGTTGGGAGTCAAGTGGACAAGTCTGGTCAAAGCCCAACGGCTAGTTTGACTGGCTCCACCGGCTGACCAGTGCTTGGCCACCGGTTGGCCGGTGCTTTGAAAAATGGGTTGGCCTTCTACCCAGGAACCACCGGCTGGCCGGTGAGGAGGCCACCGGTTGGCTGGTGGGGAGGCAGTAACAACCTCTTCTGTCTGGGTTCCACCGGCTGGCCAGTGATGGGACACCGGTTGGCCGGTGGTCTGGAGAGAGGGATGCCTTCTGTCCAGGCTCCATCGGCTGGCCGGTGGTCATCCACCGGTTGGCCGGTGGACTGAAAATCAGTCCACTTTCAGCCCTTCTTGGCCCAATTCCTTGGCAACCTTTTTCCTATCATCAAAAACACTTAAAACAAGATTAGATAAATAAGAGAGTGATTGTGATCATGAAAATTAAACCACGAGGGGTACGAGAGGTACAACAATCTCCCCCTATTTTGATGATCACAATCACCAAAACAAGCAATTTACTTAAAACAAGATAAATTGAAAAGTAAAGCAAAGCATGAGAGAAAGATTTCTCCCCCAATCAACCAAGAATTTCTCCCCCTTTGTGATTATCAAAATAGCACGGGGCATAAAACTTGATTGAGGGAAAGTTTGAAAAACAAGATAGAGATTTTAAACTAATTGAAATTTTTGAAATTTGAATTGAAAGTTTTGAATGAAAAACGCAAAAAGGCTTAAACGATACTAACTCCCCCTAAATAAAAACAACAAATCACCGGGGAGAGGTTTTGAAACCGAGACAAATTTGGCCCGGAGAGACTCGCTAAAAGGGATTTTTCAATCCATACTTGTCTAGTGGCGGGTCTTCTCCTAAAAAATTCATCATTAAAGGAAATAGTTTTGGGCCTTCCATACCGGGCATTTTTGCAATTGCACTCATAAATTAAGTGCCCGGGTTTTTTACAATAGTTTCAAAATTTAAATTGGGAGCTCTCCCTTACAAAAATAGTATGAGCATGGGAAGAGGAAGCTTGCTTTGAATAGCCAATCCCTTGGGTGGTTCTAGATATGCATTGGGAACCAAGGAGCTTCGAAAGGTTATGTTCACCTTCGGTGAACTTAGATAGGGATTCCCTTAAATCCTTCATTGTTAATTCCATAGAATCAACATCGGGAAGGTTTTGGACCTTGAGGGACAACTCCTCCTTTTCTTTGAGAAGTTGTTCCTTTTCGGAAGAATGTTTTTTGAAATTCTTTTTTAAAGCAATTAATTTGGAAGAAAGTTCGTGAAAAACTTCCTCTAATTGATCTCTAGCATGTTGGAGATCCTCATAAGATAAATGATTAAAAGAATTTGAAGAACTAGAGGATGAAGAGTCGGAAGAGGATACCTCATGAAACGCCATTAGGCATTTTTTACCGTTGTCACTTGAGGAGGAGGGGGATGAGGATGTGGAGCTATCACTCCATGTGGCCTTGAATGCCTTGTTATTTTCCTTTTGCTTGGACTTTTTCTTGTTGAGTGGACAATTGGGCTTGTAATGGCCTTTCTTGCCACACCCGTAACATGTTACCTCGGGCTCGGATTTTTCGTTGGATTGAGCCTTGCGGGATTTCTTCTTTTTGTTCTTCTTCATGAATTTGTGCATTTTGCGGGCAAGATTCTCCATTTCTGAATCGACTCTTGAAGAGGAAGATGATGAGGTGGAGGAGCTTTCTTCTTTTTGAACTTTGAAGGCGATGTTCTTTGGAACTTTGATCGGTTTGCATTCCTTTTCAGCTTGCCTCCTCATGGTGATCTCGTAGGTCATGAGGGATCCGATGAGCTCTTCGACCAGCATGTTCTTGATGTCTTTTGCTTCTTGGATTGCCGTGACTTTTGGTGCCCATGTGCTTGGTAAGATCCAGAGGATCTTCTTGACCATCGTTTCTGCAAAAACATAATCACCAAGGGACTTTATCCCATTGGAAACGTCAGTAAAACGATTAAACATTTCAGAAATTGATTCGTGTGGGTGCATGAGGAAAGACTCAAAATCTTGACGGTACAAATCCAATCGAGTATCCTTGACTTTGTTGGTCCCTTCATGGGTAACCTCCAATAGTTTCCAGATTTCATGAGATGAAGTGCATGTGGAAACTCGATTGAATTAATTACGATCAAGGCCGCAATGAAGAGCGTTCATGGCTTTTCCATCAAGCTCGAAATTTTTAATATCGGCTTGGGTCCATTTGGATTCATCGGGAGAAGAGAGAGAGTAACCATGCATGACAATTTTATAAATAGGATAACCTATACTTCTAAGAAAAGTGTTCATGCAGGTTTTCCAATAGGTATAGTCGGTTCCATCAAAGAATGGAGCACGACCCAAAGAATAGCCTTCGGGGGCGAAAGAAGTTGAAGCCATCACAAAGGATCTTGAATTTCAAACCGGTTAGGGTATTACTCAAATTTTGCCTTTGATACCAATTGTTGGTCAGAGAGTGATGACAAGAGGGGGGTGAATTGCCTTTTAAAAAATAATAACAATTTAAAATCAAACTTAAAGGTGCAGTGGAAATAAAAGAGTCAAGACACAAAACATGATAACGGGGTTCAGCTTAAACCAAAGCCTACGTCTCCGCTCCCAACTCAACCGTTGAGATATTTACTATCGCTTGCTTTTTAATGGTTTTGGCAAGAAACCCACTAGACTTTAAGGTAGTCTAGAACCTATTACAGCTTGCTTTTAATGGTTGGGCAAGAACCCCCTTGCTTTTAATGGTTGAGAAAGAACCCACTAGCCTTCTTACAGGTGAAGGCTAGCTCACCTATGACTCAAGCCTTTTAAAGGGAAGGCTTGACTAACCTCTTCACACCTTGAAGGTGGTGTGAAAACCCAAAAGAGAGGATGAGAGAAAGAGGTGGGGGTTTGTAGGGACAAACCCAAATTGGTGCTCAAAATGATAAAGAATGAAAAACCGTAAGAGGAGAAGTCTTGGGCGCCGAAGGATTGATTGGAGTTGATGAAGAGCGCTCCCAAGCTTCTTTGATGGTGCTCCTTGGATGTGGAAGTGGATTAGAGCAAGTGGAGTTCCTTGAAGGAATGCGCCGGAGGTTCGCCAAATAATCAAAAATGTTCCCATGGGCTTCCTTTCACTTCCGGGGCTTCCTAGTCCTTTATTGATAGAGGGGGAACCCTCATATGGACTTTGGGGGTCTTCGGAGCCGTTGGAGAGGCCTTCGGAGCCGTTGGGAGTCAAGTGGACAAGTCTGGTCAAAGCCCAATGGCTAGTTTGACTGGCTCCACCGGCTGACCGGTGCTTGGCCACCGGTTGGCCGGTGCTTTGAAAAATGGGTTAGCCTTCTGCCCAGGAACCACCGGCTGGCCGGTAAGGAGGCCACCAGTTGGCCGGTGAGGAGGCAGTAGCAACCTCTTCTGTCTGGGTTCCACCGGCTGGCCGGTGATGGGACACCGGTTGGCCGGTGGTCTGGACAGAGGGATGCCTTCTGTCCAGGCTCCATCGGTTGGCCGGTGGTCATCCACCGGTTGGCCGGTGGACTGAAAATCAGTCCACTTTCAGTCCTTCTTGGCCCAATTCCTTGGCAACCTTTTTCCTATCAACAAAAACACTTAAAACAAGATTAGATAAATAAGAGAGTGATTGTGATCATGAAAATTAAACCACGAGGGGTACGAGAGGTACAACAGATTGGATACCCCACACCAGTAAGACTCAATGAGATTATGTAATCATGTAAATTCATGAACGATCAAAGGCATCCCAAGTTTCATAGACATCGAGTTCACATGCATTCATACATCATGGAATAACTCCATTTTTATTATTCTAAAGAATATGTATGAATGAGAATATCACATCTACACTAATATTAGACACTATAAAGAAGGGGGAAAATAACCCCCCTATTGGTAATGGTTTTCCACTTCACCTTCATAAAATGAAAAAGTTAATAGGGGATTAGCCTCATTGCATATAACTCCTCATGTTGACATTTCCATCACATGAATATCCCATGTTTGATATGATATAATGTGAGGATGAATAAAATAGTTCTCCTAGATCAATGCATGAGATAACTTGTACTGTAACTCCAGATATCATATCGGGACATCCATATGAAGCACTTCCATGTGATGATCAAATCATAGGCTGAACCTTATGCACCTTTATGACTGACCATGATGGAATCACATGTTTCTACCACACCTTTTTCATAGCATATATATATGGTTAAAAAAGATCACCAAGAGGAGGAAAATGCATGTAACATGTGATGCAGATAACACAAGCATGTGAATATGTAGCTTTTGGGGTTATATGATGCCTCCATGTATATGCATGGTGTTTTGAAGATGGAATATGGATAGAGTTAGTGTCTGGATCCCATAGATCATAGCGATCAGTATGGGTTTTCATGTACAAGGATGTAACATGTGATGCATCATAGTGCCATATCAAGCATGGGATCTAATCAATCATGGGATCATATGAACACACACATGGATATATATATATATGTTTATATTTTTTATCTATATATATATATAATATAACCATATAAATAAACCTAAAATATATTAATATATATTAATATATATATATATATAGACACACACACACATAAATATATATATTTGTTTCATTAAAAAAATGGAGGAAGTTACATGGGAATGGAAAGGAAATGAAGGAGGAGAAAAGGTCTAAAAAATGAAGACCAATAGTGTCCTTGATTACTATGTAAACTCCTCCGAGAGGGAGGGATCCTAATAAGGAAAAATCCCTAAATGGAATTTCTAGAGTAGCAATTGATGCCAAAAAATATACCATCTGATTCACCTCCTTCCAAGTGTGGGTAATTTTTGTGTCATCGGAAATGATGTCCTTTCACTTGAAGACAATATATATATATATATCAATGTATGTGTATATATATATATTAATATATAAACAAAAAAATATACATAAATATATCCATGCACATATTTTATCATAATTCACATGCCATGGTGGGTACCATGATGGAACATGATTGCTAGGAGTCTCCCTATTCCGGTTTTTGATTCTCTCTTCATGGATATTTTTAATTTAACCTTGGATCAATTAAACTACATGACGTGTGCTGGTAGGATATTAATGTGATGAAAAAAATAAATATAAAGACAAATATATACACACACATAAACATATATAATATAATATAATATAATATAATATATATATATCTATGTGTGTGTGTGTGTGTAAATATACCCATACAATAATATTTTATGGGAATTATGGTAAGTGGGATTAGACATGATTGTTGGGAGTCTCACTGTTCTGTTGTTTGATTCTTTTTGGGGGAGATTTTTCATTAAACCATGAAGTTGATCAACTAGAAGTTGTGTGCTGCTAGGAGAAATGGACCATTGAAACACTCTGGGCATGAGCTTCTGGGTGAACCATAGGTCAAACACACATGCTTGATCTAAAGAACTGAATGTCACATACGATCTTGGGGGATGAATTGGTTGGGCCTGGAAGAAAGAGGACAAGATGTCTATCACACGCGTGCATGATATGCCAAGAAAACTGGATGTGAGGGATAAGAGAGGGAGCTAGAGGAGAACTAAAGAGTCCATCCTTGGGAGGGGATAACTGTAGGATGAGATGCACAAGTTTTCTTCAAAAATATATTTTCAATTATAAAAAATAAAATGGAAAATTCTACTATATCACAACACACATACCAAAATTTAATCGAAGATATTTCTAAACATCATTATTTTAGAAAATTCTAAATGTAATAAACTCACGGAAACGTATTTAGTTAGGATTTTAGAAATATTGGTAAATGACACCTCATTTAATGATCTTTCTACACTGCATTTAGTGATGTAGTTTATAAACATTAGTAAATGAATTAGTGTCATTTTAAAACATCACAATGTTGAAAAAGTCTCTAAATATTGTTTTACTAGCAGTACTCAGATGATCGAATGTTCGGTTGAACATATAAGAAAATATCCTCATGTAGAAGGTCCTTTGGTTTCTATAAAAATAAAATCTATAGTTCAAACCAAAAATACAAAATGTAGTTAAGATGTTGTGAAGATCACCACTATACACATATATAGTTCACAAACAAAATCTACATTGCATATAGTGAGATTATGAAATATCTTATGCTAGAGAAGTCACATCAATGTGTGCATGATGTTCCCAAATGGAATTACACAATGATGTGAAGTCCCCGTGAGGTAAAATGATAAAACCTGATGAATTTTGATAGTTTTTTTTGTTTTGAAGATATATCTTGATGCAGCATAATGCTTGGATAACATGTTGGGTAAGTTAGTGTAATGGATTGTAGATCATTCTTACTAGACATGCCACCATTCTCATATGAACCAAGACATCATTATACATCATCTATAAATACTGAAGGGAGATCGAGATTTGAGTACGGCTACCAGTGGGGAGAAAAGTTTCCTCATTTTCTATGAAACAAAGAGCATCACAAACCCATATAAGGGTTACATGAATGTGTTTCCATGAGACCACATAAGTTTTATGCGAAGTATCTCACATGAATGCAAGACTCCATGCTCAGTATCACATAATACAACACTGTAATTTCATAACAAATCTTACGAAATACCATGGAACTGTGTATGCTATGATACGAAGATTTGGTTCACCATGTGTATATACTCTGTCATGTGAACACAGAACCAAGCACGTATGATGGTCTTACATCCTCGCAGAAGGAGATTAAACTACCGCATACCCGATTATGTGAAAAATCATTGACAACATCATTGCATATGGCTATGATCAAGTCCTAAAGAATTTATCAAATGATACATGAAATACATGCATCAATTACATTAAAAACACAAAGCACCATGTTGATCTGATGGAAGTACACACCACACACATAAAATATTCATGTGTAAATGTGAATCTCAATTCCACACTTGATATCTCCATGTAAATATGATAAATATTCAATTTATGTGAAAATGAAATCTTTACTAGATTACATCAATTTATCTCCTTTAATCAATACCATGAATATTTGGACGTTGTGTGACACCCTCATGAAAACCATCAGTTGCATAACACATTCAAGTAGATTGGTTTAAGTGATATTAATGAGATTTCATGAAATATTTTCCATTCACCCTTTCACATATATCTATGACATGAAAATACCCTTGTTCATGTTATGGATTCATACAACCATGGACACACAATGCATTAAGGGAGAGGAATACAACTTTCCCTGACATAGACTTCTTTCAATAGTGAGATCCCTCACTTATCATGTAATGTTCCTTACTAATCCTGGAAATTAACTAGGAAAAGGTGTATGAACCATCGTAAGAACAGATTTTGATCATGTGAATCCCTCATGAAATATCCATGGGTGAAGGCCAAATAAAACCTTCTAAAATAAGGGAGAAATGTGTAGATGATGGAAGATATATACAATTGTAATCTTAATATGAATAACCCCATGAATCATAGGACATCATGGATTCCTTGATAACATGTTTTCCATTCCAGGAAAGAACCTATTGACATGTCATCTCCATCATGTAATGGACTTCAAGCATGTCCAATATATTCCACACTTCACCCTTTAGCTTCATATACTAGCATAAGAATTTTCCATGATATTTATTATGCACCATCGCAAGACCCATTTCTAGTCACATCACACATCACTGATGGTGGGAGTGATTTTCTTTGACAACACTCATATAATTTCAAAAACCCTTGTCATTTGTAAAATAAAAAATGGAAATAAAAATGGAAGTGATGGAAAATTATTGCAATATGATGATGCATTTTTTTATGAGAATAGATTAATAATCCTTGGATGATCAACATTGATCATGCGAAATAGCATATGAGAAACCAGCATGGCCCCACAAGATTCCTTGGTATGTCATTCTTGTTTTGAGAACTCTCCCCTAAAATGATACTTTTTTCTCGTGGAATTTCCTAGAAAGAGCATTCCAAATCATGTGAATGACTTTCAATAAACATTCTATTCTCAGGAAGTTCTTTAGACATGTCTTCCTAACCATACCAATACCCCTTGGAATGTATACATGGTTGTTCATGATCCCATTAATTCACTAAAAACTATAAAATGGGGCATCCAATGGATGGTATTATGGTCATTGAATATCTTGAGATTCCCCCACCCAATATCATGCATTTGGATCATGAAAAAAGCATGACACTAAATTCCTCTACTGACTCCATCAAGGAACTTTAAGATACACAATGTAAAGGTGGTGCATAATCATGGTGGAGAGGCTTATAAAGCCCCCACCACATCATGAAAAAGTACCTAGAATCTTTGTATCCACACACTAGTGCTCCTAGTCCTCGGAGACGATTTTTTAGTGCATCCAATCTCACGATCAAAATGTTTTTATACCAAGAAAAATCCATTGAAGAACCTAAGTGGTCATGAGGAATGCAAAGGATCTTCACGTGATCATTTGTGATCATGTGAAAGGCTTAGGTGTGACAACTTATGTGAACGACATCCAACATGAAGGTTGGGTTTTGTAAAACCTAAACAAGCTAAAACACTGAAAAAAATATAAGGAACAAATGAAAAAAAATCTTGATGAAAAGGCTAATGGTGGGAGACTCATGTACAGGACATATATGTTGATCTTCATGCACTTCACATGAATCATCCAGATCCAACAAATTCACTAGGACTTGAATCTTAAATCATGCGATGCTTTCCTATAATCCTATTTGGTCCATGTGATATCCCTCAAAAAATTCATAGAATGTCACATGGTGCCACCCGGGCCTACCATCCGAGTCTCAGGAAGCCCTCTGGGTTTTCAAGCTATTTTTTGGATTGTCTTCAAAAAAGATTCTAAAGTTAGGTGAAGACACAAAATTATACTATCTAGGTCTCAAAAAGTACTCTAGACTATATAGTTAGGTAATTCTATATCTTCCAAGCATGTGAGGAGGGTTTCTGGATGAATCCAAGACATATGAACCAATTTTTGTGATGGATTACAGTAAAAGAAACATTGATGTCACAGAATCCTATGGACCAATTGTCTTGGTCTCCCGATACCCTCTAGGATTTTAATCCATATTATGTGATGGCTTGAAGATGAGCTTGTATGGATCTCGTGATGTCCTCCATACATGTTTACTAGGTCTTGAGACACCCTTAAGGCATGTCATCTAGTTTATGCGATGGAGTCCATGATGTGCCATCCTAGATCTTGTGGTTTCCTCCTAAAAAACAACCTTGTTCATGCGATGGTCCTTATACATAACATTTAGATTATGAGATATCCTCTAGATTGGTCAACTGGGCCATGAAATTGTCTTTGGACATGCCTTTAGTATAACCACACATGTGAAGACATACTCCTACATGTCAATCAGATAATCATGGTATGTCAGGAATTCAACCAAGTTAGGTCAAGCAGACATCCCAAGATAGGATAAAACTATCCAATGGACATAATATATTAATCATAGTGTGTAAGACCCAATAATTTGTATAATATAATATTCATCCACATATTAGGAAAGTCGTAGTGTGTAATCCCCTATCAACTAAACTATGTTGCATCAGATTCCATCCAAATATAGGATACATGGGATTCTTTCATATTGCCCAAACATCAAATTATACATCCAAAGGACTTACCAAACACATAGTTCTAGCATATATATGCTGTGAGATTGATTAATTTAAATACAAAGTTTGTCACACTGAGCATGGCTCGCATGGGATTAGGAAATTGAGGTGATCTTATCATTCTCATCATGTACCACCAATATATTAGGAAAACCACAGTGTGTAAGGCCTGATCAGTGGAATAGTATGATATTCCCTCACATATAAGGGAAAACAAAGTGTGTAATCCCTGATCAATGGAATAATATGAGTTGTCCCACATATTAGTGAAACAACAGAGTGTAAGAAAAAATAAAATGATATATGATAACTATGATGGTTTCCATAAAAAATATATATATGATGAATTCTTACGGTTCATGATCAAATAGGAATCCACCACGTCATGTGGCCCCCCTTGTCTCTGACTTTCCAAATATCTGGACCCAATATCTCCAATAGGATAGACATTTCCCCTCATCCACCAGTAGATTGAGAAATCAATTGAACAACGAGAAATATGATTCTTTCAATAACTAGGATATGTAGGAAACATTCCAAAGGCCGGATCTCAATTATGAATCCATATTGGTGTAATTATTTCTATGTATCTTACATTCCAATCATCAGGACCTAATAATTCCCATGGGTTGATCATTCTTCCTCACCAATCAGTGTCCTATGAAATGACCTAATCTATGATGAATCTGATTCCTTCAATAACCGGGATATGTAGGATGTCTTCTTTGTTCTGAGATCCATATTTAACATCCAATGGGTTATCCCAACACATAAGACCCACATACATATGTGGTAAAAATGATTACAATATATCTCTTATTTATGACACCGAACAGGGATCATGTGGGATTAACTAATTGAAATGGTCATATCATTCGCATCACAAATCCCCACCATCCAGGGCATCCATAGTGTGTAATCCCCGGTTAAATGAACTATGGTGACATTGATTCATACCATAAATTGTATAATTAGGATTAATTTTCATGTATCGATCATGATATGTATTAATGAAGTGTTTTTCTATATTTCCTCTCTGTATGATGTCGAAATGATTGAGTTTGAGGAACTACATGTATTTTAACTTATATTATAAATAGGATACATAAGATAAATCATAGAGGTTTAGTCAATCCCCTTAATTTTAATCTCATCCTTGGAAGTGAATATTATATGGATTACATGGAGATATACATTCAATATATAGTCATTTACCAATTAGAGGGAAATAGATGAGGAACCTTAGATACATAATAATGAACTCACTAAACATATTCCACTTCACATCTCAGAGGTTTTAACCTATGACCATTTTTTAGGGTAACCTGTCCTGTGTCGGGATTATGAAGAAATTTTTGAATATATCCTAAATATATAAGATATTATCAAAGATGGAAAAAATTCTTAACAAATGGGTGTGATGAGCCTGACCTCCCAAACCCTCGACTAATGTGTGTTCTTATGTGCCATTGGGTCTGAAACACCAACAGACCACCTTCCATTCAAAAGAAACTTTTTACATAGTTATTGATGTATGAACCATTGGAAATTTCAAGTGAAAAAAATAAATGGTAAATCCAATGTGAATGGGTGTTATCTAGCTATTTTTTTATTTTCATATGGTTATTCTGCTAATATTTCCAAAAAATAATATTCACCATTTCCTTCTTTATAACCATCTAAGTAAAGTTGTGGGGAAAATGAATTAAACAACTATATGGAGATGGTAAGTCTTATGTACACAAGGGTGATGTATTTTCTTACCATATTAAGGAAATTAGATGAATATAGATTGTGTAAATAATAAAATTAAATTTAAATATATTAAATATGAATATTTTATATATGATCATGGTTGGAAAATACATGAATGTGTTAGAGGTGGAAATAAAAAGATAACACTCAGTCAAAGGTAACACATTTTCATTGAGAAAAGTCATTTATCATAAAATTGAATCCATAAAATGGTTTTATTTTGGAAAGAAAAAATTCTCTATGAAATGGAATTGGAATATAGAATAGTATTAGGTCGCCCTTTACAATTTTAAAAGATAAAACATTGTAAATAATAAATAAGTGGATGGTCCATTTTAAAAGTTATAGAATTGAAACAAATGGAATTACTTAAAATATTAAATAACACATATATCATAATAATGTCAAATGGTACCAAGGAACAAGAAATTTGAAGATAAGATGTCTTAGTGTCTAAATAAACTCAACATGTGTACAAGTGTTTAACTCATTTTAAGCCTTACATCCTTGTAAAATGACTTTAGACCCATTTTAATGTTAACCAAGATAGATTTAGTATTTAACATGATAACATAATTATATGAAAAAATAGGGATAATCAAATAAAATGAAGAATTTCTGATTCAAAATTTATAATTCAATATATTATATTCGATTTCTATAAGATAAAGAAATAAACTTTAATATAAGTACACAAAATTCATAAAAGAAATTTATGGGAAATATGCAATTGATTATTAAAAATCATTTCACCCTGTAATCTACTAATAAGTCAGTATTTTCAATTTTATTTGGTAAAATAATAATTTTGTAAGTCTTTATGCTTTTGGATACAGAAAAAACTGGATGGAATCTTCCAACCATTCCATTATATACAAAAACCCATAATTTAGTTTTAATTTGAATAAAAGATAACTTATCTTATGAAAAGATAATTTTATGTTTCTAAATTAAAAATAATTATTTAAAATGTATAATATTTAATTCTATATATTATCGAACCCCAATAATAAAAATGAATAAAGGGAACAATTAGAGTAATTTCAAATCATTATCCTATAATTTTAACGACACTTTAATTGATTTACCATTATATATTTATCAATTATTCATTGCAGTTATATTTCATAAATACTAAAAATAATTCGAAAATATTAAAAAAATATTAATTTTGTTAATTCCAAATATCGAAAAAATTTAATTTTTTTTTATTTTTATAATAAGGAGAAATTAATTTTAATATTTGTTTATAAAAATAAAAAAACACTTTTTACAAAAAAAGTGTTTGTAATCCTAAAAATAAACATATACCACAATAAACTATAATGGTCATTCATATTTTATTAATTATATCATTTCTAACTAAAGAAAAATTATGTTAAATAATTATATAATTCAAAACATTATAGGAATTCTTCAATGAAATAAAATGATGGTTTTGGAGAAATCTAAATTTTCCACTAGTCACTAAAAAACAAAGTTTTCATAAAAATTCTTAAAATTCAACCAAAAATAATTTTGATTTGATGATTTAAAAAATTACATTAATGTAATAAAATTAAAATTATAAATTTTGATATTTTTTTCTTTATTCACTTTTAGGAATAAAGCTATGTTTATTCTGTTATTATTTTTCTTGAAATAAAAACTTTCTAAAATTTAATCTTGGTCGATACACTATATGATTATTATTGTATGTCCTCTAGATCATATGTTCTTCCCATAGGTAAAAAAACATACATTGTACATGAACAATATATAGATTCCTAAAAATCCAATCCCATCCAACCTGAATTCTATGGTCATCACATTAACTCTACAGGCTTTTGACATCAATACCTGGCTACCATTAACTCTACATTGGGCTTCATCAACACTATGTTAATTCATCAACATTAACTACATGCCAAATAACATTAGGTTTATATTTACTCTCATTATACACTAAAATTAAATATATTTTATTATTACTTACCTCTACTTAGAATCTATAAACACTATTCCTATACTAGTGAACGCTTCACTGCCTTTTCTAACTCTATGTTTATAACAGTGAACTCTATAGTGATAGCAATGGACACTACATGGTTTTACAATGAACTGATTGTTAATGAATCAGAAAAATTTCATAGAATATATAAATCATATATTTCACTAAAAATACTTCATTGATCATCAATATGAAATTCATGAACTCTCATGAACTTATTCCACAAAAATTCATATCACAGAATCCATTTTTATATCAAACAAAATTTTTCTCAATATTCTTCCTATAAAATTATTATTACTATATTAATTGAAAACATGTAGAAAAATGTTATGTATTTTTTTAAAAATACAATTCATTGATTTATTAATGTATGTTTAAATAGTTATTTTATATTTAATAATAATTTAGATTATATTAACTATCATATTGAGTCAAAATCTCAAATAGTGATACTGTATAATATCAAAAACATTGAATTTAAATTCTTATAGAATTCCATAATCCAACCCATAGGATTTAGATATTATATAAATGAATGTATATTTTAATTATCCCACATAGTTAATTTTCAATATTATATACCATTTATAAAAAAAGATAACCACTCTTCATTACAATCCACTAGGTCCCATAGATAATTCTTGAGTTCTAATAACCCTATATCTTATATACAAATCAAGGACCACACCTAGGATCCCTTAAAGAATTTGTTTATAGTGTATCAAAATAACTATGACTTGATTATCCAAATATTCCCAGATCATGTTTCTAAAAAAACTCATCCTTGCCTTTCATCCACAATAATATGATGTAAATATTACTGATAAAATAAAATATCACCTAGAAACGAGGATCCCACATGGAATCTAAAGTGAAATAAATGTTAAATGATATTAAAATTTCATCTTGAACATTGATATAGATATATTTTTGGGCCCTATATATACATGGATATGCACAAGTACCTATTTATTATGTCACAATAACTAAAATGTCAGTATCATTTGTTGAACATTAAGAAACACAAAATAAATGTGGAAAATATGAAAAAAGATTTAAAATAGTGTAATTTTTTTTAAAAATATTATATAATAACCACGAATAAACATGGTCTAATAATCAAAATAGAAAATAATAATAATTGTAAAATTCAATGGTTACCATTTAGGATAACATTTTGGCCCCCCCTTAATATTACCTCTAGAATGTACAGAATTTATCTTCCATGATCCAAAAATCACGTAGTATTAGTATTTATGAGAATTTGATTAACCGTTACCTATATAACATATAATAATTTTTCTTCTGTCATATCAAGGAATGCCTATAAAATTAATACAACAAAAAATAGGTGATTTATACCCAACCCCTACATACATGTTAGAAATTCATATCTATGTAAATAATAATATATTGATCGAGTAAAAAACAAGTAAAAAAACAATTTTGAAAAAATCTTAAATCATGTAAGTTATAAATAATATATATATATATATATATCCTTATACTAAGATGGTACTCATATATTCATACATGCTTCATGTATTTCCCAAAATTTAGTTCATGCTTGGAGTAAGGAAATATTACTACCCATCCCATCTAGGAAAACTCATATACAAGAGTCGGGGCATTAGTATGTATCATGTGAGAGGGTAATGGGAATAAAAATTTAGGGGCCAATCCAATACTATTTAAGAGGGTAAAGGGTTTACAATGTAAGAGAAATTGAATATCATCCCATCACTACAGTTTGAATCAAATATTACCTTCATGAAAAATATATAGAGTCATAAAATAACCCTTTGAATACACTTATTGGTTATCAAGAATTTTAAAATAATTATAAAGTATATCATGTAAAAAGTAATTGGAAACCTGAAAATAAGTAATTTTTCATAAAAACATTAAACAAGATATATATTAACATAAAATTGGATAAAGTACAAAATTAAATATTTCATCTTTCTTAAAAATATAATTATATAAACATGATCAATGAAAACAAAAACTATCCCCTCATTGTATTATTTTAAAATTTTTTAAAACAACCATTAAATGTTATTATAGTTAAATAAAAATTAATTTGTTATAAAAAGTTCATTTTTAATTAAATCCACTTATAACTATAATGATGTTAGTTGATTACCTAATAATTATGTGGATAAATATTTGTATACATACCGATCTAATTAAAATAGATTTATAAAGTCCAATGAGGAATGGTTTTCTATATATTACTCTTCATGACAACCTAGACATGTGAGGTTTAGAAATTTCAGTTATTTGGATTTATGAGGTGTAAATTCATGAAGAAAAATGATTGTCATAATAAATTTTCCACAAATGTGAATATGTGGTATCATGAACATAAGAAATTAGTAGGATTTTATGAATTAAGAAATCCATAATATTAGGGAATAATGAATTATACTCACTACCATGGAGATAGGACATTAATAAGAAAAATTTGAGGTAGATTAGGCATTTCCATTCTGAAATCAGGACCCTACAATCAATCGGAGGCACATTAGATCAATCATATAGAATTATCAAAATGGGATGATAGGGAAAGGAATAACTTTATTACAAGGGGTAGGGGAGACAAAAATGAATAATATATCTCAATCCTCAGTTAATTCATGGTTAAATAAAACATTAAAATTACCATTATTGTGGACTTTTTTCCTAAAATCTTACTGAGAACTAACTAGAATTATCTAGGAACATTGTAATTCATATAGACCCCCCTACGAACATGAATCCCCAATAGGTACCTATTAAAGTGTCACTAGGTACATGATATTCCTACCTTCTTGATATCCATTTCAATTAAACCCCTTATGGTCATTTACTAATGTTAAAATACACATAAAATTACATTAAATGGAAAAATTTGATGAAATAAAAATCATGAAAGGTTTAGGTATTTATGAAACCAATATTTATGTGTATTCATGTACTCTATGAATTGAAGTGGAAATAATTGATTAAAAAAAACTAAAAGCGACATTGGGTGCTCAAGAATCTATCATATTATCTAAATCATACCTACATAGTATAGTTTTAGTAAAAATACCATGTTTCCAAATTCAAATTTCAAAAAAAAGGTACGACTAGTAGAAAAGTTTTAGCCCTATCAGTGGAACAAGGTTTCATGAAGGTTAAATAGT
This sequence comes from Viscum album, assembly GCA_963277665.1. Taxonomy (NCBI): domain Eukaryota; kingdom Viridiplantae; phylum Streptophyta; class Magnoliopsida; order Santalales; family Viscaceae; genus Viscum; species Viscum album. The sequence continues at coordinate 1,043,375,116 of OY728134.1, read as the reverse complement.
AAAAAGTACCATGTCTCGTCATGGTGAGAAGATTATCAATAAAAAATAATTAGGTGATAAAATCAAACTATATTCAATGGATGTTTTAATATAACCCATAAAATTATATTATTAGTTTGAAATTAATTTAACCCTATTCAAAGTTAATGGAATATCATAAATCAATTTTGATTATATGTTGGAAATGTACCTAATGATTTCGAATAGTGGATAAAATATCACCAATAAACATATATGATTGGTTGGTAGTGTACCCAACCTATGTATCATCTCAAAATGGTGGATTAATTGATACCATAGAATTATAAAATAGGTGTAATAATAATAGGATTAGGTATTTTCATACACTACCCAACAACCCCCTATTTTTGATGAGTGTATTCACACATACTTCTATGGGGAGAAAATATTGTCTTATAAAAAAATCTTAAAGTTGGGAAAATAGTTATAATAAAAATGCTAACATTGATTTTATTATATATATTGTCATTTTTTAGGGTTTATCAAATGGTGATGGATACTCATGCCATCCCTCTTCAACAATGGGAGGTACCCTATATGATATCACATGTAACTTATCATCAATGATTAACTGAATGACATGATTCAGATGGATTGGTAGTCCCAAAAGTCACTTGGGAGAGCTCCTAGGTTGAGGGAAATGAGGTTGTGTATAAATGATATAAGAAATAATCATTTTTGTGAAATAAAAATACAAACCCAGAGTATTTCATGTAATGCAATAAATTTTCATGTCATGTAATCCATGAAACCCAAATATGCTGAAAACCCCATAGCCTTATGTTAAAAATACCAGCTTTCAATCCCATGGTGTTAAATTTATATTCACTATGAGTAATCCCCATCATTATACTAGTTAACTATATATAAAAAAACAAATTACACATAATATAATCATGTTACAAGACATGTAAACATATCAAGGCCAGTTATGATTCATGAAATCTACTTTGCAACAAATACAAGGTGTGGATTTTTCCTACATACAGTGAGGAGACTTGATTTTGATTAAAATCCCCAAAACAACTATGGTATTTTCTAAAACCGGGGAGAATACCAAAATTTGTTTAAAATGATTATACTTAGACTCCATCAATTCAAACAAACATTTGTCCCCAAACATTGGGAAAATTCTCCTGGAAAATTATATCCATCCTTTGGAGTCCCATGATGCACCAAAATAAAGAGGGAAATTTTATGAGATAAGGGAAATATTTAAAAGTAGTTTGATGTTAAAAACTTCTTAAGATAACACTTTATGTCTCCATTAAGAAATGTCGAAGATTTATACAAGGAAAATATGTGAGTCCACTACTCCCTCATCAGCGACTTCATCTCCCATGAATTATGATAATATTATCCATGCATCAATAAAGACTATGACCAATAGAACAAAATACCAATGAATTAATTTCACATTAGATTTATTGATATCCACTAGTACCTCCAAAATAAAAAGGTTTGTCTCCGTCTCAAACACTTCCCAAATCAGATCATGAGAGGGAATAAGATGGTACATCCTACGATATGATATGTTGATAACATCATGAATACCTACAAATTAGAATAGAAACCAAAAATGATAAGTAATGTTCCCATGCCACTCAGTGAACTCAAATGGTCCAACACATCTGAGAGCCAAATTTCCCCATTTTATATGTTAATGGTGACCCAATCATGGAGACACCTTCATAAATACTTGTTCATCAATGAAAAATTCCAAAGGATGGAATTAGTGATCAGTATAATTTTTCAATAAACATGTAGTTGTAACTATACATTGTTATATATCATGTATCCATGTTGATGGTTCTAGAACAAGATTCAGTCCTACTAAAAAGTCCTCACCAACCTCTGTGCAATAAAAATTTCTAATTCTATGGTGGAAATGGTAAGATTTCATTAGACCCATTCTGATAAATTAATGTAATTATTTTTATAAGAAAACTCAAGTTGTCCAAAATGGATATCCCATGATCCACCAAAATCCATGTTACAGGTGCGGAGCATATTCTATAGGATCTGAATAGCCCAACTTGTTTGATCTTATGTCTTTGGATGATATGTTTTACTCACCCTGAAATGAGTCCCCATAACCTCTTGGAGGCTCCTCTAGAACCATTTTGTAAACATAGGAAAATTTTCAAAAAAATGGTTGAAGGAAAACCATGTAACTCCACGATCTCATGCACATATAGAATAACTTGATCATCAACAATAGTGGTGTTCCTTACCAGAATGAAATGAGATGAATTTTTTACCTATAGAATCACCACATAGATTGCATTCTTCCATTTTATAGTCAGTTTTAAACATAGAATAATATCTATAGACACCAGATTCCATTTACGTACCATCGCCAAAAGAGTATGATTCAATCCAAAAGGTTTTAGATGCCTTGTGTATATCTGTTGGAAGGTGTAGTAGTGGGATACATGCTCTGCTATGTCATACTACATACCATGCCACTAGAATCACCTTCTAATGTCCTAATACAAATTAATAGTTTCATAATGAATAGAACATGAATAACCATAAAAATCAACCGAAAATATTATCCTCACTCATGTTGGGATAAAATCTTGAATCCCAAAAAAGAGAATACCATCCAATGAGACAGAACAACCCAAAATAGTATCCACATTGTATAGGTTTTTAATAATTCCTCAAAACATTAAATCATGTTTCTGACTATATATAATAATAACAAAGAGAGAAAATGATAACTGGACACCATCCATGACCATACCTAAAACTTACACCTGGGCATCTAGGTGTAACAAAGCAAATATTCCTATAAGGTTACAATATTCCTTAGAATTCAAAACATCTTACAATAGTACATTCCTATTGAGAGTTTCATTAATGAGATTCACCTTCACTAGGGTATAGGTGATGTTGAATTTAGACTTACAAAGGTATTCAAGCAACCCCCTATCTAGAATTCAAGTCTTATATGAAAAAATATAACTTAGACACTTATGGTAATGAAAATATAAATTTATCCCCAAAAAGGTAGATATGAAAAAACCTAGGCATATAAATAACTTATAAAAGCTCTAAATCATGAGTGGTGAATTCTTATCATGCGTTCAAAGTTGTTAAGATCCATATGCCACTACATGACCAAACTGCAAATAAAAACAAACAAAACTAGCACTATAAGCATTAAAGAAATCCGTATATCCATTACTGGGATTAGGTAAGATAAATATAATATCTGATGTTAGAATTTATTTTAGATCCTCAAAATAAGACTAAAACATTGCATATCATATGAATAAATCAAGTTTTCATGTTAGAGCAATCAAAGGTGATTCCAACATTGATATATCCTTTAAAAGAATTTGATAATATCTAGAATGTTTTTGGAATATCCAAATATCAAATACATTATATGGTTCTTGACTTGAAAAAATAGAATTTACCTTCTTAGGATCAAATAGAAAACCACTCATAGATATCATGTGTCCTTATACCTTCAATCCATGTATCCAAAAATTAAATTTTGATAGCTTTACATACAAATGGTGACTCGTCAGGATAAATAAAACCGAACTAATATTTTTATTGTTCTCATGATCATACCTAGAATAAAAAAACTTCATCCATGAAAAATACCCCAAAAGTATCGAGGTACTTCTGGACTATCTGATTCCCAAGAGGTGTCTCTAGATCCATTAAAAAGGACATGATCTCTATTGGTATTTTAAACATTTTAACAAAATAGAAAAACATAAATGAGTGGGAAAAATAGTATAAAATATATAAATCTCTTTCGAAGATGTAATAAAATAGTCACTCACTATCATTTCACCCATGTTTACATCAATAGGAAACTCGTCTACTATGTGAAGGTGCATAACTTCTAATGCCTATGGATAGATCAATGAAGTCTTTGAAGAATCTAATTGTGCATTAGTATCCTTTAGATTAAATGAACCCTAGCCTTAATGATGTGTAGATATAGCCTAGATGAAATTCTAAAATGACCATAATGCCCAAATATCATACACATCCTTGTCGGTGCAGGAAAAGACTAATTGGTGTTTCCAAACCTTCCAAACTAATTGTAATTCAAAGGTATAATGCTAGATATAACTATGGCTATAGAGGACACATTTTATTGAGAACCACCACTACCACTCATGGAATGATCTTTCCAATCACGTTTTTTACATTGTGTGCCACTAATATTTCAACTGGTAGATTACAATGGAAGGAATATCTAAATTTTCTATCCATATTCATATCTTCGGTTATCGACATGTCTATTATCACTGCATAAGTTGAAAGATTCAGAATAAATTCCATCAACATTATATTTTGTCATAAAAAATGAATTTAATTCAGTGATTTAATCAGCTTAATCTTTTACTCCTTTAGATAAAAACAGACTAGCTCAGTAAACCAATTGGTGTACGTCAACCACAAAAAACCGTCTCCTCTATAAAGAGAGTAACTCTAGAGAATTCACCCTCATTAGTCATTGTAGATAGAATTGTGAATTTAAGAGGCTCTTGAAACCCATCTAGTCTTATCCCACATGAATATATATGTGTACCTTGGAATCCAAAAATTGATTGCTAGGACACAAAAGTTTAAACTCCACATACTTAAAATTGATACTCTCTAGTGTATCAATGAAATCAAATATTTGATTTTTCATTGTGGGACAGTTCTTTTTTCATTGATATTCATTCATACCCTTAATGCATGGTGGATTATTGTTCAATAACTCCCATGACCAATCCATTTCTCCTCCATCTCAGGGATATACCTTGAACTTTTTATTTCAGAGTAATGGTACAATTTGGGAAACAAAATGAACAACATGCATAATAGCCATGATAAATTTATGATCTCAAGAAGTGTTCCCTTGAAAATCATATGCTTCACCCACCTGAGGAACCCATGAAACACATATAATAGTCATATTTATACATGATTAAACAAATGAAATTATCAAATAACAAGATAATATAGGTTAAAACATGAAAACATGAGAAAACCCCATGTTTTTTTATAAAAATCTAAAAATATGAGACTTACATCCCAACATCCCATGGTAACTTGAGTCTCGACCAATAAAAATCAGGTTATTCACTCATTAATACATACCTTTCATGTCAGAAAAATCTTATATACTATCTTCAATACATCATAAAAATGATGACCCTTGATGATAGAACACCACATTAACAAAACAATGTTGAACCCATCCTAGAGACCCTCTCAAACTAGTACCTGTTAAAAATTTATACATACCCAAAGGGTAAAACTGATCACCATGGGTTGGATACTAGTACATCACCAAAAACTGTAGGGAATGATTTTTTCTAACCTGAATCTCATGAAATGACACACACACACACATAATATAAAGAAAAAGTGGAAGATATTTTAATATCCCATAACCTAGAGAAAACAACAGAATGAATAAAACATAAATTCATTTAGAACATCTAAAATTAAAATTACAGTATGAAAGGACAATAGAAGAAAAAAAATTAAAACTCTATGAGATTGAATGGGTAATCTCCCACAATCTCACCACTAGTAATCAGAGTCGCCTGATAGAAATATTGCTACCTCAAAATAGAACCTCTCCTTTCCCGACATTTAAAGACATGAAAAATTATTTAAAATTCCAAAGGGGTGAAAATTTGTGAGATAATAGACTTATTAGAACCCAACTCAAATGATTCATAATGATTCTTTGTACATTAATTAGATCATGGACCACATTAAAATAAAAAAGGACATGATAAATAGTAAAACAATTTTTATATTAAATGAATGGAAAAACATTTATGTTTTCCTTCTTGAAAATTTCAAAATAAAAACAAGAAACCCAGTTTCAAATAATTTCATGTCCATCAAATCAATCATATAAAATTTGAGAAAATCATGGATCGCAAATCAAATTGAAACAATTATAGTACAACACAAAATAGTACAAGGCAAAAGAATAGGTAACATCACATTAAGGATTGTTATAGGTTAGTCTTAAAGGCCACATATACCAAAATTAATGACTAGTGTGAAACCATAACCTTAAAACATATAAAAAATTATATAGAAACACGCAATCAGTGAATCACCCTAAGAGTTTTAATATCTAATCCATAGATCTACAAGCCTAGGGAAAAACGGAACAGTCCTTGAGTGAAACCACAAAAAACTACAGAGATGATGGCCCTAAGATATACCCTCCACCTATATACCAAAGGCTTCCCATATTCCCTAATTTCTAAAACATTTACTCAAATCCATTATTTAAAAACCATTTCAAAAATCCACTTCACAATGATTTGGAGATACAATTTTCATTTATAATAATAAGTGGAAACAAATTTTTATCAAAAAAAAATTCATTCAAATAAAAAACTAATAAATCATGTATTTTAATTTATAACACAATTTATAGAACTAGAAAAATTTATTTTATCCAAAATATGCTTGAGATGAAACCACCTACCTTGAAATCGTGTCACACATGCCCACAACGGTATCCACCAAAAAGGAAGAACAAAATAAAAATATAGGGTCCCTAAAATCAATAATCATATCTTAGAATCAATTTAATTTATAAAACATATTGACATAGAGTATAGATCACAACACACATCGAAGAAAATTTCATTCCACTCTGAAATCAATATATGTTTTAGCCTTTAAAGGAAGATTATTTGACAAATCTAGAAAGGATCAAGAAGAATCAACACCGCAGGACAAACGATCTATTAGTACAATGAAAAAAATACTATGATTAAAATAATTAAATAAACATAAATTATTTATTTCCTAATGAGACATAATGAAATTTTAATAATGATCAATAACTGAATAAAGAGATCTAGAAGGAGTAGAGTTCCCCAATATTTCTTTGAAGAGCTCTGAGTTTGAGATAAAAGTGTTTATGTCTGAATTATATAAAAAACAAACCATGTAGCACCTAAAATACACACTCCATGTGGATTACATGGAATATATTTCATTTTCACATTATGTAATCAAGGAAACCCAAATAAAATGAAAATCCAATCACTTAGAGATAAAAATACGAATTTTTCCATTGCACAATGTGTACTATATAGTCATGGTGTATAATATTCATAAAATGTACTAGTTCAAAACATTTTCTCAAATCCCATTACAATATATGTAAACATGTTAAAAAATGAGAAAAAATCTCACTCACATTACTAGTTCATAGCATCTGCTTGATGACAAATACATGTCATTTTAACCCTTTACATGGGGTATATTTCTCTGGATGATAATGAAAATACCAGATTCAACTCAAAATCTCCAAAAAAGACTCAAGTAAACTTTGACATTTGGGAAATACTAAAAATAATTTAACACACTTATTACATAACTCTATTAATTCAAACAAATATATATATCCCCAAACAGTGGGTCATTTTTCTCAAGAAAATGCTCTCATTTATTGTGAGTCCAAATATGCACCCAAATAAAGTGAGAAACAACATAAAAGAAGAGAAATGCCTAAATTTTTGTATTTATATTTTATAATTCTCATTTTTTTATATGATGATGATTGTAGATAGAAATAAATTTCTACATGTGTTAGAGTATGTCAAGGTTCTTGATATCTATTCAGTTTACATATGAAAATGAGTGAATACTAGATAAGAGAAGTTTATGTCATTTAAATCACCTGACTATCAAATACTATTATAAATGATTATTCCCAAAATAATGTGACACATGTTGGAAAAAGGTAAAGGTGGATGTTATTCAGTTATTCATATTATATAGAGATTTCAATTTTAAATGACTAAGTAAAGGTGATGTTAATAAAATGAAACAATATAAACCAATCATTCTTTATAAATTAATGAAATATGTCTTTACATGTATGTTGCATATTAGATTACAACTTACCATGAAAGTCCTTCTTGGGAATCCAATTTATTTCCATTGGATGTATCCAAACTAAAGAATTATATATATAATAATGCCCTATGTATTAAATAATATCAATACCAATTGATTCATTATCAAAGGTTATTTAACCAAGGAATGAATTAACTACTAATATATGTATTTCAATATTTTCAATATAAGTTATAGTTGACCAATTAGAAATAAAGATGAAAAATATGATCTAATATTTCCCAAATAGACCGAAAGACTTCTTTTTATTTATTGTTAGATAATCCCTCTATTATGGGTTGAGAGAGAACCCTTACATGACCCATAGGACAAGTGGCATAAGGCCCAATACATGACCCGAAGGCTGGGAGGAAAAATTTCCAATACATGATATGAATGCCCAACACACAAGAACTTCCCCTCCCCAGTATATTCATCATTGAAATTTTCTTTCTCCCCACCTCAAATTGTTGTTCAGCTAGTATTTCTAGGTGAAAATCTATACAATTCCTAGTCCCGATGGAAATTTTCATACCCTCTCGTTATTTAAATCCAGTTAGCTCTGCTTTTGTGGCTATTACACTGCTCTGAATCCTTTTATGGACCTCTTTTGTGGGGATTACATGATGCTACAAATTCATTATGGCCCGAAGGCCTAGTGGAGTGAAAGCCTTATGGATTGATGGCCTTTAGGTTTCCCAAAGTCCCTATTTCCCATAAGTCCAAACTAGTGGCCTGAAGGCCCAAATGGATGAATAGTTATTGCTGATATAGTGTTGCTACATTAAATTCTATTTTACCACTATAGTATTTCTATAGTAACCCATAAATATGAACCCACCAAGAAATGATTCTGGGTTTCATGAAGGTTGATGGGTTGTGTTAACGACTCATCTACCACCTAAACTATAATATGATTTAATTGAGCTATAATTTCCATAACCTCCTCAAACAAGGGGAATTATAGCTTCACGTACATATAAATATTTTAATTTTTTATTGAAGATACATTTCATATCATTATATTTCAATTAATTCTTTTGTTATCGATGAATATATCAAGTATGTAATATAAATTTTGATTTTTTATATAAATAGCTTCTTATATAATAGTTAATAATTGTTTACCATAAAATTTAAAGGAAATATAAGAAATCTAAAAGTTGAATTGACTGTAATTTACCTCCAAGTTTTAGAGAGAATTTCCAAAGTCAAATGTTTCTTTCAATGTTCAAATCTCTTTTATATACATGTTTTTTTATAAAAAATATTTAATGGCAAGATTATTTTTAATAATATTTAATAAAATTATATATATGTTTGGTTGAAATATTATCCAATATTGTAAAATCACATAAGCTCCAAGCACTATCTTTTGGTATAAATACATTTTTATGTGAGTGTAAATCAATTATTTTCAATGGATATAAGTTTATTATTAATATTCATTCACTAAACATGACATCTAAAACTTAATATTTCATGTTACATATAGTATCAAACTATTATACTATATAAGTTGACATGAAACCATGCTATAGTGATGTACCATATTATGGAGTTCAATAGTGGATAATTATATTATATTTTTACTCTCATGGATGGTTTTTATGTTCAAATTCATGTGGTTTGATATATTAACTTGAAAATGAATTCATGTTGTTAAATATGGATTTATAGTTTTTAATATAGAATAGTTCCTCGAAACTGAATAACCCTACATTTTGACCTCTCACACTAGACCAATGTTCTATATAAAAGAGTCATTAAATCTTCAATAGGGTGGTGTTTGAATAGTTCTTCCACATATTTCTGATGATAGTTTATATGATATTCATGTATAAAATTTCTTCGTAGTTGAACATTTTATTATTAGAAATGATGAATGTAAAATTTTAATTTTTAATGAAGATTGTTAACCTAAAGTATTGTTAAAAAAATTACCATCAATGATGGTACATGTGTATGTGTTGTGCGTATTTTTTTCATCATCCCTATTGTGATGGGATTTTTTCAATTTTTGGGAGTATTCAAAATTCAATTATGGTCTTTCTTCCTCTCATTCATTCCATTATTCTATTTTTTTCATTGTTTTTTGTGTTTATTTTCTACGCTCTCTCTCTGTTTTGTGTAATTTTTATTTTAAAATATACACATTCCAAAAATATTTATAGATAATGTTTGATTACAAATACGTTATCGGTTAGATGACTACATTATATGAGAAATGTATATATGATGCTAGGATTATGTTATTGATTAAATGTGTAAGTATAAATTTTTGGTGTTTATATAATTTTTCATTTGAATTTATATTTTATATATTGATTGATATTTTTTTAATAATCCTTATCATGGGGTGGTCCTACAACTCTAGCTTATGGGATGTCCACTATAGAAGGTCTCATGAACCCTCCACCTAAATTAATTATGAATGGGATATATTCTCTATATTTAACATAATGAAAATTATTTCTCTTGGGTCCTTACATGCCCCAAAGTCATTATCCTTTCATGCCTACCTCCACATTACAACCTACTTATTCTGTTGAGCCATTGGGGCCTACTATTTTAACCACTCAGCTGATGATTACTTTTCCACCTATCTGTGAATAGGTTACTAGGGTTCATATCGGGACTTAGTCTATTGGAATTGTTTGTTTTACTAAGAACAATGAGATATCCTAGCCTCCTATATAATGTAAATAATGATTTATTATGTAAATATTAATACTTCTAATTAATTTCTAATTTTTATTATAAAAACTAACACTTTTATTATACTATATACCATGGTCGTATATAGATACATTGTAACTAGAATCCCCATATACATTCCATGGTATAAAGAAATTAATATAAAAATATTATTATAAAAATAATAATGTTAATGAGTCATGGTAAAACTTGTAATATATGATGATATCATGCCCATAAAGCTAGTCCCATTGTAGAAATTTGATTCAATAATTGAAGGCAGTGAATAGTGAAAGACATGGTTATTAATATTATTTTAATCATTATTTTAAATCATTATCTGTTCATATATTAAATAAATTATTTTATTTTTTTAGAAAAAATATAATTTTGTTGATGGAAAAAGTGTGAGGTTATCTGGCCGTAAGGAGGTAGGAAAAGTATAGATCTGGTATAAGTATGATTATAATAAGGGGGAAGACTTAAATCCACAATTGTTCTTATCTTTGATATATTACCTATCCAGTCAGTCAATATTAAGATGATTTAATATTTGTTAAGTTGTCCATTTGAGGTATAAAATTTATTAATTTTCAATTCTTATCTAAAATATTATTTGGGTTTCAAAAAATATAATTTTATTAGTGATATTTTCATATAATATTCATTGCAAAATAATAATAATAAATAAGTTGGAAACACAATTTTTTTCACATTCTCAGGTGAACTATTATGCCTAAAGATGATCAATAATCTACTAAGTATTCATTTTTGATTCATATATATATATATTCAATATTTATTTGTGTTTTATTAATAGTTAATATATAATTTTTATAAGTAAAAAATATGTATCGAGGTTCTGGTAATTCATGTCCCCCTTTTTGTTAATTATCTAAGATAAAATATGTTAATCAAGTAAATATAACCACATGAAAAAAATTAAAAGAGTACATATATTATATAATCATAAATATATTAGTTATGAATTTAATTTTATGATTTTAAATATCTTTTATTATTTTTGTAGGTTTTTGTGGACGCTATTCATAGAGAGTGAAATGTCCATTTAGCCATAAGTTTTCATTCCATCATTGATTTTTTATGAGCACTATGGAAAGATTTAATATATTCTAGGAAATAAAATTACCCTAATATATTATTTTATATCATTGACCTATAGAAGTTCTCTTAATTAATTATATATAGATAAAAACTTGATTTAGGTAAAAAATTAGATAGAGTTTATGTATAACAATATTTTTAATAGATTCTATATTATTGATTTATAATTTTGAGAGAAATTCCTAAATAGTTTAATGCTTGGAAATCCACTAATATAGAATCATTTTTCCTTTTTTTCATTTGTTACTACTTATCCTCCTCATGGTGATGATGCTGGGGGTGATCTTTGAGATAAGAAAGATTGTGGGGGGTGATGGTGGTGATTGTAATGGGTATGTTGATTGTGATGATGGTGCGAGTGGTGATGTTGGTGATAGTGGTGGTGGTTGCAATGATGATGGTGGTAAAGGTTGAGATGGGCCTATTAGACCATTCTGTTAGAAAAATACTCTATGTTTGTAAGTATGTTATATTCAAACCCACAATATTTATCCCAAAATTTCCATTATAAATTTTGATTATGTTTTTTTCTATTAACTGTAAATTATTATATTTTCCTTTTTAAATTTAATAACATCTTTATAAATACAAGTTGAATGTGTATTAAGATGTATTTAATAAACTTTTTAAATAATACTTATCAAAAAAGGCTTAATTGATTAATTATTTATGTTCTATAAAATGGACTATATCATATCATAGAAGTGATGCAGGTTAAAGGAAACCCATTGGTCCTTACTATATTTTGTCATAGAAAATATATTTTTTCATAAATTACTATTATAATGTTGGTTTTCTATAAAATTTGGATCCACCTCTTAGAGAGATGAGGATTTTTTTTCAAAATATTTAATTAGTGTCTTGGGAAGAAATGAGTTATCCTTTCATCGACATGACTTCTTCACAAGAAATATTATAAACCTTTTAAATCAACAATAATTTTCTTTTAATTCATAACATTGTATTGATAATAATATTGAATATTTATATCCTCTTTTCCCATTAAATAAAGTGATGGAAATTAATTCCACAATTCTAAATATCAATCACAATTTAGAGGTTGTAGTGGAACTGCATTCATAACTAAAGAAGGTATATGTTATTTAAAATATGTTAGTGTTAAAAATGAATAATTAAACCCTATAAAAGTGTCTATTTCTGTATAGAAATTTTGAAAATATTGCTAAAATATCATATTTTCGTTTACACCCCCATATATAATGAAGGATGGAGCCTCCTTACTACTCAATACTATTCTTATCCAATGTTGTCACCTTTTATAAACAAATGGATTCATCTATAAAAGGATAAATATACATAGTCTATAATAATATATATTATAATATTAATTTCCATTCATAATTTAAAATAGATAAAAAATCATCTCTATTTTCATGAATTATCTGAATTTATATTGTTTAAAATGTCATTAATTGATCTTATTTCCATCATTTCTAAAAAAATATTTTTAACATTCTCATATATTATAATGTAAAATTTTATTATATTAACTTTTTATTTTTTTTTCTCTTAATTGGAAAAAACATCCAATGATAAGATAATAATCATTATACAATAAATAAGAAATGTTTGATACATGATTATTGTTTTAATTAATCGAATTATTTTAGTTTCACGTTATCACATTAATGTTTGACTATCCATATATATATAATAACTAAAATGTTGGAATTCTTTTTTAATTGATCATATTTTGTGAAATTTATTTACATTTTTAAATTATTTTCGAATTTAATTATACTGGTACGCATATCTGTAAAATGATATTATTTTTTATATAAAATTTAACAATTATTTATAATAGTATGTTTTACATTTGGTTAATTTTATGGTTAATAAACTTGAAGAGAATATAATACCCCATTATATAAAGAATTATGTGTTGATAAATTTGAAATGTGGCACAGTTAACAGATTTTTTTTATAATTGTATGGATTTTTATATGGATTAATTAGTGGTAATTTAAAATATATGGCCCTTATTAGCTTTGTATTATCATAAATTTATGTTTTATTCTATATTATATAGGGTGAAAGGCGTTGGAGGACTAAAAAATTCCCTTATAACAGTCTAGGATCTAGACCATTATTATACCAATTTTGGACCTCAATTCAATTTGAAATTTATAAAAACAGTGGTCCTTCATTTCCATTTGTCAATTTTGGTCCTCAATTGGGATTAAGTCCTTATTTTGATCCTGGATCATCATTATATTTATTATTAAATCATTTATATGTGATAATTTTGTAATTTTTATGGGGTATTGATTTTTTTACCGATTTTTATTTCATTTGATGAGACCAATTAGGGTGGTTGTGTATATTATGGTTATTGAACTATGTCTAATTTAATTAATGATTAATTAAAATATAGTACTAATTAATATTATAGTTTTTAGAATTAATTAATCTATAATACTACTCTTTGTAGTATTCAGTAACCGTTGGATGAGTGATGGATTTTGGTCTACAAGTGGGTGAGAGTGATGATCATAATAAAATATGGTTCAGAATGGCTGAATATACTTGATTATGTTGAGAATAATCAATATATATGTAGGGATGGTTGTAACTGGTACTAAAAAAGTCCATATATACATATTTTATTTTATGAATTATTGTTATTTCTCATTCCCTCAAATGTCTTAGTTTTATTTTACTTTTACATAAACATGTCTATTTTTCTTAGATTTTAGGGAGGATAGATCAATTATATTTGATCAAATTGTATTATATCTGTTTTTCATCGTTTATATAGAAAAATTTTAGATTTAGATCATATTTTATAATTTCATTGATAATAAACTCATATTTGGTTGATATAACTAAACATGATTTCATTATATATATATTATGTTAGTTTGATTTATTTCAATATTATTTTATTAAATTTTGATAGTTTTTGTAGAGTTGTTTTGTTTCCATATATTTTATTTGTATATGTTAGTTGATATTTAATTTAATTTATTTTAGATTAATTTTTATTATAGGTACTTAGTTTTTTATGTTCATTTTTATTTACTTTTATTTGGATAGGTTTATTTTTTTTCTTATATTTTATTTTTAAAATTTTGTTAAAATTTTGTTTTATAAATTTTTTATGTACATTTTTTTGTTTGGTTTCATCAATTTTATATTAGTTTAGTTCTGATTTAGTAGGAAACCGATATGGATTTAATATTTTTTCATTTTTTCATGTAGAATGAATTTTTATTAGATGAATGATTTTTTGAAAAAATATTAGTCTCTATAATCATTTTTTATTTAACTATTACTAAAAGTTTTATGCAGTCCCAATTTCATAGAAACAATGAGTACATATATCATATACTGATAGTTTAATTAATTGTGCATATATAACGGTATGGTGATTTTTATTAAATAACCATGATAAAAGATTACCTATAATTACAGTTTTCAAAAATAGTAACTATAGAACAATTGTTAAGGTAGCCTCATCCATTTTTAATTAAAACATGACTATAGATTATAGTTATGGTCTTTAGACTTGTACTCACGATTTGAAATTATGACTCCAGGATGAAAATCCAGTAATGTCTTATAATTAAATGATATCTATTTAAAAAGAGAATTAGATATAATATCATTTTTATTGAATTATAATGATATTATTAACATTTTAAATCAAAATTATTAATATTTAGAATAATATAATAAATTTTACAAGGTTATTACCTAGAATGAAGAAATCATTTTTGAATTTGATTTGCAAGTTCTGGGTGGTGAGAAATACAATGATCATTTATGGTTGATATTATTAATATACCACCTCAATTAAAATTTTATAATAATAATAATTTCATATATATATATCATATTTATTAACAAATACTATTTTTAGAACCATAAATGAAATTTGGGGATGAATAATCAAACATGTCATTCATATAGGTGGTAGTTGTATGTAACATGTTAAATATTTTTATCTATCGAATAGATGAGAGGAAGATAAATAATATGTTTTCCATAAATATAATACAATTTAATTGTACTAATTATATTGATTTTCTTAAATTAGTAAGGCTATAATATGTTTTGAGAATAATGAATGAGAATAGTAAAGTGGAACAAATTAGGAGGTGGATTATACTCTTACTGAGAGATTAAATATTCTCCTGAAGTACTTCTTAGAAATGATTGAAATTTAATGAGTTCATGTAATTGGAGGATGAAATACATGGGATATGGTTTTACATGAGGTAAAATAGTTTAATTTTCATTGGAATTTTGAATGAGGGTGTTTTCTTGGAGTGGGTGTAAGTGGGTTACTTTTATAGGCAAAGATTTGGAATTTTCCTTGAAACTAATGTCATATAAGAGTTAAGGATTGAATCATTTGACAGTTTGGGGGTTTAGGTTAGTGAATATTGGTCAAGAATATGGTTATGGCTATAAAATAAAAAATGGAATTTTAGAAGGACTATGTATACAATCACAGTATCATATTTTGAGCCACTTTATGTTATCCATTTTTTACATATAAAAAGTGATGAAATATTTTCAATTATAATTATTTATTTTTAATAAAAAATAATATGAATACTCATAAAAATTTATAAAATGATGAATATAAACTTGGAATCTAATATCTATAACTCAATTTTCAAATATGAGATAATTAAATTTCAAATTAAAAAAATAATATATACTTGAAAGAGTTTTTTTTTGAAAAATTAATTTCTATACATTTATTGTTTGTATTCATATTTCTAAATAGATTAAAAATTTAATGTATATAAAAATATTTTTTATATACTTTAATATCATATTATAATCATCAATTAAAATATATCACTTTAATATATTTATAATAAATTTACACAACTCTTAAAATCGAGTCTTTAAAAAACAATTTTATTTTTACCTTTGTAACCAATATTTAACCCCTATAACAAATTTTTTTTGAAAATAAAATGTAACGCCCAGACCCCAGTTACCCAGATTCGGTGCATTACTTCGTAGTAGTGGGATGATCACAAAAGATCATGTCTCGAAAGACCGATTAGTTTAGTAGCCTTGGAAACACTAGATACATTCATTAATGTTACATTACATCATAAGGTGAAAAACTACAATAACAAAGTCTCCATATTCCACACTCATATCCTCTTCTGACTATCCCTGTAGGTCATTCATAAATTACTTCTTCACATCTTGGAAAATATTAAAACATTGAAAGGGGTGAGCTCAGATGCTCAGTAAGGATAACAATATAGCGGAAGCTTTCATCAATAAACATAAACATTTAAGGAAATGTATAACTAAAACAAAATCCTTTTAAACTTAAACTTCAACATAATATGGAAAAATTAAAATACGATAATGCCATTTACTTCTTCACATGGATATTCTACTGGTCGAATAATCACATGCAATATCAATAACCACTTTCATAATGACGGAATGCATAATGCCAAACTATCATATCCACGTAGCCAAGGCCTCGTGCTAAGAACACAAATAATATTTTTTCAAGGCCTTGTGCCAAGACACTAGCTTGTCTCATGAGACCAACCGATGCATCGAGGAGCTGTAGCGGGCTCCACCCGTCACTTATTAAGTCCAATGCTTTCCTCATATGAATAGGTTTAAATATATCATAAACCACAACATAATCGTATCACATAAAACATGAATAAAGGAAACATAACTTTTCCCCATTTAAATCACAAGTAATCAATACAACACATTGATATAATAAAAACACTTTCAAAACTATTTTCAATACCAAAATAAAATAAAGTTAAAACTTTGTATTTATTTTTCATTAAAAAAAGTTATGGCTTATAGAGGAAGCCAAAACACAAATAATAGTCACGGCGGCAGAGAACCCGTTGTCTCCGCATACGTAAAAAACATTCCTTTTTTCTTTTAGTAAAAATGCTTCGTATAAAAAGATTCCTTTTGATTAGAAGTAAAAGTCTAAGGGGTTTATAGACCGTATAAAGGAAAGTTGTGTATAAAACCAAATATGCCTCAATGAAAGGATATTGAGATGATGTCCCTTACAAAGATCATTTTGTTTAAATAAAATAGATCTATTATGTGTATTCACTATAAGTACACATAAAGAAAGTAAAAATACAATATAGGACATAATAATATCATTACATAATTTGAAAGTAGGAGATTAACCCAAAGAATGGAAATTGGGTTAAGAAGTTCCCTTACCTTGCGTCCTGTCTTGACTCGACCGTTCTTTAACATCCTGAATAATAAAATAGAGTTAATTTATAGTTTCTTAAGAACCTTTTCAAGTTTTTTATTCCTTTAATATCACTTATTACCGTGTTATGAACATTATGTAATTATTTAAGTTAATAACGGTCGTTTTGTCGATCTTTAGTACTTGAGTTAAAAATAAACTTCTTATAATTACAAGTTGTTCATGTGGTGAAATATCCATTATATCCATAATTATATTCATGATATAGATATCATATATCTCATATATATCCAGTATATACATGCATTTATAATATTTCATAACATTTAGAGGTAAGAAATGAAATGCACCGTTCATGGAGACGGTAAGCCGTATGTACGCATGAACGCTACATTCATTTCTATTTCATATTTAATGAAATCATAATGATATAAAGGTATATTATAATTCCAGTATAATATCATATATAATATCATTTACTCCATCCTTTATACATCCCACATATGGCATTAACGACTCAAATCACTTTGAGGGGGCGGTAGTCCGCACTTCCTAAAATGAAAATATCGCGTTTACCCATAATGGAAACAAGAAAGGTATTCCATAAATTAAAAATACAGAACCTTAAGTAAAACATAAAAATATTATATATCATATATAAATATAGTGAAATCTTAATGGCCACCATTGAAGGTGTTATATGAGTGTTGAACAATCATTGTTTCGTGAGGCAGAAATTCACCATCCACAGAAACAGTATGTTCTTTAACCATTAGATGTAGGTGTGTGTATGTGTAGATTGAATACTTCTAATAACAACATCCTAGTATATTGATGATACTGGTTTTGTTACAAAAGAAATGAATAAAAATATTTTAGGGGGTTGGATAAGCAAAATAAAACAAAATCACATAAGAGAAGACATTACCTTAAAATTGGGTAACTCTTTTGATTTGAGCCAAATGCTTCCTTGGGAAGACTTCTGCCCAAAGTGAGGCTTCTAGGAGTAAGGGAGGGAAGTTGGGAGAGTATTTGGACAGAGTTTGGAAGAGCCAAATGTCTTGAAAGTGTGAATAAGGTGGTAGAGGTGGGGGCCTTTTATAAGAGGAGAGGAGGGGCACTCTTGGAATGTCATGAAATGTTACTTTATTATATAATGATTTTAGGATTTTAAAGGTCCCACACATATATTATTCAAAGATAAGGTGATAAGGGTTCGAAATCTACTCATACAATAGGTTTTTGACAAGTGTATGACTTGTATTTTACATTATCTTTTCATTTTATTTAAATCATTAATTAATGAGGTAATCACTTCATCATCATGGTGTCATAAATAATTTAATTTATTTAATGTCTAAAAATTATAAAACAAATATCATGATATAGTAAATCTATTAGATTTCTAATTAATATTTATAGTCAAAAATATAACTTTTATAACCCCATTTAAAAATTGTTTTAGTAAAACAACTTATGTTTGTGACATTTTTATTTTAACTTTAAATAAAAGTTATTTATGTCATTTTCCTACCAAAGTGGCTCCATGGGGTCCCCAAGTTGACCCATGGATTTTCTTTGTCGTCCATGACTCATCCAATAGGGGTAGGACAAGTGTAAAGGTATTTTAATATTTTTATAACATCAGTTTTACCTTAAATTTCACTAATTACCCTAAATCGCAATTAATTAAACTTAAAAGTTACTATTCACCAAAAAATTATTTTAATCCCATTGAACCACATTTTACTTCCTAATGAAAACCATGTATGTTGGATTTTTGAAAATCAAATCATAGAAGTGGTAATATTTCATTTAAATGAAAAATCGTTTATTTACTACCACTTAGTGGTTTCACTATTCATCAAAAATTGATGTTTTTCATAACAATGCCAAAATGTCACCATAAGCTATAATTGATATTCTGAATTAAAAAATGATGTCTATTTTACAAAATTACAAACATATAAGTTTCATTAATTAATTTTATAATTAATTCTTGTTGTCACAACAAAAAGCGTGTTTTTAAGAAACAATATATATCAAAAGGTTGACAATTGTTTATATCCAATTTCAAAGTGAAATTAATTCTAATGAACAACATTGGATAAAATGGTAAAAATATATTCTAATTACACTTTAAAACCACTTAATAGTATAATTTATCGCTATAAATTATTCTGATTAAAAAAAATTTAGTATTTTTCACTATTCATAAAAAAATGGAAGTTCTCAGAAAATTACAAAAAATTCAACATAGGATAATTTTGATATTACGAATACAAAAATGAAGTCCATTTTGAAATATAAAATTTCTATAATTTTAAAAAGTGGTTATTACTATTCATAATGTCTATTTTGATTAGTCGCGGTGTGTTAGAATCTCGAACTTGTGTACAATGCAAGCTATTGCATTATTGAAAGAGAAGCGTATCGTGGAAGCTCAGGGTGTTACATTCTCCCCTCCTTCAATAAATTACATCCTTTCAATTTGAAATTTTTCTTTGAAAATAAAAGGTTGAAAAGAGAAAATACCTTTGTGGAAAACCCACATTGGAAATAAGGTTAATAAAATTTAGCCTTAATAAGAGGGAAATGGAAATGAAGAAGTCACCACCCAATTATGATCTCGATTAAGAGAACATTGGTGGAAATTAGAGACATATAATTGGAGGAAAAACATAAATATTTGTAGGGAGTGATTGAGGTCATTAATCACAAACAAGTGTCAGATTGAGGGCCTCAAAGCCTTCAATCTATGTTGATTTAAAATATCATCAGTTCAACAAGACATAAGGTATTAGGATAACACATTTTTTTTTGTTTTAATATCCCTTTAATAAATTTTAAGAATTAATTTATTCATAGAATATGATATAGGTATATATATATATTTATGCTTGACAAGTAGAGTTTCAACCTTCAACTAATTTCTACCACAAACTCATCTTTCACTCAAAAAGATAATAGAACTCAAAAATAATATATTTATCTTAACCGTAGAAGGTTAAAAATATTAACACATACCATTTAGATTACGAAAACCATTTTTTAATAACCAGGGACTTCATGTAGGCTAATGGTAGGTCATAAAGGCCTGTCGCAATATGGTTGTGGGTTCGATTCCTGCAGCTTTGTCCGAAGCGACAGGTTATTGCCCAACCAGAAGGTTGTCCTTTTTCTAAAACTATTATAATATTCCAAAAATAATATTCAGAAATGTTTTAACCTTAACCGTTACTATCCAAGGTTCAACTTAATCCCTTCCAACCTTTATAGTTATCCAAAATACTTTTGTCCAACTCACAGTCCAAATTTTATGAGGAAGGTAAACATAATGAAGATCCCCTTTTTTCCATGTAACAACATATGAACACCTTCATCATGTATTCTTTTAAAACACTACAACATCCTGAATTATCATCATCCTTTATTCCTTACAGAATACTAGATATACTCCTTCTATCCAAAAATGTATACAAATCATTAATCAGTTTTATGGAAGTTAAGAATATCCAATATAATTTATCCAAATCAATCATGTATTATTCCAAAATCACTATCTTGGTATCAGAACCATATTATGATTTATCTTTCCCTCAAACATATATTTTCTAAAAATCTAACCTATTGTGGAGTCACTTTTCTTGGTTCCACACAATATCATGTCCTTGATGAAATAGTACTGTAGTACAATCCTTATATACTCCATAATTATTATAACCAGTACATCATTGATTAAACACTCAAATTACTAAATTCTTTAGTAACAACATAATAACTCTAATCATTCCTCCTTATCTGTGGTAGTATCATAACTTGATTATTATCCAATAACATCATTTGGGTCATACTCTGATGATTTGGACATTGGTTTGTGTAGTGTCCCCACTCCTTGCAGATGAAGCATTGTACATTTGAAACCTTTTTCTTACCCTTGCAGTCACGCACTTGGTGTCCTTTTTCTCCACACTTATAACAAACTCCCATTCCCTTCAGGAAAGTTCCAAAGTGTTTCTTCCCACAGTTATAACAAATTATTAAATTCCTCTTTTCCCACGTCCCTTTTTCCATCATTCTCTCTTCCATCCTTTTCTTCTCTTTCTTCCCTTCAAAGCCATAAGACTCAGAGAATTATTTACTTATCTTATTAACACATGATACTATTTCTTCATATGTTGAGAACACATGGGAGATTATTTCCCTTCTAAATTTTGGCTTAATACCATGAAAGATATGATCCTTCTTACACTTTGGATCATACGTATTGCTGGAGTTCACATTCCTTCCACTAGGCACCATTTATATACAATGGCATAAACTAGGTTAGTTTATGAATTGCAATGAATAATTTCAAACTTGTAAAATACTTATTGTAAATTGAATAGTTTATGGATATAATCCATAATCATAAAAAAATGTTTTCTTTGAGGAAGTATATACTCATAAACCCTTCATAATGGTTTGTAAGGAAAATGAGAATTATCCTAAGCATATCCCCCGGGGGTGTCGTAACCAACAGTGAAGTAAGGCTCGTTGTCGTGCACTAGTTCCTGTTCGAGTCTAGCTCAAAGTGGTGTTTTTGGGTTTTACCCCTAGGTACATCTCTGCCAGATCTACCTCTACCTGCTCGTATCCAGACAAGGATGTATTACTCAGAAAACTCACAAAATCTCTATAATACCAAAATTCTAGGAAGTTCCTCTATACTAATCCTCAAAGTCTATATTTGGGCTATGTTATCTAATCAGAGTTTATCTAAATCTAGCTTCCAAGGATAGTACTAAACTGCATCTGATACCAACTGTAATGCCCCAACCCCAGTTACCTAGAGTCGGTGCATTACTTCATAGCATTGGAATGATCACAAAAGATCATGTCTTGAAAGACCAATTAGTTTAGTAGCCTTGGAAACACTAGATACATTCATAAATGTTACATTACATCATAAGGTGAAAAAATACAATAACAAGGTCTCCATAGTCCACACTCATATCCTCTTCTGACTATCCCTACAGGTCATTCATAAATTACTTCTTCACATCCTGGAAAATATTAAAACATTGAAAGGGGTGAGCTCAGATGCTCAGTAAGGATAACAATATAGCAGAAGCATTCATCAATAAACATAAACATTTAAGGCAATGTAAAACTAAAACAAAAGCCTTTTAAACTTGAACTTCAACATAATATGGCAAAAGAAAAATGAGATAATGTCATTTACTTCTTCACATGGATATTCTACCGGTTGAATAATCACATGCAATATCAATAACCACTTTCATAATGATGGAATGCATAATTCCAGACTATCATAACCACGTAGCCAAGGCCTCGTGACAAGACCACAAATAATATTTTGTCAAGGCCTAGTTCCAAGACACTAGTTTGTCTCATGAGACCTACCGATGCATCGAGGAGCTGTAGTGGGCTCCACCCGTCACTTATTAAGTCCAATGCATTCCTCATATGAATAGGTTTAAATATATCATAAACCATAACATAATCGTATCACATAAAACATGCATAAATGAAACATAACATTTCAACATTTCAATCAAAAGATATCAATACAACACATTGATATAATAAAAACACTTTCAAAACCATTTTCAATACCAAAATAAAAGAAAGTTAAAACTTTGTATTTATTTTTCATTAAAAAAAAGTTATGGCTTATAGAGGAAGCCGAAACTCAAATAATAGTCACCACGGCGGAGAAGTCGTTGTCGCCGCATACGTAAAAAAACATTCCTTTTGTCTTTTAGTAAAAATTCTTCGTATAAAAAGAATCCTTTTGAATAAAAGTAAAAGTCAAAGGGGTTTATACACCGTATAAAGGAAAGTTGTTTATAAAACCAAATATGCCTCAATGAAAGGAGATTGAGATGATTTCCCTTACAAAGATCATTTTGTTTAAATAAAATAGATCTATTATGTGTATTCACTATAAGTACACATAAAGAAAGTAAAAATACAAGATAGGACATAATAATATCATTACATAATTTGAAAGTAGGAGATTAACCCAAAGAATGGAAATTGGGTTAAGAAGTTCCCTTACCTTGCGTCCTGTCTTGACTCGACAGTTCTTTAACCTCCTGAATAATAAACTAGAGTTAATTTATAGTTTCTTTAGAACCTT
This sequence comes from Viscum album, assembly GCA_963277665.1. Lineage (NCBI taxonomy): Eukaryota > Viridiplantae > Streptophyta > Magnoliopsida > Santalales > Viscaceae > Viscum > Viscum album. The sequence goes on along the minus strand of OY728134.1, from coordinate 1,043,351,015 downwards.
TTCCAGTTTTTTATTCCTTTAATATCACTTATTACCATGTTATGAACATTATGTAATTATTTAAGTTAATAACGGTCGTTTTGTCGATCTTTGGTACTTGAGTCAAAAATAAACTTCTTATAATTACAAGTTGTTCATGTGGTGAAATATCCATTATATCCAGAATTATATTCATGATATATATATCATATATCTCATATATATCCATTATATACATGCATTTATAATATTTCATAACGTTTAGAGGTAAGAAATGAAATGCACCGTTCATGGAGACGGTAATTTGTACGTACGCATGAACACTACTTCCATTTCTATTTTCGTATTTAATGAAATCATAATGATATAAAGGTATATTATAATTCCAGTATAATATCATATATAATATCATTTACTCCATATTTTATACATCCCACATATGGCATTAACGATTCAAATCACTTTGAGGGGGCGGTAGTCCGCACTTCTTAAAATGAAAATACCGTGTTTACCCATAATGGAAACAAGAAAGGTATGCCATAAATGAAAAATACATAACCTTAAGTAAAACATAAACATATTATATATCATATATAAATATAGTGACATATTAATGGACACCTTTTAAGGTGTTAAATGAGTGTTGAACAATCATCGTTTCGTGAGGCAGAAATTCACCATCCACAGAAACAGTATGTTCTTTAACCATTAGATGTAGGTGTGTGTAAGTGTAGCTCGAATAATTCTCATAAAAACATCCTATTATATTTAGGATACTGGTGTTATTAAAAAAGAAATTAATAAAAAGATTTTAGGGGGTCGGATAAGCAAAATAAAACCAAATAACATAAGAGAAGACATTTCCTTAAAATCGGGTAACTCTTTTGATTTGAGCCAAAGGCTTCCTTGGGAAGAATTCTGCCCAATGTGATGCTTCTAGGAGTAAGGGAGGGAAGGTGGGAGAGTATTTGGGCAGATTTTGGCCGAGCCAAATGGCTTGAAAGTGTGAATAAGGTGGTAGAGGTGGGGGCCTTTTATAATAGGAGAGGAGGGGCACTCTTGGAATGTCATGAAATGTTACTTTATTATATAATGATTTTCGGCTTTTAAAGGTCCCAAACTTATATAATTCTAGGATAAGGTGAAAAGGGTTATAAAGACACTCATCCAATAGTTTTTTGACAAGTTTAAGCCTTGGATTTTACATTATCGTTTAATTTTATTTAAATCATTAATTAATGAGGTAATCGCTGCATCATCATGGTGTCATAAATAATTTAATTTATTTAATGTCTAAAAATTATAAAAAAATATCATTATGTAGGAAATCTTTTTATATTTCTAATGAATATTTATAGTAAATAAAATGACTTGTATAACCCCATTTATATTTTGTTTAGTAAAACAACTTATGTTTGTGACATTTTTATTTTAACATTAAATATAAGTTATTTATGTCATTTTCCTACCAAAGTGGCTCCATGGGATCCCCAAGTTGACCCATGGATTTTCTTGGTCGTCCATGAATCATACAATAGGGGTAGTACAAGTGTAAAGGTATTTTCATATTTTATAACATCATTTTTACCTTAAATTTCACTAATTACCCTTAATTGCGATTAATTAAACTTAAGAGATACTATTCAAAAAAATTATTTTAATCCCATTGAACCAAATTTTACTTACTAATGACAACCATGTATGTCTTATTTTTGAAAATCAAATCACATAAGTGGTAATATTTCATTTAAATGAAAAATCAGTTATTTAACTACCACTTAGTGGTTTCACTATTCATCAAAAATTGAAGTTTTTCAGAACAATGCCAAAATTTCACCCTAAGATATAATTGATATTCCGAATTCAAAAATGATGTCTATTTGAAAAAATTCCAAACATATAAGTTTCATTAATTAATTTTATAATTAATTCCCGTTGTCACAACAAATAGCGTGTTTTTAAGAAACAATATATATCAAAAGATTGACAATTGTTTATATCCAATTTCAAAGTGAAATTAATTCTAATGACCACCATTGGATAAAATGGTAAAGATATATTCTAATAACACTTTAAAACCACTCAATAGTATAATTTATCACTATAAATTATTTTGATTAAAAAAGTTGTTTTTTAGTATTTTTCACTATTCATAAAAAATTGGAAGTTCTCAGAAAATTACAAAAAATTCAAATTAGGATAATTTCGATATTACGAATACAAAAATGAAGTCCATTTTGAAATATAAAATTTCTATAATTTTAAAAAGTGGGTATACTATTCATAATGGCTATTTTTATTAGTCGCGGTGTGTTAGAATCTCGAACTTACGTACAATGCAAGCTATTGCATTATTGAAAGAGAAGTGTATCATGGAAGCTCGGGGTGTTACATAAAATATTATTTATAAACATATTTTAATATTCTAATTAAATATATTAAAACCACTTTATCAATATTTTTTCCTATGGTGTTAAAATATAAATTTTAAATAATTTTTAATGTCAATTTTTTTACAAAAGTAATTTTAGGGGTAAAATGAATTTGTTTTTATTACTAACCTAGTAATTACTATACGATGATGTTAATTTATTTAATTTAATATTAAATCATTTAATTTAATTAAAATCATTATTTTGTGTTGATTAATTTTATTAAACTAAAAATAAACAATAGTTTTAGAAAAATAGTTCACTTAAATATACTCATTTTAGATTAAATAAGCATAACCAAATAATAATAAAATAATTTTTTGTATTAAATTTTTTTATTTTATCAATATAATGACATTGAAATATTTCATTGAGTTTTATCATTTTAATTATTAAAAATAACATTTTAATGAATAAAAATATATTTATGAAAAAATATATCCATTAAATATTATATTTTATTTCTGTATTTATTATTTAGGAATTGTATTATTTTGTACATCATAAAAAAATTAAAAAATCCTTAATGGATACATGTATATAAAATGAAAATATTTCCAAACATGATATTCCTATGACCATATCTATACTAGTTAGATTATATATCTATATATATGATCACTAAAATCATTCACTTATTCCATTCTCACTTAAAACAGCACATCTCTAATTACATATTAAGGATTATAAATAATTATTCATCAATTTATTATTTTTATTCTCACTGAAGGTTCCACTATACTAATGTTGATTCTCAAGGATAAACATCACCTGAGGTATGTCCTATTTTTTATGATATTTTCATAATTTTATATCATTCCCCTTTTGATTATGCACTTCTAATGGATCTAATCCACCATAGATTATAATAGTACATGGAATATACTATCAATGTAATGACAGATTATGAATGAAATTTTTTTAGTTTTATCCATATCTAACATTTATTAATTTCTTATCAAGTTAAATTAATTTATAAGAAAACGTTTTTGAGTCATAAATATATGTAAATATTAAAGTCATAAAAAGTGTCCAAAAACATTTTTTGTTATAGGTTTTGATCGTACATTCAATTGGAAATGCTAATTCATTAAAGAGATATTCAAGAATTCTCTAATTATTGCATTGAGAAATAATTGAAATTTATATCAGGTAAATAAAAAGGTGAATTTATGACATTATTCAATGGAATAATAAAAATTTTAATTGAATTAAAGGATCATATATAATAATCACCAAAGAAGAAAAAATATTTCATTGTTGAAATATAAAACTAATATCCATTATTGGAAAGATATTAGGAGGATGCCTATGATTCTTGTGTTAGAGAAATGATACTCATAAATCCATACTAACCAATGAATATGAGGGATTTAGATCTAAAATATTTGATTGAACATTAGGTGTTTGGACATATAAAGGATAGGATAATTTATGGTGAGATGTACTATATTATTTTAATTTCTATCACTAATAGAAGATTTCATATCATGATACAATACAAAAATTATAAATACATTGAGAGAGTTAAGTCATTTAAAAGTGGATCATATAGTTAAATTAGGAGAACAATTAAGGTTCCTGGGTTTGATATGGTATGGATTACACAACTCATGTGTTATAAAATTACATTATGAATCATCATATTAATCAGGAAGTAAAATCTATATGAAACGATAATAAATTAGTGTGGCTACAAGTAATAATCTAAAGGTGAATAACATGGATAGAAAAATACACATTGGGAGAAACATATCACGTCAATATTAGAAGGAATCTATGAATGTGGTAGTTGACACATATAATTGGTCATCACTATGTTCTAGTGAAAAGATGACTCCATATGAAATGTGTCATAGAATATAGCCAATGTTAAATTACATTACAATGTTTGAAAAATATGTTACATTAGAAACAAGGATGAAAATATAAGAAAATTTGGGGATCTAATCGATGAAGGGAAATTTCTCGATTACTCAATCATGAGAAATTGTAATAACTATCTAATAACTAATAAATATTTTTGAATATAGTGATATCAATAATAGGGATGAAAATTCATAGAACTAATATGAAATTCCTAGTCATATTCAGGTTATTATAGATAAGTAATAACATGATATTAATCATAGTGGTATGCAAAATTATTTATGTAATGAAAATTATACTGAAGTTGACTGAATGAATTAATAATTTAATAATGTGACATAACAAATGAATCTATATATATGATGAAAATCTGATATTTATGAGGCTAATAATACCAATGATATAATATATCATAGAACAACATAGAGAATGAGAATGCTAATTATGACTACACTTCTAACTCAAGTGGATATTAACTCATTTAAATAATAAACAAATGTGGTATCCTGAATAAAATATATTAATAATAAATTAGAACTACTGATAAAAATCAATCATAGAAGCTTCATCACATGATTGGTATGTAGATGGTTTTCAAGAACAAATGGATGAAAATGGTAAAGTAGTATGAATTAGTTGATGGTTGGAATGAGAGGGATATGATCAAGTTTAAGGAGTTAATGAAAAACTTAAATTAAACAAAGTTATAATAATGGAGTCTTTTATACTTTTATAATTGTTTTATATTCAAATAAATTTTAAAATAGTCAAAATGGGTTTTAAGAAAACATTTTTAAATGGATTTTTGAATGAATAATTTTATATAGTGTAGTTAGTTTGATTTATTATCATAGGATATGAATAAAAGGCGTACCGCCTAAAGAAGGAACTATATTGTCTAAATAATTGACCTTGTTCGTGGTATTCGTTACTAAATAAAATTATAATAATCATATAGTTTACAAGAGAATGGGTTGATCAGTAAAACCATGTAAAAATTTAATATGAAGAAAAATTTATGGTGTGTTGCATATGAACATCATTATCATTGGAAGTAACAAACAAAATTCAATAGATCAAAATGCTAAGTTAATGAGTCATTAATTTAAGATGTCAATTTATGGTGTGTTGATATACTTTATTGGCCTACAAATTTATCAAAAATATGTAGTTAATTTCTTATCATAGGTGATGTTCCTTGAATGTATCATCTCTAAGACTGATATATCCAATGAAATAGATATAGTTAAGGTAGTCATGTATAAGAAACATCCATGAATTTTTTTTATAATAATGACATTTCTAGTCTTAACAGGGTATTATAGGTGTTTTATTTACTATTTCTCCAAACTATCAATACAAATGACAGATCCAAAGAAAAAAGGTATAAAGTTTAAATTTTCAACATAGTTTGAATATGGTTATCTTGATATTAAGATAAGATTGACCATAGATCCAATAATAGTACTCCCTAAGCCTGTGATTTGTTATGAATTGTAGTATGATGCATCAGGTGTTGTATAAGGAGTGGTGTTTATGTAGAGAGATAAGGAAGTAGCCTATGGGTTACATCAATTATGACACCATGAACAGAACTACCCTATACATGGTTTGGAGTTTTCAGCTATGGTCCATAAGAAAGAATGTCATTCTCTAAGTCTCTTTGGTGAGAGATTTGTTGTGTTCATAAACTGAAAGTTCATTCTCTACATCTTCAATTAATCGTAACTGGACAAGAGCTAGTGGCACTAGGTTGAGTATCTGATGAAGTTTGAATTTGAGATGACTTATTCACTCAATAAAGATAATGTCATTACAGATTATCTTTGTTGTAATATTCATATATTGAATGATTATTGTGATAATCCTATTGATAAGAAATGGTGTATGATGATCCTTTTGGATTCATAGAGTTTAGATGATTTTGATGACCATGGATCATTGAGTTGGAATCCCTTGGTGATCAGATCCTCAATTTTAGTTCTATTAAGGACAAAAAAGTTGTCATACCTAGATTGTGTTATCATTAGGGATTCCCTAGATAATATTGATCTGATTCTGGATGGCCAATGGTTAATGGTGATGTGATCATTGATCATTGGGGTCTAGTAGTTCCTAAATCCATCAGAGGATAGATTAAGAGATATTAACATACATCTAGATGGTATTTTCATCCTAGTGTTATGATGATTTATAAATACTTTAAAATCCATTTGTATTGGTTGGGGATGAAGCGAGATATTGCTGATTTCTTCCCTCAATTCCCCAGCTACATGAGGATGAAGGCTATACAACAACCTGGTGGTTTTCTTCATCCCATTCCATTACATATATGGATCTGTTAAAACTGCATAATCGACATCAGGATAGGGTTACCTTGAACCCTAATGTTTTTTGATTCATAATTAGGGAATGTATATTTGGTAAGGAATATGGTTCACTTCTTATATATTAGTGATATTTTCTAAGTAGAGTATCTAGGGATGATCAACATCCATGATATCGTACGCCTACATATAGTTCCCTTGAGCATCATGTTGGATAAAGAGTCACATTTTACATTGTATTTTTATCATTAATTATAGAAATTATATGGACTAAGATGATATTGAGTATAAAATATCATCAAGAAAAAGATGGGCAATCCGAGTAGACTATAAACACATTGAAGGATATTCTCCAGGAATACATCCAAGTGTTTAGTGGAGCATGGGATGGTCACCTATACTTGGTTGAGTTCTCATATTAAAATATTACCAGTTTTCAATTCATATGGAACCTTATGAGGACCTTTATTAGAGTCCATGTTATTTACCGTATTGTTTGTATGATGTGGGTGAGGCATTGATTTTGGGCGACATAATAGTTTAGGAGACCTATAAGAGAGTTCATCTAGTTCATATGTGGTTGATCACCACATAGATTAGCAAGAAAACACATCCCAATCATAGGAAGATACCCTTGGAGTTCATTTTGGGTTATTGAGTTTTCACGAGTGTCACTCCTAAATTAGGAAATAATGGTTTGAGAAAGAAGGGTAAGATAATACCATATTTTTCATGACCCACTGAGATCTCCAAGAAGATTGGGTTAGTGTAGTGTCAAATCATTATTTCATATTACTACAATGATATGAATGATGTGTTTTATATTTCACAGATATGGAGATAGATGTATAATCCTACTCATGTCATTGATTGTGAAGATTTTCATTTAGATCTTGAAACATATTACAATGAGTGATCGGTAAATAATATAGATAAGAGTGAGAAATTTCTTTGTGGAACAATAGGACCACTTATCTAGTTTCTGTGGTAGTATGGCATGATCATGGAGGAGACTTGGTAGTGTGAGTCTTAAGTTCAAGCTTAGTGGCCAAACATTTTTGAGAAGGAACCCTAGAGATTATTCTTGAGGATAAAAATATATTTAGGCAGGGGGAATTTTAATTACTCAATATTATTTATTCATTTATAAAAGTTTATTTTCCATCCTTTTTATGAAATTGATCATGTTTAGGCTAAATATCAGTGGCTTAGTGGGGATTTTAGGCCTAAATATGATTTTTTTAATGTCTATACAGAAAAAAAGGGATTGAACTATAACACAGTGGACTACACCATAGTGGGGATCCTAACACCTTGGTGGATTTGGATACACTAAAAGTGTGGTATGAAATTTATTCCACTCCACATTATGGTGGTATGCACAAGTGGACAAATTTGTGGTTGAGGATACATCATATCATAGGCCTTGGAGATGGGAGTATATACCACTATAACATAGACCGAAACATAGAGATATACCCTTTTCTGTTATTGTTGTGTGGTTATCTTTTAGTATTAATGATTTTCCATCCATAAATGATTTTTTATTGGGGAGGAATAAGGAAAAAATTTATGATTATCCAATGAGGTCAGAATAACCCTTAAATGAACATATAGGGATACATATATTACCTCTCAATTAATGGAAATATTTAGAAGATTGAGAGTTCAGAATGGTTGGAGTGGAAAAATCACTTGCAAGAAACTTTCTTTACACTTATTTGATACAAAGTCATGTATATTGCTAAGATGGAACACCTCCCTCTAAACAATAGAGGTTGATCATCGCATTCCCTATAGAATACTTGTTTTCTCCCAAAAAACTGTGTTGTCTCACCAAAACAAGATTCCATGCAACAACTTTGTACACTATGTTAGTGGTGTTCCCCTATAGTGTTATTCCACACAATGGTATAACACCCTGAAATATATAATTTCTTATCCATAAACTAAAATATGCCATGATGTTGTCTTATATGTTGTGTTAGTGAACCTCAACATCGAAGCCTTTGACTTTCATTATAGAGATCTATTGGAATTATTCCATCATCCTACCACAACGTATATTTTTGGATCACTCATTGTCTCATATCTACTCACATTCCTCCAAAACCTCTAACATAATAGATTTAATCCAGTTATAGGATTTATTGGAGTTTGAGGAATACCCTCTTGTTTAAAGCCATGGACCAATGATGAAGCATCCATAAAACTCATATGATTATGTCAAAAACCTCAAGGTAGTATTTTTATTAGCTTCATGGGATCATGTTACCCATTTCTCCATGTTATGAGGATTCTATTTGAATATTTATATTCATTCATGACATATTTTCACATGTGGGAGTGTGTTTCTTGTGATATTTGGTGACCTTCCATGAGATTGATGTGATATGTAGATTCCATGATGATGTGTGATCTACATGTTGATATATGTTGCTTCCATATTTCCCATGATGTATTCTATGTTTTTTATCATTCTATGAACTTTCTTTTTTCTTTTGGTGGATTTATGTGGTTATCCTTGAAAGGTGACCATTGATATATGATAATTCCTCATGGGGTTCGTGTATGGAAGTGTGGTGGTGAAGACAATGGTGTATGATAGCCTTGTAACCTGGTCCCCTACATGATGCATTTTGGATTATAAGTACCTTGAAGAAACTTTTTTACTTATTAATTTTTAGGGTTACATAATTCATTTTGGATTCTGGGTTGGTTATAGATACCTGATGCCTTACGGATTCTAAGTATTACCCAATGCCTTGTGGATATTGTGTAGGTTAGTCAGTTGATGATCTGTGGATTCCAAGTGACACCCTGAAATCCTTTTTTATATAACCTTGAGTGTTGTTATATTATCCTACAAAAACACTATTAACATTCCTAAATGAGGCCAAATTTCATGTTTTTGGAGGCCTGGTTAGTGAAATATCTCTCTATAACACCCGAAGTTTTTATGAATTATTTTTTTGATCAAATTAATTTGTTTTAGGCTTGAATCACATGATACAAAAAGTTAATCATTATTTATAAACGATTCCTTATTAAAATTATCCAACACACAAAACTAAGTTTTTCTTATAGTACATGAAGCACCATTTTTATCGTATGTAACTAGAAATATGATGTTAATATTATGGTCCACCCAATACTGAGATTAAACACAATGTTATATATTATAAAAATATTGTTTCAATCACTATATAGATATTGGAATTGAGGTTATGAAAATTATTGAATTAATTACTAAAATATGTTTTATGCATGATTTTAAAATTAATTCATTGGTAACAAATTATAATTAAATTAATGTATGAACTATCCGAATATAATGGAATATCTTTTCTGAAAAACAATTATTCTATGAAAACACATTTTATATCAAAAAATTAAACAAACCACTTTTGATTACTGATTTTAATAATATATATATATATATATATTAAATCAACAATTTAACATTCTGCTTTTGTGTTTTATGTACATTATATAAGAATAAATCTAACTTTCACACAAAAAGATATATTTTTCTATAAGGTAATTTTACCTCCTTCTAGTGGCACACTTATTTTAATACTAATTTTTGAAAATTTTATAAATTATATTTTAAAAAATAACCTTCATTTTATGAAGTATTAATGAATAAATTATCTAAGGGGGAATTTATAGGATTTTTTTGAAAATATTCATTTTTTGATGGATAGTGAAAAAACTGAATTTTAATTGAAAATGTCATTTTTGGTCAAATTAATTTTATATTTAAAGTATTTTTAAAATAACTTTTAAATTATAATTAGATTAATAGAATATATATTAATCCAATATAGTTAATTTTAATCACTTTTATTTTTAAATTGAACATATAAACATTATAAGCTTTTAATATTTTTAATTCTAAAAACATACTTTCCCATTGCATCTGCCACATTAGTTTTAAATTAAGTTTTTCCACAATAATGACTAGAATTTGGAAAAATTGATTCCATATTTTGAAATATTATAATTTATATTATCAAATAAGGTTAAATTAATTTTTTACTATAATTATTAGTGAAAATGGATAAAATTAAATAACACCATTAAGGTTAGAATGTGGTTTTTCACATTACATGTGTTTTTATTAAAATTAATGATACACCGAAATATGATTTCTATTTAATGAATTTTAAGTTATATTATTAATTTATGGTATAAATTAACTATTAAATCTCTTATTAATAAAAAATTAAGGGATAAATCTCCTAGGTAAATAAAATTTTACAACATACCTTAGTAACAACTAAAAATATAAAATTTAGTAAAATAAAAGACCAAGGAATTACATGAAAAATATGTTTTTATTCTATTTGGTGGATGTGTGTATCGGCCAATATAACTCACCACTAATTTATTAATCTAGTTTTTATGCAAATGAGGTAAGGGATACCTCCAATTAGTGAATACTTTTGGGTATTTAAAAGAATTTTACTCCATCGCTATTATAAAAGAGAATTCACTATCTCCACACCACCACACCTATAAATCCATTAGTATAATCCATAAATTCTTGATTAAAAAATCATATATTCCCTCTTACCATCATAGTATCCTTAATTTGGGCAAAAATACAACTAATGAAGTCCTTTGGTGAAATCCAAAAGGAGATACCCGAAGAAGAGGTAACATTCATCAACGACTATTTTTATTTTGATTCATCATAAATCACATTTAATAATTTTTATATCAGGATTATATAATAAGATCAGTATATTAAGAATAATGAGACATTTTAATGTTAGTTTTAGGACCTTAAATCACACACACATACCTCAAATAGGCTACAAAATCATTGTTCGTGTGTTTGGAGAACTACCGCCTCGCAAACCAATGTCCTTTAATTGTCCATTACCACCTATTAAATTTGGGGAAAATATTATACATAATGATTATATATGATATATATTATACTTATGATATAATTATGATTATGTAATTATTATATAACAAATTATTTCAATCTTTACATCATGTGAGAATACGATAACATCCTTCAGGTTTATGGCATACTATCTCCTCACGAAGTGATGCAACTCATTAACACATGATATTGAATGTATAAAGGATGGGTGAAATAGAAATATATAATATATATTAAATAAAAAATATATAGTAATTATAATATATATATATATACCATTTACATTTAATTCATTTAATATAATAACAAGATGGAAACATCAGTCATGCATACGTATGACTTGTCATCTCTATGAATGGTGTATTTCATTTCATATTATTTATAATTAATTATAAATAAATATATACCATGTATATAATATAGTTATATCAATTTTTTATATTCTTTAAATGTGGACATAATTATCAAAGTAATAGGACCGAAAATAGTATGTCAAAGATTATATGAAAAACAAATAGGTTATTACCCGAAACATAACATTAAAATAGAATGGTTAATAAGGGGATAATATAATTCCATAATATAATCATAAATGGTATGATATATATGATTATAGTTAAGTGGAAGATTTATAGTAAACTAAAAATAATTAAATAAGAGGATTGAATGTGGAAAAATGAAGTCGAGACTTATGTTAAGGGATTTCTATCTCACATTTTTTACATCCATGAGACACATGTCATATTCCCTAATAAATCAATATTCATTGATAGAATTCAATGAACTCCATATAATTTTAATCATTAATTATAAAAAAAATATGTTATGAATTTGAAAAATTAAACACATAGTTTATATTTTGGTACACACATCACTGACATTGGATTTTGTTGCATTCAATATTATGTCTCTGTTGTGTTACACACAACACAGAACTTAAAAAAATGTGAAATATTATAAAAATTTTATTATAGGTATCACCTTTAAATTTTACTAGAAGGTATGAAAATTATTAAAATAATTATGAAACTATGTTTTATGTAATACTCTGAGCTTCCACGATACGCCTCTCTTTTAATAATGCAATAACTTGCATTGTACGCAAGTTCGAGTTCTAAAACACCGCGACTAATCAAAGTAGCCGTTATAAATAGTAATGACCACTTTTTAAAATTATAGAAATTTTATATTTCAAAATGGACTTCATTTTTGTATTCGTAATATCGAAATTATCCTAAGTTGAATTTTTTGTAATTTTCTGAGAACTTTCAATTTTTTATGAATAGTGAAAAATACTTAAAAAAAACTTTTTTAATCAAAATAATTTATAGTGATAAATTATACTATTGAGTGTTTTTAAAATATAATTAGAATATATTTTTACCATTATATCCAATGGTGGTCATTATAATTAATTTCACTTTGAATTTGGACATAAACAATTGTCAATATTTTGATATATATTGTTTCTAAAAAACAAGCTATTTGTTGTGACAGCAGGAATTAATTATAAAATTAATTAATGAAAATTATATGTTTGTAATTTTTTAAAATAGACATCATTTTTGAATTCGGAATATCAATTATAGCTTAGGGTGAAATTTTGGCATCGTTCTGAAAAACTTTAATTTTTTATGAATAGTGAAACCACTAAGTTGTAGTTAAAAAAACTGATTTTTCGTTTAAATTAAATATTACCACTTCTGTGTTTTGATTTTAAAAAATCCGACATACATGGTTGTCATTAGGATGTAAAATTTGGTTCAATGGGAATAAAATAATGTTTTGGTGAAAAGTAACTTTTAAGTTTAATTAATCGCGATTAAAGGTAATTAGTGAAATTTAAGGTAAAAATGATATTATAAAAAAATTCAAATACCTTTACACTTGTCCTACCACTATTGGATAAGTCATGGACGACCAAGAAAACCCATAGGTCAACTTGGGGACCCCATGGAGCCACTTTGGTAGGAAAATGACATTAAATATTTTTATTTAATGTTAAAATAAAAATGTCACAAACATGAGTAGTTTTACTAAAACAATTTTTAAATGGGATTATACAAGTCATATTTTTGACTATAAATATTCATTAGAAATAGAAAAATATTTCCTACATAATGATAATTTTTTTATAATTTTTAGACATTAAATAAATTAAATTATTTATGACACCATGATGATGCAGCGATTACCTCATTAATTAACAATTTTAATAAAATGGAAGGATAATGTAAAATCTAATCCTTACACTTGTCCAAAGCCTATTTTATGAGAATATGTCGAACCCATATCACCTTAGACTCGAATTATATAAGTGTGGGACCTTTAGAATCCGAAAAGCATTGTATAATAAAGTAACATTTCATTACTTTCCAAGAGTTCCCCTCCTCTCCTCTTATAAAAGGCCCCCACCTCTACCACCTCATTCACACTTTCAAGCCATTTGGCTCGGTCAACCTCTTCCCAAATACTCTCCCAACTTCTCTACCTTACTCCTAGAAGCCTCACTTTGGGCAGAATTCTTCCCAAGGAAGCCTTTGGCTCAAATCAAAAGAGTTACCCGATTTTAAGGTAATGTCTTCTCTTATGTTATTTTGATTTATTTTTCTTCTCCAACCCCTTAATATCTTTTCATTAATTTCTTTTGTAACAAAAAAAGTATCATAAATATACTAGGATGTTGTTATAATAAGGATTCGATCTACACTTACACACACCTACATCTAATGGTTAAAGAACATACTGTTTCTGTGGATGCTGAATTTCTGTCTCACGAAACGTGATTGTTCAACACTCATATAACATCTTCAAATGTGGCCATTAACTTGTAACTCTATTTATATATGATATATAATATGTTATTGTTTTACTTAAGGTTCTGTATTTTTCATTTATGGCATACCTTTATTGTTTCCATTATGGGTAAACGTGATATTTTCATTTTAGGAAGTGCGGACTACCGCCCCGTCAAAGTGATTTGAATCGTTAATGTCATATGTGGGATGTATAAAGGATGGAGTAAATGATATTATATATGATATTATACTATAATTATAATATACCTTTATATCATTATGATTTAATTAAATATGAAATAGAAATGAATGTAGCGTTCATGCATACGTACGGCTTACCGTCTCCATGAACGGTGCATTTCATTTCTTACCTCTAAACGTTATGGAATATTATAAATGAATGTATATACTGGATATTTATGAGATATATGATATCTATATCATGAATATAAATCTGGATATAATGGATATTTCACCACACTAACAAATTGTAATTATAAGAAGTTTATTACTGACTCAAGTACCAAAGATCGACAAAATGACCGTTATTAACTTAAATGATTACATAATTTTCGTGACATGGTAATAAGTGATATAAAAGGAATAATAAACTTGAAAAAAATTTCTTAAGAGATTATAAATTAACTCTAGTTTATTATTCAGGAGGTTAAAGAACGGTCGAGTCAAGTCGGACATGAGGTAAGGGAACTTCTTAACCCAATTTCTATTCTTTGGGTTAATCTCCTACTTTCAAATTATGTCATGATATTATTCTTTCCTATCTTGTATTTTTACTTTCTTTATGTGTACTTATAGTTAATACACATAATAGATCTATTTTATTTAAAAAAATTATCTTTTAAGGGACTTCGTCTCAATCTCCTTTCATTGAGGCATATTTGGTTTTATACACAACTTTCTTTTATACGGTGTATAAAACCCTTTGACTTTTACGTTTATTTAAAAGGAATCTTTTTATACGAATCATTTTACTAAAAGAAAAAAAGAAATGTTTTTCTAGTTGTACGTATGCGGCGACAACGACTTCTCCGCCGCTATTCCCATTATTTGAGTTTCGGCTTCCTCTACAAGCCATAACTTTTTTAAATGAAAAATAATACCATGTTTCACTTTTCTTTTATTTTGGTATTAAAAATGGTTTTGATAAAGTTTTTATTATATCAATGTTCTGTATTGATATCTTGTGATTGAATTGTGGGAATCTTATGTTTCCTTTATGCATGTTTTATGTGATAAAATTACATTATGGTTTATAATATGTTTAAACCTGTTCATATGAGGAATGCATTGGACTTAATATGTGACTGTTGTAGCCCGCTATAGCTCCTCGATGCATCGGCAGGTCTCATGAGACAAACTAGTGTCTTGGCACGAGGCCTTGACAAAATCTTATTTGTGTTCTTGGCACGAGGCCTTGGCTACGTGGTTATGATAGTCTGACCTTAAGCATTCCATCATTATGAAAGTGGTTATTGATATTGCATGTGATTATTCGACCAGTAGAATATTCATGTGAATAAGTAAATGGAATTATTTCATTTTACTTTTTCCATATTATGCTAAAGTTCAAGTTTAAAAGGCTTTTGTTTTAGTTATACATTTCCTTAAATGTTATGTGTATTTATGAAATCTTCCGCTATATTTTTATCCTTACTGAGCATTTGAGCTCACCCCTTTCAATGTTTTAATATTTTTCAGGATGTGAAGCAGTATTTTATGAATGACCTACAGGGATAGTCAGAAGAGGATATGATTGTGGACTATGGAGACTTTGTTATTGTAGATTTTCACTTTATGATGTAATGTAACATTTATGAATGTATCTAGTGTTTCCAAGGCTACTAAACTAATCGGTCATTCGGGACTTGATCTTTTGTGATCTTGCCAATGTTACGAAGTAATGCACTGACTCTGGGTAACTGGGTTTGGGGCGTTACAGTTGGTATCAGAGGCAGTTTAGTACTAACCTTGGAAGCTAGATTTAGATAAACTCTGATTAGAGCACATAGCCCAAAGATAGACTTTGAGGATTAGTATAGAAGAACTTCCTAGAATTTTGGTATTATAGAGATTTTGTGAGTTTTCCGAGCAATACATCCTTGTCTGGATACGAGCAGGTAGAGGTGGCTCTAGAACAGATGTACCTAGGGGTAAAACCCAAAAACACCTCTTTAAGCTAGACTTGAACGGGAACTAGTGCACGACAACGGGTCTTGCTGCACTCTTGGTTACGACACTCCCGGGGGATATGCTTAGGATAATTCTCATTTTTTTACAAAACATTATGAAGGGTTTATGAGTATATACTTCCTCAAAGAAAACATTTTTTATGATTATGGATTATATCCATAAACCGTTCAATTTATGTTAAGTATTTTACATGTTTGGAATTATTCATTGCAATTCATAAACTAACCTAGTTTATGCCATTGTATAGAAATGGATCCCAGTAGAAGGAATGTGAACTCCATCAATACGTATGATCCAAAGAGTAATAAGGATCATATATTTTGTGGTATTAAGCCAACATTTAGAAGGGAAATAGTCTCCCATGTGTTTTCAACATATGAAGAAATAGTATCATGTTTTAATAAGATAAGTAAAGAATTCTCTGAGTCTTATGGCTTTAAAGGGAAGAAATAGAAGAAAAGGATCGAATAGAGAATGATGGATAAAGGGACGAGGGAAAAGAATAATTTTCAAATATGTGATAACTGTGGGAAGAAACACCTTGGAACTTGCCTGAAGGGAATGGGAGTTTGTTAAAAGTGTATAGAAAAAGGACACAAAGTGCGTGACTGCAAGGGTAAGAAAAAGTTTTCAAATGTACAATGCTTTATCTGCAAGGATTTGGGACACTACGCAAACCAATATCCAAATCATCAGAGTATGCCCCAAATGATGTTATTGGATAATAATCAAGTTATGATACTACCACAGATGATGAGTAATGATTATAGTTCTTATGTTGTTATTAAATAATTTTTTCATTTGAGTGTTGTATCAATGATGTACTGGTTATAATAATTATGGAGTATATAAGGATTGTAGTGTAGTACTATTTCATCAATGACTTGAGATTGTGTGGAACCAAGAAAAGTGACTCCAC